>CM035156.1:72944606-73684175 GCA_020205615.1 Panax quinquefolius | reverse complement strand
AGTCCATTAATATTAGGCATGGAATAGTCTCCCGAGCCGCCATGCTCCTCCGCTGCTTCTCTTTGTCCCCCACGCCATATTAGATGTAGTTCCCTCTAACTCTGCTTGCAAATTTCTACGCACTCTCGCTTTCCAACCTCTCTCGTTAATATTATCCTGTGCTGGTATCAATTCTGAGTTGGATGATCGTGTGTGCATAAAATATCTACAAGTACCTGAAACCAAAAACAAAAATAAAAAATAGAAATGAGATAAGATTAGATTTGTCTAAGTCATACAATATAGCTTAAAACTGATGATAATTATATAAATTTAAACGCCTTTCCCCGGCAATGGCACCAAAAACTTGTTGCCTCCTTTTTACTTCTAATAAAAGGACTCTAACTCATGCAAGCATACATGTGTCAACAAGTAATACAGAGTAAGTAGAGAATCGATCCACGAAGAAAGGTTTCTAAATTAAACTATTATGCATCAACTAAATCACTATTTTTATATGCTTAAACGAACACTTATGATTGTAAATTACTATAAACTTAATTAATAACTAAAAGAAGAATATTAATGTAATAAATCAAATCTGGAAATAATGGGATCCTAACTTCATTTAATAGTTCATTTAATTACCACCATCATGCAAGATTATTCACGTCTCACAGGAAATTAGCCAAGAGCACGAATGTAGACATAACCATTTTTCAATGAATTATGACCTACTTACATAACATCCACATACAATAGACTTCATGTAATCATCAATAAAACCAACCTCACTATATTTTTATGTGAAATTGTAGCCATATCGAATTTAAGCACAAACCCTTATATAACTCATACGGTGAAATAGTATATGTCTATCTGATTCACGAAATATAAAGCTAAGTAAAACAGCCCCATATACGCATGTTATCATGATTACAACCATACTTGCATGTTATTTTTCAACTCCATACAAGCACATAAAATGAATGGTGATTAATCATTCATGCATTCAAATCAACCATAATAGAAATTCCTGATGATACACAAACAGTCCAGCAATCAAGCAATCAATTAGACTATATATTAAAATCCATTAGAATCCTATAATGGAGTTTAGTTCATCGCTGAACCGAAAGCCATTATGGGATTAAAGCAATACATGGAAAATAGATAAACAATTGAAAGAAAAGATGGAATCGATCAAACCCAATTGTTGATTATAATCCAAACGTAACGTTCAACTCCTCAATAATCTCCAATAACATAAACGTAAACAATGATTGAATCCCAAAGATGAAGTAGAAAATATTAAGTCTAAACTTGGCTCCACGTCAGAATTCGCTCAAAGCGTAAAACCTTAGTTCTATATTATGAAAAACATGTAAAAATAATAGATAGATGCTTCTGGTACCAACCAGAATAGTTTTAACTAACTCAAACACTTAAAAATTCAAAAATAAAATAAAGTCAAGAATTGCAGAATAATCAATACATGTATGAAGCGAGATTCCTTTGTAAATCGTGGCGAAAGCACGAACGCAAGATAAGTTTGTCCGGTGATGGCGGCGGTTGCGTCTTTTTAGCTTTGTAGTGGCCTGGCTCCTAAAATCTATAGTCTTGAGTCTGTCATTGCTATTTCCTTGTCATCCCCGCCTTGTTCATTTGGCGTACCACTTTTACTCTTTTTGTCCACCATCGCTTAGTTTCTTTTTCTCCACTCGACCCTCGTGTCATACCTCCATTAGCTTCATTGCCACCAACCAACGCTGAGCTATGCCATTTCTTGTATTTTCACACCAAAGGAGTTCTCAGTACATGCAATGCAAAATATCATGAAATATAACTAAAAACATACAAAAATGTACTTGAGATGGGCGTAGTTCTCGTGAATTGATATCCAATAAGTAGGTATAAAACCTACTTATCAGTAGACAAGACCTGAATCTTAATAATTTCATTTTTGTCGAGTTATTTTGACATTTTTTTTTACAAATACTCATTTACTTTTGATTGATCTCTGTATGTATGTAACTGTCGGTAACTACATGTGTTTATCATGTTGTTGATTGAAATCCAAATTTTGTATGGATTTTGGATGGTTCCTAGGGGTGGGCATAAGTTTCAATTTTTTCAATTTTTTGATTTTCTCGACCAAACTGAACCGGTCATTTCGGTACAAAAATAATCGGTTCAGTTTCGATACAAAAAAACCAGTATATACTGATTTTTCGGTACCGAGTTTTTATGGTTCAGCATTATCGAACCGTACCTGTATATACCAGTTTCCATTTTTTATTAATAAATAATAAATAATAATAATAGTAAAATAATAATAATAATAATAATAATAAAACAAATAATAATAATAATAATAAAATAATAATTATATTAATTTTTGGTATTTATTCGATAAAAGCATATCTAGAAACCCAGAATCGGTTCGATATATCGATTCAATCAAGACTTTGATTATCATTGCGAATTTGGCTAATTTTGTTACTGTCCGATTCTTGCCCAGATTTATTCTGTCAGACACCCCTAGTTGTTCCCCAATATATGCTAATATTAGCTTTTAATCTCTCCTCATTCGCAGTTTAATACTGTGAACTCTAGGTGTGACAAATAATGGGAAACAAACGTCGTATTATATGTAGAAGACCTAACATCCGTAGATGAAAATTAGTGTAATCAGTGTTAAGAATGATATGACATCGTTTATATAGGGGAATTAGTGTCCACAATATTAAACTGCGAGCGAGACCTTTCAGTGTTAAGAAGGATACGACGTCGTTTATGTAGGGGAATTAGCGTCCGCAGTATTGAACTGTGGACGGTACATCAACTCAACTTCCAGGATGGTCCAATTGTTTAGGTCTTTGATGCAAACCCTAGAAGTGTCAGCACAACATATATTGAGGTTTATTCATGAATAACCTCAAGATGTTGAAATGGACACTTCAGGGTTTGCTTGAAAGGGCTTAACAATTAACCCATCCTGACAGTACATTTTGAGACATCTAGGCGTTAAAAATAAGTTTTTAAAGCTAAAAATCATCTAGTTTTGTTGCATGTTCTTGGTAGTATTACATATTCAAGTAATCTGGGATCATAAGAAACATACATGGCAAAAAAAATATGAAAGGCTAGATAAAAGGAGTCATTGGGGTGAAGTGTTTTCAGCACATAGAGCCTTGAAGATATTGTGTCTTCCAAATATTGTGTCATGCATGTCTCTTCAAGACAGATCACATGAATCATTAACAATAAGAATATGCAAGAAGAAATAGAAAATTATTTGACTTTAGGTCGAACTCTTCTGCGTATCCAGAGCAGTTTGCGGTACCATCTGTCTTATATATGGGAAACCTAGCGTCCGCAGTTTAATTCTGCAGACGTTACTTGTCATTTTTCGACGTCATTTTATAGACCTAGCGTCCATGGTATTAACCTGTGAATGGGACATTTAAGTTTCCAAAAGAATACGTTGTAATCCGATTGTCGAAGGAATGAATTGGCGTCCGCAGTATTAAACTGCGGACGAGGAACTTCTTAAGGAGAGGCATTTTGATCTTTTGTCCCGTCCACAGTATTAAATTGTGAATACTGGAAACTAAATTTCGGACGGCCTCCTTATTTAACCGTTCGAGAGGGTCATAATGTGTTGCAAGGATAAGCTTAAGTTGACACCGTTAGCTATGCATCGGTCCCTCCTATATATATATATATATATAATAAAATACACTGACACCACCTGTAGATAATCATAATAACACTCACCACCCCTCTAGTTTTTCAAGTAACAGTCAACACCCTTTTAGTCTACATTATGTAACATTCATTACCCCTAGTGTGGTTGACCAACTAATAACCAAAAAATATTTTTAATATAATGTCTAATACACCCTTCAAGTTATAATGTTTAATTTGTCCTCTAAATATAAATTTGTATATTATAATTTGTACTTAACTTGATCTAATTAATTAAATTATGAACTTCTGCAATAAATAACATAAATGTCAAAAAATAATAAATATTCATTTTATCGGGAAAATAAAGTTATACAAATTTTTTGCTAATTAAATTTATTAAAGATTAAAATTTATGTTATATATATTCAAATATTTTTTTTTGTAATTAAAACGTAAATTTAATACCCATAAAAAATACAAATTAATGAAATAAAAGTATAATTATTTTTGCAAATATTAAAATTTAAGTAAAACAAACTTATTATTACGTAACAAATATATTATTCATATAAAAAAGTTTTAAAAATTATATTAATTATTTTTCTCATATATTAAACTAAACATAAGTCACACTTAAGCATAATTATTTACTGATTAAAATGACAAATGTTATTCATTTGAAAAAAAGAAAAAATTTATTAAAAGACATCTTTTTACAAGATAGAGGTAGTAATAAATATTATTATATTTTCTTTATTCAACATTGCACAAAACAATATGTCAATTGTATACTAAAAAATATAATTAAAATCATAAACATCCCAAATTTTGACATATATATATATATATATATGTGTGTGTGTGTGTGTGTGTGTGTGTTCAAAACACTTTATTATGAAAAAAAAATACAGTTCCATAAAATATTAAACTTTTTCTTTAGTTGTTTTAAAAAAAAATGCAAAAAAATATGGTAGCATTTTAACACAGTCAGGACTCAGGACCGACTATATATATATATATATATATATATATATATATATATATATATATATATATATATATATATATATACTCAAGAAAATTTAACATATAAAAATCATAATATGGAACTAAGAATTCAAACAATAATTTTTTTGTTAAACACCAATTATTAAACTATCAATATACTCAATCACTCTAATTAGAATAGCTCCATTAATAATTTAATTTAAAATTTTTAATATTTGTATCACTTATCCAAAAATATGTGTTAATTAAACTAATTTTTTTTTTATAAGTTACCAACAATTTAAATCGAGATAGTCTTATAAAACTATAATAAAAATATATTATATTAAAAAGATAATTAAATATATATATATATATATATACATATTATTTAGGAATTAAAATTTGATAACATACAAGAGTAAATATGTAACTTTATCTATTTAGTCAACCCTAAAAACTTGTCGGGTACTAACTATTACTTAAAAAATTAGAAGGGAGGTGAGTGTTATTATGATTATCTAGAGAGAGTGTCAGTGTATTTTACTCTTTATTAAGTATATTGTAATTAGATCTAGCAATATAGTTGGTTAACTGGTGGGTCAAACCGTATTAACTGAAACCAAATGGGTTGGTTAATCATTTTTATTTATTCAGGTTGGTTAAAGTTTGGACCCATATTTTTTAAAAACAAACATAATTAATTAACCGGTTAACCATTTTTTAACCCATATTTCATTCCAATCTAAATCGAAAAGTTGCATATTCCATTCGCTGGTAAAATATATATTTCGATCCTTACAATTTGCCGTTATTTGTTCTCACATGCCATGCGAAATACGTATCGACGAATGAGCTAGAGCTACCGCAATTCTTAAAGACCTCCACGTGATTTTACTTTAGACATCAGATTACACCATTTATTTTAGATAAATATTACTAGTATATTACTACATTCATATATACTTTTGTGTATAAAACTAAAATATATTACCTTAAATATATTAATTAAATATATTTATCGTTTGAAAATTTTAATTAATTATTTAATTTTAATCATGTTTTAGAGCTTATTGTCAAGATTATTAGTGTGCTATTTAAGTGCATGATAGTTAATTATTGTTAATTTCCTCCATATGTAAAATATATTTTCTACTAAATTTAAAAGTATAATTTGAAAAAAAATAAACAATTTCTACGTACTAATTTAAAAGTCTAGTTGAACAATAATACACTATAACAAAAATTCAAAGATTATGATAAAATTTAGTGAGACAGTTTTAAAAAAATAGGGTGATAAAGTAAAGTGTTTTAGAGATTTTAAGTGGAATTTTTCATAACTTAATATCATTTCATAAATAATTATATTTTATAAATTAATATAATTGCACAAATAATTTATTTTTAAGTAGAATTAATAATTTCAATCTAAAATTTTATTAGTATAATTTTTAGTAATTAAGTAGAATTAATTTCAATTTAAAATTTTATTAGTATAGTTTTTAGCATTTTATTATTTATATTAATAATTTTTATATCATATTATTACTTAATTAATTTATTTGTGACGCTCACAATTTTATTTTTCAAAAGTTCTGTTTAAAAGTCGAAATATCTTAAAATGGTTAATATGGTTTTGAACCATAACCATATAATTCCAACCCAACCCAACCAATATTAAAAAGGGTTAATATGATTTTAGTTCTTAAATGGAACTATAACCATATTTTAAAAACCAAAACCAACTCATAATCATATTTTGTCAGACCTAATTGTAATGGTGTGGGTTATCAAAACAAAAAAACAAAAAACAAAAGAGCAATAGAGAAGAATAAAGAAACAAAACTTAAATTGGGATACAGCATTAAAAAATTATATGTTTCCTTTCACGTTATTAAGTTTATAAAAGAAATAAAATGAGTATATTTTATATTTAAATTATTATTTTATCCTTATATTAGTTTTGTTGGGTTTGTAACATAGAAAGTAGGGTTAAGTTCAGATGACCACTTGGGATTTTGGCGCTTTCTCACATAACCACCTGTAGTCAATAAAGCTACATTTAAACTCCCAACTTTTTGAGTTAAAGTGAATAACTGTTTTCTGTCATAACTCTGTTACTTAAGTTGGATAAAGACTTAATTACTCTCCTTATATATAATAGATACTATGTTTCCTATCTGCATAAGATCATACAGATGACTAAATCTTTCCCATGACATGGTATCTTCTTCATTAGCCTGCATTTCAATTCAATTTCTCTCTCACACCCACTAATTTCAACAAATTTGCAAACTCAATAAATAATTCCAGTAGTCGTCAAGTCTTTTAAGCCCAAAAATTACAAAATTCAAGAAATTTGGGTGACTTTACTTTTACTGCATTTTTCAAGAAACCAAGCAACAGAAAGAAATTCAAAGAAATTACCTATACGAAGTCTTGAACATCGTCTACCCCTTCAAAGCTCAATCCAGAGGCCGACGAAGCTTCATTCGACATTCTAGAGAGAGAAACTTAGAGATAAATTCTTTCGAAGGAAGATGAAGAATAATCGAACAGGAGGGGGATAGATATTGGGGATTGAAGAACCAGGGGAATCAAGTCGTAAAGTTGTATCTGCACAGTAACCAGATGCAGTTCCAGCTCCACTAGATGCAGACATGCCACCAAAACACTCATGGCAAAAAAAAACAAATGCTTAAAAATAATCCCAAATTTATATCAGATCTTTAACCTTAATTTTACTTGAAAGAAACAAGCAGGATATACATCTTCACATGAAGCAATCAAACTAATGCACTGGAGATCTAGATTGAACACATTTACCTTAACATACAAATAATCCCAAATTTATATAAATGGATAAAACAGAAGTGCAATGTGAAAGAGAACATATCAAACTAAAAAAAAAGGATCTTTTAACGAACACAAACAATTGTGGTAGAAATTCAGCCGAGCTGATATGTATTTGTCTTAGATGTGGAAAACAACAAAATTGAGGATCAAATACCAGATTTTCAATAAAACCGCAAATTTCAATTACCCTCCCCAATTATTTCAAATACAAAACATTCTAATATATTTTGTTCATACCCTTTCTTGTTAATTGAAGATTCAAAGATAAAAATCTAATCTTTATGCATTTCAAAGTCTCCCATTTCCAAATTCCAGAAACACAAATACATAAACCATTATACTAGTACTAATTAAATAGAAAAACATTATAGTTAAAAATTAAGTTTGTATAAGAACACTCAATTCAACAAAATAAAATGTTCGTACAAAAAATCTAAAAATCAGCTAAACAAACACAAAATTCATGATCTAACTCAACAAAATCAAAAGGGGTATCTTGAAACCCAAGGGTATATAGATGTGTATATACATATACGCACACAAAATACAGAAACAGAGACAGGGGATTTACCTTCAAGTTCCTAAGGCTCAGATTTGTAAACATCGATTTCAGAAACAGCTTGAAATCTAAAGGGCTTCCCACAAGCCTTACGCGTCAAATAATACCGAACAAGTTCCTCATCAGTTGGGTGAAATCGAAATCCCGGCGCCAGAAACTTCGTTTCTACCAATAAAATCAGATCAAATACTCTGTTCGTCTCTCTCTCGTACAGAATGAGGAAGAAGAAGAGGGTATTTTAGATATTTACTACCTTTTTTGACCGTTACAGCCCTTCTCACGCGTTTTTGGCGTGTGACATACACACACAGTTAAGTTAGATGGAAAAATGATGTTTTCACTTTAACTTAAAAAATCGAGAGTTTAAATGTAGCTTTACTTACTACAGGTGATTAAGTAAAAAATACCCCAAACCCCAAGTGGTCATCTAAACTTAACCCTAAAATAAAATAGGTATTATAAACTATTTGTATATCTTATAAAATTTCCGTCCATTTTTTAAACGCAAAACTCTGATAAAAAAATAGCTTAATCATTTTTTTCCTTCGCTATTAATTAAAAATTTTGAGAACGAGAATTAAACAAAAATTTAAATTTTCTTAATTTTATTTTTTCCATCCGTTTTAAACTTAGAAACAGTGTAAATGCACATGAGGGATACTCAATCTTCGAATGCCACGTGGTGAACTGGTGATACTCAAACGCCTTACGGGTCTTATCCATTCCGCTCGTCACCGTACACTGAACAGTCGCGAGTTTGTGTGTTTTATATACGCGCGCGAGTGTTAAAATCTCTCGGTGCCTCTAGAACCGCGCAAGTAGTCCAATTCAAAATTTAAAAGTTTCAAAGTGAGTTCTATAAAATGCCAAACAGGAATATTAAATTCAACTCTCCCTCTTTCTCCTCTTTGAATCTTGCATTTCCTTTTCCGAGACCAAATTTTGTAACAAAATCTCCTTATCAGGTACTACTACTATATATATTGTGCTGTGTCAAAAATAAGCCGATTTTTTTTGTAAATTAATTCAAGTACATGTGTATATAAATACAAATGGGTGTTTATTTCAATTTTGTGCGTCTGTGTTACATTATTTTGTAGTATTTGATTTGTGCAAATTTTTTATTTTATTTTTGGGTTACAGAGATGGATTTTCATAGCATGAAAAGGAAGGAACTTCAAGCATTATGCAAGGAACACAAAATTCGTGCTAATTTAACCAATTTGGAAATGGCAGATAGGCTTTCACTACTTTTCAAGGTAGCCCATTTCCCCATTTCAGTTTTGTTCATATCTACATCAATATGGTTAATTATCTTGAAGAAAATGTACGATTTTTGATTATTTTTTCCCTCTGTTTGGTGTATATGTCCATTATGGAAGTACAGTCTTCCTTGATAAATTCTGCTGAAAAATTGAGTGAAAGTGACTCTGGCATTGCTGAAAAGAGACTCAAGAAAGCCAGATTTAGTACTGAAAATGAGAATAAGAGAATTGGGACTAAACAAAAGAGAAGTGAAATTAATAGTACTGAAGTTTTTGAGGACAAATTGGTTGTGGGAGAAGGGGGAATGAATCAGCCTGAAATGGGTTTAAGACGATCTAAGCGAATCACTGATAAGCATGTTAACAGGCCAAAAATGTCAGTACAAAATGCTAATAGAAGGAAGTCTATGATGCCTAAGATCCAAAAAGTAAGAATTGTTATACCAGTTTTAGAGGATAACCATCAGAAGGGATTGGAGTCTACGCCAAAATCTTGTTTGAAGAAACAAAATTGTGTTTATTTAGAATTATCTGATTCAGAGACAGATGGAAATTCAGTAATACAGGGTAATGAAGAACTGGGAACAGAAGAATCAACAGTACTTTTAAGTGGAACTGGAGTTGGAGAATCAATGGCAAAGGGGAATGAAGAACTGGAAACAGAAGAATCTCCATTAAGTGTAGATGTTGTAGCTGATAATAGTGTCATTGCAAATGTTAATGATGACATTTTTTGCTGTCAGATACCATTGAAGGGCCGCAATGGTAGCGAGCACGGTTAGTTCAATAGTACTCCATTTGTTCTACAAAAAGAGTCTCATTTGAATTTTTATTTTCATAGTCAATTAGTGAAATTCTAAAACTGATGTGAATTTAGTTTTGAATCATGTAATAGTAAATATTGTAGCTGCTTAAAAAGTATTACTAAGTACAAATTTGTTGTTTCAAAAATAAATTTAAATCACAATTTGAATTTTATGTTTTTGCAAATTAAATAGAATCAAACTCAAATGGGATTCTTTCTGTTGAACGGATAGAGTACCTTTTAGTGGAAATAGTACTTTAAAGCCAGCATTTTTTTTCTCTTTTCGCCTTCCCTTGATGCCTAAAAGTAGATCATAAAATCTGTTTATGATATCAAGCAATGGTACAAATTCTTACTTTACTCATGGACTGACAGGTATGCCCATGTCGATGGGGGAGACTAGTAGGAAGCTTGGAGATGAACAGGAAGCTCAAGAAGTGATTGGAGCAAAGGAATGGGTTCCCATGTTTAGTAAAGATTTTGAAGTGTTTGAGAAGCAAATGATTGCAGAGCATAGTGAAAGCACTTCCTTGTGCGTAAAAGGAATGGATGGCCTTAAGGATCAAAATGACGAACAAATTGTTTCAGCTGGCTTACAGGGGATTGGAAAGACGATTTTTGAAAATGGGAATGAATCTGCTGTCCTAAAAACAGATGATTGTGGCAAGGATACTAATGACTCTCATCAATTTATGGAGGTTGTACCACAGTTGGATATGAAGTTTGGTGAAATTGACTGTCACTTAAAAGAGATGGTTCAAGGGATGGCTGAAAAGGATTTCTTAGTTCAAGAGGTTAATGAAGTTTATAAGGTGAAAGATGCGGAAGCCACAAGAAATGGCATTGATGAAACTTCAGGAGTACCCACTGAGGTATTGCTTGTAAATGAATATGGAATGGGGGAAGATGCTGCTGCTAAGTTTCTACATGGTAATGAATCTCAAACTTCAACTGAGGAGACTAATGAAGGCCATGCTTCATCAGACTACTCTAATGATACTTCTGGTAAGTTTTAGGATGCAAAACCTAAAATTTTGGTGGATTTAAATTTTTAAATCAGCATTAAATGTTCATATCTTCTTAATTCATGTAAAACAATGGATGCAGCGTGCTAATTCTGAGTCAAAATATGAAAGATGAAAGCTTTTGTTTGTTTGTTTGTTTTTATTATTATTATTTTATATTAATCATCTAAAGGCAATTTTTGTAAAGTCACAAAAAAATAATTGCTTTGACCATTTTCTGTTTAGTACTAACAAAGTGAAATACTTACCTGGACATTTTCTTTATAGAAAAATGGTGCTATTGATAAATATTTGGCTAATCAATGTATATTCTTTTCAATTTGACTTGCAGAAGAGTACCATTCCAATCAAAAACTTTGCCTCCAACATGAATGGATTGAAGAGAGTAAAACTACATTGGCTGATAGAGGTGCTGAAATCTTTGATGATAGTGTTGGAGTAGACTGTCAAGAGAGTAGGGAAGAGGATACGAATTTTGGTAAAACTGACTGTCATTTAAAAGAGATGATTCAAGGGATGGTTGAAAAGGATTTTCTATTTCAAAAGGTTGTTGATGTTATGAAGGTGAAAGATGTGAAAGCCACAGAGGTATTGCTTATAAATGAAGATGGAATGGAGGAAGATGCTGCTACTAAGTTAGTACATGGGAATGAAACTCAAACCTCAACTGTGGAGAACAATGAAGCCCATGGTTCATCAGACCACTTTAATGATAGTTCAAATAAACTCTGGATGCATTGTGCCAATTCTAAGTCAAAATATAAAGGTGAAAGCTTTTGTTTCTCCTTTTTTTTTTGTTTTTTTAATAATCTAAAGGGAATTTGTGTATAGCCAGAATAATTTCATTTCATTTGACCATTTTCTGTTCTGTTTAGTACTAACAAAGTGAAATACTTACCTGGACATTTTATTGAGAAATATTTGCCTAATCAATGTATATTTTTTTCCCTATTTGAATTGCAGAGGAGTACCATTCCAATCAAAAACTTTGCCTTCAACACGAATGGATTGAAGTGATTAAGACTACATTGGCTGATAGAGGTGCTGAAATCTTTGATGGAGTAATGTCTGTAAGAGAGGATTCAGTGTACGATGATAGTGTTGGTGTAGGCTGTCAAGAGAGTAGAGAAGAGGCAACTGCTGTTGAAGAGACTAATAAAATTGATTTTGAAGGAAATTTATGCATGGATAGTGCCCATCATGATTTTGATGGTCAACTATCCCTGGCTGGAGGAAAAGGCATGGAGATAACTAGTTCTAATTCTGGAGATACCAAGGAGATAACAACACATGAAACTTCCATTGGAGAAACAAGCAGCCCCATCATTTTTGAAGAGACAAACATTGATAGAGGTGGTATTATGTGTGAGTGCATTTGACTAATTAAATTGTTGAAATTGTTTCAAGAATCATTTTTTTCAAAATGTGTTTAATTTTGGTAAGCCTTGATTTATGCAATTTCTTACAACGATGCTATTTCCATGCAGTATCTGCCACTGATAATGATGACTTTTTGTGCTGTCAGACACCATTAAAGGGCAGTAATGAAAGTGAGCAAGGTTTATTCTTCTTCTCTTTTTCCCCCTTCCCCTGATACCAATAGTGGATCATGAAATCTGTTTATGACATCAAGCAATTGTACAAATTCTTATTTTTAGTCATGGACACCCAATTGACAGGCATAGCCATGTCCCTTGAGGAGACTAGTAGCAATGTGGGTGAAGAAGATTTACCTCAAGAGCAGAATTCTGATAATACTGTTAATGATGACATTTTATGCTGTCAGACACCATTGAAGGGCAGTGATGGAAGTGAGCATGGTTAGTTCAATAGTACTTCATTCTAAAATTTAGAGATACATTTTTGATTTGTTAAAGGTCAATTTGCAAAATCCTAAAATTCATGATGTGATTTTGTTTTAAGTTTTGAGAACAACAAATATGATAATTTTGTAATACTCTATAGACTATAGTTGGTTAGAGTTAGTTTACAATTGTTATAGTTGGTACAAAATATAAATAATTTTGTATTGATTTTGGATTTTGTCGGTGCACTCCAAAAAGTAAAATGTATCTCTAATTTTAGAACTTAGGGAAATACCTTTTAGTGGAAATATTACTTTCTAGCCGGTGTTCTTGTTGTTTTTCTCTTTTTTCTCTTCATGAGGGTCAGTAGTAGATCATGCAATATGTTTATGAAATCAAGCAATGGTACAAATTCTTACTCTACTCATGGACTCCCACATGACAGGTATGCCCATTTCCAATAGTGAAACTAGTAGGAAGGTTGGAGAAGAACGAGAACCTCTAGAAGTGCTGGGAGAAAAGGAAAGTAACAATGAATTCAAAGTCAATATGATGCAAATTACTGAGAAGGAAGTCACTAGCCCTGGTTCCATAGAAAGTGAACAAGGTTACTTATTTTCTTTTGTTGGTGTTTGGATTCAATATCATTTAGTGTCTATGTTAAATGTGTGATTTTTTTTTTTTTGATTTCAAATAACTGTTTGTTTAATTATTATTATTTTCTCGACACAGAAAATCAACTTAAAATTCTCTTCCCCACACCAGACACTACTTCAACTTGTTCTAGTGAAAAGCAAACTTCTTTGCCCCAAGTCATTAGTGAAGATTTTGAAGTGTTTCAGAAGCAAATGATTGCCGAGTTTAGTGAAAGGGCTTCTTTGTGTATAAAAGGAACAGATGCCCTTAAGGCTCAAAGGGCTTCTTTGTGTATAAAAGGAACAGATGCCCTTAAGGCTCAAAATGCTGAGCAAATTGTTTCACCTGGTTTACTGGGGATTGGTAAGGTGATGACTGAAAATGGTGATGACTCTGCGAAGATAAATGTTGATACACTATCTGCTTCGGTTGGGTACTTACTGGAAGAAGGTGGAGGCTGCTGTGAGATATTAGGTGAAGTTATGCCTGAGATATTTAGCTCTGCTATTTTTAAAGCAGATGATTGCAGCAAGGACAGTAATGACTTTCATCCTTTTATGGAAGCTGTACCACAATTGGATATGAATTTTGGTAAAAGTGACTGTGGGATGGATGAAAAGCATATCCTAGTTCAAAAGGTTGTTGACGTGGAAGCCACTGAGGTATTGCTTATAAATGAAGATGGAATGGAGGAAGATGCTGCTGCTAAGTTATTACATGGTAATGAAGCTCAAACCTCAGCTGCGGAGAACAATGAAGCCCATGGTTTATCAGACTATTTGGATGAAAGTTCCGGTGAGTCTTAGAATGCAAAACCTACAATATTGCTGGATTTTATGTTTGAATCTGCATTAAATGTCAATACTTTCATAATTCATATATACCATGGATGGATTGTGCCAATTTTGAGTCAAAAATATAAAGGTAAAAGTTTTTGTTTCTCCTTTTTTTTTGAAAATAATTTTTGCAATAGTCAGAAAAAGTTTATTTCATTTGATCATTTTCTTTTCTGTTTAGGTCTAACAAAATGAAATACTTACCTTGACATTTTATTGATAAATATTTGTCTAATCAATGTGTGTGTGTGTGTGTGTGTATATATATATATATATATATATGCATATATTTGAATTGCGGAGGAGTACCATTCCAGTCAAAAACTTTGCCTCAAAAATGAATGCATTAAAGTGAGTTACACTACGTTTGCTGATAGAGGTGCTGAAATCTTTGATGGAATAATGTCTGTAGGAGGGGATTCTGTGTCTAATGGTAGTGTTGAAGTAGGCTGTCAAGAGAGTAGAGAAGAGGCAATTGCTCTTGAAGAGATTACTAAAATTGATTTAGAAGGTAATTTATGCATGGATGGCACCCATCACGATTTAGATGGTCAACCATCCCTGGTTGGAGAAAAAGGCTTGGAGATAACTTATTCTAATTCTGGAGATGTCAAGGAGATAAGGACACATGAAACTCCCACCGGAGAAACAAGCAGCCCCATCATTTTTGAAGAGATGGAGATTGATAGAGCAGGAATTATGTGCAGCGCTTATGCAGCTGCAGGATGTGAGTGCATTTGATTAGTTAAAATTTTGAAATTGTTTCAAGAATCATTTTCTCCAAAATGTTTTTTATTTTGGTGAGCCTTGACTTGTGCGATTTCTTACAAGGATGTTGTTTCCATGCAGCATCTGCCACTGTTATTGATTACATTTTGCACTGTCAGACACCATTAAAGGGCAGTGAAAGTGAACAAGGTTTATTGTTCTTCTCTTTTTCCACTTTCCCTGATGCCAGTAGTGGATCATAAAATCTATTTATGACATCAAACAATGTACAAATTCTTATTTTTAGTCATGGACGCCCAATTGACAGGTATAGCCATGTCCCTTGACAAGACTCTTAGGAAGGTGGGTGAAGAAGTGGAACCTCAAGAAGTGATCGAAGCAAAGGAAAATGATGATGTGTGTTTGTTCAAAGTCAATGTAATGCAAAATACTGAAGAGGAAGTTTTTAGCCCTGGTTCAGTAGAAAGTGAACAAGGTTAAGTAAATGCTTTTGTTTGTGTTTGGATTTGATACCATTTAGTGTGCCTGTTAATGTGTTATCATCATTTTCTTTGATTCAAAACCCTTGAAAAGGTATGTTAAATTATTATTATTTTCTTGACACACAGAAAATCAACTTAGAATACTCTTTACTACACCAGACATTTTGTCAACTCACTGTAATGAAAAGAAGAGTACTAGTAATGATGCAGAAGGAACTGCATTCAGATCCAACGAAAGTGATGCTGAATGTTTACTAAAATTCAATTCGTTGCAAACTACCGAGAAGGAAAGTATTAGTCTTAGTTCTATGGAAAGTGAACAAGGTTAGTTCTATTTATTATTTCCTAACACTTGTTATGTATGTTAAATTTATTATTTTATTTGATTTCATATCCCTTATAATGAATGCCTTATTACTAAAAATTTGTTGACGTGCAGAAAATCTACTTAAGATTCTCTTTGTCACACCTGACACTACATCAACTACTTTAAGTGAACAGCAAACTTCAAGTCAAGCTGCAGAAATTTCAGCTGTATCAATGTCTTTGGAAAATACTCTAAAGAAGTCCATTCTTGGGAGGTCAAGTCATGGCAAGTCCCTAGAAGTGGTAGAAATAAAGGAAAGGGAAGTTAATGAACGAAATGCATTGAAATCTAAGGGTGAGGAAATTATTGGAAAGGGCTCTAACAGCATTGATGAAGAAATTGCTTCACCTGGCCCATTAGGGCTTATCAAGGTGATGTTTGAAGATGGGAATGAATCTGTAAAGGGAAATGTGAATACTCCGTTTGGTGACTTACTAGAAGAAGGTGGAGGCTGCATTGAGATATCAGGTAAAGTTACGGCTGAGATACTTAGTGATGATGTTTTTAAAGCAGATGATTGTGGCAAGGATGCTAACGACTGCCATCCATTTGTGGAGACTGTACCACAATTGGCTATGACTATTGGTGAAACTGACTGTCACTTGAAAGAATTATTTCTAGGGATGGATGGAAGGGATTTCCTAGTGCAAGATATCGTTGACATTATGAAGGTGAAAGATATGGAAACCACAAGACATGGCATTGATGCAACTGATGGTAAACATTTTGACCTAGGAGGCGAAGCTTCAGGAGTGCCCACAGAGAAACTGCTTAGAAATGAAGATGCAGTAGTGGAAGATGCGCCTGCTAAGTTATTACACGGTGACGAGGCTCAAACCTCACCCGGGGAAAATGAAGCACATGATTCCTTTTACTTTTTGAATGACAGCTCTGGTAAGTTTAAGGATGTAAAACCTAAAATTTTGGAAGGTTTTATGTTGCAATCTGCATTAAATGTCAATACCTTCATATAAACAATGGATGCACTTTTAAAACTATTGTACTTATGTCAGATGTGCCATTACCTTCATCAATTTTCCTTTGTTTTTTTTAATGATTGTTTAATTAGTGGCTACTATTTGTTTATTCTTCTGTTGATTGAATGCAAGATACAACTAATGACTCTTGTTCACCTTGATAGCAGAACATGGAGATGAGGAGTTTACTGTTGATTCAAACATGCTCAGTTCAGAGCTGAAATTATTTGTAAGAGCTGATGAAGTAGAAGGGGATAAATCAAATGCATGGTCCCAGAAAAACAACTTTGTACTTGAAAACAGTGAGGATGCTGTAGGACACACAACTTTTATTGTTTCTCCGGCTGAAGAGCAATTGTGCAAGCCAGAGGGAGACCAGTTGGAAGAGAAATATGCAGGACAAATTAAAAATCAGCAAGCAGCTTCAGATGATGATGGAATTTCAGAAAAAAGCAATACGGCTACTCCTAATGAAGCAGATTTTGTATCTCAATCTATGGGTGACGGACCTCTCAAGGTTGTGTACTCTAGTAGCATCAAACAGGATGAGGAATTCTTGAGCAACATGAGGAATACCACAATTGCTAGCTTGAACGACGATAAACCATATGTTGGAGACAAATGTGTTGTTGCAGAGGCTTCAGAGCTGCGAGAGGCTTCTTCTGAAACAAAGTTAAGAATTGCTGATCAGCCTCCTGCATATAATGACTTTGCTTCTGATAAAGGTATGCATTATTTCATTTGGAAAATTTTGTAACTAGGAATACGTTTTTATGCAAAAATGATGGGTGGGATAGGACTATTTATACTAATGTATTACTACTAGGGACTATTTTATTTCATGATTAGTCCGTTATTTAATCTATGGACTGTGTTTTGTTTTTTTATGGACTAGTTGAAGTAACTAGGTATGAATTGTTTGTGAGGGCATGTTCATATTGTTTTGTAGTTGCTGCTGCTGTAGATGTTTGCAAGGGACAACTAGAGAAGGATGTAGTCGAATGTAAAGACACAGAAGCTATTTTAGAAGGCAACATTACTTTTAGGCATCTTTTCTCCACCATTTCAACTCAAAAAACACCCAGTAAGTCAATAATGACAGCTGACATGAAGGAGAATGCACAAAGCTTCAAGAGACAACCTGGTAGTTTAATAGCAGCTAAATCGACGAAAAAAAGGCGCGCCTTGGAGGAGTTGTGAAGGAATAGAATAAAACCTGCTTGTCAGTCAGTTTTTGAAGAATTGATGAGTGAATTTCTTGCAGGAGTCAACCTATTTGAACTTACATTATTGCCTTAGCATAACTCATGCAATGGGAGCTCTTATTTTGAGTTTCATGAACAATTGTTATTCTATATGGAATTTGTAAGAATTGATTGTATCAGACTACAAGTTCTTTGCTTATGACATTTGAACTAATTCTATTATGCATGTTTGATTTCTAGTATCACTGTTTCTGTGTATGCCATTTTTGTGGAATTCAAAATTAAGCACTAAAATATTATGAATGGGATTTGTAATGAATTGACTGTATTACCATAACAAGATTTTATTATTATTATTATTATTTTAAAATAAAAAGAAAGTTGAAGTAATATTTATCTTTCGCTTTGACTGCATTTGCTTCACTGAAGTCAGCTGAAGAAAATATATTTATCACTTTCATTGGGTCAAATTGGTACTATATATTGATTTTTACAATATTTATTGTTATCCATTTCAAAGTTTCTCTCTTCTTTTTCCCTACAATAAACGTAATTTGTTGCATATACTAAAACAGTGTCCAGGAATAATTTTCTAGATTGGTTTCTGTTTCTTTTTGATTTCTTTTCTTTATTTGTTTTAACTGACAAGTGATAAATGTAAAATCAGTGGAAAATTATTCCAAAGGTTAATTATTTTGGTGAATCAGATATGCTAAAGTGAATCATATACATACATGTTTTGAGGGATTCGAACAACTGGTTAAAATATAGTACTACATCCGTTCTTAAAAAATTGTAATTTAAGATTTTTATACATGAATTAATAAAGTCATTTAATACTACTCCCTCCGTCTCAGGATAAAAATTCATTTTTCACGCATATTAAGAAGAGGAATAAAATAACAAAATTATCCATAATAATGTCATTAATTATTTTCAATGTAGAGTGACTTTCTAGTTATTCAATTCAAAATATTCTCCATCAATGCTTATTAAATATGGAGAGAATTAGAATAAGAAAAGTATGAGATATTTAATGTTACAGGCATAATAGAAAAAAATGTGTAAAATTTAGTTATTAAAGGAAAGTGGACATTTAACATGAGACTACCTAAAAAAGTAATAAAGACTTTTATCATGCGACGGAGGGAGTATCATTTAACAATTAAAATTTATTTAAAATTTCATCACTACCCATTTATTAGAAGTTGAAAATTATTAATACAAAAGAGAGGACAATAAGAGAAGTTAAGGGTGATATATAAAAGTCTGCCAAAGATGGAGAATGACCCAGATCTAAACACAATCAATTTTACTCTGTAAATAGGAGAAAAAATTGAGATCTTTAACCAGCATCTTAAGAAACATGAATGAAACACTCAAAAGAAATATAACTAAAATATCTTACAAAACATGACTGTATGAAGAAGCCCCTTGTTCAGAAGGGAATTTAAATTATGAAGGAACTAACTTTATGTTCTACTGGGATCACAGACAGATTCTCTGGAAGTTCATCCTTTCCAAACCCCCCACAAAAAACCCAAATGTACCAAAAGAATCAATAGAAAGAAAAATCAATTGTCAGGCCCTGCCCATTTATCTACACACACCACCATGAATATCATCCTTTTAACTCACCTATGCTATTGACAAATTCATTTTTGTAGACGATAAAACCATGTCAAGAAATTGCCTTTATCTTTCGCCCCGAGCGGCCTTCCTCTTTTGCGATTCTCGGACAATCTTTCCAAATATAGGAACTTTATACCTCTTTATTTTTTCTTTTTCCCTTTTTTACCTGTCACAATCCAACCCACAAACTTCTAATACAATGCCGTCTCTTGACAAAAATGGGTTTATTCGTACCCACAAAAGCGAGAAAATTGAAACCAGAAGAATTGACCACACTATAAGAATGGTGGGAACTCCGGATTGCTTCCCCATCATTCCTTTGAGGAAAGGGTAAAGATGGAGAATGACCCAGATGGCGAAGAACAGTTTGCCAAAGATCGGACCCCACGACTCGTAACCATTGGTGATGGCATCCGAAATCCCGACTAGGACCCCCATTATGTTTATGATTAACAAAGTCAGGGGAGGGATCAACAATGTTGTCCACTTGAAAAGGTAAAGCTCGGAAAACTCCCCATCGTCTCCTCCTTTGGAAGTAACTGTGAAACTTGTGTTGACCCCTGCTAAAACCTTGAGAAGACCTTGGAAGAGAGCAAAAAGGTGCGCGGAAATGCCACCAATCACCCAGAACTGCTCATTTCTCCACCAGTCATCTATGCCAACACCTCCCCACTGCATTTCTAAGATACTAGTCACAGCAATCGATACGAACATGGCCATAAACACAAGACTGGCATAATTGCTAATCTGCATACGATATAGAAGCCTGTTAGCTAAAGCAATATAAAATGTAGGATTTTCCTTTCTCAATTTGGATTTTCTTATTTTCTTCTATTTTATCACATAACGAAGTATACACAAAGTACACCGCATAAAAGTAGAAAGATGATTATTTTATGAGCTTGAAAAAATTAAACAATTTCATCAACATTCTCAAAAAAGACGAGTCGAGAAAAACTATTAATATTTAATGGAAAGAAACAATTACACATGCATTAAAATACCAATGATTGGCTCTTGAAATCAAATGAAACTGGAGCTTACCTCTGGCACAATGAACTTCCCAGTAAGAAGACAGACAGCCGGCAATGTACAGTACGCGACCAAGGGTATAGATGTTAATGGATAGACCACCGAGTTTATGTATGAGAATCGCTCTAGAGGCTTCAAACCACACCCGTACCCGTACCAGATGGGACAATGCCTGCTCATGAAAATCTCAACAGATCCCAGGGCCCACCGAAGAACTTGGTGCAGACGATCCGAAAGATTAATGGGAGCAGACCCCTTAAATGCAGGTCTTTCAGGTATGCAGTACACAGATCGCCAGCCATGGCAGTGCATCTTGAAGCCAGTTAATATATCCTCAGTAACAGAGCCATAGATCCACCCAACCTGATAATAAAATCATAATGAAGGAGACGCCATAATCCAAATCCTACTTTTGAAAGAAATTAATAATAGACGACTACTATTTTGAAGCAGTTCAAATACCTCTTTTCCCCATTCTGTTTTATCCTCGTAACCGCAACTAATAACATGGATGGCTTCTTTCAGGAGCGAAGCAGAAGTTGCTCCTGGAGGAACTCCACCTTCTTCTAGAAGTGTTGAAGCTATGAAGACCGGTGACTGTCCGAACTTTTTCTCAAATTTTATCTGGGGCATGAGGGATGTTTTTTCACTATCTATTCCTGCAATAAAGATTCATGTAAATGATCTAGACATCATGCCGCAATGACTTGACACATTTGGAAACTTGCTTTAGAAATTTGACAACCTACAGTAAACACTAAAAACTCATCCCCTACCTTCAATTCCTTCCTCGATATTTTCAAGTGCATGTATTTGTGTCGAAGCCTCCCTGCTCTTTGTCTTCTTTTTCTCCGTTGTTTTCCCTTTCCTGTTCTTCTTTCTAGTAGATCCACAACAGCAACACCATTTTGGCAAACAGTTGCAACTCTTCCCCGGGGGTTTCTTCTTGATAGGAGCATCATATCCATAGAGCGCTTGCCTCCTGAATACACAACCGGTTCCGACATATATCGGTCCTTGGATCCCGTCTAGTCCTTTCATATTAACCTGTAGTTGATTATTAAAAGAAATCAGCTTTTCAACAAGATAATAAAAATATAATACAGAGATACACGCATGTAAAGATATCCAAATAAGGCACCGAAATGTAAATATATACATTAGATAATGCGAGTCTATAGCATTAACTCTTTAAGAAGGTTCCTTACATCAAAGAATACGACATTGCGATTTGAGTATCTATCATGACGATCAATCCCGTCAAACCTCTGAGGAAATTGCACATAGCATATTTTCTTTCCAGATGTAGGGTCCATCATGAAGCACATTGATTCCCGGAGTGCCTTACTGTTGTTTATATAGTGATCACAATCAACATTGAGTAGGTAAGGTGCATTTGAGATGACTGCTGATACACGGATCTAGAAAAGGAAAAAAAATAGTCAGAATAAATCATAAAATGGACAATATTTAACCACAATTTGGAAGACGGAGAAGGCAGAAGGAATGAAAGAGGAACTAACCAGAGAATTCATGGCACCAGCTTTTTTGTGGTGTTCAAATCCAGGCCTCTTCTCACGAGAAACGTAAACAAGACGAGGTAACTCGTTTCCTTCACAATCAAGGACGCCATTATTACCCAGGAACACCTGTGAAAATTAAAAACAGTCAAATTATCATTATCTAAACACTAGCAAGTGTCAGACTGGAAGCATATAGCCTGGCATGAAATTTGTAGTCTCATACAGAGAAATACAAACCCACACACCTGAATCATCCCAGGATGATCTCTAACATTGTTCCCAGGCCATGGAGTCCCATCCTGCATTGTCCACCCTTCTTCAGGAACCTTCTGTGCCATTGCAACCAATCCATTTATCCGTACTTTAAACTCTTCGTAGTCCCTCTGCATCAACAAATAAGATAGTTAGCAAATACGGATTACGGAACAAAACCCAAAATTCAAGTTAATGTCACAATAACTAATCCAGCTTCACAGTAATTTGAACTATTAATGGTCATTGTTATATTAAATATATCAATCACTTCATCCCAGTTCATATGAATCACAATGAAGACTACAACGACTTGTCATTTAATGAACATTGAAACATGACTTCTCTCTATTATGGTCACTAATTTACATATGATTTCATGTACACTAGTGCATTTGTTTCATGCAGTTCATTAACCTGCACATTTGACCTCGCACGGAAATAGTTGGGCAAGTAAAGGAAAAGTTGCACACCTTCATTGCACGGCGTTCCCTCACAAATGTAGGATGTACTTTGTCTCTAAGATAGTCCACCTTTTCCGCAAAATACCACTCTGGGGCACGAGGCTCTATATTAAATTTCTTGCAAAAAGGAACCCACTTCCTTGCAAATTCAGATGTCTCAGACAGGGCCTCAAAAGTAAGCATGGCAGCACCATCATCTGAGACATAACAAGCAACCTTGTCCACTGGATAATCAACAGCAAGGATGGACAAAACCGTGTTTGCCGTGATAAGCGGAGGTTCTTTCGTTGGATCAACTGTACTTACAAAAACATCAATAGGAGCTAACTCAGAAGGCTTCCCGTCTTTCTCATACCTGAAACCATTTGATAATGTCCGAAATTACAGCACAGCACAGATACAAACATATACATATATCTATAGTTCTATACATATACATACATACATATATATATATATATATATATATATATATATATATATATATATATAGAGAGAGAGAGAGAGAGAGAGAGAGAGAGAGAGGAAAAACTTGTACCTTAATGATAATCTATCTAGGTATGTTTCTCGCACAATTGGGAACCATTTTGGGAACTGATCAAATATCCATGATACAGCAAACCATATCTCACAAATAATTGATGTCAACCATAATCCATATGCATCATGGACTGGATGGCGAATCCTATAGTGAAAAAACAATCCAAGAATAACGAGACGGATCAAAATGACCATCCTGTATGGATTTATCTTGCTTGAAGAGATTGGTAACTTCCTTGATAGTGGCTGCCTCCCTTCATCCATCCTACAGAGAAAATAAAGAAAGAAAAGTAGAAAACTAATAAGTAAACTGAGAAAAGGAAAAAATAAAAGAGAAAGGGCAGTGCATAAATAATTGGAAGATGGACAACAAGTCTTATTCTTATATCTGATCTCCATTCAGAATCCATTTTCGACTTTATTGGCAACAAATGCTTCATTTTTCATTTTAATATATTCCCTTTTCAATTCTAACCAAATTGGGACTCACAAGATAATTACTAATCAGTATGACCACCTTTCCCAATAACTATAACATGCTTTGTTTGCAAACTTTTCATATTGAAATGTGAAAGGCAAATTAGATGCTAATTTTAAACCATTCAAGAATATGATCTCATAATCTCAACTGAAATTCATTGTGGTTATATTGGTAATGTGATTGTTATTTATTTATATTTTTTTAATTAAAAAATGTGGTTCTTACAATATTCAAACACTAGCTCAGAGCCTGAGGTAAAACATATAGATTTCTTAAAGAACTTATGCTTAAGTATATACACTTCTTTTTAACCAAATTTGGAATTCTTGGACAAATTGTAAATATTGAAGAAGTTATTAATTGATGATTACTCTTGTCATATCACTACTATCAAAAAGAAACTTTGTTATGATCTACTTAGCCAATGTGGGACCCAAAAAACAGTAGAATAAAAAGGTAATGTCACATTATTTGTGATTGTTTTGATGAGCAATTACATTGAACTTAAAAAAGTAACTTGTTTCTAGATTTCACTATAATGAGTGGAATCACAGATTTTTTGCATGTAACTACGCAGCTGCCATCCAATACCTTCTTGCTAAAGACAGATTAGGAAAAGGTTAAATAGGAAAACACATCAGCCAATGAAACATCATTACATCAAAACTTTCCCACAAGTGCAGAAACCTGATCAGACTCTAGTGCAGCCAAGTTCACGGTTTCATTAAGCAAAGTATTATTTAATTTATGACAATTAAAGAAAGGCTATGATCCTAACTCCTAAGGTCTCACCAAACAAATAGGTTTTAGCATAATTAATCTCAAGACAAACTAATTTCACGTGAGGAGCCAAATCGCCAAGATAAGTGGAAAGAATGCACTTACTTGGGCAAATCGGGATCATCCAGCTCATCTCCATTGCCCCCACCACCATTTGTTCCTTGGTGCTTAACCACTTGAAGTTTATCATTCTGCCTTTTTCTCCACTCCTCCATTCTTTCCTTCCATGCTACAGTACCATACCCATATACAGCCAAGTCTTTCTTAGGATCCATTGGACGAGGTGGCACTGCAAAATTAACATTTGAAATAGACTAAGACAAGTAACTCCATTAACTGGTCAGAAAATTATAATTTAGCCAAGCCAAGAAAACTTACAAGAGACTGAGGAATCTGAATATGGCATAGGATGAACTCGCTTTGCACGGCCCATAAATGGGGGAATTATAAGAGCATGCTTGTCAGCTGATATCCCATCATCCTTCACCAGTGAAAGATTTGTCTAATTATAATTCACAACATCCAAATCCACAATTTCACAAGAATTAACAAGATTCAGAGCATGTCAAGTTAGTTTACCTCTTGACCATATGTAAGGAGAGGTATTTCAGGATTAAGTGTAGCGGAATCCATCTCTGAGGGTGTAGTGATCCCAGAAGCATTAGAATGAGCACGAGCAATATTGGGGCGACCAGAGGGGGTCATTGCTTCTCCCAAGTGTTGATAGTGTCTTCGGTCATTGCTCTCATAATCAAACTCGTTGTCCAAATCATCAAATTCCTCCTCTTCTTCGTCTCCATCAACTCTAGGACTCCCTGTTATTTGGTTGGAATGAGAATATTATTAGGACAAAATAAGGAAGAATAACAAATGCCAGCTGAACTAGCGAGTCTTACCTTTAATGCGCTTGTATCTAGTTCTGCATTGAGGGCAAGATTGATTGCCCTCCCTTCTCTCGTATTCATAGCAGTTTCTGCAAACAGGGAAAGCACATTCATTGCAGGCAACAAATGGCTCCCCTTCCTCAGTTACTTCAATCTCATCTCCACAAATCTGGCAAAAATGCCCACTTAATTCTTTTACAGAAGTCACCTGTTAAAAACAGACAAATTGGCAATGTAAAATTAGCATCAGATCTAGAAATATCAAGACATCAGTAAAGGCATCTGAGACTAAAAAAAGGTATTTAAAATCCAAATACACATTCCAATAACTAGGGATTATTGGTGGCTCTGAAATCTAGAAACTTTGGGAAAAGAAAAAGGAAAAACAATCTAAAAACCCAGTAACTTGAATCTAGCTACTACAAGATTTACATATGGGCATTAATGTTTGGATACATGGGTTTCTTCCTTTTCTCATTTTGAAGAACATTAGTGAAAGAGAAAGAGTTAATTGGCTAAAATAGCTTAAAACCCTCCAAAAAAATACAAAGAAATATTTTTACTCACAAACCAAAATCAAGCATTCAGCAAAGGGAATGGAAATAGACTATTAACCACATCCAAGAAAATGAAAGGAAAAAGCTTCAAATACAAAGATAAAATCTTTGTCAAATGAACTCAAGTTGAGCAAATAGATTTTTCAAGAGAAAAATCAGAAACAATGAGAAAGGCGAAGAGAACACATTTTGAGAAATTTCTGTCGAAGCCCAGTTCAAAACTAATGCTGAAATAGCATAAAAGATGGGAACTTTGGGGCACTTACTCTTCCAATCTCATCAGCATTGATAAGAACAAACTCATTTCTGTTATGTGAACCAGCGACAAGTCTTCCTTTGGTATCCATCAAAAAAACTCAGCAATCTCTCTCTCACACACACAAAAACCCTTCAAAAACTCACTCAATCAAGACCCATAAGGGAAAGAAAGAAAGGCTTTTTTTACTCTTCTTTAGCCCACTCCCTTAAAAACACATCACAAGAAACACCTAACCGACATTAAAGAATGACTGATTGTGATATGTGAACAGTAAATACGTATACTACAGCTTAAATTATACCACCAAATACTTCAATAAATAAAAATACCCACAACCCAATATTGGACTATTAATCTATTATATAGAAAAATGTATACTAGTACTAGTTTATAAAATAAAAAAATAAAAAATCCTTCTTTTGGGAGCTTTGATTCCTTTCTTGAGAGAAACCCAGTTGTGGATCAGAGGAGAGAATCAATGCCAGGAGGTTGAAGAAGAGATCCGCAATAGAAATAGGAATTTTGGAGAGAGAAATAAAGGAGGGTTGAAAGACAAAACGCGTAAGGCAAAAGGGACAGAGATCGGTTTGATGGTGGATCTGTCCACAAATTTTTTGATGATCAAAATATATGGGGGGATTTGGTTTTTTTGCTAGAACGGGGCCCACCGACAGTGGTGTGGTGGAAGGGCCCCGCCGTGCCGCGGTGGAGCTTGGGTGGAGATGAAGGTTATTCTAGTAACTTCATTTCGAGTTGGCTTTTCGATTGCTGATTGCTAATTGCTACTTGCTACTTGCTAGGAGTAAATGGGTTTTTTACTGTTAGTCTGTCTCTAAAACTGGTACTAATAAACTAATATATATGTATATATATATATATATATATATATATATATATATATATACGGTTTCTTCTAAAACGACCTTTTTTTACGAACTTGGGACGAACTTTTAAAAAAACACGCGTTCTGAAAACCCTTCCCATATTAGGGCAAACACTTTCTCTCTCCGACTCTTCTCTCTCTCACTACAAACCAAGCACGGAAGGTTAAAATTTCGGCGCTGTTTCGGCCAAATCGACACCCCACCCGGCTAGATCGACATTCCATAACGTTTTCTCTCCCCCTCTGATCAAATCGTTCGTCATCTGGGTAAAGATTCCATTTTTCATGCTTTTTGCCCAATTTTGTTTACCTTGTATGATTTCTTCGATTTGGTTGATTTTGTGGCATCTGTTTCTTAATTGAGTGATTTTCTATGTTATCATTTTCACATGGTTTTGGTAACTGAGGAGGAGGTCATATATGTATATATATGTATGTAGTGAGCTGGTAATAAACAGAGGTGGAGACTTGATTTTGGGTTCAGTAACACTTCCGAATTTGATGCTTCTCTCCTGTTTAAAAATAATAATAATAAATTGTTCATCTACTTTATAAATTAATTAGGATACCCTTCAATTACGATAAATTAAGAAATTACTGTTAAAATATTCATTAAAAGACGGTGGGTGTAATATATAGGAATTTAATTGAAATGTTTGCATATATGTCCTTAATATATTGTCCACAATCAAATTGATGGTAATTAAGAAAAAAAGGCAGGAGGATTAGGCAAAGTAGTGACCCAACCCAACCAAACAACACCCATTTCCTTAAATAATGAAATTTGAAAATTTGAAAGTTCCAACAGTCAAGTATGTTTTGACCGTCGTAACTATTTAACATTTGTATTGGCTTCATGCGTTAGAGCTTATGTAGTATATTACAATTTTGGGGTCTCAAAAGTTGGACTTGAATCACCTGCATAATGGACCTTCTTGGTCCCCTTAATTTGGCCTCAGCTCCACGTGCTTTTGTTAGGTAATTAATCACTTTCAAATTGTAAAGTATAGGGTAATTAATCATAAGACCAACCTGAACTGGATAAGCATTGAAAAATGCCTAATGCCATGTCTCTATCTATTTTAGTTGCTACCTGGTTATGGAAATTATCCCCAAAATCAGCAGCAGCCGCCGCAACAACCACATGTAGGATTTTAAATTTACTCCCTTGCTTTATCTTTTATCATTTGCTTGCATATTAAGAGTAATTTCTCGACTCTATGGATTGAAATATGATGTAACAAGTGCAATATATTTTATGTTGTGCAGTGATTTGCTGGTTTGTGGGCATTGCAAGAGTATTTACTGGTCTGTGGCATTGAAAGAGTAATCCAGATGTGGAGATTTTTGAACAAAAAGCTCATTCAAAGCGATTATTTTTTCTGCATTGTATTAGAACTTTTCGTAGTAATTCAGTACTTAGTGTTTCCTATGAATTACCTTTGTTTATGTTACCATTAATTGGCTGGCATACTTGGGTTTGTATTTATATGATTGTTCTTGGCAGATTGTTTTTGTATGATTGTTCTTAATTATGGGTTTGATTGGAGATAATGAATGTGGGTTTGGCACCTTTTCTTGATATCTGATCATATTTTCTCTCCTAAATCTTGGAAAGGGAAAGATTAAATAGGGTTTCCTGATTATACTCTCAGGTTAGAAAATTTATATACATTTATCATAACTCACGATGGAATTTCTTGCTACGTCTCTATTTGTTTGATTAGTTTACTAGAGTTTGAATTTATCTTGTATATGTTGATTTATGTTGATAATTTGAACTTTTTTTCTTTATTTGTTTCCTTCTTTCCATGTACGAAGATATTGAATTGTTAATGTGAAGGCATTTCACTTTTTTTAGACGATATAATTTTCCATAGGAGTCTTTTGCTACACAACCAAACTTCAGTTCCTTGATCGGTTATAGTAAGTACATGACTCCATTGTGGACTGAAAAGGTAACAACAGTTGAACTGATCAAATATTATTGAAATTGAAAAGGTAACAACAATTGCACTCTTGTTGTTAGAGTGATTGTCTAACAGAATTAGTAACAAAACTAATCGTTGATGCTGAATTCGATTCTTGGCAATAATTCGGCGTGTTTAGCTCATATGAATCTTTACCTAATACAATTTGTTCTTTCCTTTTAGAGTTGATTTTCACTACTTCGAAAAACTTGAATCATTCTTATTCAAATTTCCAACATGTGTTGTAACTATTAAATTGATCTTCAAATGGACCAATTTGGTAATATAATTTTCATTAAAACATTTTAGTTACAATTAACTTTTCTAAATTTAAATAAGATTAAGGAGTAAACAACATGTGTCTACTAGTGGCAATCCACTTGGTTTGGACGGATTTGAGACACAAATCATTTCCTAATAACAATTACAAATAAATCATATAGTCTAAATAAGTAAACCAGTAAAACCCACTCCACATTTCTAACATAAGATTGTCAAATGGAGAAACAGTTTTCCATTGAACTAACTTGAAATTGGGGACAATAAAGACCAAGATAAAACAAACAAAAGTAATATTGTGAAAAACTCATCCAAAGAATGGGCTACTACCCTTTGCTGCTGCTCTTGTTCCTGCGTCCTCTGTTTCATTTCTGATACTCCCTTCTTCTTGTTCATGCCAATGAGAGAAATGGAACTCTTATTTTGGAACAAAGGCAGCTACTTTGTGTCCTCTGCAGAAACCAGCAAGGAGAGAAACCAGCTGCTTTATTTTGGAACAAAGGCAGCAAGGAAGAGGCAGGCGGCACTGCGCAGGGGCAGACGGCACTGCGGCAGGGGCAGGCGGCAGCAGCAGACAGCATGCGGCAGGCAGCATGCGACAGTAAGCTTCATCCTAGGGGGGTCATATGCCCCCCTCGACCCCCCTGGTTCCGCCTCTGGGAATACTAGAACATCAAAAGGGAAGACCTACAACTCATTCTATAAACTATCACATTCCATACAAAGCAAACAATGTTGAGCTAAATAGTAGTACTTTTTGTGGGACATAAGAGGGAGTAGGAATTTACCTTATGTCGGTGAGAAAACTGTCCAAGTATTGATCCAAATCTTAGCAATCAAATTGTCTAAACACAATTAGGTACTACTATCCAGCTATAATACATGTATTGGCAATTATTTTGTTTGAATGTGACCTTAAAAACAGTACAATTTTCAAAAAGTATAACAATAAGATAAATTTTGAAAATTTAGCAATTGAAAGGGTAGTAATTAGTAAATCCACAATTTAATAAATAGGTTTAATAAAGTGAGTATAGTTGTATCACATTAGAATTTCTAAATAATATTCTTAAGGTACCCCCAGAAATAAGTAGAATAAAAAATATAATAAAATCTTACTATTACTGAGGATCTCAATTGGTGCATAACAAGAATTCATCTCAAGAATTAAAAAAATGCTCTCTATATTGACCTGTTTGTTACCAGGGATATGAATTTCTCATGTCTGATCAGACAAAGCTCTATTCTTATCCTAGTTGGGCATTTATACAAACATTTTGCAGAAAAAAGAAACAAATAGAAAATATCTTATGCATCTTTGAACTAGAAAAACAAACCTAAATATTCATTTCTGTACTTACTTATTTTGTAATTTCACCCGGGATTTGTTATGTATTTATGTTTTTGCTTTTATGTTGTAGTCGGAGGGTATAACAGAATTTTGATGAAACTATTGATGAGTTTTTTATTATTAAGGATTCACAGTTGTCAATATAGATTATCCACCGTAAACAAAATGATAACAAAGAAAATCAATCAATTAAGCAACAAATGCCACAAAATCTACCAAATTATCAAATCAAAAAAAATTGGGCAAAAAGCATGAAAAGTGGATCTTTACTCAGTTGACCGGCGATTTGATCAGAGAGAACGTTATGGAGTGTAGATCTGGCCGGATGGGGTGTCGATTTGGCCGGAGAAGCGTCGAAACAGCCAGCTGTTTAACCTTATGTGCTTGGTTTAGTGAGAGGGAGAAGAGTCGGAGAGAGAAAGTGATGGGATTGGTTTGGCCCATTTTCACAACCCGCGTGTTTTTTTAAAGTTCGTCCCAAGTTCGTGAAAAAAATTCGTTTTAGAAGGAAACCGTATATATATATATATATAGAGAGAGAGAGAGAGAGAGAGAGGGGGAAAGACAAGAAAAAATGAGTGAAGTTAGCGAGAGAGTACAGATTAGAAAATTAGGAAGTCTAGCTATCACATGCGACTAATGTGGAATTGTTCCAAAATTAGTATGATTTATTAATTAAAAAAAATTATCGTGAGACCCCAAATTTTATGAATAAAGATTTAATTTTTTTGAAATATTTTTTTAATATTATGGAGTAAATTTGATATAATGTTATAGTTGTGGGTAATATTTATAAATTTTGAAAAGTATGCAAGTTTGTTGTATAATATTGATTGGTGGGAGAATATTTTTTTTGTCGGGAATATCCAACGACGACCAGTCAATCATTAAGTGGATCCCATTGGCGGAATTATTATTCGGATTGAAAAAGCGACAAAAAATATTTTATAAAAATAACTACGAAAAGTTTCTACCAGTTAAAATTATTGAACTACTTCGGTAGTAAAAAATGCGATGTCTGGCGTGGTTGCGTAATACGCGGTATTGATTATTGATCTTTACGTGAGAAGTCACACCGGTTTTGTTCAATTATTACTACGGTAATTCTTGCGTACAAGTATCTCACGTTATTTGATTCAATTATTGTCGATATTTTATATATTATTAAATCAATAATTGAGATAACAAAGTTGTTAATATTATTATTTGCAATATTAACGATGTAGTAAGTTACATCGAGGAGAGGTTTGGTCACCTAATCAATTGCGCCAAATAGGGAGAAATTCTTATTGAAAAGCTCCCTCTTTCTTGGGAATGACGCGGTCGATTAATATTGTGAATTATAATAATGATGATAAATATTATTAAATATATTGAGGTGTCTTTTTATGAAGTCACGGAAGTTTTATATATATATATATATATATATATATATATATAATTTTTTTTTATTAGTATTATTAATGTAGTAAAAGCAGAAAAAACTTTTTATATAAAATGAATCTTTTATAAAGTTATTTATTTTATTAGACAATAATTAGAATATATTATATTTTATTATCATAGTGTTTTCAGATAGTAAAATCTTTTTATATAAAAAATACTTTTATAAAGTTATTTATTTTATTTTAGACAATAAAGAATATATTATATTTTATTATTGCATAGTGTTTTGTATATAATTAAAATATTTTATAAAGTTATTTATTTTATTGACAATAATTAGAATATATTATATTTTATATAAAGTAGTGTTTTGTATAGTAAATTTTTTTATATAAAACAAAATACTTTTATAAAGTTATTTATTTTATTAGACAATAATTAAAATATATTATATTTTATTATCATAGTGTTTGCGTGATAGTACTGCGATAGTGTTTTCAGATAGTAAAATCTTTTTTTATATAAAACAAAATACTTTTATAAAGTTATTTGTTTTATTAGACTATAAATAGAATATATTATATTTTATTTAAAAGATTTTGTTTTATTAGAATAATTTATTAATCTTTGCATAATAAATCTATATGGATTTGTCTGTTTAAAAAGTAAATTAATACGATTTGTTTCATGAATTAATTCTTATTCAATCCATTCTCCTATAAATGAAAGCTCATTCCTTCATTATTTCTTATTTAATTCATTGAAACTACAGAAAACTATAGAGAGAAAGAAGAAAAGTATTTTACTACTCTCACTTTTTCAATATCAGATTTTACTAAGGTAAGGGATATTATTTGTTATACTCGTAAAGGGTATTATTTCTTTAGTATTCATGAAGAGAACTTACATTATTCCATTCTTTATTATTATGTTGGAATAACTTTGTAGATATGCCTCAATCGCATACATGGTGAAATTCTTCGTTATAACTTCATTATGTCATTATTCCATTCTTTATTATTCCATTCTTTATTATCATTGGAATACGTCGGTCGTATTACGCGTGACACAGTTCCATTAATTATTATTACGTTGGAATAACATGCGTCTGCGATCTATCGTATGCATGGTAATTTCTTATGTTATTTCATTCTTTATTATTACATTTGGAATATCACGCCGGTGCAATTTTACCGATTTGGTTCCATTCTTTATTATTACATTGGAAATAACATGCTATCAGACGCGCGTGGTGAATCCTTACATTATTCCATTTTTATTATTTTGTTGGAATAACACATGCATATGGATTACCACATGCGTGGTGAATGATCCTTTGTATTCATTCTTTATTAAATTGTGAAAATGATCAGATACGATTCATCGCATGCGGCGTAAAATCCATTTGCGGTTTCATATATTCTATTATACTCGGTTGGTTAAAGTTTTGACTTCTATACTCCATGAAATTAGTGGAATATCCTTAATATTTGCGCTTCATCCAAAGATCTTTTCATGAAAATATTCTTACGAGCATTCTTGAATTTTTACTCTACAAAGAAGTATCGTGTTGACAATTTGGATGTTATTAGTTCCTGGATAAATTAATTCTTGAACTTGTTTTATTGAATTCTTATATCATTGTCATCATCCTCATGTTTATATTATGTTGAAAGTCATCTATGGCCTATAGTGCATAGATGGACTTGGTATGATTATGACCAGGGATTAATCGGTATAATCATGACCATAATGTTACAAATGATGTGGTAAAAGTCCTCATTAGCTCGTAGTGCATTGATGGATAGTTGTTGGCATGATCATGACCATTGATGAATACACGAATATCCTTGGCCCGTAGTGCATGGATAATTTGTGGTTGTGATACTAATGAATATCATTGGTAGTAGAAGCGGTGTTAACGCTAAGTTTCAATCGGTAGCGTCAATCACGTAATCCACGCGCTAGAACTTGCACGATAACGGATCATCACGAAGCTTGATGGCTTGTCTTGCGCAGAGGATAACTCGGTGTGAAAATAAGTACTGTAATTCAAGGTTTAACAATGGAGGCTAAGTGTTTAGTGCTCAAAAGTAGGTATTACATGTTAATTGTAACCTTGACCTTATATTTATAGTACTCTCTCCACCTTAGAATCCTTCTCCGAGTCGGATTAGGACTCCTAGCCATAGTAGTTACCATAACTTGGGTCCAACACAATCTCCTTAAAAGGTGCAAGTGGAATCCAATCCAACCACTACCTTTGGAGTTACCTTATTCAATTATGATTAGGATCCTGAACTCTGCACACAGGAAAGCCCACTGTGTAGGCCCAAACAATCCCACCATCAGGTCTGGGCTTCGGCCCAAAGGACTCGAAGGCTCGACCCCGAACACCACGCAACAGGGTAAGGTTCTGGCCCGAAAGGCTCGGACACCGAACCCAAAGACATCCACTAAAATGAGGCTCCGACCCAAAAGGACTCGGACTCCGACCCGAACAACTTCAACCTCTCCATGGGCTTCAGCCCAATGGTCTCCTAAAGCCCTTCTAAAGTCAAGCCTTCGGCCCATGTGAGGGTCGGTAAAATGCTACCGAACATTGCCCCCCAGTCTCTGATTGTAATATACTTATAATTAGAGACTTGAAAGGTCAGGTAATCGAACGGCCACAACAGCTAATGATGAGTCATCTGGGGAAGCCAAACGGTCTGCCCTCATTTCTCAAAATGTTGCACGTCTTTTCACGCATGGTCCCACTTTGGGCATTTAATAGCCGTCATTGGGTTTCGTGCCACCCAGCCTATAAAAACCCCTCTCCATCAATCGCTGTCATTTTTCTAGACTCCTTAATCTCAAAAATTTCTGCTAAAATTTTTCGGCGAGGCGATTTCCGGTGAGTTTTCCGATTCCACCTTACTCTTTGATTTTAAGCCCATTTACACAGATTTCAAACTTCTTTCAGGTAATATTTGCTTCAATGGCTGATTCCAGCACTGAACAAACTCTAAACATCACTGAAACCCCCGTTCCTACTCCCATACTGCCCACCGATCTTATTCCGGTGGACCTCCCGGCACCACCACCTGAATCTACCACTCCTGCTGCCTCCCCTACTCCCAAAAGTGCTGAAGCCCGAATTCGAAACGCTTACCACTCCACGAAGGAGTTTTCCCACATCAACACCCCATTTACCATCAGTCCTTCACAAATCTCTGATATTCGAACCATCTTCACCATCCCCAAAGAGTACAAGCTCCGGGTGCCCGCCTCTGATGAAAAAATGTTCTGGCGACCCGAAGGCGAGTGGGTGGCCGTTCCCCTATACGCTCTGAAGTATGGAGTTCGATTTCCTCTCCCTGACTTCATCTCTTCCTTTCTCTGCTTCGCGGGGATCGGGTTCGCACAACTCGTGCCAAACTCGTACATCCACCTAGTGGCCTTCATCGCCCTGTGCCAGGAGCTCGGGATCGTGCCCGACCTCGACTTCTTCTTCGCTCTATTCACTGTAACCGGGTCAAAAGAGCCTGGTTTGAAGCAACTAAATAAAAGGCCTTCCCGAACCGCTCCTATCAGGACCCCTTCAAGCAACAAGGGGTGTCACGAACAGTGGATCTTTGTGAAGGGATCCGACCTCCAACTCCTGCCTAGTTGGGCCCATCAAGATGACCCCATTGCCAAGGTGTCTCAGTTCCCTAAGGACCAGGTAAACGCTTTCAAATCCTTCTATAAGAAGTGGAGTAAGACCGAATGGAGTTTGGGACTCCTAACAAACTCGACCTGGCTATACCGACACGGATGTAAGTTTATCTTTCCGATGCCCTGCCGAAACCTCCAAATCTTCATTCCTCTTCCTGACTTGTTGTCTTTTTATTTGTTTTTTTAGTGATAATTTTCAAGCCCGAGGGGGCAGACGCCTCTCTAGAACCGCTCCCGAATGCTGTCGGGCCCATCCGTCTTCCCCTTTACAACGATGAGGCTGAAGGAGAAACAGTTCCGATCGCGGAGCTCTCCACCGGCTCCACATCGGGTCCCACCCTTTCTGCCGCCAGCGCCGAACCAACAACCAAGGTCACCTTAAAGATGAGAAGAACTGAGAGGATGTCATTGTTGAAGAAGACCAAGAAGTCTTCCAAGTCCCTCCCTAAAGTTCTTGTCAAGGCCCCTTCCCAACCTATACCAAAGCCAACTCCTCCATCCCCAGAAAAAGTCGCGGTGATCGAGGATTCAGAGGACATCGAAGAGGTTCCTCTAGAGCCCCGATCCAAAAAGCCCCGACTCATCGAAGACCCCGAGCCACCGCCTCCCCAACAACAAGTCGTTGTTGCCGATCCTGTCACCACCTCCACCCTTTCTTCCCGACCGAGTTCTTCACACGGATCGCCAACCACTTGTTGGCCGAAGAGTCCTTCAAAAGTTTTCCCCTTCACCTTCTTCGATCACTTTAAACTGTCGGGTGATGACGAGAGGTTCAAGGGTTTCTCTTCTGAAGAGTATCTTGTTGCCTATGTCCGAGCCCAGTGTCAGGTAATTCTGGGTTTCAATTCCATCTTGTTACTATAGCTTGTACTTGTACTTCGTCTGTTGACATATGTTTTTGTTGTAGTCCAACACCATTCTCGCCTGAGCCATCCCTCCATTGGCCTGAACCACAAAAAAGGAAGTTCAGCTGAGGGCGGATGTGCAGCTGCTCGAGGTTGAAATTGGGGGTCTGAACTCGGACCTGAAGAAGGAACGGGATCTCCACGCTGAGACCTGGAATAAGGCGAGCCGAGCCGAACGTCGTGCCGAGGAGCTCGAGAAGAAATACGCCTCACTTCTGGTGGAGAGGATCATCTGACCGAGGAGGTCAAGGATAGGGAAAATGCTGTTGACATCATCACCAAGAAGTTCTCCGAGATGCACGATAAGATGATGCAAGTGATCGGAGCGAACAACATTTTAACCGCCACCGTCAATGCTTTTCCCGAAAAGATCATCGATGCCCAGCAGCAAGCTGTTGCTGAATATGAAGGGTCCGATGCCTTGAATGAGAAGGTCATGGCCCAGTTTGGTGATGGGTATGAAGCTTATCGTGAAAAGGCTCGGGCTAAATTGACTGTTGTTGGACTCGATGCCTCTATCCTTGATTCCTCTGATGAAGAATCTGAAGCCGAAGACGACCCTCCTCCTGAATAAATATCATTAGGACTTGTAATAATCTTTTGTATTTCACCCGGATCGTAAGCGATCGGGTTGTGTAATTTCAAAGTATGAATGAAATAGAATATTTTTGTTTATAAATTTTTGTTATCAGTTATACTCGTAACTAATCTCGATCGGTTATGCCTTCCCGAACCTTTTGATCAGATTATGCTCGAAGTTTGTCTGATTTAAAAAATTTACAGTTTTCTCGATCAGTTATACTCGTGACTTATCTCGATCAGTGGTGTCTTTCCGAACCTTCTAATTGGATTGTGTCCGAAGTTTGTCCGTTCGAGTATTAAGAGTTGTATGAATATAGATGAAGTTAAGCATCTCCAAAGAATACTTTTATTTATTTCATTTAAGATTGAACGGTTACATAGATAAAGAAAAGAATGACATAACTATTACTGGTAAATTTTCTAAGTCTTCCAGCATGCCATGTATTTTTTACTTCCGAACCATCCATTGCTCGGCCGGTATGTATACACTGGCCCGGACCTCTACACACCTTATAAGGTCCTCCCGGTTAGGTATTAACTTGCTAGTGTTCTGGGGGGTTGAAGCCTCCGACTCCCGGAGGACCAAATCGCCTACTGCAAACCTCCTCGGGTTCACATTCCGATTATAGTGTCGAACGTTTCATCTGGCGATAGATAGCCAACCTCATCACAGCTGAATCCCGAACTTCCTCCAACAGATCCAAGTTTGTTTTCAAACCTTTATCATTGTACAACTCTTTGTACTGACTGACTCGAAGGGTGGGGGATCCGATCTCAACTGGTACGAGTGCATCGGTCCCGTATACCAGTCTGAACGGAGAGTCCCCGATTGTCGTCCTCGGAGTAGTCTGATATGCCCACAAAATAGACAGCAGCTCTTCGGGCCATCGACCCTTTAATTCATCCAACCTACGTTTTATCCCGTTGAGCAAGGTTCTGTTGGTCACTTCTACTTGACCATTCAACTGAGGGTGGGCAACTGTCTGCCATTATCGGAGACCACTGCCATCGGGATGCCGAACCGATAAACCACTCCTTCTTTGAAAAATTTCAGGCATTCTTGCTCGGTGATCTTCTGCAGTGGTTTGGCTTCGACCCACTTTGTCATATAGTCGATAGCCACGATCACAAAGCTAACTTGTCCCTTGGCCTTCGGCAGAGGCCCTAGGATGTCGATTCCCCTTACAGCAAAGGGAATCGGGGATAGGACTGAATACAACTCTTCGGGAGGCTGATGTGGGATGGTGCTGTTCAGCTGACATTTGGGACACCTTCTGACGAATTCCTTGGCCTCCGTATAGATAATCGGCCAATAATACCCCTGCCTCAAAATCTTGTGTGCCAGTTGTGACGCCCCCAAAATAGGTATACATCACCTATTTTGAGTTGTCAATCATAATCTGAAACAACTACAACTTTATTATTACAACAAGTAAAGCTGTGAGTTTGAATACAAATATTATCTTCTAGATAATATCTATACTCAAATAAATCCTCATCACATTTATTGATACATTATTTTACAAAATGGTGAGGACTACTAAACAATTCTTTCTAAAACCTTCATTCCATACCCCAGACTACGTACTCATTTATATTCTCGCCTCACGAGAAGAAAAATGGAACAAAAAGGAAAAGGGTGAGCTCAACTAGCCCGATAAAGAATATTATGACTAAGATAATATACAACAAATTACCGTTAGTCTTCAACAGGAAAAATCTAATAGAATACAATAGACAACAAATTTTAAATCAATATTCGCAATGGAATAATAATTCATTAGAAGAGTTAAGTAGAGAATGCAAACTACTATCTTCATGTATGAATTTAAAAGTTCATCGTCTATCTTTTATCCTGTAACATCAATCAATATACATCGGAATCAAATATTCATCTTTTGCACTACTGGGCAAAGATATTCATCGATTGGTCATGTATCATCTAAACACTGTTCATCTTTTGCACTACTGACCGAAGATATTCTTCAGAAATCATTCATCTTTTACTACGAGGCCAAAGATATTCCATAATATCATCATTTAAAATCAAGATGATGAAAAATATTTTAAAGAAAGCGAATCCGGTGAAACAAAATGGTGAGGATTAAGGATTAAGGATTCGTACTTTGTTTTATCCACGTCCAAAAAATACCTCAAAAATAATCATAGTGGTGTAAAATTCAAGAATGATCAAAACATGGATACAATCAAAGCTAGTATCCGAATAGATATTTTAGACGAAAAGAAGAAATTTTATTTTTGATTGAATAAGTGTCGATATCGTAAATAGTGTGCGATATCGTGAATAGTCTGCCGATATCGTGAATAGTAACTCAGACACCAAAAGTTCCAAATTTGATAAAAACTTCAGATCAATATTTGAGATAATGATATTGAAGAAATAATATCATTACGAAAAAAATAATATCCCTTACCTCGAAAGATTAGTACTTCTAAATTTGGAATCTAGGGTATAGTCTTTGAAGGAACTTACATAATCTAACAATACTCAAAGTATACTCAAAATACTCACAAGAATACGCTCGATAATATAGAGAGAAAACTTGAGTTTACGGTGTGATTTTCAATTCTAACCTAAGCACCCTATTTATAGGAAAATCGCTTAGAACACAAAGCAGAAAATTTAATATAATATTATTATTTATAATAAAATTTCCTACGCCAACCCTCCAAGAACTGAATTCAGCTCATTCAACCCAAATGTGTAACACACCATAATGAAAAAAAACGTTTTCTAATTTTAAATATTTTAAACTTCCAAAATCAATTATTTGAGACTTGAACTTCAATAATTCATAATAAATAGCCCTTTCATCAGAAAATTGAATCTCATGATTTTTTATAGAAAATTCAATTCTCTACAACTTTGCAGAAGAAAGTTTTCCAAATTCCAAATAGAAATTGACCGAAATCCACAAACCAGGCGATTTTTAAATTTATAATCAAATTTCATCGATAAATGGGGTCCACCGACATGTTTAACATGTTTTAAACATTTATTGCAACAAAAATACTCTTCCTCCTTGTATACTCATATATCCCACATTCGTTGTAAAAATATCACCATTATTATATTATTAAAATATAATAATATATTTAAATGAATTATTTTATTAGAAAAAGATAAAATTTCAATTTTCAACAATTGTCACATTAAAATTTTCTCCAACTATATCCACATAAAATCAATATTTTCCTCATCATATGAATCAATAATTAATTATTCACAAATAATATTACGAATCTGATATTAATGAACCGAGGCGGTTCACAGGAAAGAGGGGCTTTCAATAAGAATTTCTTCTTCTTTGGTAGCGCAATTAGGTGACCAAACCTCTCCTTAGAGCAGAACTTTCTAGACATTGCCAATAATGTTATCTAATAATATTATTAGGATAATATGAATTATTGCTTCGATAATGAAAAATCTTGTGTAATGTGATTATTGAAACAACAATGAATATAAAATATCAACGCAATGACAATTATTAACTCGATAAAATCTTTGATCAAATAATTATCGTAACCATTATTGAGTAGTGCCTTCTTACGTAAGAATCAATAATTGGTGCAATACTGGTGTCTTCTTGTGTTTTAACCACATAGGGTATTTTAACAAAGATAATACTTGATAATAACTACTGTGAATTATTTTTAAACCACTTATATTTGTCGTTTTCTTCATCCAATCGCTCAGTTATGGGGCCCACACATGGTCATTTGCTTGTGGTTATGCGAATATTCCCAAGACGAGACGAATATTCCACGACCAAACGAATATTCTGAAACAACAATGAATATTTTATAACCACTTGCTTATTTTGAAGTATTTGCGTATTTTACCCCTAACTATCCACATTAATCAAATCAACCCTTACTATTTTAGAATAATAAATAGAGAAAATTAAATTTCATTAATAATAAGTTGGGGTCTTACAACCTCTCCTCCTTATGAAATTTCGTCCTCGAAATTGACGTAGTACCTGGTGTTTCGAAAAGGTGAGGATACCTCGCTTTCATTTTCGTTTTCAATTCCCAGGTCATTTCCTCTATAGCATGATTCCTCCACAAAACTTTAACTTGTGGTATGACCTTTGCGGGTAGGACATGCTCCTTCCTATCCAAGATCTTGACGGTACCTCCTCATGCGTTAAGTCTTCTATTATCTCTCATCAGGTTCTCTAACTCTATCGCGTGATTCGGGTCTTTCACATATTTACGAAATGCGGATATATGAAACACATTATGAACACGAGACATACTCGGAGGAGGTAGCGAGTCTATAGGCTACATTTCCTACTCGGTCGAGAATTTGAAATGGACCCGATAAATCGTGGATTGAGCTTTCCTCTCTTCCCAAATCTTGTAACTCCCTTTCATGGAGCAACTCGCAACAACACATGATCCCCTATACTAAATTCCACGTCCTTTCGATGAAGATCCGCATAACTTTTTGTCGATCTTGTGCTCTTGGTTTTGTATCGTTGTCGAATCATTTGGATCTTTTCGATAGTCATACGCATTCTTAACTCGGGTCCCAACAATGTTGCTTCACCCACCTCATCTCAACATATTGGAAGCGACACTTTCATCCATATAATGTTTCAAATGGAGCCACACCTATACTTGTCGATAAGCTGTTGTTGTAGGAGAATTCCACCGATGGTAAATAATTATCCCAACGCCCTTGAAGTCTCAGGACACGAGTCTTAATAAATCTTCAAGAGTTTGAATAGTCCTTTCGATTGTCCATCCGTTTGAGGATGGTATGCCGAATCAGATAATCAGAACTGTGCCCATAGCTTTTTGCAAGCTAACCCAAAATCTTGAAGTGAATCTTGGGTCACGATCCAAAACTATGGATACTGGCATGCCATGCAACCTCACAATCTCATTCACGTACATACTAGCAAGACGTTCAAGTGAATAAGTCTCCGATCGGCAAGAAATGAGCGGACTTTAATCTATCAACAATAACCAAAATAGCATTGATGCCCTAAGAAACCAGTAGGAAGACCCGTGAATTGAAATCCATGGTAATGTGTTCCCACTTCCATTTGAATCTCAAGTGGTTGCAACGGACCCTTAGGTACTAGATTGCTCTCACTTTACACGTTGACAAGTTAAACACATTGAGATAAACTTTGCAATCTCTCTCTTCATATTGTTCCACCAAAATGTATGTCGAAAATCACGATACATTTTAGTACTTCGAGGATGGATTGCAAATGGTGTATTGTGTGCCTCCATCATAATCTTGTACTTCAAATCGAGTCGTTAGGGAACACAAAGTTCAGAGTGGACTCAAGTATTCCTTCTTCATCAATTCTCGCTTAGGAATAGCTCCTTCTTGTACTTTCTTCTTCATACGCATCATTTCCGATTCGGTGGCTTGAAAGCAACCTTAACTTTTTCTATTAAAGTTGGCTCTGTCGTATACTTGACATCATCGCTTTTCGTTCTCGCATATGATCTTCTACTCAACGCGTCGGCTACCGTTCGCTTTTCGAATGGTATTGAATAGTGTGGTCGTAGTCTTTCGATAGCTCGAGCCAACGTCATTTGCCGCGTGTTGAGTTCTTTTTGAGTGAAGAAATATTTAAGGCTTTTATGGTCTAAATATATCTCCACTTTCTCCCCATATAGATAGTGCCTCCATATCTTTAAGCAGAAAGCTTATTGTTAACTCTAGATCATGAGTAGGATAATTCCTCTCATACTCTTTAAGTTGTCATGAGGCATAGGCTATGACTTTCCCGTTGCATGAGAACACATCCTAACCTTTTGCACGAAGCATCGTTTGTAGATAACAAATCCATCCGAACCGGATGGTATTGTTAGAACAGTCTAGAAATAAGTCTCCTCTTAAGCTCTTGGAAACTCTTCTCGCATTCTTCGCTCCAAACGAATTTTGTATCCTTCCGAGTTAGTGAGTTAATGGAGTAGCGATTCGAGAAAACCCTTCCACGAATCTTTGATAATAACCAATTAAGCCCAAAAGCTACGTACTTGATCCACCAGACTTGGTTGCTCCCAACTTTGTATTGCTTCAATCTTCACGGATCAACGGATACTCCATGTTTCGAATTTGCGTGCCCAAGGAATGCTACTTCCTCAAGCGAACTCGCATTTCTTCAATTTGGCATATAGTTTGTTTTCACGAAGCCTTTGGAGTACCGACAAATGGTGCTCATGATCTTCACGACTTTTGGAATATATAAGGATGTCATCAATAAAGACAACAACAAACCTGATCCAAATATTCCTTGAATACTCGGTTCATCATATCCATGAAAGCATAGGAGCATTAGTCGGTCGAAAGACATGACTAAGAATTCATAATGCCCGTCATCGAGTTCTAAAGGTAGTCTTTGGAATATCCTCGATTCTAATCTTCAAATTTGATGATATCCGGAAGCGAAGATCGATTTTTGAAAAGAATTGTGCCCTTGCAAATTTGGTCAAACAAGTCATCAATACGAGGTAGAGGATACTTATTCTTGATGGTGACATGGTTCGATTCCGATAGTCAATACAAAGTCGCATACTCCCGTCTTTCTTCTTTACAAATAAAACAGAGCACCCCGAGGAGATGTACTGGGACGAATGAAACCGATGTCCAATAATTCTGTAGTTGGACCTTTAACTCACGAAGTTCAATAGGAGCCATTCGATATGGGGTTTTAGAAATGGGCTTTGTACCGGGTTCAAGATCAATAAAGAATTCAACTTCACGTTAACGGGGTAGGCAAGGAAGTTCTTGAAATCGTCGGAAAGTCAATAACAATAGGAATATTATTCAAATTTGGCGTGTCTTTATTCAAATCCATAACATGTGCTAAGAAAGCTTGACATCCATTTTTCAATAAGCGAATAGCTTTATGATTAGATATGATAGTGATTGATTTTAATGGTTTAGTTGCTTGAATTCGCACAACAAAGTTGAATTAGGAATATGAAAACTAACAACCTTACGAAAACAATCAATTTTTGGCATGATGAGTAGTTAACCAATCAATCCCTAAAATCACATCAAAAGCAAGTATCTTTAAAGAGATAAGGTCAACGGTAAGGTGATGGTGCCAACTTGAATCAAACAAGATTTATAAACAATGGCGGATGTGATGAAAGTTTCTCTAACGGAGTTTCCACAGATAGGTCGATGTCTAATTTCTCGAGTCAAGTTTAAGCGTTGAGCACATGCGGGAGAGATAAATGAATGGGTAGCACCCGGTATCAAGTAAGGTATAAACTTCATGCAAGAATTTATAAATAGCTTACCCGTGATCACCTCGTTTGGGTTCCTCGCATTATGACCGATCAACAACAAACGCTCTTCCGGAATCGTTGACTTTGACTTTTTCGGGGACGATCTTTTGAGTCACCGTCCCCATTGAACTAGGTTTCACATCTTGCACAATCTCGAAGCGATATGTCCTTCCTTTCCACAATTATAGCATACCTTGAGCTGTTGTGGGACGGTTTGGTCGATATGTCCCTCTTTCCCGCATTTATAGCATATATAATGCGGTGGTCGTTCTCCTCCCTTAGAACCGATTCCATAGTCACTTGTCGTCTTTCATAGTCGTTGTTAAATCTCCTCTTTTAAAATCTCCTCGACTCGCTTCTTCTATTTTCATGGCCATGATTACCACCAGAGTGGTTACCATTTTTGTCCGTCTGTTTCTTTCCATTTGGTTATCATTATTACATTGATCGCTATCTCGAGTACGATCTCGGTTATGGTCCCTCGGTTGAACATACTCGTTATCTCGCTCTAACAATTGAGCCTCATTAACAACATCTAAATAGAGAGAAAATTTATGAGAAATGAGATATTTGTCGTATGCTTAGGGTTTCAAACCTCTCGAAAACATCCGCGTCATCGTTCCTCATTCTCCACCAAATGAGGTGCAAACACGGATAACTCGCAAACTTTGCCTCGTCATTTAGACACCGTCATGTTGTTTTGTTCTAATCGATGAACTCCACTTTCCTTCATATGACGAACACTTTCGAGGAAAGTATTTGTCATTAAATAATTTCTGAAATGTCTCCCAAGACATGCTTTGAGTCTTGTTGGATGGGTACGCTTCACGAGACTCCACCGGTGATCGCCTTCGCCACGGAACATAAAGGTGGCGAATGGAACCTTCTGTTCCTCGTGCATCCCAAGACATCGAATATCTTAGTAATTTGCTTGACCCATGTTTCCGCCATGATCGGATCCGGCTTTCCCTTAAATTCGGTGGTCCCAACTCTTTGAAGCTGCTTGCTTGTTGTGACAACCCGTGAATTGCTATCATTTCCTCCTCTGTATTTTGAACACGAGTCTCCTAAATCGATTTTTGCATGAACTGCAAAAAAGCTTCTAAACATCCCTCGTTCATCATACGCTTTCGGTGGTGTTGTTCACGGGAGGAACATTTGACACCTGTTGCGTTCTCCTCGTTGGTGAGTCTGAGCGTCTCCACGGTCTCATTTCCATTGTTAATATTCTCATCGACATTCTCGAATCATTGTCATAAAACAAGGGTTAATTAAGAAATCAATATATCACATAATATCCTTATATCTTGACCAACTAAAAAAATAAGCTTAGGTAGGACACACTAGCGAAGGATTTTTTTCGTCTCTCCCTCCTAGTTCTATTCCCCGATCTCCTTGGGAGATCATATCCTAAGCTCGATACCAATTTGTGGCGCCCCCCAAAATAGGTATACATCACCTATTACGAAAGTTGTCAATACATAGTGCGAAACAACTACAACTTTATTATTACAACAAGAAAGCTGTGAGTTTGAATACAAATATTATCTTCTAGACAATATCTATACTCAAATAAATCCTCATCACATTTATTGATACATTATTTTACAAAAATGGTGAGGACTACTAAACAATTCTTTCTAAAACCTTCATTCCATACCCCAGGCTCGTACTCATTATATTCTCGCCTCCTAAGAAGAAAATGGAACAAAAAGGAAAAGGGTGAGCTCAACTAGCCCGAAGAAAGAATATTATGACTAAGATAATATACAACAAATTACCGTTAGTCTTCAACAGGAAAAATCTAATAGAATACAATAGACAACAAATTTTAAATCAATATTCGCAAATGATGAAATAATAATTCATTAGAAGAGTTAAGTAGAGAATGCAAACTACTATCTTCTATGTATGAATTTAAAAGTTCATCGTCTATCTTTTATCCTGTAACATCAATCAATATACATACGGAATCAAATATTCATCTTTGCACTCTGTGCCAAAGATATTCATCGATTAGTCATGTTCATCTAAACACTGTTCATCTTCAGACTACTGACAAAGATATTCTTGAGAAATCATTCATCTTTGCACTTTCACGGGCCAAAGATATTCCATAATATCATCATTTAAAATGAAGATGATGAAAATATTTTTAAAGAAGCGAATCCGGTGAAACAAAATGACAAGGATTAAGGATTAAAGATTAAGTACTTTGTTTTATCCACGCCCAAAAAATACCTCAAAATAATCATAGTGGTGTAAAATTCAAGAATGATCAAAACATGGATACAATCAAAGCTAGTATCCGAATAGATATTTTAGACGAAAAGGAAAATTTTCATTTTTCGATGAATAGTCTCAGTATTCGTAAATATGTCATTATCGTGAATAAAGTGCCATATCGTGAATAGTAACTCAGACACCAAAAGTTCCAAATTTGATAAAAACTTCAGATCAATATTTCAAAGATAATGATATTGAAGAAATAATATCATTCTGAAAAAAAAATATCCCTTACCTCGAAAGATTAGTACTTCTATTTGGAATCTAGTATATAGTCTTTGAAGGAACTTACACCGATCTAACAATACTCAAAGTATACTCAAAATACTCACAAGAATACACTCGATAATATAGAGAGAAAACTTGATTTACGGTGTGATTTTCAATTCTAACCTAAGCACCCTATTTATAGGAAAATGCTTAGAACACCAAAGCAGAAAATTTAATATAATATTATTATTTATAATAAAATTTCCTACGCCAACCTTCCAAGAACTGAATTCAGCTCATTCAACCCAAATGTGTAACACACCATAATGAAAAAAACGTTTTTCTAATTTTAAATATTTTAAACTTCCAAAAATCAATTATTTCGGAGCTTCGGAACTTCAATAATTCCTAATAAATAGCCCTTTCATCAGAAAATTCGAATCTCGCTAGTTTTTATAGGAAATTCAATTCTCTACAACTTTACAAAAAAAAGTTTTTCCAAATTCCAAATAGAAATTGACAAAAGAAATCCACAAACGATTCGATTTTTTTCTATTTATAATTAAATTTCAAATCGATAAATGGGGTCCACCGAGCATGTTTAACATGTTTTAAACATTTATTATTGCAACAAAAATACTCTTCCTCCTCGTATACTCATATATCCCACATTCGTTGTAAAAATATCACCATTATTATATTATTAAAATATATTAATATATTTAAATGAATTATTTTATCGAGAAAAAGATAAAATTTCAATTTTCAACAATTGTCACATTAAAATTTTTCTCCATCTATATCCACATAAAATCAATATTTTCCTCATCATATGAATCAATAATTAATTATTCACAAATAATATTCTGAGAATCACAATATTGACAACGAGAGTTCACAGGAAGAGGGGCTTTCAATAAGAATTTCTTCTTCTTGGCAGTGCAATTAGGTGACCAAACCTCTCCTTGAGCAGAACTTTCTAGACATTGCCAATAATGTTATCTAATAATATTATTCAGATAATATGAATTATTGCTTCGATAATGAAAAATCTTGTGTAATGACAATTATTGAAACAATGTGAATATAAAATATCAACGCAGTGACAATTATTAACTCGATAAAATCTTTGAGCATTAATTCACGTAACCATTATTGAGTAGTGTCTTCTACGTAAGAATCAATAATTGGTGCAATCTGGTGGTATCTTCTCGTGTTTTAACCACGGGTATTTTAACAAAGATAATCTGCATAATAACTACTGTAATTATTTTTAAACCACTTATATTTGTCGTTTTCTTCATCCAAAGCTTTTACGTTATGGGGCCCACACATGGTTGTGGCTGAGTAAATGCGAATATTCCGACAAGATCTGAATATTCCACGACCAAACGAATATTCCCAAACAACAATGAATATTTTATAACCACTTGCTTATTTTGAAGTATTTGCGTATTTTACCCCTAACTATCCAATTTAATCAAATCAACCCTTACTATTTTAAAATAATAAATAGAGAAAATTAAATTTCATTAATAATAAGTTGGGGTCTTACACCAGTGACTTGGCCCCCATGTGATCCCCACAGATCCCTTCATGTACTTCCCGAAGTGTGTAGTCCGCTTCTGATGGGGTTAATCATTTGAGTAAGGGAGAACTGAAAGCCCTTCGGTACAGGCCTCCATCAATGAGTATGAAATTTGAGCTTCGATGCTTGATTTTTCTCACAAGGATTCGGTCTGACGGTAGAACCCCGTCTGCCAAGTAGAAAATATAAGGCGTGAGCCAGTAGTCAAGTCGGTCTAGAGCTAGCACTTCTGCCTTCGGAACACTGGGCCGTTCTAAGACCTCCAGGTATACCGATCCATTGAAGGAGCTTGCTACGGTGGTTGCCAATCTCGCTAGGGTATCTGCTATCGTATTATCTGACCGATCCACCCCACGACAAGTAATGCGTCATGAAGTATCTGCAAGCTTATCCTTTACTTGACCGGTACTTGACATTTCTTGTCCCCTAGCCTCATACTCACCCGACAGCTGCTTGACCACCAGCTGCGAATCACTGTAGATGACTAACTTCTGTACCTCCAAGCTTCGGGCCAACCATATTCCTGCTAGGATGGCCTCATACTCTGCTTCGTTGTTCGTGGCCTTGAACCCAAATCGAATAGCCTGCTGTACCTTGAACCCTTCGGGACTTGTCAGAATAACCCCTGCTCCACTGATATCTGTAGTCGATGATCCATCCACATACAAAGTCCATGAGGTCGGCCTTTGCTGGGCTTCGGCCACTGTATTCACGTCTGGCTCTGTGAAAGAGCATTCCACGATGAAGTCCGCCAATGCCTGACCCTTGATCACCGTTCGGGGGTGATACTCTATAGCAAATTGTGTTAGCTCCATCGCCCATGCTGCTAGCCGTCCCGACACATCTGGCTTATGCAATATCTTCTTTAATGGCTGATCCGTGTATACCACTATTAGCCGACCCTGGAAATAGTGCCCGAGCTTCCTGCTGGCAATTATTAAGGTATAGGAGAACTTTTCCAGGTTCGGGTATCTGATCTCTGCGTCCCGAAGTACGTGGTTGACGTAGTACACCGGGAACTGCTTTCCTCCCTTATCACATACCGGTCGCCCCCATCGCCATCGGGGCGCATGACCAAATATAAATATAAAGGTTCCGAAGGGATCGGTTTCAGCAATAGCGGTGCCAAACACAGATATTTCTTGATCCCTTGGAACGCGTCTTCGCATTCTGAAGTCCACTGAAAGCTCTTATCATTCTTCGGACCCTTGAGAGTGTCAAAAAAGGGTAGACATCTTTCGGCTGACCTTGACACGAATCTCCGAAGGGCAGCTATCCGGCCCGTCCGCCTCTGTACATCTTTGTATGTCTTTGGAGATTTCATGTCTAAGATCGCCGCAATTTTTTTCGGGTTGCCTTCGATTCCCCTTTTGCTGACCAAGTAACCCAGAAATTTTCCTGAACCCAAACCGAAGGTACATTTTGTCGGGTTCAGTCTTAGTTTATGCTTCCTTACTATTTCGAAGCAGTCTTCTAGGTCTTCCAAATGATCCCGAACTGACATGCTTTTTATGATCATGTCGTCCACGTACACTTCCATACTCCGGCCCAGCTGCTTTCTGAATACAAAGTTCATCATCCGTTGATAAGTTGCCCCTGCGTTCAGCAATCCGAATGTCATCTTCCTATACGTATATATAGCCCGATGAGTGATGAAGCTTGTCTTCGGGATGTCATCCTTGCACATCGAAATTTGGTGGTATCCCGAGAAAGCGTCCATGAAACTTAACATCCCATACCCCGAAGTGGCATCAATCAGCTAGTCTATGTTGGGTAGAGGGTAGAAATCTTTTGGGCATGCCTTGTTCAGATCCGTGTAGTCAATGCACAACCTCCACTTCCCATTTTGCTTCTGAACCAATACCACATTCGCCAGCCATTCGGGATAGTCGATCTCGAAGATGAACCCCGCCTCCAGTAGTTTAGTGATCTCTTCATCTATGATCTTCTGCCTTTCCGGGGTGAAGATCCTTCTTTTCTGTATCACTGGTTTCTTCTTCGAGTCCATATGCAGCCTATGCAGTGCCACCGATTCGCTTACCCCGGACATGTTGCTAGGTTCCCATGCGAAGATATCGGCGTAAACCCGGAGTAAATCCACCGACCGATTCACGGTGGTTAATTAATCCCGCCCCAATTTTGATCGGTTTTTACGGATTCCCGTGTAACAACTCCGTCGTCTTCTCTCTCTTAAGCGGTGTCATCGATTTAGTACTGCTCTCAGTAAATGGCCCTATCTCGATGGCCATTGTCTATTTCTGTTCTTGACCCGAGCCCACGAGGAAATCAAAGTATTCGATAACACCTTGAGCGATGTCCAAATCACCTTTTACCTCCCCGATCCCGTTCGGTGTCGAAAACTTGATTTTGAAGTGAGGTATAGACGTCACTTCCTGCAATGCTGTTAATGTCGGCCTCCCCAATATGGCGTTGTAGACCGAATCCACTTGTACTACAAAATTTTTTACCATTATTTTTGCTTCCTGAGGGGCTGTGCCGAACCTAACTGGTAGCTCTATTGTACCTGACACATGCACCGGGTCACCACTGAAACCGTACAACGGACCCTCTCCTCCCAATTCCATTTTCTTTCCTCCCAAATCTATCCTCTGATAGGCATGCGTGTAGAGTATATCGATCGAGGACCCGTTGTCGATCATCATCCTTTTCATATCTACTGGCCCGACCTGTGCCGTTATTACCAGTGCCCCGTCATGTGGTTCGATGTGGTCGGTAGGATAGTCTTCGTCCAAGAAGGAGATGGATACTCCTGAATATGCCCTATCCTTTCTGGGTGATGAACTAGCTACCGCCAACACGGCCTCGAGATGGCCACTCCTCTTCCTTCCGGTTACACGCCCTACCGACCCGCCCGAAATCACATCAATAACTTCTCAAGCTGGTGGGTCTGCGGCTGTGTTTCTTGGGTCGGTTCCCTATTCTCCTCCCGGGGCTTCTGAGCCTTCTCGACCAACCACATACTGCATCAGCTGCCCATTCTGGACGTTCTTTTCTATCAGATCCTTCAAGTTGTTACAATCCTTCATTGTATGCCCCCGACTCTGATGATATGCACAATACTTGTCCCGACCCCTCTTCCCAGGCTTGGGGATCGTCGGGCATAGCTCGAAGAACGGCTTATTCCTCATCTCTTCCAATATCTTCGCCCGATCAGTGTTGAGTGCGGTGTAGACTTTGTTGACATTTTTACTCGGGAAGGATGGTCTTCCACTGCCCGACCCTTCCCCATTGTAGCTTTTTCTTACTGTAATTGTCCGGCCTCCCATGATTATCCGACTTCTGATAACTCTATTTATCTCGATCCCTGGACTTCTCATAAGATTGGGAGTGTGGTTTGAAGTTCCCCATTGCTTCTTCGATTGTTATGTGACCTTCGGCTCGGTGGAAGGCTTCTGTCAAATCAGCCGGAGGGTTGATCACCAAATCCTTCATCAACTTCTTCGACTTCCCGATATCCAGACCAGTTGTGAAAAATCGCAGGACTTGCGGGGAGTTTAACTCTGCTACCGATCCCACAGCCTCTCGGAACCTTTTGACGTACTGGCCCAGGCTTTCGTTCGATTTCTGTCTGACCTGCATGAGTGAAGCTGTGATCTTTCCCCGCCTCTTGTTACTCCCGAACCGAGCATGAAATTTTTCTCGAAGATCACTCCAGGGTGATCGACCCGTCCATGAGGTTCCCATCCACATAGGGCGCTCTTTTTCAAGGTTGTTGCGAACATATAGCACTTGGCAGCATCCTAATGCCCGTAGTATGTCATCAGCCTATCATACCCATCTTAGTGGTCGTACGGATCCCCCAGCGCATCATAGGTCTCCATCGGGGGCATCTTCTTTTTGGGATCGGCTGTTACGTTGTTGATTTCAGGCGAGAAGGGCGACCCCAAACAAGCCGAAGGTGTCCCCAACGCATTTTTAGCCAACAACAACTTCTCCAATTCAGCCACCCTTCGAACGAGGGGGTCGGACTCCTCCTTATGAGCGGACGATCGGGGTCTGTCCCTCTTGTATTTGGGGGTCGCATCCCTCCTTCGATGTCCCGATCTGCCCGGACAGTCCGATCGTCGAACTGCCGAACGGCTCCTCACTCTACTTCGGCCTTCTCGCGGCCGACTGCGATGCCTGCTCCTTTCATCTCCAACCTCTCCCCGTCGAGGTGACCGGGATCGGCTCCGATGCCTACGCCTCTTCGAGGATGCCTCCTGTTCCCCGGCCATATTTGCCATCTGTTGTTCGAGTTCTTCCTGCTGAAGGCGCAGAGCCAACATGGCGTCCTTGTTATGTTGCATCTTTTTCAGCAGAATGAATTCCATTTGATCTCGGCTGTTCTCCCCTCGGTCCTTCCCGTGGACCTCCAGTAGCCAAAACGGTTCTCATCCGTCATGACTAGCTTTGGTTGGGGTATGATGGTCATGGAAGAGTCTTCTTGGGAGCCCAGTGGTTCCCACGATCTCCCTGGATTTTGGAATCCAGTCTGTCTTTCACCGACCCTCTCACTTGGGTTGTCTGGTGTGTTTTGGCCTTTTTTTGGTTAGAGACAGCATACTCCACGCTCGCCATAGCCTCTTACCAGAAAAGTTTGACTGTGATTGTAAGAACACTAAAACGCCCTCCTTCTAGCGCCAATGTTAACGCCAAGTTTCACCGACGAGTCCAATCACAGAATCCACGCCCTAGAACCTGCACAATAACAGATCACACAGAAGCTTGACGGCTTGTGCCGCTGGGGGATAGCTCCGGTGTGAAAATAAGTACAGGCCGTTACAAGGTTTAACAATGGAGGCTAAGTGTTTAGTGCTCAAAAGTAGGTATTACCTGTTAATTGTAACCTTGACCTTATATTTATAGTAATCTCTCCACCTTAGAATCTTTCTCCGAGTCGGATTAGGACTCCTAGCCATAGTAGTTACCATAACTTGGGTCCAACACAATCTCCTTAAAAGGTGCAAGTGGAATCCAATCCAACCACTACCTTTGGAGTTACCTTATTCAATTATGATTAGGATCCTGAACTCTGCACTAGAAAAGCCCATTGTGCAGGCCCAAACAATCCCCTAATCAGTGCAGGCTTGTTTAAAGGACTCAAGGTCGAACCCGAACACCACGCTTATGAGGTAAGGTTCCGGCCCAAAAGGCTCGGACACCGAACCCGAAGACATCCACTAAAATGAGGCTCTGGCCCAAAAGGACTCGGACTCCGACCCGAATAACTTCAACCTCTCCATGGGCTTCAACCCAATGGTCTCCTAAAGCCCTTCTAAAGTCAGGCCTTCGGCCCACGTGAGGGTCGGTAAAATGCTACCGAATAGCAGGGATGATGTGGATTATTTATTAAGCTAAGTCCCAGCGATAAAAGTGATAAAAAAACCATTTAAATCATAAAAGATAGTAGATTTTATTCTCTACTTGACTCTTTTAATGGATTGCTTGTTCCTGTTAGGTTTGTAATATTCATATATGTAATCAAATTGCATAAAAGTCTTTGAAGCGATGTAAAAATCGAGTTTAAAAATTTACAAACCATATACCACGATCACCCTTTATGCACAATTATTAATTAAGCGAAAAGATAAAGAATAAAATCATACCCTCGAAGATCGAGCTTCCTCGGTACAAGTTCACCTCCAATCCTTTTTCGCTCAACTTGAATCCACGGGTTTGGTTCCTTCCTTTGATCAACGTTAGCCACCCAAATGTTTGGCCTCTAGAGGTGATCCACCAAGGAAAAGAATTTTCAAGAAGAAGGGTATTGGCTCATCCCTAGTTTTGTATCTCTATATAGAAGGCGTACTCTCCAACAAATTGGAATTATTACGTAGTTGTAAAGTCAACAACCCCCCACCCATAATAAGACTCCTCTTATTTATAGATGTGGGCAACCCACCTTAACAATTAAGGAATTGGAATTTATTTAATTAATTAAATTCTTTTAATTAATTAAGCTCCCTAATCTTATTAGGGATAATTAATTAAACTCCTTTAACTAATTTTCCTTCCTAATCCAATTAGGAATAAATGAGAGTACTTATATTAAATTAATTCCTAAACTCTTTTAGAAATTAAAATAATAATAATTGTAATAATATTAATAAGACTCCTCTTATTAATTTATATTTAATATTTCTAAAATATTAAATAATAAATATTAAGCTATTTAATTTATTCTATCACCATAGATTAAATTAAATATACATAACATATTATTACGATTATGCCATTAACTTCTTAAATAATTATTCTTCCTTTTTATGGTGTGACCCTTTAGGTTCTCCATATTAAACCTAGGTTGTGAATAAATCAATTAGAACAACTCTAATCTTATTTAAATAAATAAATTAAACAATTAATTTATTTAAATAAATAATATTTATTCTACAATAGGATAAGCCTCCTAGCGATCAAGCGACTTTCCGGATAATATAGATTTCAACATTAATCATTAAAGAACCTTTGAGTAAATAGTTCTTTGTACAATTCAATCCTTCCACCATACAATGTCCCAATTAAATATAAGACATGGAATTCTTTGTCAAGTCTTATTTTATTTAATTATATGTATTTCGACTCTTAAATGCCTAACTCAAATAATGCAAATTAGAAACTCCTTTCTAATTTTATTCGCCTTATGCCAAGGACTCTTTGGGTTGTCATTTATCGAATCACATAGGACATTTCTCTTCTTTTATTAGAAGTGGTAGATTCTTTATTGATCATACATTATCTCCATATACAACTTATTATACCCAAGCATACCCTTTGATATACCCTAAGGGTCTTAAGGAATAAGTCAAAGTATAACTCATCATACACAAGATACTATGATGATCTCAAGTCCAAGGATTACTTGTACTACTATCACTACTGAGAATTCCTATTGACGGCAAGTAAAACTCCATTAGGTATTCCTTAGCGAGCCACGTTTAGTGAACTTATTCTCTAATAAGCACCTACATACTTGCTTTAGTGTCTCCACACAAATGATCATGAGATCAATCATCCTCATCCAATGAGCAAGTTAACGTATGTACCAATCTATCCGGATTCACTAATCCCCAATTTAGTAATCCAATGATTGGGAACTATTTTAGTTTTAAGCTTTCTAAGAATTTAGATCTCATTAGAATGATCATCATCATTATTCTAAAAGCATTGCTTAAAACTATGGGTTTATCACATATTATAAAACAGCATCACGTAGATAATTAAAAGCCTTTAATAAATTAATACTTTTTATTAATAAATGAATAAGATTGTTACAAAGTATATGCTTTATCATCAAACATGATTGGCTTGTGTGCATATTACTTTCAATCTCCCACTTGCATTAAAGCCAATCGCCATTGTATCTTATACTCTTCTTCTCTAAGTGACGATTATCCTGCTATTGGATAAGCTTTAGTTAATGAATATGTAATGTTGTTCATGAGAGTCCACTATCTCTATAGTGATTTCTCATCTTTCAATGATTCTAATAATCAAATGAAAGTGCCACAACACATGTTTAGATCTAAGATGAGACTTAGGAACTATTCCTAGTTCTGTAATGAACTTTTAATCCAAACAATCAACTTGCGACTTCATTTATAGCTATATACTTTGTCTTTATCACTAAACCAAAGAACTCTTTGCTATTTGGAACCTTTCAATTCACTACACCCTTTGTTCAAGGTAACCCTTTACCTTAAAGTGGATTTTCTGTCGTCTTGGTCCGTCTTCGAAAACTTGAGTCATTAAGCCCTCTAGTTTTAATTCGGACCCACCATGTATGCTCACATCCTTAGTCTTGGGTTAAGAACTTTAAGATATTTTTCACTGACTCACAGTGAACTTCTCCAGAATATGACTGATCAACATCAGGTCTCGTATATTTCATTGCATACATGATAGTTACTCATGTGATATCTCTTTTGGAGTCTTTGGGGACTATTAAGAGAGATACACTACATAGCTCATCGACATGAGACATCTCTTGGAGTTTGCCATGCTAAACGACTTTAGCATCAAATGAATATACGTTCCTTGGGTTAAGTCGAGCATCCTCTTAAATCTATCTATATAGATTTATATCCCCAATTAAGATGCTCTTCCCAAATCATTCATGGAAGAATTTTTAGACAACTTTATATTTACTGATTGTAGCATTAGTATGTCATTTCTTATCCGTAGTATATCAACATATAGTACTAGGAATGTCACGATGCTCCCACTGACCCTTTTGTACACACTAGGTTCATTCTTATTTTTGATAAAATCAAACTCTTTTGATTGCCTCATCAAAACGAATGTTCCATATTTGAGAAACTTGCTTCAATCCATTTCTTTGAGTGTCTACAACACTTACCTCATCGTATGTAACTGGATCATCATCTTCCATGATCGTACCATCATCATCATCATCCATGATGAATCCATACCTCCTAGGTATCTTGGTACTATTCAGATTTATGATTCGATTTGTGGTACAATAGTACATCTACTGAGTTCCTCTTATTTGATTTATAGTGTTTTGTGGTTCTTGAACTCTTCAAGATCTATTATCCTCCCACTAGCCCCTTCAATGATAAACACATTTATCTTAGAAATGAGCATGTTTCAGAATAAACACCTTTTGCTAAGTAGAATTATAGAACATATACCCTAAACTTACTTTAGGATGTCCCACAAATCGACACTTATAAAATCTTGTCCCAAGCTTATCCTTTGAAACCTTTTCACATAAGTTGGACAACCCTTATCTTAACATACTTAAGATTAGGAATCCTCCCCATCCATAACTTTTTTATGGAGTCTTGGGGCGGATTTTGAGGTTACCATTTTAGTGAATGTCGTGACCATTTCTAGGACATTATCCCGGAAGGATCTTTGGAATGTCGGTAAAATCATTATGGACCGCACCATGTCCAACAAGGTACGATTTTTCATTCAGATACATCAATCAATTATTGCGTATCAGGATGTGTCCATTATGAGAAAACCATTTGAGATGATCTAGAAACTTATTGCACAAGTATTTATTCCTTGATCTAATCAAAGAATCTTAATACTTTGCCAATTTGTTTCACTTCTGAATTCTTTGAACCTTTCAAATAACTCACACTTGTATTTCAACAAATACATACATTCAACTCTTTGAATGATCATCTCCTTTTCTTATACTAGTTTGTTCAATTTACAAAATAATTTTTCATAAGTCAAGTATACAAAATTTAATAAGTAATATTTCAGTTCTATACAAAACGTTATTATTATAAATAGAACAACAATTGTTCTTAATTATAATACCAAAGATTTTATTGTCCAACAATAAAATGGAAATAATGTTTCTAACAAGAATTGGAATACAATAACAACTTATTGACTTAATAGATTTGCCCGTAGGCAGTGCTAAACTATAAGTTTCTATGGCTAATGTTTCAACCTTTGCTTCATTTCCACACATAGAATTACTTATATTTGTTTAGCTTTTACTGCTTACATTTGGTCCTTTCATAAATCTATATTTATGATAACCAAAGTTGGTATCCAATACCCAAGTAGAACCTTGACTTAAAGAAAAATTTATTTCAATCATGAACAAAAATTGTATTGTAACCGAAACTTCACTAAGCTTCTTTGGTTAGCCTCTGCAAGATGCTTCTCGCAGTTTTTTTTTTAGTGTCCAGGCTTATAGCAGTGGAAGCAAACTCCTTTGCTATCCGTATCGTTTTTGTTCTTATTATCCTTTGTTTACGCCTTTACTGTTTACCTTCTTTGAATCGTTCTTCTTTTGGAAGATCCTTTGGCCCCTACCAAGAAGACATGGTCTTTCTTGGTTGGAAAGTGACTCTCAACATTTTTCAACATGTTAAGCAAATCGCCAAAGGCGATATCTAGCTTGTTCATATGAAAAATTCACAACAATTGTGAAAGGATTAGGGAGTGAGTACAAGATCAAATCTTGGCTCAACTCTCCATCCATGACAAAAACTGTTATCCTAATTGATCAATCAAATTGATTATGTTAAAATTTTTTATGCGTATTATAGTGCCATTGGCCATTCTAGATCGGAAGAGCTCCTTAGATATCTCGATATCTATTCGTCTACTTTCCTCACCATCAACTACTTGATGTGCGGGAATATAGTAGGAGCATCCATAGTTTCATCTTGACATTTGAAGCTCGTTACTCATGGATGCGAGCATGATGCATTGAGTTAATCTGCATCATCTTGCCACTTTCTAAAAGTAGCAATCTCTTCCTCGGAGGCATTATGCGCAACCATTGCGAGGATAGGCGTATTAAGGACATAAGATAGCTTTTCAGCCTTGAGAACTATTCTCAATTTCCTTAACCAATCCGTTTTATTCGGTCTGATTAAATAGCATCTAATATGCTTCGCGGTGATAGTAATTTAGACATTATAAAATTACGTAAATGAATTCGTAATTAACAACATTTTAACATACATTCTTTTATTAATTACCAAAATAAATTAGGTCTTGTTTTAAATTGGTATCTCCCTTTATTTTCTTCAAACTATATTACCCTCAATATATATAGTTTGGCAAAATCTAATTAAAGATTTGCTAGTGAGAATAAGGATCCCATTTCAAATGTATATAGCCTTGTGGTGACACAACAAACTATATATAAATAAATAGGTAGACAACTTTTTGTCAATTACATCAACTATGCAACTCCTTTTCTTTTGCCTCTTAGATTATTTTGATCAAGTGGTGGCACATCCAGAATCAAAATTATCCAAGTTAAGTCGACCTAGCACTCCATATATTCAAAAAGAAAAATATCATCCTTGTGGTGACACAACAAAACAATATTGTTCAATTTTCTTTATAAGCATCAAATGTTATAAATTAACATCTTAAATACTTAATACTTGCCTTGTGGTGACACAACAAACTCATATTAAATATTTAATACTCTATTAATTTTATCATGCTACTAGAAAGGCGGCGTTCGATATTCCAAATATCTTTGAGCGCTTAGGACTTAATATATAAAAATTGAGGGGTTTGTTATTAATTTGTCTCATTTTTGTTTAGCGTGGCATTTATATATATATATAAAATCGCGTCATTATATTAATAAACATCTGAAGCATGTTTGCATAATATATAATATATATAATATAAGCATGCACATATAGAATACTATATTCTACTTGGATTGATTATGGACTTTTATTCTAGTTTGGTTCACTAGAGCCACCAAGTGAACCAAAAGGTCAAGCTCCCTAGGGGTGCAAGAAATAATATTTAAATATAGCTATTACATTTAAACTTAGGGCTCCATTACAAATGGGTCTTCAAGCGCTCCTTGCTCCTTGATCTCCAACTCTTCAAAATTAATTCTAACTATTCCTATTACAAAACTATTTAAAATAAATAGAAACCTTGATCGTGATCGAGGGAAGTACATAGGAGGGAATAGAATTTACATTAAGAAAAATTAGAGAAGGCAGGCATGCAGACCCCATTTAATAAAACCCATACATTCATGCATCCAACTAAAATAAAATCCAATCATATTGGTCGATAGTCATAATCAATCCCATTTATTATCATACACATCATCATATGCATCAATAAATAACATTTATCTTATGAATAATAAACATTTAATATATATATTGATATCATTTAATGGGCAAATTTAGTTAGTATAAAATCTATTTTGAATCAAAATAAACTCCTTTATTTTAATCCAAATTTAAATCAAAATAAAACTATTTTATTTTAATTTATCCAATTTTGAATAAAATAAACTATTTTATTTTAATCAAAATCTTTAATCAAAATAAACTCCTTTATTTTAATTAATTACGAATCCAATTCCATGTAAAAAAAAAACTTTATTAAAGGAAACACGGATTCTCTTTCCTATTCACAAATAAACTCCTTTATTTTGAATAATATGAAATCTTATTTCATATATAAATAAACTCCTTTATTTAAGGAAATTAGGATTCTCTTTCCTATTCACAAATAAACTCCTTTATTTTGAATAATATGAAATCTTATTTCATATTTAAATAAACTCCTTTATTTAAGGAAACATATAATCCAATTTCAACTCCAATTAGTTATCTTGAAATCCAATTCCAACTCTAATTAGTTAGCATGAAATTTAATTTTAAAATTAAAATAAACTTTTTATTTTAATAATAAAATTATTAAGAATATATTATATATATATATATATATATATATATATATTATATAAGTATAATATACGGTTTTACAGGAGGAATAATCCTTTGCTTGGTACTTCCTTGGTTATTCACGTGACCTGCTACTTTTTTTTTTTTTTTATTCACGTGGGCCACCAATTTTGAATCCAAGCTCCTGTAATATTCTAAGCCAATACCCATGGAACAGCGCAACAGGCCACGCCAAAAAAAAAATTCGGTCCTTTTTTTTTTCTTTTAAATTTTATACAAACAAATTATGCCCAATTAAATTGTTCTAAACACATATCAATATGCATATCAAATCTGAACAATTAATAATTTGCATAAAGGTTTGGCTCTGATGCCACTGTTAGGTTTGTAATATTCATGTGCGCAATCAAATTGCATAAAAGTGCGGAAACGTGTAAAAATCAAAGTTTAAAAATTTACAAACCATATACCCTGATCACCCTTTATGCACAATTATTAATTAAACGAAAAGATAAAGAATAAAATCATACCCTCGAAGATCGAGCTTCCTCAGGTACAAGTTCACCTCCAATCCTTTTCGCGTTCAACTTGAATCCCACGGGTTTGGTTCCTTCCTTTGATCGGCGTTAGCCACCCAAATGTTTGGCCTCAGAGGTGATCCACCGAGGAAAAGAATTTTCAAGAAGAAGGGGTATTGGCTCATCCCTAGTTTTCTATCTCTATAGAAAGGGCGTACTCTCCAACAAATTGGAATTATTACGTAGTTGTAAAAGTCAACAACCCCCCCACCCATAATAAGACTCCTCTTATTTATAGATGTGGGCAACCCACCTTAACAATTAAGGAATTGGAATTTATTTAATTAATTAAATTCTTTTAATTAATTAAGCTCTCTAATCTTATTAGGGATAATTAATTAAACTCCTTTAACTAATTTTCCTTCCTAATCCAATTAAGAATAAATGAGAGTACTTATATTAAATTAATTCCTAAACTCTTTTAGAAATTAAAATAATAATAATTGTAATAATATTAATAAGACTCCTCTTATTAATTTATATTTAATATTTCTAAAATATTAAATAATAAATATTAAGCTATTTAATTTATTCTATCACCATAGATTAAATTAAATATACATAACATATTATTACGATTATGCCATTAACTTCTTAAATAATTATTCTTCCTTTTATGGTGTGACCCTTTAGGTTCTCCATATTAAACCTAGGTTATGAATAAATCAATTAGAACAATTCTAATCTTATTTATATAAATAAATTAAACAATTAATTTATTTAAATAAATAATATTTATTCTACAATAGGGATAAGCCTCCCTAGCGATCAACGACTTTCCGGATAATATAGATTTCAACATTAATCATTAAAGAACCTTTGAGTAAATAATTTGCCGCATAATTCAATCCTTCCACCATACTGATGTCCCAATTAAATATAAGACATGGAATTCTTGTCAAGTCTTATTTTATTTAATTATATGTATTTCGACTCTTAAATGCACAACTCAAATAATGCAAATTAGAAACTCCTTTCTAATTTCATTCGCCTTAACCCGAGGACTCTTTGGGTTGTCATTTATCGAATCACATAGGACATTTCTCTTCTTTTATTAGAAGTGGTAGATTCTTTATTGATCATACATTATCTCCATGTACAACTTATTATACCCAAGCATACCCTTTGATATACCCTAAGGGTCTTAAGGAATAAGTCAAAGTATAACTCATCATACACAAGATACTATGATGATCTCAAGTCCAAGGATTACTTGTACTACTATCACTACAGGAATTCCTATTGACAGGCAAGTAAAACTCCATTAGGTATTCCTTAGCGAGCCACGTTTAGTGAACTTATTCTCTAATAAGCACCTACATACTTGCTTTAGTGTCTCCACACAAATGATCATGAGATCAATCATCCTCATCCAATGAGTAAGCAACGTATGTACCAATCTATCCGGATTCACTAATCCCCAATTTAGTAATCCAATGATTGGGAACTATTTTAGTTTTAAGCTTTCTAAGAATTTAGATCTCATTAGAATGATCATCATCATTATTCTAAAAGCATTGCTTAAAACTATGGGATTATCACATATTATAAAACAGCATCACGTAGATAATTAAAAGCCTTTAATAAATTAATACTTTTTATTAATAAATGAATAAGATTGTTACAAAGTATATGCTTTATCATCAAGCATGATTGGCTTGTGTGCATATTACTTTCAATTCCCCTGTAGTTAAACTTGATGTTTCTTATATTGTATCAGTTTAACATTGTTGAAGGCTAACGATAATTTATTCTGCATTATCTTAGTCATAATATTTCTTACTGGGCTAGTTGAGCTCACCCTTTCTTTCACTGTTCTCTTTAGGAAATGAGAACGTAGGGGACTAGTTGGGGAACGGAGTGACGGTCCAGATGATAGCATTAGTAGTCCTCACTATTCTGTTAAATAATGTGACAATAAATGTAATGAGGACTTCATTGAGTTTGTATACTGTCTAGATGACAATATACGTATTAAAACTCTTAGGTTATGTTTTGTCGTATTTTACGCCACTGTTGTATAATTAAGTTGTATTTGAATTTTGTACCATGTATCTGGCGACTCAAGATGGGTGATGTATACCTATTTTGGGGGTGTCACAGTTGGTATCAAAGCTTAGGGATATGATCCTTGGCTGAGATGTGAGACAAGAACTAGGAGGGGAGAGACGGGGAATTCCTTCGCTAGTATGACCTACCTAAGTTTATTTGGTATTTAATTGGTCTGTCAGAGTATAGGGATAATATGTGATATGTCAATTAACCCTTGTTTTTGTGACAAGATTTGAAAATGGCATCTGAAAATGTTGAGATAAGCAATGGAGCAAAATAATATGGACCGTATCGCAAAGATCTGAAGGCTAAGTTTCATGAGTTATCCGGTTTGCATCCCATTTGGTCGATAATGAGGAGCGAATGACGCGAATGTTTCTAAGAGGTTTGAAACCCGATATAAGTCAATCCCTCATTTCTCATAAACTTTGTTTATATTCAGATGTTGTGAATAGGGCTCAATTATGGAGCGCGATAATGAGTTAACACAACCAAAAGGTAACGACCAACAACACGATAATAATCGCATCGGCAAATTGGCAGCGACCCGTGAACAATGATAACCATCATGGGGAAATTATCATGCCAAGAATGGTAACCACTTTGGTGGTAATCATGGCCAAGATAATAGGAGTTCAAATTTCAAGAAGAGACGGTTCAACAACGATGGAAGGACAGCAACACCAACACCCGTTTTCAAGGAAGGAGAACGACCACCAATTGTATGCTTTAAATGCGGAGGGGAGGGACATATCAGTCCAAACTGCGTGATGCAGTCCAAAGCATGTTACAATTATGGAAAAGAAGGTCACCTAGTCCGATTTTGTCGTGCACCAAAGTCAAGTCCAGCTGGGACGGTGGCACCAAAGGCGGATACGGACAAAACAATGTCGGTGGTTTCAGGAAGAGCGTTTTTTGTGACTTCTCAAAAAGCGAGTGACCCGAACGAAGTTAGCACGGGTTAGTTAATTATAAATTCTTGCGAAGTCTATACCTTATTAGATACCGGTTCTACCTATTCTTTTATCTCTCTTGCTTGCGCTCAACGTTTAAATTTGACTCCATAGAAGTTAGACTTTGACTTATTGGTTGAAACTTCGTTAGTAAAAACCTTCGTTACCTCCACTGTTTATAAATCTTGTTTGATTCAAATCGACACTTTCACGTTACCTGTCGATCTTATCTCTTTAAAAATACTTGCCTTTGATGTGATTTTAGGAATCGATTGGTTAACTACTCATCATGCTTTTCGTAAGGTTGTTAGCTTTTATATTCCTAACCAACCTGTTATACGAATTCAAGCAACCAAACCACTAAAGTTAATCATTGTTATATCAAGCCATAAGTAAAGATCCCCGAGCCTTTCGCTGGTAACTTCCTTGTGTGGAATGCACCGAAGCCGAACTTTCCGTAGGGGACGCTGTGAATGATGGTGGCAAGTTGATAGGTATCAATGTAACGTGATATCCAAGTCTTGGCTGAGGGTCACAGTTTTGAATGATATTTCTATCATTAATAAATTTCTTGACATATTTCTGAAGACTTCTTAGCCTACCCCAGAGCGTGAAATCGAATTTTGTACTGACCCCAGTACAAAACTCATTTTTAAAACCCTTAAATATTTCTTTAACCAAAACGAACGTATAATGCGCCAAAGACATTGGCTCGAGCTATTGAAGATTACGACTATACCATTCAATATCATTATAGAAGAGCTAACGTGGTAGCTGCCGCATTGAGTAGAAGATCGTATGCGTTTACGAGTGCGATGTTGTTAACACAAAAACCCATTTCGTATAACTTACAAATGATGAAGATAGAGTTAAAGACTCTAGAGACCCACGTGAAGATAACGAATATACGAGTAGAATCGACTTTAATTGATAAAGTTAAAGCCACTCAAATTACACACCTGGAGCTGATGAATAAGAAGAAGAAGGTTCAAGAAGGCGTTATTCTAAAAGCAAGAGTCGATGAATAGAGGAAATCTCAACCCTCGATTTAATTGGCCCATTTGAAATCCTCGACCGAGTAAGAACTGTGGCCTATAGACTCGTTTTACCGCCAAGTATGTTGCGTGTTCATAACATTTTTCACGTATCGATGTTACGTAAATATGTGGACGACCCGAACCACATTATTGAATTAGAACTAGACGAGATAGCAGAAGATTTAACGTTTGAGGAGATACGTGTTAAAATCTTGGATAAGAAGAATCGTATTCAACACTCAAAGGTTATACCTCAAGAGTTAGAATCTGAAATGAAGTCAAGGTATCCTCATCTCTTCGGCATACCAGGTACGTACGTAAATGGCGAAGGCAAAATTTCATAAAGAGGGGATATTGTGAGACCCCAAATTTTATGAATAAAGATTTAATTTTTCTCGAAATATTTTTTTTAATATTATGGAGTAAATTTGATATAATGTTATAGTTGTGGGTAATATTTATAAATTTTGAAAAGTATGCAAGTTGTTGTATAATATTCAATTGGTGGAGAATATTCTTTTGTTTGGGAATATCCGCATAACCATACAATCATTGGTGGACTCCACAGCGGAATTATTATCGGATTGAAAGAAAACGACAAAAAATATTTTTATGAAAATAATGGCGGAAGTTTTATCGTTAAAGCGTTGAACTACTCGGTAGTAAAAAGTACGATAATATGCGTGGTTGCATAATAGCTTTACGGTATTATTGATTATTGATGCTTACGTGAGAAGTCACTCGGTTTTGTTCAATTATTACTACGATAATTCTTTGCATAGTATCTCACGTTATTTGATTCAATTATTGTCGATATTTTATATATTATTAAATCAATAATTGAGATAACAAAGTTGTTAATATTATTATTTGCAATATTAACGATGTCTAGAAGTTACATCAAGGAGGTTTGGTCACCTAATTGCAAGGCGCTAATAGGGAGAAATTCTTATTGAAAGCTCCTCTTTCTGAGAACGACACAGTCGATTAATATTGTGAATTATAATAATGATGATAAATGTTGTTAAATATATTGAGGTGTCTTTTTATGAAGTCACGGAAGTTTATTATATATATATATATATGAATTTTGTTTTATTAGTATTATTAATGTAGTAAAAGCAGGAAAAGCTTTTATATAAAAATGAATACTTTTATAAAGTTATTTATTTTATTAGATAATATATTATATTTTATTATGTATAGTGTTTTGCGATAGTAAAATCTTTTTTATATAAAAGCAGAATACTTTTATAAAGTTATTTATTTTATTAGACAATAATTAAAATATATTATATTTTATTACGTATAGTATTTGCATAAGTGCTGCATAGTATTTTTTGCATAGTAAATTTTTTTATATAAAATGAATACTTTTATAAAGTTATTTATTTTATTAGACAATAATTAAAATATATTATATTTTATTATAGTGTTTTTGCATAGTACTGCATAGTGTTTACATAGTAAAATCTTTTTATATAAAACAAAATACTTTTATAAAGTTATTTGTTTTATTAGACTATAAATAGAATATATTATATTTTATTTAAAAGATTTTGTTTTATTAGAATAATTTATTAATCTTTGCATAATAAATCTATATGAATTGTCTGGTTTAAAAGTAAATCAATCTAGACTGTTCATGAATGAGTTCTTATTCAGTCCATTCTCCTATAAATAGAGCTCATTCATTCATTCATTATTTCTTACGAATTCTTTGAAACTCAGAGAGAGAAACTATATAGAGAAGAAAGAAAAAGTATTCTCGCTACCTCACTTTTTCCAATATCTAGTTCTTCTAAGGTAAGGGATATTATTTGTTATACTCGTAAGGGGTATTATTTCTTTCGTATTCATGAAGAGAAACTTCTGGTATTCCATTCTTTATTATTATGTTAGAATAATCGATATGCTGAAATATCGCATACGTGGTGAAATTCTTACGTTATTTTATTCTTTATTATTATGTTGGAATAACTTTGTATATGCGAAATCTGACATCTGCGGTGAAATTCTTCTGTTATTCTATTCTTTATTATTATGTTGGATAATAACTTTGTATATGAAGTACCGCATACGTGGTGAAATTCTTACATTATTCCATTCTTTATTATTACATTGGAATATCCTCGCTTGCTTATTACGTTCGACTGGTTCCATTAATTATTATTCTATTGGAATAACTTTTATGCATGCGATTCTATCGCATTTATGGTGATTTCTTATGTTATTCTATTCTTTATTATTCATTTGGAATATCACGCTTGCATGTAATTTACTTTAACCTGGTTCCATTCCTTATTATTCATTGAAATAACACATGCATGCGATTCTATCGCGCATTGCGATAGTGAATCGTTCTGTTATTCCATTATATATTATTTTGTTGGAATAACCTATCTATGTGGATTACCACATGCATGGTGAATGATCCTTTATATTCATTTCTTATTAAATTGTGAAAATGATTCATGATATCGTGGATTCTGCATGGCGACGATTGAAAATCCATTTCCAGTTTCATATATTCTATTATACTTAGTTGGTTAAAGTTTTGACTTCTATACTCCATGAAATTAGTGGAGTATCCTTGATATTTGTGCTTCATCCAGTATCTTTTCATGGAAATATTCTTCTGAGCATTCTTGAATTTTACTCTACAAAGAAGTATCATGTTGACAATTTGGACGTTATTAGTTCCTGGATAAATTAATTCTTGAACTTGTTTTATTGAATTCTTATATCATTGTCATCATCCTTATGTTTATATTATGTTGAAAGTCATCTGTGGCATGTAGTGCATAGATGGACTTGGTATGATTATGACCAAGGATTAATCGGTATAATCATGACCGTAATGTTACAAATGATGTGGTAAAAGTTCTCATTGGCCCGTAATGCATTGATGGACAGTTGTTGGCATGATCTTGACCATTGTTGAATACACGAATATCATTGGCCCGTAGTGCATGGATAATTTGTGGTTGTGATACTAATGAATATCCTTGGCCGTAGTGCAGGGATGATGTGGATTATTTATTAAGCTGAGTCCGAGCGATAAAAGTGATAAAAAAACCTTTTAAATCATAAAAGATAGTAGATTTTATTCTCTACTTAACTCTTTTAATGGATTGCTTGTTCCGCTATAGTTAAACTTGTTGTTTGTTATATTGTATCAGTTTAACATTGTTGAAGGCTAACGATAATTTATTCTGCATTATCTTAGTCATAATATTTCTTACTGGGTTAGTTGAGCTCACCCTTTCTTTCACTGTTCTCTTTAGAAAATGAGAACGTAGCCGGGACTAGTCGGAGAAGCGGGTGACGGGTCGGATGATAGCATTAGTAGTCCTCACTATTACATTAAATAGTGTGACAATAAATGTAATCACGGACTTCATTGAGTTTGTATCTTTGCCTAGATGACAATATACATTATTAAAACTCTTAGATTATGTTTTATCGCATTTTACACTATTTGTTGTATAATTAAGTTGTATTTGAATTTTGTACCATGTATTGACGCACTCAAGATGTGTGATGATGTATTGTTTTTGAGGCGTCACATTTATCATGTAACTTACAAGTCATATAATTTTATTATATAATTTTATTGGTCTTATTAACTTTTAGTATATTTTAATTTAGGGGAAGGATTTGTTGTTTTCAAGTATAACGGTAGACACTACCAAAATTTTATAAATAATACTATTATATAATTGCCCTCATTATACTAATATATATATAAATTTTTTTATGTAAATAACATAAAAAGAATATAATTTTTAACATTGTTATTAATGTTAAAAGGTCCTAAAGTTATATTGATGTCTATTTGAACGGTTGAAGTCATTTTCAATATACTCATTAAATTTGATTCTATTTTATTATTATTATTATTATTATTATTATTATTATTATTATTATTATTATTACCTACCTTTTGTCACTTAATTATGTATTTTTACTTGTCTAGAAGATATTATTTTAATTTCAAAATTAGAAATACAATTTACCTTTTTGAGATCAAGCGGTCATATATAAAATTTTAAAATTGATACGACTCACAAAAGTTTAAAATAAAATAAATTTTATAATTAATAATTTGTGTTATATATTATAAAATTATAATAATTATATTAATTAAAATTAAATAAATTTATATTAATTTAAAATTTAATATACCGTTATTTAATTTCAAAAGTATTGCATCTCTAATTATATTCTTTAGAACATAAGTATTACAAAATTAATATGGTATCACAAATACACCTAGAGGTGTGCATTTTTTAGGCTTTTTTCGATTTTTGATGAATCGGACGATTCAAACCAATGGTTCGGTATAAATATCAAGCTGTTGATTTTGGTACAAAAAAAGACGTACTTGCTGGGATTAAGCATGCGATTCGATTTCTTGTTTTCTTGGTTGATATAAACCAAATCCTAAGATAGAGATAGGTTAAATCTTAGGTTTTCTAATTTTTTATTATTATTAATAAATAATTAATAATAATAATAATAATAATAATAAAATAATGATTATAATAATAATAATAATAATAATAATAAAAATAATAATAAAAATAATAATTATATTAATTTTTGGTAAAATCGGAAGATCGAATCAGATCATTGATTCAAAATATACCCGGTCCAACCTAGATCTCAGATATCGGTATCAAGATTTGGCCTATTTCAGTTTCAATCCAGTTCAATATCGGTCCGATTCGATCCGATAAAAACCGGTTGAACACCCCTAAATACACCTATTTGTCAATCCTATTTTGGTGATTATTTCCTCACAGTTGACCAAAAGTGATCTACACATGTGTGCTGTAGAGTAGTCCAATCTACTGTCCAATAACTTTAGTCAAAAAATAGTAGGTAATTGATATTTTAGCATATACTACTTTTTACGTATATTTTTTATATTTTTCACATAGTTAAATCCATATCATTTTTTATTATTTCTATAATAAAAATATCGTTATAGATATATAGCGACATTTTTATTATAAAAATAATATTTTTTATTATGAATTTAACAATTTCCTTTCACATGATCCTCCTTCCCATAAATAGGAGTAGGTTTCATCTTTATATGTGAAAAAATAATGTATAAATATCTAAAACACATGTGAAAATAATGATTCTAAAAATAGAGAGCATGCTCACTACTACTTTGGGCCATTATCAACAATTATTAACAGAAATTGATATTTCATAACACTTTTTAATGTTTTTTTTTTAAAAAAATATTGTTATATATGTATAGCGACGGTTAAAACCGTCGTTATAAGATCTATAATGATTAACTTTTTATATGAAAATATTATTTTCATTATGGAAATATCAATTTCCTTAACTTAAATTAATTAATAGAGTATAATATATATCATAAAATATGAATTATATAGATTTTTTATTTTATTTTGATCAAAACAGTTTGATCGATTAAAATATATTAAAATTATAAACGTTAAATAAATATTCACCTTTTTACCGAAAATAAAATAAAAATTAAAACTCTAATTTGTTGCAATGTGACAACATAATTCTTTAATTTTTTTATATGTCAAGCTCAATCCTCTATGTATATTTAATTGTTCATAGTTAGTACGACCTTTCTAAAATAGGCTTACCATCAATGGTAACTAATTATTAGTACTACTTTCTTAATTTCATAAAAATAATCTTATTTTATAATTTTATATATTTTATAAAAATAATATTTTTTTTTGGGTGAAAACGAATGAGTATTTAATTTATTTTCAACTCCTCATTACATAACAAGTACTTGAAAATGATTGAGCAACTGTTTGCAGGTGAAGTGTTTCAATTTCTCAAGTAATGAATTTTTTTTTCCTAGAGGTTCTACCTCCACATGTTTGTTTAAGTAATTACAAAAGCATCCCATACCAACATTTTACAATATTTATATGATTGAAAATACTCTAATAATTTATTATTTTTTAATTGATATATATATATATATATATATATATATATATATATATACACACACACACTAGTAATTGTCTGTGCTTAAAGGCAATACATAACGAAATCCTCAATTTCTCTTTGTTTCAATAATCTCACTTTTATTCACTCTCCCATCACATTTTTTCACTCAAATAAATTAGAATGAATGTGAAATCGTCTCGCTGTTTTTCCACTAAATCAATTAGAATGAATTTGAATCATCTTCAGATTTCTTTTCACTCAAATTCAAGATGGGTTCTATCTTATTAATATAGATATGTAACATCCTACAAGCAGGACAAGAAATTAAAGAAGTTAATTTATGTATTAAAGAAAATTAATTATTTTTCGTGTAATCTTTTTACTTAATTAGTTTAACCAGCAAAATTGATAAAACGATTTTTGAACATACTTAATAGTTTTTTAATAATGAAAACTTAATTGTCGCGTTAATTTGTATGCTTTGCACTAACATATTTAGAAAGGAATTTCTCATTTTGATGGGGAAAAAGATTTTTTTTTTTTTAAAAATACTTTCATTTAAGTAGGGAGAAATTTTAATAATTATATGTACCCTAAATAGGTTTAGAGATAAAATAGTTTGTCAAAGCATTGGCATGAGTATAAAAAAGAAAGAAAAAAAAAAGAGGAGAGATAATTAAAATTGCATACACGTGTATAAGAATGAACCACTAGTGTGGGCAATGTTTTCTCAACGGAGAAGGTGACAACTTTAATGAATTTATTATTATTTAAATTGGTCATATGTGTGGATACTTTTCTACAGGTAGTCTGTCCATTTTCATAACAATAAATATGTTTCAGACGTATCAGTACTGTTGTGGTGGTTCACAAAAATTTAATGTGTTTGTACTATTTCACCCTTATTACCTTTTTCAAGTATTTTTTATGTTTCAGTTGATATTATTACCCAAAAAATATTTCAAATTATAAGTTTAATATTATTTTTTAAAAAAATAATTTTAAATATTTTTATATTTAGAATTGACATGAATTCATTTAATTTATATTAATATATGCAGACAATTTTAATGGGTTATCGAATAGGAAAAGATATTAAAGGTGGATGAGTCATTGAATTCAACCAATAGTTGAAGCAATTATTGGCCGAACGCGTCATTAATATATAAAAATATATATTACTAGTAATTAATAAAAATGTTAAAAATCTAATTTTTTATGACCAAAACTATTTTTTTTTGTTCAAATCGGACCGGATTGCCAACTGGTTCCGATTTTTATCAGCCGAACCGGCGGTCCGGTTCGATTTTTAAAACCATGCAATACAATTATAAATATCATAAATTAATTAAAAAATATTATTGATTATAAGATTTGTAAGGACCCCAAAATTGGGACCAACTTAATCCAAAATTAGGACTAAATTAATCTCGACTTTATGCGTTAGATATTATTTTGAATCAGCTTTACATAATACAAAGCTGACATAACAGCTGAAAATGCGGATAATTAAAAATTTTCTATCTTCTTTCTTTCTTTCTTGCGTTCCTTGAATCACAACATCTACGATTCCCTATATTATTAGAGTAAATGAACTATGAGTTTAAGTACCAATACTTAACATCTTTTATATTGATGTTCCACCTGTATAATTCTACATATAAACAATCACCACAATACATTCTCTTTTCAAAACAACATTCCCATTCATTGAATATTTTACAAATTTACATTGTATTTTATACATCATCATCCAAATACCGTATATGCTTAATTTCAAATAAAGAAAACATTATTTCCTTGCACGTCTTCTTATCCTCATTGTCTAGATAATAGGCATTATAACATTGCATCTTGAACCTGCAAAAATTTTATTTTTGCAAGATTGAGTTCGACAACTTAGCAAATCTAACAGTTTTCATGCATTATATAACACATACTTTCATGCTCAGTTCATACTTAAAGTAGGCATGCAGTATAACTTCAAACGATGTGATTAATATGTTTAGCATATCACATATCAAGTAAAGACCGAGTACCAAAACTTAACCCGTTTAAGTCATAAGTTGACTTCTATAATTCAACAAGCATAATATGTAATTCATGTAATCATGTCAAGTTCATAGAGCATGTAGGAACTGAAAACTTGCATAACGAGAAATTATAACGCATAACTACCCGTGCTTCATAAATTCTACACAAATTAGGTATACATTTATACACACATCTGTGCAACATACCAAATTCATATACTTAATGTAACACTAGCTTTAGTTTACATTAAGCTTTTATCTTGGTTCTTAAAATATCTATTTTATTTGCAATGTTTGTAGAAATCTTTGCCTATTCTAGCCATCTTGTACTTGATTAGATTAATCTTCAATTGACTCTTGTAATTTTTATTTAGGAGATCATTTTATTCTCTTTATCGGGAATTGTTAAATCCACAACATTTTTTATTATTTCAACAACAAAAAAGTGTTCTATTTGTAGATATAGTAATGACGGTGAAAATAAATATTTATAGGATCTATATACGACACTTTTTTATTATGAAAATAACATTTTCTAATGTGAATTTAACAATTTTCCTATATTATTCATACATGTGCCACATGCAATTACTTAGCTTTTGATAGCTTCTCATTCATTTTCAAAGTTTATACCTTTTTTAAAATCTTTAATTAACTTTTGCTTGATAAAATCATTTTATGTTCGAATAGCTTAGACACCTTGTATATCATGTACTCAAACTTCAGAAGTCCTTACTTTCACGCCCCAAGGTTCAGATCACATCAAACCTCTTGAAGGCTCTACAACACGGTTCGACCGCGCCACACCCTGCCAGTCTAAGGATTCTGTTAATCCATGTACAACTCACTTATAATACTCTAAGGCCTTATTTATCATACCCACATGATAAAAGAGTTCTTACTAGTTTTGGTTCCCTTTTTACTTGCATTAACTTTAATTCCAAAAATTATATAGTTTTTATTTAAAAATTTCTTTCAAACTAGTCCTAATTAGTTCATTTTATTCAAAACTAATTATAATAATATTCAACCCACAGGCCACATATCACTGCTAAATAAACCCTATTGCATATGCTCAGCCTCTTTTAAATGTCTCCTAATTATTTCTTTAGAATAGCATAGCCTTTTCTTAAAAACTCATATTAAAACATGCTAAAATAGCTTAATTTAAGCATAGCTAGTTTTGCTATAATACCATACATATAGAATTACATATGAGATTCTAATATACATGCCCTATAGCTCAATACAAAAATAAAAGTTCTTAGGATGATTGCAAACCGGCGGCGCGGCCGCGCCACTTCAGCTGAACTGATTTCTTGCTATGGTTTTCTACATAATTAAAAATTATGATTTTCATACCTTCTAACTTCCATATTATAACCAAATATCTTGTTCTAAAGCATCCATACATTTAGGATTATCCTAAAGTATATGTATGCATCATTATTCCCAACTAACAATATCTAATTCTTTCATTTTAACCAAGGGTTTTCATAAAAACATTTTTACAAACACAAAATAGGCATAAAATAACTTTTAAATTTTCATAGTTCTTCGTATGTCCTTGTTTCTCCATATATCACAGACATCCAACCACTCTAAATCCAAACTAATTACCAACACCAATTTCTTAATTTGTTAAATTATGTATGTATGAGATGAAGATTACTTCTTGATCTCTTCCTAGTTTGAATTCAGTCCTTATATTGAAACCCAACTTCAATTTACTATCGAATTTTTCAAAGTTTCTAAGCTATGTGATTATAAAAGTTTGAGAGCTGGAGAATGAACAAAAGAAAAACCCATATATGGAATGCCTGAGCCTGATTTCTATAGATAAATAAGGCTTTCTCAAATTTCAATACGTTTTATAGCTTGGCTGAGGTGTTGGTTCTATTTTGCTAATCTAATGCCAGCTCCAGCTTATATGCCCAGCTCCTCCTCCTTCATTTGATTACTAAGTCAGGATTCTTTTCCTTGGAGGTTATTCATTATGCAATACATAAATACACATATATTATACTTAATACATTTGCAGTATTAAATATGTGATATACCACATACATAATATATTACAATCCTATATTACATATACCTTCCGTACTTATCGCGAAGTATATAATACATGTTGAATACCATATCAAAAATCGTTTCCGTTCCAAACGAGGTTATACATTAAATAAAATATTTTATTTAATGTACAAAATTACTATATTAAAATAATTTAATTTCATAAATTATTTCCATATGCTCTTTTAATTGCATACAAAATATTTTTATCCTTTAATCTATTCTTTAATAAATTATTTTCCAAAATTTATTTTAATTAAAACAAATATAAAATGTTATATTTGATTATATCCTTTTGTCCTTTCTACATATTGAATTTACAAAATTATTTACATATAATAATAAATAATAATATATTTATTACTCCCTCATCCCATATTAAATGTCCTAATTACTTTTGAGGATGTTTCAAAATAAATGTCCTATTTTTATATTAGTAACTATATTTATCATATTCTTCCTCTTATAGTACCCTCATAATCTTTTTACTCAACTTTTATTGGAAATTGAATAAATATGAAAATATTTATATTGGGAACTGATGTATAATATAACACTTTCACTATATCATCTCTTTTTATTTAATGTACTTATTGGGAATGTGAGAGTTATAAAAAAAAAAATTAAATCTAGAGATTTAAATGAAGTGAGAAAGTAATTATTTGGGTCATAGAAAAGTGAAGATATTTCTTCAATTAATAAGTAATCAAAAGGGTAATTTAGGTAAAAGAAATTGTATTAATCAGAGTGTTGAAACCAATTAAGACATTTATTTCAGAACGGAGGGGGCCTAACACCTTCCCCCCGCTTAATCAAACCCTCGAACCCTAACGAATCTCAGTTTTCAAGACCAGTTAAACTATGACGCCCCCAAAATAGGTATACATCACCTATTCTGAGTCGCCAAATACATGATACAGAATACAAACACAATCTTTAATATACAACAAGAGAGAGAGTGTGAGTTTTAATACAAATATCATCTTCTGTATAATATCCACTCTCGAATAAGTCCTCATTACACTTATTGTCACACTATTTAATGTAGATAGTGAGGACTACTAATACTATAATCGGACCGTCCACCGTTTCCCCGACTAGTCCCGCCACGTTCTTATTTCTCAAGAGAACAATGAAAAAAAAGGGTGAGCTCAACTAGCCCAGTAAGAAATATTATGACTAAGATAATGCAGAATAAATTATCAATAGTCTTCAACAATGTTAAACTGATAAAATACAATAGACATCAAGTTTAACTGCAGCGGAACAAGCAATCCATTAAAAGAGTCGAGTAGAGAATAAAATCTACTATCTTTTACGATTTAAAAGGTTTTCATTACTTTTATCGCTGGGACTCAACTTAATAAATAATCCACATCATCCCTGCACTACGGCCAATGATATTCATTAGTATCACAACCACAAATTATCCATGCACTACGGGCCAAGGATATTCGTGTATTCATCAATGGTCATGATCATGCCAACAACTGTCCATCAATGCATTACGGGCCAATGAGGACTTTTACCACATCAATTGTAACATTACATTCATGATTATACCGATTAATCCCTGATCATAATCATACCAAGTCCATCTATGCACTACAGGCCACAGATGACTTTCAACATAATATAAACATGAGGATGGTGACAATGATATAAGAATTCAATAAAACAAGTTCAAGAATTAATTTATCCAGGAACTAATAACGTCCAAATTGTCAACACGATACTACTTTCAGAGTAAAATTCAAGAATGCTCAAAAGAATATTTTCATGAAAAGATCTTTGGATGAAGCGCAAATATCAAGGATATTCCACTAATTTCATGGAGTATATAAGTCAAAAATTTAACCAACTGAGTATAATAAAGAATGGAATAACAAAAGAAATCACTGGGCATGCGATAGACCGCACAAACAAAGTTATTCCAACATAAAAATAAATAATGGAACGGTGTCACAGAAACGCAGCACGGGATATTCCAATGTAATAATAAATAACGGAACCGTGTCGGCGAAATTCGCACCGATGAGGATGTTCTAATGAGAATAATAAATAACGGAACGAAGTCATGCGTAATGCATGCATGCGGGATGTTCCAACAAAATAATAAAGAATGGAAATAATGTAAGAATGTCACCACGTGTATGCGGATATCAGACAGACAGAAAGTTATTCCAACATAATAATAAAGAATGGAATAACAGAAGAATTTCACCAAGTATAAGGTAAATCGCGTATACAGGTTATTCCAACAGAATAATAAAGAACGGAATAACAAAAGTTCTCTTCATGAATAAGAAAGAAATAATACCCCTTACCTTAGAAAGAAGAGTACTGGATATAGGAATAGTGAAGTAGCATAACACTTTTCTTCTTTCTCTCTATAGTTTCTCTCTCTAGAGTTTCAATTAATTCGTAAGAAATAATGAAGGAATGAGTTTCTATTTATAGAAGAATAGATTGAATAGTAACTAATTTATGAACGGTCCAGATTGATTTACTTTTAATCGGACGGTCCATATTAATTTAATAAATTATTCTAATAAAACAAAATCTTTTAAATAAAATATAATATATATTATATATTATATATATAATATATAACTCACGGGTCATTACCCCCGTGAACCAGCAGGACAATCTGATGAATATATATATATGATATACTCTCTACCATGCCATCCATGGCACATCCTTTTTTTTCTTTATATATATATATATATATATATATATATATATATATATATATATATATATATACCAACTAAACCTTTCCCCCCCCACCACCCACCCACCCACGGGTGACTAACATAAATATATATATAATTACAATTTCATGTGAACCACTTTTGAAAAATAACTTCCCAGCAATTCAACTTTTCACATATGGGCCCCACATGTGGGCCCACCTTTATAATATTAAATAATTTTCTATCAATTATTTTAAAAATGAGTAAGTAGGGGTCCATAAAATAAGCCAATTTACAACAAATACTTCATAAAAAATCCCCTCAATACTTTTAACAACATTTATCATTATTATTATAATTCACAATATTAATCGACCAGGTCGTTTCCAGGAAAGATGGGGCTTTCCAATAAGGATTTCTCCTTATTGGCGCGCAATTATGTGACCAAACCTCTTCTTGGCAGAACTTCTAGACATCGTTAATATTGCAAATAATAATATTAATAACTATATCATCTCAATTATTGATTTAATAATATATAAAATATCGACAATAATTGAATCAAATAACGTGAGATACTATGCAACAATTACTATAGCAATAATCGAACAAAACTGAGTGACTTCTCACGTAAGCATCAATAATCAATACCGTGTGCTACTATGCAACCACGCCAGCGTATTCATTTCTTTAACACCGGGTGTTTCAACAGTTAACAGTAAAACTTCCGCCGTTATTTTCATAAAAGATATTTTTATCGTTTTCTCAATCAACAACAATAATTACATTGTGGGGTCCACCATTGATTGTCTTTGTTATCACGAATATTCCCCTGTTAAAACGAATATTCTCCGACCAATCGAATATTATATATCAACTTGCGTACTTTGAAAAATTTATAAATATTACCCATAGCTATAACATTATATCAAATTCATTCCATAATATTCAAAAATGATATTTATAGAAAAATCATCTTTATTCATAAAAGCTGGGGTCTTACAACCTCCTCTTCTTAAGAAATTTTGCCCTCGAAATTAGGGTACGTACCTGGTATGTCGAAGAGGTAAGGATACCTTGATTTCATTTCAGATTCTAACTCCCAAATCATTTCCTCAACATCGTGGTTTCTCCACAAAACTTTGACTTGAGGTATAACCTTGGAGCGTAGAATATGTTCCTTCTTATCCAAGATTTGAACAGGAACCTCTTTATATGTTAAATCTTCTGCTATTTTGTCTGGTTCTAACTCAATAATGTGGTTTGGGTCTTCCACATATTTACGTAACATGGATATGTGAAAAATGTTATGAACACGAGACATACTTGGCGGTAAAGCGAGTCTATAGGCCACAGTTCCTACTCGATCGAGGATTAAAAATGGGCCAATAAATCGAGGATTGAGCTTTCCTCTCTTTCCAAATCTCGTAACTCCTTTCCATGGTGCAACACATAACAACACATAATCTCCAATATCGAATTCCCCGTCCTTTCGATGAAGATCAGCATAACTCTTTTGTCGGTCTGGTGAGGTTTTTATACATTGTTGGATCGTTTGAATCTTTTTCGTAGTCATACGTACTAACTTCGGTCCCAACAACGTTGCTTCACCCACCTCATCCTAGCATACTGGAGAACGACACTTTCTTTCATACAACGCCTCGAATGGAGCCATGCCAATACTTGCTTGATAATTGTTGTTGTAGGAAAACTCCACCAATGGTAAGAACTTATCCCAACTTCCCTTGAAGTCAAGGACACAGAGTCTTAATAGATCTTTAAGAGTTTGAATAGTCCTCTCTGATTGTCCGTCCGTCTGAGGATGATATGACGAACTAAATCGTAAATCCGTGCCCATAGCTTTTTGTAAACTAACCCAAAATCGTGAAGTGAATCTTGGGTCTCGATTAGAAACTATGGATACTGGCATACCATGCAGTCTTATAATCTCATTTATGTACATATGAGAAAGACGTTCAAGTGTATAAGTTTCTCGTATTGGTAAGAAATGAGCAGACTTGGTCAATCTATCAACAATGACCCAAATTGCATCTATGCTTTGAGAAACCTTGGGAAGACTAGTAACGAAATCCATGGTAATGTGCTCCCACTTCCATTCCAAAATTTTAAGTGGTTGCAATGGACCTTTTGGTACTTGATGTTCCGTCTTGACTCGTTGACAAGTTAGACACCTTGAGATAAACAGCGTTATCTCTCTCTTCATATTGCTCCACCAAAATGTATGTCAAAAATTACGATACATTTTAGTACTCCCAAGATGGATTACAAACGGTGTGTTGTGTGCCTCCATCATGATTTTATACTTTAAATCAGGGTCGTTAGGAACACAAAGTCTAGAGTTGACTCGAAGTATTCCCTCTTCATCGATTCTTGCTTCCGGCATAGCACCTTCTTGCACTTTCTTCTTCATACGCATCAGCTCCAGGTCTGTAGCTTGAGCACCTTTAACTTTATCAATTAAAGTCGGTTCTACTCGTATATTCGCCATCATCACATGGGTCCCTGGAGTCTTTAACTCTATCTCCACCCTTTGCAAGTCACACAAAATGGGCCTTTGCGTTGACAATATTGCACTCGTACCCGCATATGATCTTCTATTCAATGCGTTAGCTACCACGTTCGCTTTTCCAGGATGGTATGATCATAATCTTTCAATAGTTCAAGCCAACGTCATTGTCGCATGTTGAGTTCCTTTTGAGTGAAGAAATATTTGAGGCTTTTATGATCCGTAAAGATCTCCACTTTCTCCCCATACAAGTAATGCCTCCATATTTTAAGTGCGAAGACAACAGCTGCCAACTCTAGATCATGAGTAGGATAATTCTTCTCATATTCTTTGAGTTGTCGAGAGGCATAGGCTATGACTTTTCCATGTTGCATGAGAACACATCCTAACCCTTTGCCTGAAGCATCACTGTAGATGACAAATCCCTCCGAGCCAGATGGTATTGTCAGAATAGGTGCTAAAATGAGTCTTCTCTTAAGTTCTTAAAAACTCTTCTCACATTCCTCGTTCCAACCAAATTTTGTATCTTTCCGAGTCAGCTGAGTTAAGGGAGTAGTGATTCGAGAAAACCCTTCTACGAATCTCCGATAATAACCAGCTAAGCCGAGAAAGCTACGATTTGATTAATCGATTTAGGTTGCTCCCGACTTTGAATAGCTTCAATCTTTGCTGGGTCAACAGATATTCCATGACTTGATACCACGTGCCCAAGGAATGCTACTTCTTCAAGCCAGAACTCGCATTTCTTCAACTTGGTATAAAGCTTTATTCACGAAGCTTTTGGAGTATCAGCCTCAAGTGTTGCTCATGATCTTCACGCCTTTTGGAATAAATAAGGATGTCATCAATAAAGACGACCACAAAGTGATCCAAATATTCCTTGAATACTCGGTTCATCATATCCATGAAGGCAGCAGGAGCATTAGTCAATCCAAAAGACACGACTAGGAATTTATAATGCCCGTACCGAGTTCTGAAAGCCGTCTTTGGAATGTCATCGGTTCTAATCTTTAATTGGTGATATCCGAAATGAAGATCAATCTTTGAAAAGAATTTTATGCCTTGCAACTGGTCAAACAGGTCATCAATACGTGGCAATGGGTACCTATTTTTGATAGTGACATGGTTCAACTCCCGATAATCAATACAAAGTCGCATACTCCCATCTTTCTTTTTCACGAATAGAATAGGAGCACCCCAAGGAGATGTACTAGGACGAATGAAACCGATGTCTAACAATTCCTGCAGTTGGGTCTTTAACTCCCGAAGTTCAATAGGAGCCATTCGATATGGGGCTTTGGAAATGGGTTTTGTACCGGGTTCAACGTCGACACAAAATTCAATTTCACGCTCTGGGGGTAAGCCAGGAAGTTATTTAGGGAATACGTTAGGAAATTCATTAACAATAGAAATATCATTCAAAACTGACGTGTTTTTGTTTAGATTCGTGACATGAGCTAAGAAAGCTTGACATCCGTTTTTTAATAAACGAATAGCCTTATGGTTTGAGATGACAGTGATTGATTTTAATGGTTTGGTTGCTTGAATTCGCATAGTAGGTTGGTTAGGAATATGAAAGCTAACAACCTTACGAAAACAATCAATTTTTGCATGATGAGTAGTTAACCAATCAATCCCTAGAATTACGTCAAATGCAAGTATTTTCAATGAAATAAGATCGACAGGCAATGTGAGGGTACCGATTTGAACCAAACAAGACTTATAAATAGTGGATGCAATGAAGGATTCTCCCAATAGAGTTTCAACAGATAAGTCAAAGTCCAATTTCTCCGGAGTCAAATTTAAACGTTGAGCGCAAGTAGGAGAAATAAAAGAATGGGTAGAACCGGTATCAAATAAGGTATAAACTTCGCTAGAGTTTATGATAAGCTTACCCGTGATGACCTCGTTCGGGTTCCTTGCTTTTTGGGAGGTCACAACAAACGCTCTCGCTTGAACTCTACGGCTTTGACTTTTTCGGGAATGACCTTTGGTGCCTCCATCTTAATTTGAACTTTTCTTGATGAATGACAAAATCCAAGCTAGGTGACCTTTTCTTCCACAATTATAACATGCTTTGGATGACATCGCGGTTTGGTGATGTGTCCCTCCTTCCGCATTTGAAGCATATGATAGGTGGTCATTCTCCTTCCTTAACAATAGGTGCTGGTGCTGACGTCTTTCCACCATTGTAGAATCTGTTAGAGTTTATGCCCTAGAGGCCAATTATTTGATATAATTGCTTAACGTTTTGATATTATATTTGATTGAATAAATGAATGATTTTATTATGGTTTTATTTTTGCGTTATATAAATGTTAACATAATAAAATCCTTAGAATAGTGATACAAAATTATATAGTTTCAAGTATGTGACTTGAACATGAGATTATATAATTATAATTAGTATCATTGTTCTTAATTGTCCTAGTCGAGTATCATTGTTGATGGGACAACAATGATGCATCGAGACTAGTATGTGGATCGATGATGATGACCAAATCTCATTGGTCATAAATATATGAGATATTAAGTCGATGCATAGAGTACATGTTAGAGAACGATGTCTTCGGATGGACCCACCATGAGAATTCTATGTGGAGCATTATGCGAAGTGTCATTAGCAATTCTCTTAGTGACAATGATGTAATGGTCCTCGACCTGAAATCACTATATTACTACACGAGAATTTATGTACTTTGATATCATCAAATGTCACCTTTAATAGGGTGGACTATAAAGGTGATTATTGGGTACATCATGAATCGTGTGAGGAATATGAGTGATCTAGATGGAATTTAACCTTCCTATATATTAGGGATGATATCCATAGGCCTCTTGATTGAGTAGGACTATGAAATGTATGGCCATGCTCAAATAGTGATTTGTTTCATATAGTCTACTCATTGATCAAGAAAACTCAGATTAAATTATGAAGAGTATGACACATTCCATGACTCAAGTTTAATCTAGGATATTAAGGTTAAAAGGATTAAATTACATTGAAACATTGGTCACGAAAAGGTTGCATCGAATCATCGATCTTATTATTACTTGGGTAGCAGTGATGCATTACTAGATGCCACTCACTGTTTATAATTTTATAATATGATTTTAAAATTATTGCTAACGTAATAATAACCTATAGGGTCACACACATAGAACGTTATTAAAAGGGAATTAATTTAAAGTGTAAGGATTTAAATATATCAATATGATTGATAGTATTTAAATCGCGAATTTAAATTAAAAGGATGATTTATATATATATATATATATATATATATTAATTAAGTAAGACTTAATTAAGATATAATATATATATAAATTCGGATTTTATTTTAATTAGATTAGGGCTTTGATTAATTTCGTTTTATTGCTATATATATGATATATCAGCATATTAGGGAGGTTAATCAAAACAAAATACCCTAGCCGCTCTTAGAGAGAGACTAGAGAAAAACAGAAAATCCATTCCTTTTGGTGGCTAGTACCGCAATTTCTTCTTCTGCAGATCGTAGGACGATTCGTGCGGAGCGTTCGTGTGGATACCGTAGAGTCGCAGTCCGTTTGAATTGCGTTGGAGATTCGACCGCATCGATTCAACCAAAATTATCGGTATAATTTCTAAACCACTGGATTAATTTTTGTTTCGCATGGATCCTGTTTTTGGGTTTCAAAAATTGCTTTGAATTGTTCTATTTCCGCTGCGTTTTATGTGCCGAAACCCTACAGAATCTCCTCTTCTTGAAATGTCCATTCTTATTGTTTTGTCCCTGATTACCACCGAAGTGGTTACCATTTCTGGCCTGTTGATTCCCTCCACGCTTGTTGTCCCCGCTTCGATGACTGCTCTCACTGGTATTATCATTTTGTCGACTGCTCTCTTTTGGTTGGGTTGACTCATTATCGCGCTCTAATAATTGAGCCCTATTAACAACATCTGAATACAAACACAGTTTATGAGAGATAAGATATTGACGTATCTTGGGTGTCAAACCTCTTAGAAACATTCGCGTCATTCTTTCCTCATTATCAACCAAATGGGATGCAAACCGGGACAACTCGGCAAACATGGCTTCGTACTGCGACACGATCATATTGTTTTGCTCCAGCTTGATGAAATCTACCTCTTTCATGTGACGAATACTTTCGGGAAAGTACTTGTCGTTAAACAATTCTTGGAACTTCTCTCAAGTCATCTTCAGTGTGGCGGAGTTGAGAGTATTTTTCTGATTCCCACGATGAATCGCCTCTGCACGCAACATGAAGGTGGCAAAGGGAACCTTTTACTCCTCGGAGCATTCTAGGACATCAAATATCTTGCAGATCTGCTTTATCCACGACTTCGCCTTAAGTGGTTTTGGCTCTCCAAAAAACTCCAGTGGTCCCAGTTCCTTGAATCGCTTAGCGATGGTGTCGTCGAGAGTTGCAAAGTGTTTCCACCTGCATTTTGTACAGGAGCCGCTCTTGCCTGATGTTGCATGAATTTTATAAAGCCTCTGAACATTCCATCATTCATCATCTGGTTAGTGTTGTTGTTTGCCTGAGGATTGTCGCCTTCCTAATGCAAAATATCCTGATTATTGATCTGTGGAGACTCAACGGTCTCCTGTGCTCCATTGATGTTCTCAACATTCTCGGATGTCATTTTCAAATACTGCCACAAAACAAGGGTTAATTATCATATCACATATTATCCCTATACTCTGACCGACCAATTACATACCAAATAAACTTAGTTGGTCATACTAGTGAAGGAATTCCCCGTCTCTCCCTTCCTAGTTCTTGTCTCACATCTTATCCAGGGATCATATCCCTAAGCTTTGATACCAACTGTGACGCCCCCAAAATAGGTATACATCACCTATTCTGGGTCGCCAAATACATGGTACAAAATACAAACACAATCTTTAATATACAACAAAAGAGCTGTGAGTTTTAATACAAATACTATCTTCTAGACAATATCCACTCTCAGAATAAGTCCTCATTACACTTATTGTCACACTATTTAACAAAATAGTAAGGACTACTAATACTATCATCTGGACCGTCACTCCGTTTCCCGACTAGCCCCGGCTACGTTCTCATTTCCTGAAGAGAATAGTGAAAGAAAGGGTGAGCTCAACTAGCCCAGTAAGAAATATTATGACTAAGATAATGCAGAATAAATTATCAATAGTCTTCAACAATGTTAAACTGATAAAATACAATAGACATCAAGTTTAACTGCAATGATAACAAGCAATCCATTAAAAGAGTCAAGTAGAGAATAAAATCTACTATCTTTTACGATTTAAAAGATTTTTCATTACTTTTATCATTTGGGACTCGACAATTAATAAATAATCCACATCATCCCGCACTACGACCAATGATATTCATTAGTATCACAACCACAAATTATCCATCCACACTACGGGCCGAGGATATTCGTGTATTCATCAATGGTCGTGATCATGCCAACAATCGTCCATCAATGCATTATAAAGCCAATGAGGACTTTTACCACATCAATTGTAACATTACATTCATGATTATCCGATTAATCCTCGATCATAATCATACCAAGTCCATCTATGCACTACAGAATACGTAGATGACTTTCAACATAATATAAACATGAGGATGATGACAATGATATAAGAATTCAATAAAACAAGTTCAAGAATTAATTTATCCAGGAACTAATAACGTCCAAATTGTCAACATGATACTTCTCTGTAGAGTAAAATTCAAGAATGCTCAGAAGAATATTTTTATGAAAAGATACTGGATGAAGCACAAATATCAAGGATATTCCACTAATTTCATGGAGTATAGAAGTCAAAACTTTAACCAACTGAGTATAATAAAGAATGGAATAACAAAAGAAATCACCAGGCATGCGATAGACCGCACAAATAGGTTATTCCAATAGAATAATAAATAATGGACCCAGGTCATGCGTAAATGCACAGACATGATATTCCAACAGAATAATAAATAACGAAACCAAGTCAGGCAAAATTCGCACCGACAGGATGTTCCAACAGAATAATAAATAACGGAACCAGGTCATACGTAACGCACAGATAGGATGTTCCAACAGAATAATAAAGAATGGAAATAACAGAAGAATGTCACCATGTATGCGGTACTTCGCGTAGATAGGTTATTCCAACATAATAATGAAGAATGGAATAACAGAAGAATTTCACCAAGTATAGGGTAGACCGCGTATACAGGTTATTCCAACAGAATAATAAAGAACGAAATAACAAAAGTTCTCTTCATGAATAAGAAAGAAATAATATCCCTTACCTTAGAAAGAAGAGTACTGGATATAGGAGTAGTGAAGTAGCAGAACACTTTTCTTCTTTCTCTCTATAGTTTCTTTCTCTAGAGTTTCAGTGAATTCGTAAGAAATAATGAAGGAATGAGCTTCTATTTATAGAATAATGGACTGAATAGTAACTAATTCATGAACGGTCCAGATTGATTTACTTTTAATCGGACGGTCCATATTGATTTAATAAATTATTCTAATAAAACAAAATCTTTTAAATAAAATATAATATATATTATATATTATATATTATATATATAATATATAACTCATGGGTCATTACCCCCGTGAACCAAAGAAGACAATCTCATGAATATATATATATATATATATATATATATATATATATATATATATATATATATATACTATAACTAAACCTTCCCCCACCCACGGGTGACTAACATAAATATATATATATATATATATATATATATATATATATATATAATTACAATTCCATGTGAACCACTTTTGAAAAATAACTTCCCAGCAATTCAACTTTCCACATATGGGCCCCACATGTGGGCCCACCTTTATAATATTAAATAACTTTCTACTGATTATTTTGAAAAATGAGTAAGTAGGGGTCCATAAAATAAGCCAATTTACAACAAATACTTCATAAAAAATCCCCTCAATACTTTTAACAATATTTATCATTATTATTATAATTCACAATATTAATCGACCAGGTCGTTCCCAGTAAAGGTGAGGCTTTCAATAAGATTTTCTCCTATGGGCGCCGCAATTAGGTGACCAAACCTCTCCTTGGCGTAACTTCTAGACATCGTTAATATTGCAAATAATAATATTAATAACTCTGTCATCTCAATTATTGATTTAATAATATATAAAATATCGACAATAATTGAATCAAATAATGTGAGATACTATGCAACAATTACTATAGCAATAATTGAACAAAACTGAGTGACTTCTTACGTAAGCATCAATAATCAATACCGTGTGCTACTATGCAACCACGCGTATTACTGTACTTTTAACACCGGGTGTTTCAACAGTTAACGGTAAAACTTCTGCCGTTATTTTCATAAAAAGATATTTTTATCGTTTTCTCAATTCGACAATAATTCTGTTGTGGGGTCCACTAATGATTTTGCCGATGTACGAATATCCCTGTTAAAACGAATATTCCCCGACCAATCGAATATTATATATCAACTTGCGTACTTTGCAAAATTTATAAATATTATCCACAACTATAACATTATATCAAATTCATTCCATAATATTCAAAAATGATATTTATAGAAAAATTATCTTTATTCATAAAAGTTGGGGTCTTATATAAACAGTGTCCAATCATTCTGTCTTTGTGCAAATAGTTTTCGGTTGAGTTGGTACAACCATTTTAAATTTATCCACTGGTGACTCTAAAAGTCAAATCGTCGACATATACATGTCGGACCTTTTCAAACTTATTTTTTCAAATAAAACTCACCCAAAATGAGAACACCAAAAGACAAGCACAGAAATAGACAAATAAAAATTTCGACGTCGACACATATACTAGCACATTATCTTACGGATAAAGTTTTTAAATTACTTTAATTTAACTTGTATAAATTAAAATTTGATATGCATCGTTTGGTTGTTCAGTCAAATTCTGGCCTTTTCATTTTGGGCTAATGACAAAATTGTTCCTCAAGTTTAGACGAAAATCAATTTGATACTCAAAATTTGAAAATTTTCAATCAAAACCTCTAAATATTTTAAAACAACAAATGTATTTCCTTTTGGCCGGCCCGACCAATTTTTCACCTGAAATTGCCACGTGTCAATATTTTTTATGTATTATACATTTTAGATGTAGACATACATGTATTATGATTTTATATAAGTATATATACTCCAAAAAATTATTACAATTTAAAATAAAATATTAAAAGATAAACTAATTAAATAAATGTAGAAAAAGAGAAGGCCCACGAAGAGGAGAGATAGAAAGAAGAGAGAGGAGAGAGAAAAGGAAAAGGAGTGGGCGAAAGAGAGAGAAAAGAGGTCCAGGAAGAGGAGAGAAAGAAGAGAGAGGAGCGAGAAAAGGAGAAGGAGCGGGCGGAAAAGAGAGAAGGCCCAAGAAGAGGAGAGATGATATAGGAGAGAGAAAAGAAAAGGAAGAGAGAAGTTTGATAAAGAAAAAGAAAAATAAAGGATAATAAAAAAGAGAAAATCTATTTAATTTTTTGATTTTGTTGTTATTTTGTAATTGTTTTTTTATAAGTAAGTTATGATCTTGTTTTTAATTTTATCTTCTTACCATTGATGTTTTATTTATATAATTTGTTTTTATTTTAGTTTTTTCTTTAAAGAAACTTTATGATTTTAATATTGATTTGTTTATAATTTATTTATTATTTATAGATTTTATGAAAATATTTTATTTGTATAATGTGCCACTCAAAAGGAAAATTATATTTATATTTAATTTATTATTTATTATCATTGATTTTATAAATAATATTAAGATTTTATTTTTTTAATTTTAAATGTTGGGGGAAATGAACAAAGTAAATAATTGTGACACCCCCAGAATAGGTCCACACGACCCATCCTGGGTCGCCAGGTAACACACCACAGAATTCACATACAAACTTCATCTGTCTGTTGAATTGTCGTACAAAATACGACAACACATAAGCTGTGAGTTTTAATAAAAATATTATCTCGTAGACAATATCCAAACTCAAATTATTACAACGCCATATAAAATACAGCAACAAATATTTCAAGTCTCCAAAGGGACACGAGAAGATTTCTGTCCTCTTCATTCTATTGAGGTGTATTTTTGATGCTTTCAAAGTCGAGTTCGCGTTACCCTATTTAATTCACCAAATATAACTATTAAATGACGTATAAAATATGACACACCCATCTTAAGTCCTCAATACAATTATATGCTATTTTATAATGTATTAGGAAACTTTCACAGTCTCGGACCATCACAATATTCCCCTGTTATATATCCCCGCTCGACCCAGCTACACTCTTAATACCTGAAAGGAATTGTGAAGCAAAAGGGTGAGCTCAACTAGCTCAGTAAAGAATATTATGACTAAGATAATTAATTTATCAATAGCCTTCATCAGTAATAAATCAAAGATTTAGAACATATGGTAGATGATAACAATTTTCAACCATAATTGCAGCGAAATCAACAATCCATTAGAAGAGTCAAGTAGAACATAATGTCTACTATCTCTTTCAAATTAAAAGTCCATCATTAATATTTTATTCTTGTAATACTCATCAATAGTTCTCTGTTGTACCCAAGACAAAGAGAACTTTTATCACCCGTCTTCACCTGAACCACTAAAGATTTTAGTTAAATTCATAATTCATATTTATAATCTTGTAAATCAACACTTTCTTCTTGCCACAAAGGCTTAATAGAACATTTACTCAATATCCTTACCCGAAAGGCTAAAGATATTTAAATGTAATAACAATGATCATACCAATCAGTTGTCTATTTTTGCACTACGGGCCAAAGATATTCAACTATAAAACCAATGGTCATGATCATACCAATCAATTGTGTAAGACCCCAACTTTTATGAATAAAGATTAATTTCTCTTGAAATATAATTTTGAATATTATGGTGTGGATATAATATAATGTTATAGTTGTGGGTAATATTTACAAATTTTGCAAAGTAAGCAAGTGGTTATATAATATTTGATTGGTCAGGGAATATTCGTTTTAACGAGGAATATTAAATGACAACGACGACACAATCATTAGTGGACCCCTAACGGAAGTATTGTCGTAGTTAGAAAAGCAGCGTAATTATCTTTTATAAAAATATCGGTAGGAAGTTTTACCGTTAAACCGTTGAACTACCCGGTAGTAAAAATACGATGTCTGGCATTGGTTGCATAGTAGACATTACGGTATTGATTATTGATGCTTACGTGAGAAGTCACTCGGTTATATTCAATTATTGCTACGATAATTCTTTGCATCATATCTCTCATATTATTGATTCAATTATTGTCACGAAGATCATATGTATAATATGATATATTATTAAATCAATAATTGAGATGACAATGTTATTCATATTATTAAATTGCAATATTTACAATGTGCAGAAGTTACATCGAGGAGAGGTTTAGTCATCTAATTGCGCGCTTGATAAGAGAAATCCTTATCGGAAAGCCCCTCTTTCCTCGAAAGCGACACGGTTGTTAAATATTGTGAGTTATAATATTAATGATGAATAAGTTCGTGTTGATTAAAGATAAAATTGATAGTTCCATTGTGTTGGAATTATTAGTGCTAGTGAAAATTGACATTTATTTCAATAATAATTGATGTCTGGAAGTTATCGGGTAATTAATCGGATAAATGAGGAATTAATTAATATTAATTCATATGATTATAACTATTTGTTCACATATGTGTACTATTGATTCACATTCATGTACTATTAGTGGAGTTGGTGCAAGATTGATAATACTCGTATGACTAAGTTAATGATGGAGGTATAGATGGAGGTACTATACTGTTATTCGTATTTGCACATGATTATAACTATTGAATCTCATGATTGAACTATTGATTCACATTATTTACTATTAGGGGAGGTGGTGCAAGTTTGATAATACTTGCAGGACTAAATTAAAAATGAAAGAAAAGTTGGAGGTATTGTACTGTAATTTTTTGAGCCCCAAAACGTGCAATTATTGAAATTATATTTTTCTATAAATAGAAGCTCATTCTTCCTTCAGTTCTCACCAATTCACTAAAGCTATAGAGTAATTATTATAGAGAGAAATTATAGAGAGAAAAAAGAAGAGAAGTTTGCTACCTCTCTATTCTAGTATCCTGCTTTATTCTAAGGTAAGAGGTATTATTTCTTTCATTTTCATGAAGAGAGCTATTGTTATTCCATTCCTTATTATTATGTTGGAATAACTTTGTCATCCAAGTACCACATACATGGTGAAATTCTTACATTATTCTATTCTTTATTATTACATTTGAAATATCTTGTGCAATGCGTATTACATTTGATTCGGTTCCACTATTTATTATTACGTTAGAATAACTTTGTCCATCATGAGTACCGCATACATGGTGAAATTCTTACATTATTCCATTCTTTATTATTCATTTGGAATATCACATGCATGCGTATTACGCGTGACCTGGTTCCATTATTTATTATTACATTGGAATAACATGCGTCTGGATCTATCGCATGCCTCGGTGAATTCGGTTGTTATTCCATTCTTTATTATTACATTTGGAATATTGTCGTGTGGATTTCGCATGACTGGTTCCATTCTTTATTATTCATTGGGAATAACACATCTATGCGATCTATCGCATGTATGGTGAATTCTTCTTTATTCCATTCTTTATTATTTCGTTGGAATAACCCTGTCTATGTGGATTACCACATGCATGGTGAATGATCCTTTGTATTCATTCCTTATTAAATTGTGGAAATGATCTGTCTACGTGGATTACCGCATGGCGGCGAAAATCCATTTGTAGGTTTATATATTCTATTATACTCAGTTGGCTAAAGTTTTGGCTTCTATACTCCATAAAATTAGTAGAATATCCTGGATATTTGCGCTTCATCCAGTATCTTTTCATGGAAATATTCTTCTTAGCATTCTTGAATTTTACTCCACAAAGCAGTATCATGTTGGCAATTTGGACATTTTTGAGTTCAGGATAAATTAACTTATAAATTTTTAAAATTTAATTCTTGAACTTGTTTTATTGAATTATTATGTCAATGTCATCATCCTCATGTTTATATTATGTTGAAAGTCATCTCTGGCCTGTAGTGCATAGATGGACTTGGTATGATTATGACCAGGGATTATTTGGTATAGTCATGACCGTAATGTTACAAATGATGTGGTAAAAGTCCTCATTGGCCCGTAGTTCATTGATGGACAGTTGTTGGCATGATCATGACCATTGATGAAAACACGAATATCCTTGGCCCGTAGTGCATGGATAATTTGTGGTCGTGATACTAATGAATATCCTGGCCGTAGTGCAGGGATGACGTGGTTTATTTAATAAGCTGAGTTTCAGTGATACAAGTGAAGAAAAACCTTTTAAATCAGAGAAGATAGTAGATTTTATTCTCTACTTGACTCTTCTAATGGATTGCTTGTTCCGCTGCAGTTAAACTTGATGTTTGTTATATTGTATCAGTTTAACACTGTTGAAGGCTAACGATAATTTATTCTGCGTTATCTTAGTCATAATATTTCTTACTGGGCTAGTTGAGCTCACCCTTTTGCTTTCATTGTTCTCTTCAGGAAATGAGAATGTAGCAGGGACTAGTCGGGGAACAAAGTGATGGTCCAGATGATAGCATTAGTAGTCCTCACTATTCTATGAGATAGTGTGATAATAAATGTATTGAGGACTTATTTTTGAGTTTGAATACTGTCTAGAAGACAATATTTGTATTAAAACTCATAACTCATGTTGTATATTTAAGATTGTATTTGTATTCTGTACCATGTATTTGGCGACTCAGAATAGGTGATGTATATCTATTTTGGGGGCGTCAAAATTGTCTGTCAGTGCACTACGGCCAAAGATATTCAACTATAAAACTAATGGTCATGATCCTGCCAAACACATCATCGAATTATCCATGCACTACGGGCCAAAGATATTCGTTAGTATCACTAATGGTCATGATCATGTCATACACCTGTCCATCTTTGCACTACGGGCCAAAGCTATCAATCAACATTTTGTCTTTACACGTAAGCCAAAGATATACAACTGTAAAACCAATAATCAAAAGTCCATCTTTGTACGTAAGCCAAAGATATACAACTATACAACCAATAATCAACAATCCATCTTTGCACGTAAGCTAAAGATATACAACTGTAAAACCAATAATCAACAGTCTATCTTTGCACGTAAGCCAAATATATACAACTATAAATCCAATAATCAACAGTCCATCTATGTACTATGGGCTAAAGATGACTTTCGTTACAATATAAGCATGAGGATGCTAACAATGATATAAACATTCAATTAAATGAGATCAAGGATAAATTTTAAGATTTATAATTTAATTTATCCAGAGTTCAAGAATGTCCAAATTATCAACATGATAACTGCTCTGTGGAGTAAAATTCAAAAATAATATTCATGTATCAAAAATAATTTCAACAAAAAAGAAATCAATTTTTATCGTGAATAGTACCCCGGGTGAATAGTACCTGAGTGAATAGTATCCCATGAATAGTACTTCGTGAATAGTATCCTGACATAAAAAGTGCCCCGAATCCCCGAGTGAATAGTACTCGAGTGAATAGTACCCTGGAATGAAAAGTATTCTGAATCCCCGAGTGAATACTATTCGAGTGAATAGTATTTGAGTGAATAGTAACCCATGAATAGTACCCCGGGTGAAAATATTGAAATTTAATAAGAAATTTCAGACCAATATTCCAATGAAACGATACTAGATGAAGCGCAAAGCTCAGAAATATTCTACTAATTTCAAGAATTATAGAAGCAATACTAACCATAGTAAGTTTAGATTTAAGAATATCAAAAGAAATAATACCCCTTACCTTAGTAGAAGACTGAATACTGCAATAGTGAAGTAACAGAATACTCTTCTTCTTGCTCTCTATAGTTTCTCTCTCTTTAGTTTCTCTTATGAGTCTTAGAAAATTGGTGAGAATGAAAGAAGAATTAAGCTTCTATTTATAGGAGAATGGACTAAATAGTAACTTATTCATGGACGGTCCTGATTGATTTACTATTAAAACGGAAGATCTATATTGATTTACTATTAAAACCACAACCGACGGTCCATATTGATTTATTATTAAAACTACCACCAACGGTCCAGATTGATTTACTATTAAAACCACCACCAACGGTTCAGATTGATTTATTATTAAAACCACCACCGACGGTCCAGATTGATTTACTATTAAAACAACCACCGACGGTCCAGATTGATTAACTTATTACACTTTGGTACCCCTAAAGTTTTCCAAGTTTGCATTATTCCCCTTTAACTTTCGTAATTCACTTATCTTCAATAAACACATTTTTAATATTTCAACAATTATTCATCATTAATATTATAACTTACAATATTGACAATCAGATCATTTCCAGGTAAAAGGGGGCTTTTCGATAAAGATTTCTCCCTATTGGCGCGTAATTAGGTGACCAAACCCCTTTCCTCGATAGAACTTTCTAGACATTGTCATTAATATAAATAATAATATGAATAAATGTGTTGTCTCAATTATAAAATATTGTGCAGATGATACTGTGTCAATAATTGAATCAATAACATGAGATACTATGCTGCAACCACTGTTGCAATAATTGAATAAACTGAGTGGCTTCTTATGTGACGCCCCCAAAATAGGTATACATCACCCATCTTGAGTGTACAAAATTCAAATACAACTTATGTAAGACCCCAACTTATTATAAATAAAATTGAATTTTCCTCTATTCATTATTCTAAATTAATAAGGTGTTAATTTGATATAATGTTTTGGTTATGAGTGAAATGTGCAAATTTTACAAAATAAGCAAGTGGTTATAAAATATTCATTTCTGTTGGGGAATATTCATTTGGTCGTGGAATATTCTTGTTGTCGGGGAATATTCATACGACAGCGCAGCCATTTGTAGGCCCCATAACGGAAAATGGTTGTATGAAGGAAAACGACAAAGTATGAGTTTTTATAAATAACGACGTAATTATTACAGATTAACCTTTGTTGGAATACGGTGGTTAAAATACGATGTCTGGCGTGGTTTTACGATGCTTTGCGGTATTGTATGCAGATATTTTAAATTATTGATCTTTACGTGAAGGCACTACTCAATAATTATTACGATGAAGTTACTATTCAATATTTTATTTTATTAATTCAATTATTCTTTGCGTTAATATTTTATATTATTGTTGTTTCAATAATTGTCATTTGCATAGTATTTCCCATTATCGGATCAATAATTCATATTATTTGAATAATATTATTAGATAACATTATTGGCAATGTCTAGAAAGTTCATCGAGGAGAGGTTTGGTCACCTAATTGCGGCGCAAGAAGAAGAGAAATCCTTATCGGAAAGCCCCCTCTTTCACAGAAGCGACACTGGTTGTCATTATTGTGATTACTGTAATATTATTTGTGAACAATTAATTATTGATTTATATGATAAGGAAATATTTATTTGATGCGGATATAAATGATGGATTTATTTATGTGGTTATAAATGAAGGAATTAATGTTGAGGTGTTTTATCAGTATTTTGTCGGATTAGAGGTATTAAAAGATCAAATCGGTGTTCTTAAAGCTCTATTGCATGAGTTATAATTTTAATCCGACCGTTGGATCGTTGTGATTTTTGGATATATTATACATATATAAGTTGAATATATATCCACAAATTTTGAACCGTTAAAAATTAACGTATGATTTGTTATGAATTTTAAGAGGTGTTGAAAATCATCCGTTTGTGGATTTTGGATATTTTCTGTCTGGAATTTGGAAAAACTTAAAGCTACAAAGTTGTAGAGAATTTGATTTCGTGTGGAATGGACATAAAATTTGTATTCTTCTGATAAACGGGCTATTTTCTATGAATTACTGAAGTTTCGAAAAATAAAATAATTTTTATTAAAATTGGGTGGGACCCACTTTTGTTTTTGAAAACATGTGGGCTGCTAAAATCTTCCAAGATGGCTGCTCAATTAATTCAATTGAAGCATGCGTAGAATTTGTATAAATAATAATAATATTTTATTATTTTAGTCTCCTATGACATTCTAGCATTTTCCTATAAATAGGCGCTTAAGTTAGAATTGAAAATGACACCATAAACAAGTTTTCTTTCTCTCTATATTGTCGAGCGTATTTTTGTGAGTATTTAGATACTTTGAGAGTTGCTTTTCAGTGCAAGTTCCCTTCGACTTTATATCCGATATTCCGAACAGAAGTACTATCATTTTGAGGTAAGGGATGTTATTTTCTTCTTAAATGATATTATTTTCTTCAATATCATTATGTCAAAATATTGATATGAGTTTGATTGTGGAATTTCTACCTTTTTTGTCGGGGTTACTATTCACGTATACGGCACTATTCACGTATACGACACTATTCACGAATACGACACTATTCACCGAAAAATGAAAATTTTCCTTTTTATCAAAGATGTCTATTATGATTACTATCTTTGATTGTATCCATATTTTGATCTTTATTTTTGAATTCTACTTCACAATTGGTTATTATGGAGTATTATTGTACTTGGATAAACTGTTATACGAATCCATAATATTTGTCTTTCTGTCTCATTGGATTCATTTTCTTTAAGATATTTTTCATCATCCTCAGTCCTAAATGATGATATTACTGAATATCTTTGACCTTTAGTGCAAAGATGAATGATTAACTGATGAATATCTTTGGCCTGTAGTGTAAAGATGAATGATTAACTGATGAATATCTTTGGCCCATAGTGCAAAGATGAACATGACCGACTGGTGATACCAATGAATATCTTTGGTCTGTAGTGCAAAGATGAATATTTGATTAAAGATGTATATGTAGACACTCGAAATTTTTTGCACTCCTATTACTAACATTGAAGGAGGGTAGATCCATCTTTTGGAGATAACCCTGAAAGACAGATTACATCCATTCCGGATAATACCGGAAGTTAAGTTCCAACTCGGAACACAACCCGGGAACATCATCTCAAACCCGGAACATACACCGGGAATGTCATTTCCAATCTCGGAGATAACCCCGAGATATGCAGATCAAAAGACCAGCAATAACACCGGAGAGGACAGTTCTGTCTCGACGATAACACCGCGACGCTTAGTTCCAGTCCCAGAGAAACACTGGGAGTAGCAACCCCATCCTTGGTGATAGCCCCAAGAGATGCCATTGCAGTTCCGGTGATAACCCCAGAAATGCTTGTTTCAAACATAAACAATCAGCTTCAACCCTAAACATCTTGTCAAGGCACACACACCTCAGACCCGGAGTTGACAACGGGCAGACAGGAACATCCACAGATGACAGTGATACATACAAACAAGCAGCAGTCCAATCTCAGCTGTAACCCTGAGTAACGTATGCTTTCCGTTTAAATCGGCGATAACCCCGGTGAGGAGTCACAACGTCATCTTACCATATCAACAAGATGATATCACGGCATACCAACAAGTAGTCCAATCTCAGCTGTAACCACGAGCAGCGTTTACTTTCAACTCAAACCGTGAGCAACCCGACGAGAGAGTCAAACGTCATCTTGTTCCTTCGACAATGGCACGTCGTCTCAATACTTCATACATACATACATCCAACAATGTCCCACAAGAGCCGAGGATTGACAATCCCGAGTGACTATTACGCGTGGCAGTACTTTGGATAGAATTTGAAGCTTGAAGACCATGGGCATAGACCCCTCTTCCTGACTTCGTACAACCTCTAATCCATGTCATTGCGTAACTCTCAACACAAGCGGTCCGAAGAAGGTCAAATATACCTCGTTCGGATGCTCGGATTGAAGTTCTTCAAGTTCGAGCGGACATTATAGTGCATGAGTGCACGTACTTCGAGACGACAGGACCCGCGAGGCTCGGATGCACCACGACCATCAACCAGCGGTACAAGCTGCGGCTACCGCAGTGTAATACTGCGACCATCCAAATCTATATATATACAAGCCTTGGGGTCATCCATTTGAGAAGAAGGGGGAGGGAAAAAGGCGAGGAAGCCCTGTCCATTTTACTTTGCATACATATCTTTTGAGTGTTTTCTCAGTTCTAAACACTAGTTAGCTCACATATAGCTATCTTTTATTCGGCGGGAGCTGAGTGTTTATCCATTTAAAGTCATAGAAGTTTGCTTTGGCAGCCCACTGTAAGCCTTCTCATATTCTATAAAGCCTTCTTCTCATATTAGCACACACTGTTGTACACGTTGAGAGTCGTGTGAGTGTGTTTGCCCGGACTTCGGTCTGTGGTTTTCATTTTGTCTGTATATATATATATACTTATATATATGTATATATTTCATATATGGACTAACATTATCAAGTTATGCCTCGATTGAGCCTAGACTTCGGTCTGGAGCGTTTAATTGCTTATATATATAAACTGTGGTCAGACTCTGTCTGATGAGCCTGGATTTTATATTCGGTGCATTTAATTGCTTATATATATGTATATATATACACTTATATATATAATTGTTGTCGGATATATCCGATGAGCCTGGATTCACATCCGGTGCGTTTACTACTTATATATATATATATTTACATTCCTGTCCGGCATGGAGTTTACTTCGTGGCCTTTTACAGCTTTATTTACATTTTGTCCTTCCTGGAGTTTACTTGTGTGGAGTTGATCGCTTTTACTGACTTTATTTACATTTCGTCCCACACAGAGTTTACTTATGTGGTGGTTAAATCATATATATATATATATATATATATATTTACCGATTTTATATATTTACATTTCCGATCCCCCATGGAGTTGCTTCGTGGTGGTTGACCATGTCTGTATATATATATTTATAGCTTTTATATATAACTGCTTACTGCTTTCCATACAAATTGCAGTATCATGTGAACCTAGGAATCATGTGATCACGAGGTTGAGTTCTTGAATCTAGATTTAGGTTCCCATGATGGACATTTTTCATTTATAGCGATCTATACATTATTTTATAGTGTCTAAATTTCCTTAGATGGTCATCATGCCCATGAGGAGTTCGACATCGCTTTGTATATTATTTTCTCGAGAATGCTTCGCATCTCGAAAATAAAAGCAAACAATAGAACATTTAATAATAAAATGGAAGTATGAAAAGGTCTCAATTCCTATTGAGCACGTGGTTTGAAAAATCTCTTTTACAAAACTTCATTGATATATCTTGGTTAAAAGCTGAATTTTCTATAAAATTCAAACCTTGTGTATATAGGTGTGAACGAGGCCTCGCACTACTTTCAAATAATTGCACATTGATCACACACACACACACACACATTCATATAACAATTTCTTTGAAAAGTGGTGGTCACTAGTAGTAAACACGAATGTAGGGGGTGCCTAACACCTTCCCTCCACATAATCAAGCCCCGGACCCAAAATGAATCTTGGTCTCATAGACCCATCTAGCGATGTCAAAACTTTGGGTCGATTTGCAAACTTTTTTTCGGTTGCGTTGGTGCAACCCGATAAATACACCAACCTGGTGACTCTTAAAGTCAAATCGTCGACATTATACATATCGGACCTTTTTCACTTGTTTTTTCAAACAAATCTCACATTAACATGAGAACACCAAAAGAACAAGTGCGAAAAGGACACTCAAAAATTCGGCGTCGACGGTGGCAACTCTCTTTGGGGACTCGGTAAGAGGGCTTAAGCGCCATTACAAGCTTTTCAAAATTATTATATGCTTGTGTGTGAATGTTGCATTTACATTTATGATGAATGTGTACGAATGCATATTAATTACTGCACTGCTAAATATCTATCTGTGATATTAGTGCTTCACACATGTCATCATTTTGCATAAACGGTGAGACACGTTGTATGTGAATGTATGTTGTGTGGTCCCTCTACCAGGAGGCTATCTTGTCGGTGTTTGATTACTAGACTTGTGGGAAGAATGATTCCCTGGGGCTCAGGAAAGGCACCACTCAGATTCGCTCCAGTTGAACGACCGGATTAACTTCCCGTCAAGTAGATTGCGATAATCTGGGAACCTTCATACTGAAAAGCCGCGAGAGTAACCCTAAGATAGGTCAGCCTCTGATAAACCAAACGCGGAGGGAAGTCTCTTCATACTTTCCATTTTAAATTACCTGTAAAAACATTTACTTGTAATTCTGTTCCATGTTCATTCATATGTAATGGAAAATATAAAGAATATCTGTGCATGCATGACATGCTATCAATTAATAACTGGTTTTGCAGGACAAAATTCCTAAACGGACATGTTATGATAACATTTATATTACCCTAAGACTAAACTACGTAAGTCTTTTGTAGGGAAGCAATTGGGCCTGTTACCCGTTCAAAGTCCAAAAAGGCCATAGGCCTACAGCCAATCATGTCTTCTTATGATCAGTCTAATGCTATTTCCCGAGAAGAATTTGATGGATTGAGTAAACAAATCACAAACTTGGCTGTCCTACTAAAAGAATTACACCAGTCTACTCAGGGTACGAAGATACCTACACATACAGAATCCTCTACACAAGGAGGAGTTCAAGGTCTGGAAAAAATAGTTCCAGAACATCAGTTGGATACAACCAACAAAGACCCTGAAAACACCCATCTCAAAGGAGATCCAGACACCGGTGATATCAGGAAAAAGGTCCTTCAAATGGAGGAAACTATCTGCGTTCTCAAAGGGATTGGAACCCATGGCAGTGTTTCATATACAGACCTTTGCATATTTCCTGGTGTTCAATATCTAGAGAAATTCAAGACCCCTGATTTTGAGAAATATGATGGATTAGGGGATCCTTATACACATTTAAAGGTGTTCATAGGAGAACTTGGGTCTTACGCAGAAAATGAAAAGCTCCGAATGCAGCTGTTTCAAAAAAGTCTGACTGGAGAAGCCCGTTCATGGTATACCAGATTAGACAACTCTAAGATCCATAGCTAGGAAGAGCTAGCTCACGCCTTCCATACTCAATATAGTTTTCAATCTCAGATGGCTCCTGACTGGTACCAAATTACCAAGGTCAAGAAACAGTCAAATGAGTCATTTAGAGAGTATGCTCAAAGGTGGAAGCGCCTTGCTGCTCAAGTTATTCCTTCCATGACAGAATCAGAAATGGTCATGATCTTCATAGATGTACAGGAAGCTCCTTTCTATGAAAGTGTTCTAGCTGGTATTGACAAACCATTTTCTGAAATGATCAAACACGGCGAGATGGCTGAGATGTGATGGAAGTCGGGTAAAATTCAAGACCTAGCCGCTCTTAAAGCTGTTGCTGAGCATATCCAGTCCGGATCTTATGGAAACAACCCCTGGAGGGTCCATAAAATAAAGATGAGGATGTTTCCTTGATACTACAAGGACAAAAAGGCAATCTAAACATGCCTATGCAGAGGAGAAACTACTCCGCTTTTCCCGCACAACCTTCAAACCCTCCATTGCCTAAAAGTGGAGAAGTAAAGCGACCTCGAACGTTCACACCATTAGGGGACTCACTCGAGATTATTCTTGCTCTTCTGACTACTCAGAAGAAAATTACACATCTTCTTCCACTAGCCAACCCTAATGGGAGGGGTTTTAATGCTACTCGGAAGTGTGCTTATCATGCCGGGGCACCTGGACATGATACTCAAGATTTTTGGCCTTGAAACATAAGATTCAAGATCTAATAGACAACAGTGAGATCGTGGTCACTAAATCAGATCAACCTCATGTGCAAGATAACCCTCTTCCTCAACACAAAGAAGAAGAGGTCAACATGATCAGTTGGAACACTTTACAAGGTTCCAATTCTAATGGTGAATCATCCCAACCCATCAAAGACGGTGTTGATAAATGGGATTATGCAAAGTTCTAGTTTACCATGGAACAAAAGATGAAAGCTCTTTCCAAACAAATTGAACAATTGGCAGAACTGGTGACCCACCAGCATCAAGTTACACACCAATTAATCAGGAAGGAGCATGCCTATCTCCTTCCTTTTGTTACGAATGCCTCCTCACCACCTTCAGAAAGCGAAGCTATGGAGGATAAGGTTGTGAAGCGAGCAAATGCTAAAGCCCGTCGGGATTTTTCCAATCAGAGGGAATTCACCTATTTGGGCCAATCCATGGAGGAGATATTACAGATATTGATCAACGAAGGAAGAATTACCTTCCTTCTCCCTCCCATCAATCCCCGCTCAGGGCGGTTCAATCCTGATGAAATGTGTCAATATAATTCACATTCTCGCGATCACAAAGACGAGAAGAATCTTTGGGCACTCGCCATCTTATTCGAGAATCTTATTGATAGCGATGTCCTACAAATAGCAGATGATTACACTGTACAACTCAAGGGTGGGAATGCATGTCCTACCAAATGGAAGGGATCAGTAGCAGTTATCTCCGAAGTGGATGATGATACTGTCAAAGTATTTCCCATACAACCAATTCAACTCAAAGGAGCTGATAATCCTTTGAAAGTGGCCGCACTAGAGCCAATTTCTTTATCTTTCAGACCACAATATCTTGTTGTCAACTTACACAACGTTCCATGGAATTATGGAGAAGCTGAAGGATCCACGTCTCATACTACTGCTACAATGTTGAAGGAAAATCCACTGTATCTTCCTTAACGGATTATTAAACCTACTTGCGAAGCAAAGGGGAAGTTACCCGTGGAGAAGATTGAAAAATTCTTCCGCACTATGGGCCACAATGAAGCCAAAGTGGTTTTAAGCTTTCGAGAAGCTCCACACCAGATTTCGATACTGGATATGGTTTTCTCTTCCGAGGATCATCAGAAGATCTTGCTGAAGGTTTTAGAAGAAGCCTATTTGCCAAAATCAGTGGACGTGGAAAAATTTTAACATTTGGTTGATCACATTTTCAACAACAATGTGATATCCTTCACTGATGATGACATACCTCCCGAAGGGACCGGTCATTGCAAGCCTTTGCATATTGTAGTTTTGTTTTCCGGGTATATGTTAACAGGAGTATTGATAGATGGAGGCTCATCTTTAAATATTTTTCCTTATGCCACCTTGGTAAAGATGAATATAAATCTCAAGTGGATCCAAAGCAGCCACACGGTCATCAGAGCTTTTGATGGATCCCGGAAAAATTCCGTTGGAAAGATTAAGTTGCCAATTGAGATTGGTCCAAATACATTCAATGTATCCTTCCACGTCCTCAAGATAGACTCAGGATACAACCTGCTATTAGGGAGACCATGGATACACATGCCATTTGGAGTGTTTCCTCCACGCTACATCAACAACTCAAATACATTATCAACAATGTCTAGTCATCACATCATCGCCGAGCAGATTGTCCTGAACAAGGAACTCTACCAATTATCAGCCTCAATTCAGAAGTTGAACCGGCCAGTTTTCTATACCCTGGAAGTGAGTAACAAGCAATACCATTCTATTGGAGTGCCACTTCCCGTACCCAAGATTTCTATCAAGGTTATGTCGGCCACTCAAGAAATGATGTCTTTGGGTCATCAAACTGGACAAGGGCTTGGTAAAGATAATCAAGGTATTAAGCACCCTATTCAAATGTCCAATCAAATCGGAACAGCCGATCTAGGCTATTCTGCCAGTTCCAGTTACAGGAATCCTAATAAGCACAAACAGGTTCCTCAAGCTTCCGCTGCACGACGATTTTCTATACCTTTACCTCATGAGTTAATGCAATCTCCAGTAAAGGTTCCAGCACATGTTGTGGCTATGCTGTTTCCGAAACCAGTGCCAATCAAAGCAAAAGAGGTACTGATTCCTAATCCCGAGGCGGAAGAAAAGGAACGGAAACGTAAACATGACCTTGCCTTGATGATGGTAGGCATTCGCGTCATTATTCATGATGAACATACAAATAGATACACCCCAGATAATGATTGCCCAGATGTCATGGTTATCATTCGGGAGAAGGAGGACAATGACGATCCTTCTATCACTGCAGTCCATCAGGACTTTTCCCTCGATAATTGGAGCAGCACTCCATTCATTGGTCGACGAGGGTAAAATGGGCAGAAAATCTCTCTGCCCTATAGATAACTTTAATTGCTTGCTTTCCTTTACAACACTAACAGTTATTTTATCAAGTATATACTAACACTTTTTTATGATCGAACAGTTGCATATATTAAGTGAAAACATCTTTTGTTTCAGGACTCTGAATTTAGATGTGCCTGTCCTTGCTGATGACATGCCTTCTCTCCACAAGGGCTGTAACTTTGATGCAAAGTTGGACTCAGACTTGATGGACATCCAGGAGGACATTGAGACACCTCAGGAGATTAAGGAATGGGTCGCAGACAAACCCAAACCCAATCTTGATGAAACCACTCCTTTCAATCTCGGAACCTTAGACAACCCTAAGCTAATCCAGATTGGTTCAGACTGTAAGACCCCAGATTTTATGAAATAAAAGTATTCAATTTTCTTATAATTATTATTCAGTAAATGGTTAAATAGATAAAAGTTTAAAGTTAAGGGTGATATATGTAAACTTTTCAAAATACGCAAGTGGTTATAAAATACTCATTTCTGTCGGGGAATATTCGTTTGGTCGTGGAATATTCTTGTTGTCGGGAAATATTCGTATGAAGAGCCTTGATCATTTGTGGGCCCCATAACTTGATTTAGCTTCGGATGAAGAAAATGACAAGTTTGAATTTTTATAAATAACGACGTAGTTATTCTAATTAACACTATTGGAATACCTAGTGGTTAAAAAACTGATGTCTGGCGTGGTTGCACAAAGAAGACTACGGTATTGCACAATATTTTTGAATTATTGATTCTTACGTAAGAAGGCATTACTCAATAATTGTTACAGTAGTTACTGTTCAATACTTTATTTTATTGATTCTATAATTGTTGCGTTGATATTTTATATTATTGTTATTTCAATAATTGTCACGACACAGTATTTTCCATTATCGGATCAATAATTCATATTATTTGGATAATATTATTAGATAGCATTATTGGCAATGTCTAGAAAGTTCTGTCAAGGAGAGGGTTGGTCACCTAATTGCGTGCCAGTAAGGAGAAATCCTTATCGGAAAGCCTCCTCTTTCCTGGGAACCACCTGGTTGTCATTATTGTGATTCTGTAATATTATTTGTGAATAATTAATTATTGATTTATATGATAATGAAATATTTATTTGATGTGGATATAAATGATGGATTTATTTATGTGGCTATAAATGAAGGAATTAATGTTGAGGTGTTTTATTAGTATTTTTACGATATATTGCGTGAGTTATAATTTTTAATCCGACCGTTGGATCGTTGTGATTTTTGGATATGTTATACATATATAAGTTGAGTATATGTCCACAAATTTTGAACCGTTAAAAATGAACGTATGATTTGTTATGAATTTTAAGAGGTGACTGGTTCAGAAATTGTTGAAGTTTCAGAACTTATCATTTTGGTGGAAAATTCTAGAATGCGTGGGCCCCACCTATGGTTGGTGAAGAAATGTACTGAAATTCTAATTCAAATGTGGTGGGTGGCAATAGTAGCAGGTAAAGCCATCAGGTAGCAGGTCAAGTCTGCTTCGGCGTGCTAACATTTTTCTATAAATAGAGGGGTAAGTTAGAATTGAAAATCACACCAGAAACATAAGCTTTCTCTCTCTATATTATCGAACGTATTTTGTAAGTATTTAGATACTTTGAGAATTTCTATTCAGTGCAAGTTTCTTTCGGCTTTTCATCCGATATTCTAGTCAGAAATACTGCTCTTTCAAGGTAAGGGATTGTAAGGGATTTTAAGGGTTATTATATTTCTTAAGTTTTATAATTTTTTGACCTTCAAAAATTCTGGAAAAATTTGAAATGATAATTTGATGAGTTTTCTTGATTGTGTCCAAAAATGGTGTTTTTTGGATGTATAGATTAGGAGTTATAGATTTTATGAGAAAAGACTATTTTAAAAGTAAACCCTTATAACTCTTTGTGGTTAACTCCAAAATTGGTAAAATTTTTATTGAAAGTACATGTATATAATAGCAATATACCCTGTAAATTTCAGAATTTTTGGATAAAAGTACAATTTATGATAAAATGTCTAAATATTCGGCAGTTTTAGCCATATGAAAAATAGTAAATGAATTTTAAAAATTCCGAAAAAAATATATGTTCAATATGGGACTATATTTTGCTAAATCCCAGAAAAGAAAATTTGTTTGTACTGATTTGGTATTTTTCATAAAAATGGACTAGTTTTGAGTAAATGAATTAAATATGTTATGTGAAGTAAGAAAATTGGAAAATAGGATTTTATGGTTTGGGAATCCTATATAAGGTATATGCAGACTTTTGATGAGGGTTTTGGTTATTGGTGATGAAATCTTACGAGTTTGGCATTTTAGGATGATTAAATGCATTAATTAGTAAAGTGTAAATAATTAAAATAAATTATTTATAAGTTTAAGAAATGATTAAGATATTGTGGTAATATTAATAATATTAGATTATGAGATTATTAAGTGATTTATAACATTTGGATTAAGGTGTTATGAAATCATTGATTTATGAATCTTACTTTTGAAATTGAATGCAGTTGTTGATCATATTGTTTTTATTATCATATATAACATTTTTATAATCCCGTTGATGAAATTTCTCTTTGACTTAAGTGTAAAGATGGGTAGATTATTGGTGTGATCGTGACTATGGGTTCTCTTTGGCCGATAGTGCAAAAGATGAATTGTTGATTGGTATGATCATGACCCATGAATTTACAATTAAATATTTTTAGCTTAAGTGCAAAGGTGAATTGATCAACATGATTATAATTATGGTTTATATAAATTCGAAATGATTATATATTTCTTTGAGATATTAATATCTTTGGGCCTGTAGTGCAAAGATGAATTATTGATGAATATCTTTGGCCCGTAGTGCAAAAGATGACTTGCATTCTTGAATATCTTTGTTCATCGTAGTGCAAAGATGAATTATTGATGAATATCTTTGGCCGTAGTGCAAAGATGACTTTTGATTCTTTGAATATCTTTGGCATGTAGGGCAAAGATGAACTGTTAATGAATATCTTTGGCCCATAGTGCAAAGATGAATTTATTAGTATGATTATGAATGTGATTTGGTATAACCATGATCTTTGATGTTTCAGGTAAAGACAGGTGATGAAAATTATCTTTGTCCTGGATGAGAAAAGGAATTTGGAACCACAAATATGATTATGAGTTATTCATATGATTGTGATGAACCGTTGATTGATGTTCTGAGGATAAAAACATTGTTGGTGGACTTTTAACATATAGAAGATAATAGACATTATGGTCTATTTGACTCTTCTAATGGATCGCTTCGTTCATTTACGCAACTATGGTTTAAAATTTTTATCATCTACCATATATTCTAAATCTCGATTTATTATCGATGAAGGCTATTGATAATTTAATTATCTTTAGTCATGATATTCTTTATCGAAATTTATTTCGCTCACCCTTTTGCTTCACAATTCCTTTCGTGTAACAAGAGTGTATTTGGGTCGAAATGGGGGTAACAGGAAATAGAACGATTGGTTCATAAGCATTGAAGTTCTCCCCTAAATAGTATATAAATAATTTTATTGAGAACTTTAGATAATGTGTCGTATTGTATACGTCATTTGATATTTAATTTTGGTGAACCGAATAGGGTAAAAGTGAACCCAACTTTGGAAGGGTGTTTTGCCACTATCATACAAGATGTCTAATGACCCATGAGTTATCATAAAAGATGGGGTTGTGCACATCCACTTCTTTGAGTATATCTACGAGCACTACCTATATGATCTTGGAGTTTATTTGAAATATAATTTTCAATTGGAGACAAGTGGAGATAGTTATATGTCAAGAGAAGACTCACCATTGGAAGGAACATGATAGTAATCTTCTCGTTTTTCTTTGGGGTCTATTGGATCAACCAAGGATAATTCTCGGACATATGATATCTATCGTAACTTAGATTCATGGCCTCCTATGTACGAAGGTTTCTTGAGCACTTCCCAAAGATTTTAATTTCTAAAACAGCTTATCGACCTTTGTGCATTTTTATGTAATGTATCAATGTGAGGTGTTGTCCATAGTTGGGACACGAGTCACGATTGGTATTAAACCTCACAAAGATATGTGTTGTTGTATTTTGCACGACAATTGTAGTAATAAAGTTGTAGTTATTTTCTGTACCATGTATTTGGCGACTCGAATAGGTTGGATGAATTGGACCTATTTTGGGGCGTTACATACGACTTTTACCACAAATCAACGAAATGACATGGTTGCACTATTAACCCAATTCCAGGATGTGTTTGCATGGTCTCATGAAGACATGACAGGTTTGTCCACTGACATTGTTCTTCATCGCCTTCCCATCAAAGAAGGATTTAAGCCAGTTAGGCAAAAGCTCTGGTGATTGAAACCTGAATGGAGTTTAAAAGTCAAAGAGGAAATTGTAAAACAATTTCAAGCTGGCATCATCATGGTGTCTACATATCCGGAGTGGATATCCAACATTGTTCCCGGGCCTAAACCAGGGGGAAAGGTGCGAGTTTGCGTGGATTACAGGGATTTGAACAAAGCTTGCCTTAAAGATAGCTTTCCCGTTCCCTTTATCCACATTCTTATTGACAATACTCCTCAATACGGCATGTACTCCTTTATTGATTGCTTTGTGGGGGTACCATCAAATTATGGTCGCTGAGGAAGATCGTGAGAAAACTGCTTTAATCACCCCTTGGGGAACCTTTTGCTACAGACGGTTGTCATTCAACCTCATCAACACCGGGTCAACCTATCAGCGAGATATGATGGCTCTTTTCCACGATTTAATGCACAAAGAGATAGAGATCTACGTGGATGACATCATTGTTAAATCCCGGAAGGAGGATGACCACTTAGACCATCTCACAAAGCTTTTCAACAGGTTGCATAAGTAAAAGTTGAAGTTAAATCCCGCCAAGTGCGCCTTTGGTGTTAAGTCAGACAAGTTGCTAGGTTTCCTAGTTAGCCATAAAGGGATTGAACTAGATCCTACCAAAATCCAGATCATTAAGGAAATGCCCATTCCTCAAACAGAGAAGGAAATACGGGGATTTTTGGGAAGAATCAATTTCATTAGCAGATTCATTTCTCAACTCACACCAACCTGTGAGCCTATCTTCAAGCTGTTAAGGAATAACTCCTCCATGAAATGGAATGATGAGTGTCAGAAAGCCTTCCTTACCATTAAAGAGCAATTGATTAACGCTCCTGTTTTGGTACCTCCCAGGGATGATGTTCCCTGCTCATGTACACGTCCATAAATGAAAATTCCATGGAAATTTACGTCTTTGCGAGAAAGACAATAGAGGCCAAGAATGAGCTATCTATTACCTCAGCAAAAGATTCAGCATCAGTGAACACAAGTACACTCTGATTGAGAAAACTTGTTGTGCTTTAGCATGGGTTTCCATGAGGTTACAACATTACCTCCATGGTCACATAACCCATCTCATATCCCGAATGCATCCTCTCAAGTATGTGTTCAATAAGCCCATACTGAATTGTCGACTGTCCAGATGGCAGTTGATCCTACAACAATTTGACATTTTCTACGTGACGCAAAAGTCTGTCAAAGGTCAAGGAATTGCGGATCAACTGGCCGCCGCACCTGCAGGGGATTACAAACCCTTAGAAACATACTTTCCCGATGAAGGGGTAATGACAATTCAGTTACAACATTAGTACAATACATGCCGTACGTGGAGAATGTATTTTGATGGAGTCATATCGTGAAGGCTCGAGCTGGAGGCGCTTTTAATATCCCGTTATGGGGAGCAAGATCCGTTGTTAGTTAAATTGCAGTTTGTCAGTACCAACAACACAGCTGAGTATGAAGGCTGTATCATGGGGCTAAAACTTGCCCGTTAAATGGGCATTAGGTGGTTAATTGTCTTTGGTGATTCTGAATTGGTAATCAAGCAATCCACAGGAATCTATCAAACCAAAGAATTACATTTGTTGCCTTACCATCGGCAAGTTTTACAGATGGCTTTGGAGTTCGAAGAAATCTCTTTTCTACACATTCCTCATAATAGGAATGATTTTGCAGATGCATTAGCAATGTTGGTCTCCTTGGTTTACATACCAGATAAGGAAAACATGCCAAGCATCACGTTTACTGTGTAAAGAGCCCCAGTCTATGGGAATTACATTAGAGAAGTATCGGATGAGCTACCCCCCATCCACAACCCTTGGTATCAAAGTATCAAGGAGTATCTACGAGATGGATCTACACCCGCTGAGGCGAGCCTAACTGTGAAGAGGCGGATTCATCGACTTGCTATGAAATTCTACCTGAGCGGAGATGCACTCTACAAAAGAGATGCAGGATTAGGACTTCTCAGATGTCTAGACAAAGACCAAGCTCAGAGACTCATGGATGAGATCCATGGTGGAGTATGTGACCCACACATGAGCGGCTCCTTACTTGTCAAGAAAATTCTCAGAACGGGACATTATTGGCTTACACTCAAAGCTGACTGTGATGATCACGTCAAGAGGTGATATCAATGCCAGATTCATGGGAATGCTATCCATGCTCCTCCAAGGGAACTCCACAATATGAGTTCTCCATGGCCCTTCTCAATGTGGGGAATAGACGTGATTGGGCCCATCGAGCCCAAGGCCAGTAATGGACATCGATTTATATTCACCATGATCAACTACTTCACCAAATGAGTAGAAGCAACATCCTTCCCCAAGGTCACTAAAGAAGTTATCATTGTTTTCATCAGAAATAATGTCATTTGTCGATATGGACAACCAGAGGTCATTGTGTCAGACAATGCTAAGAACCTTAACAACAAAATGGAGGAGTTATGCAGAAAATTCCACATCAAACATCTCAACTCCATCATCTACCGTCCAAAGATAAATGGTGCTGTTGAAGCGGCTAATAAAAACATCAAGAAGATCATGCAGAAAATGTCCGCCAATCATAAAGGATGGCCTGACCTCTTGCCTCTGACTTTATTAGCCTACAGAACTTCCATGCAAACTTCCACTGGGGCAACCCCCTACTCATTAGTCTATGGGATGGAAGCAGTGCTCCCCATAGAGGTGGAAATGGAATCCCTCAGAGTATTGATGGATGCTCAGTTAGATGAAGACCAATGGGTACAAGACAGGTATCACCAATTATCTCTGATAGACAAAAAGAGAACCGCGACATCTTCCATAGTTAGTTATATCAGCAAAGGATCGCACGATCCTACAACAGAAAAGTCCAACAACGGCAATTCAAACAACATGACTTGGTTTTGAAAAAGATCATTGACAACCAAGATTAATCTAAGGGAAAATTCGCTCCTAACTGGGAAGGCTCATTTGTTGTCAAAGAAGTATTGACAGGAGGTGCTCTCAGATTGCAGGAAATGGACGGTGATGAATTTCCACAGCTTATCAACTTGGACACCGTGAAACGATACTATGTCTAAAGTTACCATCAAACAAACATCCTGGTTTTGATCCTCAAATCACCAGTCATTCCAGTTTTGAACCCTTTCCTTTCTACATACTCTTCTGCCCCTCAGGGAAACATACACTTCAAGCCAGCAGCCTGGTTTTTACTTTATTTCAAACCTTTCATACAATCTCGGTTATCCTAAAGACGGGATTTAACCTCTCACAATTTCGGTTATCCTGAAGACGGGATTGAACCTTTCACACCTGCAGTTTGTCTTGAGGACGGGATCAAACTTTTTACACACTTGCAATTTATCCCCATTATGGGATTAAACTTTCTTCTCCCCGCAGTATAGCCTGCACATGGGATTCACACTTCTCTTCTCCTTCAATTCGTCTTGAGGGGCTTAACTATGTCACTTTGATTTCCCCGACACGTGATGCACGTAGGCAACCATATTCTCTATGGCCCGATCGCAATAAAGAAAAACAACAAAAACATTTCTACCCTTTCTCTCTAAAACAACAAAAACAACAAAAATACTTCTACACCCATCTGCCTTCCGCATTGAGCATTGAACCTCCTACACTAGGTTCGAACTATGCAAATCTCCTTTTCAATAGGAGTACGTAGGCAGCCATTCATGGTGCAGTCTAACCCCTACCAGAACAACATACTTGTCACACGGTACTGGGATCAATCTTCAATTCGCCCCATTTCATCGGTTTCAGATCAAAGGGATGGAATTACCCAACCTCTTCTCACAAATAGAAGATTCGGTGACCATCTAAGCTGCAATCGTGCCTCAAAGAGTAATAGCAACCCATAAGAGATGGAATTAACTAGGCTTCTCACAAATAGAAGTACTGGTGACCATCTGTGGTGCGGTCTATCTTAGAGAGGAAGAAACTACCCTCCTCTCCACTTTTCCATACAGATACCAGTCCCAAGACACTAAAGATGGTTGGGATTTACAAAAATCAGTGATCCGTTCTGAGAGATCTTGAGACGTCTCAATGTCCATGTATCAAGGATAAGTTCAGAATGCATCAAGATCACAAGGCCCTGAAGAAACAGGCAAACATCAAGCAAGTATCAAGGCATAACTAAGAGGGAAGTGAATCAAAATATATTTCCCTGCCATATATAATACTGTTTGATATATACATCTGTACTGTACATGACAAAATGGCTAAGCTAGTCTGTGCAGGAAAATACAAAGCTATCTATAGATCTGTGTGTATGCGGACTATCAGATCTAACATTGCATCCCTCTCTAAAGACGGAAGAAGCACTGCAAGCTCCTGCCCAAGGGTATCTACACGAGCTAGCAGATCAGAGGCTAACTGCATGGTGGCATAATGCTCATCAATGTAAGCACTCATGTTGGCGAGACTAATAGTCATCTGGGATCTCACTGAAGTACTGTCTGTAATGGCCACATCCCTAGCAGATAAGGCGGTATCCCGCTCCACTATCAATACATCCCTGGCTGATCTAGCCTCATCCCTCTCCAACAGAGCGGTATCTCTCTCATCAAGAGCTGTCAACATCACGGCCCTAGCCTGATCTCTATCATAGGTCATCAAATGTAAGCTCTGCTCCAAATGTTTGTCCAAGAATCTTGAAATAATGATGGGCTTTCGGGGTGGGAGAATCATTCACAAATCTTTGGCAAAACCTAGCGAGCTTAAATCATCGGTGGGAATAATAGCCTCCTTTATAGGCTCCTCATCGTCAGAATCAATCCTCGCAGACTGTGCATATCGTCTTGCGATCGATGCGATCTCTGCTCCATCCATACGGAATACTCTATAGAACAACCTGGATGACTAACAAAAAACTCAGCCAGCTCTCGCTGATCCCAACAGGCATACAACCTGGATCTGTCCTCCGCTGATAAACGGTGTGACGTGAAGCGCTGACTCACTGTCCCCTCATACGAATAAAAATCCTGGAACTGGTCAAACTGACACATCACGACCAGTGGGTGGTAAGTAATCATGCCCCTCAATCCAGCCAGAGGGAGATAATCCATGCCCGGAGCATGAGTAATGAAGCTGTAGGGTGAACTAAGCCCTGAACACGGAAATATGGCTAACAGATCCCTAATACCTGCCAGAAAAGCTGACCACGATGCAGCATCTGAGCACTCTGCAAGCTGAAAGGATTATGACATGGCTATCTCCTGGGTGAAACAAAACCCCTGCCGTCTAAATGTGCCAATCGGTCTCAAGTGTAACATAAACCACACATACAGCATAACCAAACTACCTGTAAACACTCCTGCCGGATAAGTACATCTACTCTGGCTGAATGCCAATGGTCCTCTGGTGTGGTGAAATCCCTGGAATGCCGTGCATAGCTGTCCTCAGAGCCAAACCTATCAAACAGGAAACGCTGGGATATCAAGTGGCCGAATGTAATCTCGTCCTGGACCACTCTACGTCTCAATCCGGTGAGGGTCATGAACTGCCTACTCATATCTCCAATAGCCATATGCATGCAAGGTCTGTCCAGCAGCAGCATCATCAACCGTGCATACTCCTCCAAAGTAAGAGTCAACTCCTGGGTCCCAAATCGAAAAAACGTCTCTCCGATACCCAAAGGTTTCAAAGATGCCTCTACAAATCCTATGGGAACACGAAACATCAGCAGGTCATAGTATGCTACAATAAATCATCTACGATCACCATGTCTGATGGTGATATACTATTATACCATGAGCGCATACTAGCTACCACCACAAATGGTGGGGTATGATCAATCTGACTAAGCGTCGAAGAAGACATCAGATGCGGCCGTGTCATAAGACCATCCAGGGTCAATCTTTGAATATCTCGGACATACATACATATGCATAATATAATAACACGCATGATACAATAGATGGCAATATGATATAGGGAATAGAAAACTGTACATACATTCCTAAGTATATCATCATCTAATACATCTTTGTACAGCTAAAATACAGGGAAATGGGGTGAAGCTACCCAACATACAACAGAGGCCTATCAAAAGAGATAGCAAGAAATACATCAGAAAAAGTCAAGAGTGTCGATGTCTACATTATCGATCCTGTCCACCTGATGTAACTCCTCCTGAGTCACTGGATCTCTATATACAGGGATGTCAGGCCGATACAAAGGAGGATCTGCGCCGATAAAACCATATGGGTCACCTGAGGGACCAGCGCTAGAGCTGAAATGATCAAAAGTATCTACCTCTGCAGGATCTCTGTCCAAATGCCGAATGATAAGATGTGACCGGCCCAAATTGCCGAAGTCAATCATCAATCTCGTGTCACATGAGTTGGATCTCTGACACAGGCTAGCCAATCCGTCATCATCACGGATCCTGGAACCATATCCCCCATAAACTGTGGGGCGCGGGTCTAAGCTCCAATCGTACGAGGGATCCACCAATGCTAGAACATCTCCTGAGAATAGGGGCCCTCTGACAATGTAAAACCATCAATCCCCATCAATGGGATGTCAATGATGGGTGACTACGAAATAGGCTAATAACTCCTGGTAGGAGACAAGATCGGTATACGAATCTCTCCTATAGTGCTCCTAATAGCACGCTCTCCTAAATAGAGCTCCCATCCTCCATCTATGAAGAGAGGAATCCGGTGGGTGGAAATGACGTACTCAACTCCAGTTGGGTACCCATCCTCAAAACCAACTCCCAAATGCTCTCCAGAGTAGGGAATCCATGTAATGACATCGGCTGTCAATAACTCCAACTGTAGGCGGCAATGAGTGAAACCCTCATAATAGGGACCTCCGCCAGTATGGAAGGATGCCATCTCCGTCCTCGTGGATAGGTGTCTAAACCTCTCACGCTCACATGACACAAACAAGGAAGCCTCTCATAGGCCCAAAACTGCCAATACAAAGGCAAACATCTGCTGTCAGTCAACACTCTTAACCCATACATGGGAAAAGACAAGAGAAACACTCACCAACAGAAATGGGTAGAATCCTAACCAAGCCTCGGTCAAGCCCTGCGATCGTATGCGCATTCCCCTGAGGAAATAGGTAAAGGTGTAGGAACCCTAATCATACTCTCCTATACGGTCCACATGTCGAGTGGCGCTGATCAAAGCGAAGGACACCATAGAAGAGTTATCTGCTATGAAGCAACCCCTAATGATCATCAGGAACAATCGCCGGAGAATGAGATCCCTGACTCTCACATCATCGGGTATAGGCTCACTCAACAGCCCGCTCATAGCATCTACGCTCAAAGGACCTGTACAAATAGTCCTACCCTTGAGCACCTCCACTGAAACTCCCAACAAGGATCTGACGACAGTAGGGGTGATATCCGCCGTGCAAGGCACCGACTTCCCTCCAAACTCCTTACCTGTGATAAACTGTCAATCCATCAGCGTCATCATCACCTCATAGTCCAGCAAATGGAGTAACTGAGTCTGGTGAAACCACCACTCAGACAATGCCCTGAGGTAACCCCAGGGACAGCGACGAGGTAGAATGGAGAAGAACCTCCCGAATCCCCAGCCATGGACGATCGCTCTGTAGTCATCATGAAAGGCCTGATACATAGAGTGGATGCTAAACCGAGTTCCCTCGAGGTCAGATGTAAGCCGGAACCTACATCAAATGCAGATCAACATCAGACTCCTTGACTCCTCATCAATAAGAAATAAGGAAGATTAAAGATCTAACTTCATACCTCGTTTGCGTGCAGGTATACTGAAGGATGCCTACTCAAGTCACCAAGAAGATCTGGGTTCGCCACTTGAATACCTGGCAATTCCCTACGGGGAACATGTACAACAGGAGCAAGAACCTCGATCGGTGCATCCTCCTCCTCGTCCTCGATATTCGGCACTTCAACCCGAATAGGACGTATCACCGCCTCCACCAAGCGATGAGACTGTCTAACAGAACGGCGCTGAGGCTCTTTAAAAGCACTCCTCCGTATACCAGAAGTGGTCCTGCGGGAACTACTCGGTTGATTCGGATCCATGATATCTGGACAACAAGTCTCCAAATCACCTCAGAAAGGGTGTGGTAATTTCTTACCTGGAGTCTTTTCAAAATGCATTCTATGATTACATGCATGCATGCATTGCTTTAACATACATTTACAAAAGAGTTAAAAATGCATGACTACCCAATACCTATATTTTGGGAAAATTTTGCCATAGCCCCTTTGTAAATGGGACTATCCACATGCACATAGGCATGACTAGGTGGCCATTCAGTAGCACACCTATACACAATCATATACATCCTGTATGCATCAATACATTGCAGTAAAAAATCCGTAAGTGTAGTCTAATTACCAGGATTATTTTGCTTGTCTACCTTTACTCATTTGTCCTCATATAGGATAAGAAATGACAGTAAAAGGTGCCAATTTGACTGTTTCAAAAGTTAAATTTTTTCACATCATTATGTTCAGCATGGTTTAATACTAACATTTGCTATGTTGAATATTTTTTATCAAGTCATATCAGCATGCATATTCACTACTATGTGTCTAAATGCATTTCATGCGATAAGTCATTTTCCAATGGACAGAAATTGGAAAAAATACATGCATGTGTTACCAGGACAGTGAAGAACGCTTGTATGGTGGTAGAATATGCAGAAAGTTGCCCGAACTCAGCAGATCTGAAGAAGAGCTCTCGAATTTCCTTCGCCACGCAACTTAAAAATGACTTATGAAAGCAACCGAATTGCTATACATAAAGACGATTGTCGCGCGAGCTAACTCATGCTCCTACAGTACACTGCGACACTTCTACAACCGCAGTACACACCGCCCGATTAGAGTTGCAAAGGAGGTTTCACAAGCTAAAAAAGGCCAAATCAGGAATAAAAGTGCTACGCGATTGAGCGGAATAGCCTGAAATCCTGGTTTATTGTTGGTCAGAGTTAAACTCCCGTCATCTCAAAGGTATTTGCCTGAATGCAGGGTATACTATACCAATAAGCTCAGCTTTCACAGATCTTGCTCGGCAATACCCCACAAAGGTCCGATGCCATCAATGAGTGTCAGGCAACCTTGACGTATCCCCGGCGGTGGTTACAACGCCAAAGTTATCAAACATCTACGTATCCCCGGTGGGGGTTACAACGCCGAAGTTATCAACATCTACGTATCTCCGGCGAGGGTTACAACGCACATCTTTCAAACATCCACGTATCCCCGACGGGGGTCACAACGCGCATCTTTCAAGCATCTACGTATCCCCGGTGGGGGTTACAACGTAATGCAACCATATATACACACATCAATGAAAGTCAAGCAGCCTTGACATCATGTCAGCCGATGGCAAGTAAACCCATCGAAGTAACCTTCCCCAACGGGGGCTACAACGCAATGCTACCATTGACACATACATCAATGAAGGTAAAGCAGCCTTGACGATGCATCCAGCAGGGATTTATCCAATGATACACACATCGGCGAAGATCAGGCAACCCTGATAACAACAAACCTGTTCATAAGAACTGTAACGCCTACCAAATCAAATTCTATCTTCACACCCGGATTTAAGCGTCACTAAGACATCATTCATCCAACATACATCATTATATATCTTTGAAATATAACAACATACACTCTCAAATACCAGGTTCTTAAAAACCTTATAGCTTTTCTCATTACAAATAATGATAATTACATTATTCTTTACATCTTGCACGAGTGACTTTTATCCGCCACCAAGGATACATAATCGTTCATTAAACTATTCTATAGTTTAATTATCATCTTTTTACATTACAAGTCTTCACTTGATCTTCTCGCTCATTCACATTTTGAATGGCACTTCATCTGGATACCGACAGCTTGATCTATACGGGATCCTTAAGTTCTTCTAACATCGTTCGCTGAAAATGTTTTTCATTTAAAGTAAGTGTGAGCATTCAATTGCCTAGCAAGTCTTAACAGTTGAACAAACAACTTTAAGAGTTTAACATTCCTTTGAAACTTCGATAACCGAACAAAGGTTATGAAGCAGCTTGAACAATAGGAATAATCTTGATTCCTATTATTTTAAAATATTAGTCACATTCACTTTGAAATAATTTTATTCTCTACTATCTTTCATACACATTCTGTTTGGCTAGAATCAATACCACAGACTTAACAATAACGGTTCATGTATAAACAGAACATTCTCTTATTGAACAGTTCAATCACAGAACAGTTTATATCATAGAAACACCGAAGTGTTCACATTATGGCACAAGGCCTCATACGTTCTACCACCTTGTACAAATATCACACATTTGCACAAAGATAGAACTTCTCAAGTTCAACATCTGAGAAGTTTTAGAAACTAGCATTCATTTAAAATATGAATGAAGTTAGGAAACTTGCCTTACGCATGTACTCTGACTTACCATAATTGAAGCGCTCATTCCAATCCCTACAACACATAAGGAAATAACACATACACCAATTAGTCATATACTTGACTTACACATTGGTTTACTTAACTTTACTTCTTAAGGTTCGCGTTCTTGCAATCTAAGTTTACGCGACCAACTTTCATTACCATTCTATGGCTTCATGACATACGGAGATGTCTTACTCATAACGTTCATCATCTTTGATGATTAACATTCTTATCTTCTTCTTATAACTTCTATAGGACTCAGCACACATCGCTTCTCTGCTAGTAGTCCATATGGTACTCTGAGTGGTTTCCCACAAATAACCAACAAACAAGTTCCCGTCTTGTCTACACTGCCCACACAGTAAGTTAGATCGGTTGCCAGTTTCGTATATACCTTCGCTCTCTGAAGAAATTGTTTAGCTCAGCTCCCATATGTCAACCATCAAAGGTTACGATTGTACCACAACCTAACTTATCTTAACTTATACGAACTATTAAATATAATGTTCGTTAAGTCAATTTGTTATTCCTTATGGCTTTCTAACAATTAAATGTCATACCTTAGAATTATTCATCATTGTCTAAGTCATACAGTCTTTTGTATACTCAGAACGATCATTCCGCATTCATTCTATGCATTAATAATGATAAGCATTTTACGTTACCTTATTCTTATCTTACAACGTCCGGTTCATCGACACGGAGCATCATCCAAGTTATAAACATTAACTCGGCTTCTTTTACGTTATACGTACTTATCTTTGGTTCAGCTTCTTCACCCATCACAGGTTTAATCATTGGTCTCCATTACCTTACGGTCAAACCATACACGGGGTGTAGGTTTTACCCGTTTAATATTTGCGTACACTCAACCTTCACGTCGGTTAAAGTGTTCAACACTTACCTTTCATTCTAACATTCTCATCCGACTTATATTTGGCTTTCAGTAATCTTCTTACCATTCTCTACAGATTTCTTGATACCATTCGTATCTCACTTACTACTTTCATCAACGTCTAAGTCATACAACCAGGGTATACTTAGAACGTTCGTCTAACGCAAATATGATTCACGAGGATCGTTTACGTATTCAACGTTCACGTTTCTCATCTCTTAATCTATCATTCAACCTTTACTCAAGGTTTTAATCACTTTCAATCGTTATTCATCCCATGAACCCCATGTTCATTATAATTTCTAAATGTCAAAGCCATACGGTTCGTTGTATGGTAAGACCGATCGTTCATTGCAACAACGTTGCATTCACAGCGTCTAAATGCTTTACATTCATCTCTCATTGCCATGTCATAACATCAAAATGTTATACATTACTTTCTTCACTCAACGTCTGAGGAATCACAATCATAGCAATCCTTCATATTTGTTTGTCGCGACTACGGCCCCCGGACATCGGTTTCGTAACTCGCGTCTACATTCTTTATCTTTTAATCTCATTTAATCATTTCGTTCAACCTTTATTAAAGATTTAAAACACTTGACTAAGTGTTAAATACATTATGTTCATATTCCTTTCTTGCACATCCTCCAGCAGTTGAGCACTTAAAAGCTCTTCTCTGGCTTTTTCTCTTCACTGGCACTGCGGCGCCACTCTCTCCTTTATCTCTCGCGCCATGGTGCGAGTTTGCAAGCTCTCGGGCCTCTCGTTCGGGCGCTATAGCACCGCTTTTATAGCAGTATGATCAGCCATGGCGCCAAGTCCTTCTCCTCGAAAATTTTTCAAAGTGTTAACTTCATTTTGAGATGCTTACTTTTCGATCTCATAACTTCTTTGTTATAACTCAGAACGAGGTCGTTCCAAAGCCATTTTCTTACTTATCTTATGTACTTCGATTACTCTCAAACATAACTTAGTTCTGAATCCGTTAACATGCCTTTTGATTGGCTTAATCTTCACCCTTCGTTCATTTTAACGTTTTTAACGTTCTTCGTTCGTTCGTCCGTAATTTGGTCATCCGAATTCGGAATTCGTTCATTCTTGAGTCCACAACTCACATTTTATACGTTCTCTTACATTATTATGAAACCCTACATGTTCGAGTTCATTTACTAACATTCAAATTCTCGATCTTCTTTTACGAAATTTTTGCCATAACTTCGTTATAACTCAATTCTAATCCGTTCTTCAAGAACATTTTTACCTTTCCTAAGAAAGAAATAAGCATCTAACTTATACGCAATGGTTTTAAACTTGTCCATCAACAACAATTATACTACGATGGTTTTAAATTTGTCCATCAACAACGTTCTTCGCGTTCTTCGCGTTCTTCGCGTGTTCTTCGTGTTCTTCGTTCGTTCTTCATTTTAATCAATATTTTGAATTATGATTTTACTTTTTCTTGGAATTTGATGTTATAAAACATCATTCCTTACTTATTTAACCTACTCACTCATAATATTCATTCGGATCGCTCAAATCCTTACGAATCTTACACTTCCTTAAGAAATTTATTTACTAAACTTCTAATTTATTATTTCTTCTTTTCATATGATTTCAACCATATGAAATCATTTCTAACATCCTTTACTCCTTATTCTCATTAAGCTATATTTTTGAACATAATAAACTTAAAGAAAAATTAGAAGAACTAGGGTTCGGATTACCGTTCTTCTTTAATCTCGTTCCGTCGGACAAAGCTTGCTCACGAGCCAACTTTTCCTCTTTCTTCTCCCTTTCATCATCCATTTGAACTCTCTCTCTTTCTCTCTCAAGTATAGGTTTTTCAAAATCCCATTCAAATAAGATTAAGCTTCCTATTTATAGATTTTCAAGGCTAGGGGCATTTTGGTCTTTTCACACCCTAACCTCCTTACTATTTATTACTTAAGGACTAAGTTAACTTAGCCCTCAAGTTTTCTTAGCCCTTAAGTTTCGTAGTTCCGTCTTTCGGGTTTCGTTCGATAGTTTTAAAAACTGCGATTCTCGGAATCCAAATATTTTTGGATATTTCGTCTTTCCTTTACCGATTAACTTTTACGTATTCTTCGGGTTTCTGAAAAACTGAAAAACACTTTTTTTGGCGTCAAGCGTTTTTCTTCACGTTTTCCCCTAACGTAGCTAAACGAATGAAAAGTACATTACAGTACTTTTCATCGTTTTTATTTCGTCCGATTTCTGCACGTTTTTTGAGAAAAACTTTTATCGGCTTACTGAACTTTTCACGATACATTATCATCAAATCTTTTGACAAAATGTCATTTCGACATACCGAACTCTCAGAAAGGCTTAGGTTATTCAAACCCTAACCCTTAGGTTTCGCGTCGGTGAATAGTGCCTATTTCGTCTTTTTCCCCGAAAATATTTTTGTTCCCGGAAAATTTTTATTTTCATCTTGAAAATTCCTACTCGTTCAGTCTAGCTCGTAGCCAAAATCCTCCGATTAATAATCATTCTAGGTTATAGAATGATTAATAAATACATAGCACAAAATAGTATTAATAAAAATTCATTTTATTAATAACTAATTCTTTAAATCTTAATTTCTGGACAATCCGAATTTCCGGGTTATCACAAACTCCGACAGAATGAGAGAATATGTTATACACATCCTCAAATAGACAAAGCTTTATCCCCACAGATCTCTTACACACAAGAGGTACCTCTATGGAATATAAGCCAGTGTCTAGGATTCAAAACTTTAGTGATAGCCCCAACGTCAACATCCTTGGAAACTTGGATCGCATATCCAAGCCATCACTGATTGTCATCCCAACAGGATTACCTAACAATCATTCATGCATTCTACATGCATTTACATCATGTTGCTGCATGTATCATCATGTTTATCTTGCTTGCATTTCAAGTGTCTAGTATTCTTTATCCTATCCATGCCTTGCATTGCATGAATATGATAAAGAGGGGCATCTGTAGACACTCAAAATTTTCTGCACTCCTATTACTAACATTGCAGGAGGGTAGATCCGTCTTTTTGAGATAACCCTGAAAGACAAATTACATCCATTCCGGATACTACCCAAAGTTCAGTTCCAACCTGGAACACAACCCGGGAACATCATCTCAAACCCGGAACACACACCGGGAATGTCATTTCCAATCTCGGAGATAACCCCGAGATATGCAGATCAAAAGATCGGCAACAACACCGGAGAGGACAGTTCTGTCTCAACGATAACACCGCGACGCTCAGTTCCAGTCGGAGAGAAACACTGGGAGTAGCAACCCCATCCTTGGTGATAGCCCCAAGAGATGCCATTGCAGTTTTGGCGATAACCCTGGAAATACTTGTTTCAAGCATAAGTAATCAGCTTCAACCCCAGACATCTTGTCTAGGCACACACACCTCAGACCCAGAGTTGACAATGGGAAGACAGGAACATCCACAGATGACAGTGATATATACAAACAAGCAAAGCAATTCAATCTCAATTTGTAACCACGAGTAACGTCGATTTTATTAAACCGGCGATAACCCCGGTGAGGAGTCACAACGTCATCTTACCATATCAACAAGATGATATCACGGCATACCAACAAGTAGTCCAATCTCAGGTGTACCCCTGAGCAACGTCTACTTTCAACTCAAACCAGCGATAACCCCGGCGAGGAGTCAAACATCATCTTGTTCATTCGACAATGGCACGTCGTCTCAACCCTTCATACATACATACATCCAACAATGTCCCACAATAGCCGAGGATTGACAATCCCGAGTGACTTTTACGCGTGGCAGTACTTTGGATAGAATTTGAAGCTTGAAGACCATGGGCATAGACCCCTCTTCCTGACTTCGTACAACCTCTAATCCATGTCATTGCGTAACTCGCGACACTAACGGTCCGAAGAAGGTCAGATATACCTCGTTCGGATGCTCGAATTGAATTTGTGCAAGTTTGAACGGACATTACAGTGCATGAGTGCACGTACTACGAGATGACGAGACCCGCGAGGCTCGGATGCACTGACGACGACCGGTAGCGGTACAACATAGGCCGCCGCAGTATTAATCTGTGGTGGGCTGCAGCAGTGTGCGCGACCATCCTGCTATATATATACAAGCCTTGGGGTCAGCCATTTGAGAAGAAGAGAGAGGAAAAAAGGCGAGGAAGCCCTGTCCATTTTACTTTGCATACACATCTTTTGAGTGTTTCTCACTTCTAAACACTAGTTAGCTCACATATAGCTAGCTATCTTTTATTCTACGGAGCCGAAAGTGTTTATCCATTTAAAGTCATAGAAGTCTACTTTGGCAGCCCACCGTAATCCTTCTCATATTCTATAAATCATTCTTCTCATATTAGCAACACCGTTGTTGTACGTTGAGAGTCGTGTGAGTGTGTTTGCGGATTTCGATCAAGTGGTTTTCATTTCTGCCTCAGATATATATACTTATATATATGTATATATTTCATATATGGACTAACATTATCGAGTTATGCCTCGATTGAGCCTGAACTTGATGCCTCGAGCATTTAATTGCTTATATATATATATATATATATATATATATATATATATATAAAGCGTGGTCGACTACATCGATGAGCCCGGATTTTATATTCAGTGCGTTAATCGCTTATATATTTATATATATATACTTATATATATAATTGTTGTCGAGACATATCCGATGAGCACGGATTCACATCCGGTCGTTCTTATCGCTTTTTATATATATATTTGTACATATATATATTTACATTTCTGTCTCAGACACAGAGTTTACTTGTGGCCTTTTACAACTTCATTTACATTTTGTCTTGTCTGGAGTTTACTTCGTGGCAGTTGATCGCTTTTACAGCTTTATTTACATTTCGTCCCACCTGGAGTTTACTTCGTGGTGGTTGATCATGTCCATATATATATATTTACCGATTTTATATATTTACATTTCGATTCCCCATGGAGTTGCTTTGTGGTGGTTGATCATATCTCAGATATATATATTTCTGACTTTTATATATATAATCGCCATCGCTTTCCATACAAATTGCAAGATTATCGTGTGAGCCTAGGAATCATGTGATCACAGTTCGATTCATGAATCTAGATTGGTTCCCATGATTGACATTTTTCATTGTAAGCGCCTATACATTATTTTACTGGTGTCTAAATTTCCTTAGATGGTCATCGTGCCCATGAGGAGTTCTAAGATCTCAGATATTATTTTCTTGAGAATGCTTCGCATCTCTAAAATAAAAGCAAACAAGCCGAACATTTAATAATAAAATGGAAGTATGAAAAGGTCTCAATTCCTATTGAGCACAGAGTTTGAAAAATCTCTTTTACAAAACTTCATTGATATATATCTTGGTTAAAACTGAATTTTTCTATAAAATTCAAACCTTGTGTATATAGGTGCGAACGAGGCCTCGCACTATTTTCAAATAATTGCACATTGATCCACACACACACACACATTCATATAACAATTTCTTTGAAAAGTGGCGGTCACCGTGGTAACACGGATGTCGGGGGGTGCTTAACACCTTTCCTCCGCATAATCAAGCCCCCGGACCCAAATTGAATCTCGGTTTCATAGACCCGTCTAGCAGTGTCAAAACAGTAGGTCAATGTGCAAACTTTTTCGGTTGCGTTGGTGCAACCAGTTAAATACACCAACTAGAGACTCTTAAAGTCAAATCGTCGACATTATACTTGTCGGACCTTTTTCACTTGTTTTTTCAAACAAATCTCACATTAATATGAGAACACCAAAGAACAAGTAACGAAAAGGGACACTCAAAAATCCCGACGTCGAGAGTATATTGATTGTTGTTACAGGGATAAAATATTAATGATGGACTTTTAAATCTTAGAAGATAGTAAAACTTATTCTTTACTTGAATCTTCTAATGGATTGTTGTTTCCACTGCAGTTGTTGATCTAAAACTTGTTGTCTATCATATTCTATCAGATTTTTCCCTGTTGAAGACTAATGATAATTTGTTGTATATTATCTTAGTCATAATATTTTTTATTCGGCTAGTTGAGCTCACCCTTTTCTTTTTTGTTCAATTTTTCTTTTTAGGAGGTGATAACATAGCAAGATCTAGTCAGGGTATGGAGTGATGGTTCTAGAAAGATGTTTTAGCAATCCTCACTATTTCTGTAAAATAGTGTATGAATAATTGTAATGAGGACTTATTTGAGTGTGGACAATATTTGTATTTAAACTCACAGTATGTGTTGTCGTATTTTGTGTAAAATCCAAAATTTTACGAATAAAGATTTAATTTTCTCGAAATATTTTTTTCAAAATTATGGTGTGGATTTGAGATAATGTTATAGTTGTGGGTAATATTTAGAAATTTTGAAAAGTATGCAAGTTGTTATATAATATTCAATTGATCAGGAAATATTCTTTTGTTTGGGAATATCCGTATGACGAAGACAATCATTGATGGACCCCTATTAACCGAATTATTGTCGAATCGAGAAAACGATAAAAATATTTTTATAAAAAAATACGGCGGAAGTTTTACCGTTAATCTGTTGAAACACCCGGTGTTAAAAGTACAAAAATGCGATGTCTGGCGTGGTTGTATAGTAGCACACGATATTGATTATTGATGCTTACGTGAGAAGTCACTCGCTTTTGTTCAATTATTGCTACGAAGAATTGTTGCATAGTTTCTCACGTTATTTGATTCAATTATTGTCGATATTTTATATATTATTAAATCAATAATTGAGACGACGGGTTATTTATATTATTATTTGCAATATTGACAATGTCAGAAGTTACGCCAAGGAGAGGTTTGGTCACCTAATTGCGCGCGCCAATAGGAGAGAAATCCTTATCGAAAGCCCCATTTTCTCGGGAACGACACGGTCGATTAATAGTGTGAATTATAATAATGATGATGAATTTTGTTTTATTATTATTATAAATGTAATAAAACAAAATACTTTTTATAAAGTTTTATTTTATTTGATTATAAATAGAATATATTATATTTTATTATGCATAGTGTTTGCATATAAGGCTCGTATATTGTTGGCATAGTAAAATCTTTTTATATAAAATGTAATACTTTTATTAAGTTATTTGTTTTATTAGATTATAAATAGAATATAATATATTTTATTATACGATAGTGTTTGCATAAAGCTGCGATAGTGTTGGCATAGTAAAATCTTTTTATATAAAAGCAGAATACTTTTATAAAGTTATTTGTTTTATTAGATTTTAAATAATATATATATATATATATATATTTTATATTACATTTTATTGCATAGTATCCTTTCCATTCTCCTATAAATAGGATGCTTAGTTAGAATAGAAAATCACACCAGAAATTCAGAGAATTCTTCTTCTATAATCTTGAGCGTATTTCTTTAGATTTTTAAGAAGCTTTGAGTGTAGAAAACAGTATAAGTTTTCTTCAAGAATATCCTCGCCCTACCAGTCGGAATACACTTCTTTCTAAGGTAAGGGGTATTATTTCTTTCGTATTCATGAAGAGAATTATTTTCTTTCAATACTCGTAAGGAGTATTATTTCTTTCGTATTCATGAAGAGAATTATTTTCTTTCAATACTTGTAAGGGGTATTATTCTTTCGTATTCATGAAGAGAGTTATTTTCTTTCAATACTCGTAAGGGTTGTTATTCCATTCTTTATTATTACATTGGAATAACTCGTATGCGTGCTGGATTCATCACACGCCCGGTGAATTTCTGTTGTTATTCCATTCTTTATTATTCATTGGAATATCTCTTGTGCGTGCAATATATATATCGTAAACGAGCCAACACGATTCAAAGCTCGATTCGTGGTTTCGACTCGAAAAAAATACAAGCGAGACTCGGATTCGTTAATAATATGATCTAAATTTGAACATTAAAATGGTTCGAATAAAAATATGAGTAGAACTTGAGCAAGGTTATACTCGACTCGTTTAAGATTCAAACTACTCGAATTTTGATTATGATTCGATACATACTCGGTTAATACATATTCGATTAGATGTTCGATACATTCTCTTATAATATATATAAATTTAAATCAAATTAGGATAATTAGTTATTATTTTGTTTTGTTTTTAATTTTTATTGTGATTTTATATTTGTAAAGTGTACTAATAAATATATTTTCTCATTTTTAAGTAAAATAACAAATTCAATTTATAATTATATTTATTATAAAACTAGTTATTATGTGAAGACTCAAATTCGAGCTTGAATTTGAATCTCGCGAGTAGTTTGAATATATATTCAAGTCGAGTCGGATCGAATTCGAGTACTAAATATTCGAGTCGAGTCGAATCTGAGTAGAATTTGTAAATATAATTTGAATTCGAGTACGAATTTATCATTTTGAATCGAATTCGAGTAGCTCTCTGCTCGCTCCGGTTCGACTCGTTTACACCTTTTGTATGTATTATGACGCATTTGACGGGTTCTATTATTTATTATTACATTGGAATAACTTTCATCTCGTAGTCTCTATCGATACGGTGAATTGTCTTGTTGTTCCATTATTTATTATTCGTTGGAATATCATATACTATGCGGATTCTGCATTTGACACCAGTTCCATTCTTTATTATTCATTGAATAACCCGTTTGTAAGGCTTCTATCGCATGCTCGGTGAATTTTATTGTTATTTCATTCTTTATTATTCTATTGGAATAACCTGTTCGCAAGTTGGTCTATCACATACCGGTGAATTACGTTGTTATTCCATTCCATATTATTCATTGGAACATCCACTGCTGCATGCGGATTCACGCATTTGATTCTGGTTCCATTCTTTATTATTCGTTGGAATATCCCATGCATGAGGATTACGCATGACTGGTTCCATTCTTTATTACTCTATTGGAATAACTGCTACATGTGGATTATTGCATGCGTGGTGAATGATCCTTCGTATTCATTCCTTATTAAATTGTGGAAATGATTCATTTACGTGGATTACCGCATTGACGCGTAAAATCCATTTGCAGCTTCATATATTCTATTATACTCAGTTGGTTAAAGTTTTGGCTTCTATACTCCATGAAATTAGTAGAATATCCTGGATATTTGTACTTCATCCAATATCTTTTCATGAAAATATTTTTCTGAGCATTCTTGAATTTTACTCCACATAGCAGTATCATGTTGACAATTTGGACATTATTGAGTTCAGGATAAATTAACTTATAAATCTTTAAAATTTAATCTTGAACTTGTTTTGTTGAATTATTATGTCATTGTCATCATCCTCATACTTATATTGTGATGAAAGTCATCTTTGGCTTATGTGCATAGATGGACTTGGTATGATTATGACCATGGATTATTCGGTATAATCATGAACTATAATGTTATAAATGATGTGGTAAAAGTCCTCAGTGGCATGTAGTGCATTGATGAACAATTTTGGTATGATTATGACTAAGGATTATTCGGTATAGTCATGACCATTGATGATTTAATGAATATCCTTGGCCCGTAGTGCAGGGATGACTCGATGATGTGGTTTATTTATTGTCGAGTCTCAATGATAAAATTGATGAAAACATTTTAAATCATAGAAGATAGTAGATATTATGCTCTACTTGACTCTTCTAATGGATTGCTTTTTCCGCTGCTGTTAAATTTGATATCTATTATATTTTATCAGTTTAACATTGTTGAAGACTAATGATAATTTATCCTGCATTATCTTAGTCATAATATTTCTTACTGGGCTAGTTGAGCTCACCCTTTTGCTTTCATTGTTCTCTTTAGGAAATGAGAACGTAGCCGGGACTAGTCGGCGAACAGAGTGATGGTCCATATGATAGCATTAGTAGTCCTCACTATTCTATGAAATAGTGTGATAATAAATGTATTGAGGACTTATTTTGAGTTTAAATACTGTCTAGAAGATAATATTTGTATTAAAACTCACAGCTCATGTTGTATATTTAAGGTTGTATTTGTATTCTGTACCATGTATTTGACGACTCAGAATAGGTGATGTATACCTATTTTGGGGGCGTCACATCTTGCACGACAATTGTATTATCGAAGTTGTAGTTTGCTTTCTGTACCATGTATTTGGCGACTCAGAATGAGTGTTGTATACCTATTTTGGGGGCATCACAACTTAATTATACAACAGTCGTGTAAAATACGACAAAACATAATCTAAGAGTTTCAATAATAATATTGTCATCTAGACAATATCCACACTCAATGGAGTCTTCATTACATTTATGTTCACACTATTTTATAGAATAGTGAGGATTACTAAAACAACCATCTGGACCGTCAATCAGTTCCCCGACTCGTCCCAGCTATATTCTCATTTCCTAAAGAGAACAAAGTGAAAGAAAGGTGAGCTCAACTAGCCCAAAGAAGAAATATTATGACTAAGATAATGCGTAATAAATTATCCTTAGCCTTCAACAAAGATAACAACCGATAGAATATAATAGACAACAAGTTTTAGATCAACAATCGTGAAGCGGAATAAGCAATCCATTGTAAGAGTCAAGTAGAGCATAAAATCTACTATCTTCTATGATTTAAAAAGTTTTTCATCAACTTTATCACCGAGACTCAAATTTTAATAAATAAAATCGAATCATCCCCGCATCACGGCCAAGGATATTCATGTAATCATCAATGGTCACGATTATACCGAATAATCCCTGGTCATAATCATACCAACAACTCGCCCATCAATGAACTACAGCCAATGAGGACTTTCACCACATCATTCATCACATTACTTGGCCATGATTATACCGAATAATCCTCGGTCATAATCATACCAAGTCCATTTATGCACGTAAGTTTCAAAGATGACTTTCATCACAATATAAGCATGAGGATGATGACAATGACATAATAATTCAATAAAACAAGTTCAAGGATAAATTTTAAAGATTTATAATTTAATTTATGCAGATATCAATAACGTCCAAATTGTCAACATGATACTGCTTTGTGGAGTAAAATTCAAGAATGCTCAAAAGAATATTTCCATGAAAAGATACTAGATAAGCCTAAAATGTAAGACCCCAAACTTTTATAAATAAAGATGAATTTTTTCTATAAATATTATTTTTGAATATTATGGAATAAATTTGATATAATGTTATAGTTGTGGGTAATATTTATAAATTTTGCAAAGTATGCAAGTTGTTATAAAATATTCGTTTGGTCTGGGAATATTCTTTTGTTAGGAATATTCGCATAATGGCTCAATCATTGGTGGACCCTACAATGTAAATTATTCATTTGATTGAGAAAACGACAAAATATTTTATAAAAATAACGGCGGAGGTGTTACCGTTAAAAGCTGTTGAACTACCCGGTGGTAAAAGTAAAGAATATGCTGGCGGGTAGTTGCATAAGTAGACACACCAGATTGATTATCGATGCTTACGTGAGAAGTCACTCATCTATGCTCAATTATCGCTACAAGAATTCACCGTGATCATATCTCTTATATTATTGATTCAATTATTGTCACAAGATCATCTCGTATAATATGTTATAGTATTAAATCAATAATTGAGACTTACGTTATAAATGATTAATAATTGTTGAAAGATTAAATATGTGTTGATTAAAAAAAAAATGATTTGTGGTAAGTTTGATTATTTTATGGGGGCTCTCATATGTCATCATCTAAGAGTCTCTTACAATCGATAGTATTTACCTTCGTCAATAGTAATTACCTTCGTCAATAGTAATTACCCTTGTGAATAGTATTTACCTTCGTCAATAAGTAATTACCTTCGTCAATAAGTAATTACCCTTGTGAATAGTATTTACCTTCGTCAATAGTATTTACCTTCGTTATATAGTAATTACCTTTACCAGACGCCGAACCACTTGTCGTTTCACATTACAAAAGGCCGAACCACTTGTCGCTTCACATTACAAAGGCCAAACCACTTTTCTTTTCACATCATTAGTCGTCAAGCCACTTGCCTTTCACACTAAGAAAAGCTAAGCTAGAAATCTTCTATAAAAAGAGGCCTAGGGCTTCATTATTTTTCACTTAATTCATTCAAGCTATAGAGAGAGAAAGTATAGAGAATAAGAGAGAAAGAAGAAGAGTATTTTGTTACTTTACATCGCAAGCAAAGATTCAATCTCCTACCAAATGTAAGGGGTGTTATTATTTCTTATTCATGAAGAGAACTGTTGTTATTCCATTGCTTATTATTCTGTTGGAATAACCTGTATACGTGGTTTACCCTATACTTGGTGACATTCTTTTATTATTCTATTGGAACATCCCATGCGTGTGTTTTACACCGGACTGGTTCCATCTTTATTATTTTGTTGGAACATCCACATGCGTGTGTTTTACACCGCACCGGTTCCATCTTTTATTATTCTCGCTGGAACATCCCATGCGTGTGTTTTACACGGACCGGTTCCGCTCTTTATCATTCATTGCTGAATATCCTATCGTGTGTTTTTTATAATCGGATCCGGTTCCATCTTTATTATTCTATTGGAACATCCCGCTTGCAGGTGAATTTCACCGACCGGTTCCGTTATTTATTATTCATTGAATAACCTCGTCTGTAGCGGCCTATCGCATGCATGGTGATTTCTTTTGTTATTCCATTCTTTATTATACCCAAATAAGTTAAAACTTTGACTTTTATACTCCATGAAATTAGTGGAATATCCTCGATATTTAAGCTTCATCCAAAGATCTTTTCATGAAAATATTCTTCCGATCATTCTTGAATTTTACTCTACAAAACAAAGATCATGTTGATAATTTGGACGTTAATAATTCCCGGATAAAATAATTCTTGAACTTGTTTTATTGAATTCTTATATCATTGTCATCATCCCTCATGTTTATATTATGTTGAAAGTCATCTCGTGGCCCAGTAGTGCATAGATGGACTTGGTATGATTATGACCAGAGACTATTCTTGGTGTAATCATTTAATCGTAATGTTACAAATGATGTGGTAAAAATCCTCAAGGGTCAGAGAGTGCATTGATGGGACGATTGTTGGCATGATCATGACCATTAATGAATACACAAATATTATTCGCTCAGAAGTGTATGAATAATTGTGGTCGTGATACTAAAGAATATCCTCGTCAGAAAAGTGGGGTGATTCGATGATGTGGAATATTTATTAAAGCCGAGTCTCAAATTATAATGTTGATGAAAAACCTTTAAAACCTAAAAGATAGTAGATTTTATTTTCTACTTGACTCTTTTAATGGATCAGATATTCTACCGTAGTTAAACTGGTTGTCTATTGTATTTTATCGTTTAACATTGTTGAAGACTATTGATAATTTATTCGCATTATCTTAGTCATAATATTTTTATCGGGCTAGTTGAGCTCACCCTTTCTTTCACCGTTTCTCTTCGTGAAATGAGAATATATTTGGGACGAGTCTGGGAAACGAAGTTATGGTCCGAAGATAAGATTAGTAGTCCTCACTATTCTCGTGAAATAGTGTGATAATAATTGTAATGAGGACTCCTTTTTGAGTTTGTATAATATCTAGTAGACGATATTTGTATTTAAACTCTCACGCTTTATGTCGATTGTATACCTACGCTTATGTTAGTAAGTTGTATTTAAATTTGCACCATGTAAGTGGCACCCAAGATGGGTGATGTATACCGATTTTGGGGGCGTCACGGTTACAGTATCGAGCTTAGGATATGATCCCCGGCTAAGATGTGAGAATAGTACTAGGAGGGGAGAGACGGGAATACCTTCGCTAGTATGACCTACCTAAGTTTACGTGCTATTTTATTGGTTGGTCAAGATAGGGATAATTTGTTACATGTCAATTAACCTTTTGTTTTGTGGCAAGATTCTAAAATGACATCCGAGAATGTTGAGAATAGCAATGGAGCGCAGCGATCGTTGATTCACCACATATCAATAATCGTGGATAATGTGCATCGAAGGCGACAATCCTCATGCAAAAACAACAACACCGACCAAATGATGAATGATCAAATGTTCAGAGGCTTTATGCAATTTATGCAACAAAGAAAGTAGAGCGACTCTCGCCCAAAACGTAGGTGGAAACACGGAAAACTCTCAAGGCCACACCGCTAAACAATTCAAGGAGCTGGGACCACCGAGTTTAAGGGAGAGCAAAACCACTTCTCGGCGGAAGCATGGATAAAGCAGATTACCAAGATATTTGATGTCTGGGATGCTCCGAGGAGCAAAAGGTTCCTTTGCCGCCTTTTATGTCATGCGAGAGGAGGATTCTTGGTGGGAATCCAGAAACGACTCAACTCGCTCAGATCAAGATATCTTGGGAGAAGTTCCAGAGTCGTTTCAACGACAAATACTTTTCCCGAAAGTATTCGCCACATGAAGGAGGTGGAATTTATCAAGTTGGAACAAAACAATATGACCGTGTCGCAATACGAGGCAAAATTTATGAGTTATCACTTGGCCATGCCCCACTTGGTGGATAATGAAGAGAGAATGGCGCGAATGTTTTTAAGAGGTTTGAAGTCGAGATACGCCAACATCTTATTTCTCATAAACCGTGTTTGTATTCAGATGTTGTAAATAGGGCTCGATTAGTGGAGCGCGATAATGAGTCAACACAACTAAAAGAGAGCAAAAGCAAGCAAAATTATAATACCGGCCGGTGAGTAGTCATCAAGCGGTGACAACAAGCGTGAGGGAATCAACAAAGCCAGATATGGTAACCACTTCGGTGGTAATCAGGCCAAAACAATAAGAATGGACATTTCAAGAAATGGAGATTCAACAATGGTGGAAATACGTCAAGACCAAAGACCCATTGTTAAGGAAGGAGAAAGACCACCTATCATATGCTTCAAATGCGAGGAGAGGGACACATCACCAAATCAAGGCCATGCCCGTCCAAAGCATGTTATAATTGTGGAAGAGAAGGTCACTTAGCTCGATTTTTGCCATCAAGACAAATTCAACTAGGATGGAGGCACCAAAGGCCATCCCGTAAAATTCAAAATCCAGAAGGCAAGGGAGAGCGTTTGTTGTGACCTCCCAAAGAGCAAGGAACCGAATGAGGTCATCACGGGTAAGCTTATCATAAACTCTAATGAAGTCTATACTTTATTTGATATCGTTCTACCCATTCTTTATTTCTTCTACTCAAGGCCATCGATTAAATTTGACTGGAGAAATTAGACTTTGACTTATCTGTGGAAACTCCGTTGGGAGAAACCTTCATTACATCCAATCGCTTATAAGTCTTGTTTGGTTCAAATCGGTACCTCACATTACCCGTCGATCTTATTTCATTAAAATACTTCAGATTTGACGTGATTCTAGGATTGATTGGTTAACTACTTATCATGCAAAATTGATTGTTTTCGTAAGGTTGTTAGCTTTCATATTCCTAATCAACCTATTATACTAATTCAAACGACCAAACCATTAAAATCAATCACTACCATCTCAAGCCATAAAGCTATTCGCTTATTGAAAAACGGATGTCAAGCTTTCTTAGCTCATGTCATGATTTAAATAAAAATACGCCGCTTTTAAACGATATTCCTATTGTTAATAAATTTCCGATGTATTCTCGAAGAACTTTCGCCTACCCCAGAAAGCGTGAAATTGAATTTTGTATCGACTTGAACCCCAGACAAAACCTATTTCCAAAGCCCCATATCGAATGGCTCTTATTGAACTTCGTGAGTTAAAGACCCAACCGCAGGAATTGTTAGACATTAGCTTTATTCGCCCTAGTACTTCTCCTTGGGGTGCTCCTGCTCTATTCGTGAAGAAGAAAGATGGGAGTATGCGATTTTGTATTGATTATCTGGAGTCAATCATGTCACCATCAAAAATAGTATCCATTGCCACGTATTGATGACCTCGTTTGACCAAATTGCAAGGAGCCAAATTCTTTTCAAAGATTGATCTTCGCTCCGGATATCACCAATTGAAGATTAGAATCATTGACATTCCAAAGACGGCTTTCGCCGTAACTCCTAAGACGGCATTATGAATTCCTAGTCATGTCCTTTGATCGACTAATGCTCCCCGCCGCCTTCATGGATATGATGAACCGAGTATTCAAGGAATATTTAGATCACTTTGTGGTCGTCTTTATTGATGACATCCTTATTTATTCCAAAAGCCGTGAAGATCATGAGCAACACTTGAGGTCGACACTCCAAAAGCTTCGTGAATATAAGCTTTATGCCAAGTTTAAGAAATGCGAGTTCGCTTGAAGAAGTAGCATTCCTTGGGCACGTGGTATCAAGTCATGGAATATCCGCTGACCCAAAGAAAGATGAAGCTATTCAAAGTCGGGAACAACCTAAATCAAATGGACCAAGCACGTAGCTTTCTCGGTTTAATGGTTATTATCGGAGATTCGTGGAAGGATTTTCTAATCGCTACTCCATCGACTCAAATTGACTCCTGAAAGATACAAAGTTCTATTGGAGCGAAGAATGTGAGAAGAGTTTTCAAGAACTCAAGAGGAGACTTATTTCAAGACTGCTCGACAATACCATCCTGCCTCTGGAGGGATTTGTCATCTACAAATGATGCTTCTGCAAAGGGTTGGGATGTGTTCTTATGCAACATGGAAAAGTTATAGTTTATGCCTCATGACAACTCAAAGAATATGAGAGGAATTATCCTACTCATGATCTAGAGTCGGTCATTGTTGTCTTTGCACTTAAAATTTGGAGGCATTACTTCAGATGGGAGAAAGTGGAGATCTTTACTTGATCATAAAAGCCTCAAATATTTCTTCACTCAAAAGGAACTCAACATGCGACAACGACGTTGGCTTGAACTATTGAAAGATTATGATCATACCATCCAATACCATCCTCGAAAAGTTTAACGTGGTAGAAGCCGACGATTGAGTAGAAGATCGTATGCAAGCACGAAAAGCGTTATTATTGTCAACACAAAGGCCCATTTTGTGTGACTTGCAAAGGATGGAGATAGAGTTAAAGACTCAAGGCACGCATGTGATGATAGCGAATATACGAGTAGAACCGACTTTAATCGATAAAGTTAAAGCCGCCAAGCTACTGCACTGGAGCCGATGCGTATGAGGAAGAAAGTGCAAGAAGGTGCTACGCCAAGCAAGAATCGATGAAGAAGGAATACTTTGAGTCAACTCTAGACTTTTGTGTTCTAACTAACGACTCGATTTAAAGTATAATATCATGATGGAGGCGCACAACACACCATTTGTAATCCATCTCGGGAGTACCAAAATGTATCATGATATTCGGCCATACATTTTGGTGGAGCAATACGAAAGAGAGATATTTGTTTATCTCAAGGTGTCTAACTTGTCAACGAAGTTAAAGCGGAGCATCAAGTACCAAAAGGTCCATCAGCAACCACTTGAAATTCCGAATGGAAGTGGGAGCACATTACCATGGATTTCAAGCACGGCCTTCCTAAGGTTTCTCAAGGCATTGATGCGATTTGGGTCATTGTTGATAGATTGACCAAGTCTCCGCTCATTTCTTACCGATACGAGAAACTTATACACTTGAACGCCTTACTCAGTATGTACATAAACGAGATTGTAAGATCGCATGGTATGCCGCCAGATCCATAGTTTTCGATCGAGACCCAAGATTCACTTCACGATTTTGGGTTAGTTTGCAAAAAGCTATGGGCACAGACTTACGATTTAACTCTCAGATATCATCATCCTCGGGACGGACGGACAATGGAGAGGACTATTCAAACTCTTGAAGATCTATTAAGACTCGTGTCCTTGATTTCAGGGAGTTGGGACAAGTTCTTACCATCGTGGAGTTTTCCTACAACAACAGCTTATCAAGCAAGTATCGCATGGCTCCATTCAAGCGTTGCCAGATGGAAGAAAGTGTCGCTTCCAAAGATGTTGGGATGAGGTGGGTGAAGCAACGTTGTTGGGGTAGGAGTTGGTACATATGACTACTACTAAAAGATTCAAACGATCCGACAACGATAAAAACCTCACAAAATCGACATAAAAGAGTTATGCCGATCTTCATCGAAAGGACGTGGAATTCGATATAGGAGATCATGTGTTGTTAAGAGTTGCTCCATGGAAAGGAGTTACAAGATTTGGAAAGAGAGGAAAACTTAATCCTCGATTCATCTCGGTCCATTTTAATCCTTGATCGAGTAGGAATCCGTGACCTATAGACTCGCTTTTTACCGCCAAATATGTCTCGTGTTCATAACGCTTTTCACATATCTATGTTACGTAAATATGTGAAAGACCCAACCATATTATTGAAAGTTAGAACCGGATGAAATAGCTAAAGATTTGACGTATGAAGAGGTTCCTGCTCAAATTTTGATAAAAAGGAACATATTCTACGCTCCAAGGTTATACCTCAAGTCAAAGTTTTGTGGAGGAACCACGATGTTGGGGAAATGACTTGGGAGTTAGAATCAAATGAAATCAAGGTATCCTTACCTCTTCGACATACCGTGTATCGCATTCTAATTTCGAGGGCTTAAATTTCATAAGAAGGGAGGTTGTAAGACCCCAACTTTTATAAATAAAGATGATTTTTTTCTATAAATATTATTTTGAATATTATGGAATAAATTTGATATAATGTTATAGTTATGGGTAATATTTATAAATTTTGCAAAGTATGCAAGTTGTTATAAAATATTCGTTGGCTCTGGGAATATTCTTTTGTTAGGGAATATTCGCATAACGGCTCAATCATGGTGGACCCCACAATGTAATTATTGTTGATTGATCGAGAAAACGACAAAAATATTTTATAAAAATAACTACGAGGTGTTACCGTTAAAACTGTTGAACTACCCTATGGTAAAAGTACAAGAATACGCTGTGGTTGCATAAGAAGACACCAGATTGATTATCGATGCTTACGTGAGAAGTCACTCACTACGCTCAATTATTGCTCACAAGAATTGTCGTGATCATATCTCTTATATTATTGATTCAATTATTGTCACAAGATCATCTCAGATAATATGTTATAGTATTAAATCAATAATTGAGACGACAAGTTATAAATGATTAATAATTGTTGAAAGATTAAATATGTGTTGATGAAAAAAATGATTTGTGGTAAGTTTGATTATTTTATGGGGGCTCGTATATGTCATCATTTAAGAGTCTCTTCGTCAATAGTATTTACCTTCGTCAATAAGTAATTACCTTCACGTAGTAATAGTAATTACCTCTTGTGAATAGTATTTACCTTCGTCAATAGTAATTACCTTCTTCAATAATAATTACCCTTGTGAATAGTATTTACCTTCGCCAATAGTATTTACCTTCGTTAATAGTAATTACCTTTACGAGACGTCGAACCACTTGTCGCTTCACATTCTGTGCGCCGAACCACTTGTCGCTTCACATTACAAAAGGCCAAACCACTTTTCTTTTCACATCATTAGTCGTCAAGCCACTTGCCTTTTCACACGGTAAGTGCTAAGCTAGAAATCTTCTATAAATAGAGGCCTAGGGCTTCATTATTTTCACTTAATTCATTCAAGCTATAGAGAGAAAGTATAGAGAGAATAAGAGAGAAAGAAGAAGAGTATTTTGTTACTACACCATCTTTAAAGATTCAATCTCCTACCAAATGTAAGGGGTGTTATTATTTCTTATTCATGAAGAGAAACTGTTGTTATTCCATTGCTTATTATTCGTTGGAATAACTCAGATAACGTGGTTTACCCTATACTTGGTGACATTCTTTTATTATTCTCATTGGAACATCCTCGCTCGTGTGTTTTACACCGGACCGGGTTCCGCTCTTTATTATTTTGTTGGAACATCCTCGCTCGTGTGTTTTACAGGACCGGTTTAAAATCTTTTTATTATTCCGTTGGAAAATCCTCGCTCGTGTGTTTTACACCGGACTTGGTTCCGCTTCTTTATCATTCTCGCTTGAATATCCTATCGCGGTGTTTTACACCGGATCCGGGTTCCATCTTTATTATTCTATTGGAACATCCTCGCTTGTGAATTTCACCGACACGGTTCCGTTATTTATTATTCTCATTTGAATAAACTCGTTCATGCGCCTATCGCATTTACGGTGATTTCTTTTGTTATTCCATTCTTTATTATACCCAGTTGGTTAAAACTTTGACTTCTATACTCCATGAAATTAGTGGAATATCCTCGATATTTGCGTTTCATCCAAAGATCTTTTCATGAAAATATTCTTCCGATCATTCTTGAATTTTACTCTACAAAACAAAGATCATGTTGATAATTTGGACGTTAATAATTCGTGGATAAAATAATTCTTGAACTTGTTTTATTGAATTCTTATATCATTGTCATCATCCTCATGTTTATATTATGTTGAAAGTCATCTGCGGGTTCTGTAGTGCATAGATGGACTTGGTATGATTATGACCAGAGACTATTCGGTGTAATCACTTAACCGTAATGTTACAAATGATGTGGTAAAAATCCTCAAAGCAATATAGAGTGCATTGATGGATGATTGTTGGCATGATCATGACCATTAATGAATACACAAATATTATCGCCCGTAGTGTATGAATAATTGTGGTCGTGATACTAAAGAATATCCTCGTCAGAAAAGTGTAAGGGTGATTCGATGATGTGGAATATTTATTAAAGTCGAGTCTCAACTATAACAAAGTTGATGAAAAACCTTTAAAACCTAAAAGATAGTAGATTTTATTTTCTACTTGACTCTTTTAATGGATTGATATTCTACCGCAGCTTAAACCGGGTTGTCTCATTGTATTTTATCGGTTTAACATTGTTCAAGACTATTGATAATTTATTTCGCATTATCTTAGTCATAATATTTTCATCGGGCTAGTTGAGCTCACCCTTTCTTTCACCGTTTTCTTCGTGAAATGAGAATATAGTTGGGACGAGTCTGGGAAAACGAAAGTGATGGTCCCAAGATAAGATTAGTTGTCCTCACTATTCTCGTGAAATAGTGTGATAATAATTGTAATGAGGACTCTTTTTTGAGTTTGTATAATATCTAGTAGATGATATTTGTATTTAAACTCACGCTTTATGTCAGATTGTACACTTACAGCTTATGTTAGTAAGTTGTATTTAAATTCTGTACCATGTAAGTGGCGACCCAAGATGGGTGATGTATACCTGATTTTGGGGGCATCACAGCAAATATCCAGGATATTCCACTAATTTTATGGAGTATAGAAGCCAAAACTTTAACCAACTGAGTATAATAGAATATATGAAACTACAAATAAATTTCCGTCCGCCATGCAGTAATCCATGTAGACAGATCATTTCCAAAATTTAATAAGGAATGAATACTTAACGATCATTCACCATGCATGCGGTAATCCACATAGACAAAGTTATTCCAATGAATAATAAAGAATGGAATAACAGAAGAATTCACCATGCATGCGATAGATCGCATGAGATAGGTTATTCCAATGTAATAATAAAGAATGGAATAATGTAAGAATTCACCGTGCATGTTATAGATCGCATGACAAGTTATTCCAATGTAATAATAAAGAATGGAATAATGTAAGAATTCACTAGGCATGCGATAGATCGCATGCATGCATGAGTTATTCCAATGTAATAATAAAGAATGGAATAATGTAAGAATTCACCGTGCATGCGATAGATCGCATGCACAAAGTTATTCCAAGAGAATAATAAATAATGGTATAACAACCCTTACGAATATTGAAAGAAATAACTCTTCATTTGAACTGAAAGAAATAATACCCCTTACCTTAAGAAAAGCGGATATGGAATAGTGAGGTAAGACTTCTCTTCTTCTTTCTGTATATAATTTCTATCTATAATAATTGCTTTTGTGAGACTTAGTGAATTGGTGAGAAATGAAGGAAGAATGAGCTTCTATTTATAGGAAAATACAGTTTCAATATTTGCAGATTTTGGGGCTCAAAATATTACAGTATAATACCTCCCTCTTTTTCTTTATTTTTAATTTAGTCCTGCAAGTATTATCAAAGTTGCACCACCTCCCCTTAAAGTAAATCATGTGAATCAATAGTAAATCATGTGACTCAATAGTTCTAAACATGTGAAAAAATTAATTATAGTATAGTACCTTCATCTATACCTCTATTTTTAACTTAATCATGCAAGTATTATCAATCTTGTACCAATTCCCCTAATAGTAAATCATGTGAATCAATAGTACACACATATGAACACATAGTTATAAGCATGTGAATTAATAGCAATTAATTGCTCATTTATCTAGTTAATTACCCGATTGGTCAATATAACCTCCAGACATCAATTATTATCGAAATACATGTCGATTTTCACTAACACTAATAATTCCAACACAATGGAACTATCAATTTCATCTTTAATCAACACGAACTTATTCATTATTAATATTATAATTCACAATATTTAATAACCAAGTCGCTCCGAGGAAAAGAGGGGCTTTCCGATAGGATTTCTCTTATTATTAGCGCAATTAGGTGACCAAACCTATCCTCGATGTAACTTCTAGATATTTTCAATATTGTAAATAATAATATGAATAACTTTGTCGCCTCAATTATTGATTTAATAATATATATTATACAGATGATACTGTAATAATAATTGAATCAATAATATGAGAGATATGATGCAAAGAATTATTGTAGTAATAATTGAGTATAATCGAGTGACTTCCCATTTAAGCATCAATAATCAATCTGGTATGTGCTACTATGCAACCACGCCAGATTATTCGCATTTTTTACTATCGGGTAGTTCAACAGTTTTAATGGTAACTGTGAGATCCCGAATTTTATGAAATAAAAGTATTCAATTTTTCTATTTTGGGAAATGGTTAAATTGATAAAAGGTTAAAGTTAAGGGTGATATTTGAAATTTTTTTCAAAGTAAGCAAGTTGTCATAAAATAATCGGTGATAAAAGTACAAGAATACGCTATGGTCAGATATAGTAGCACACTCAGATTGATTATTGATGCTTACGTGAGAAGTCACTCGATTTTATTCAATTATTGTCACAATATTTTATATTATTAAATCAATAATTGAGACGACAAAGCTATTCATATTATTATTTAAAATATTGACAATGTTTAGATGTTATGTCAAGGAGAGGTTTGGTCACCTGATTGCGCGCCAATAAGGAGAAATCCTTATCTTAAAGCCTCCTCTTTCCTGGGAACGATCTGGTTGTTAAATATTGTGAATTATAATATTAATGATGAATAAGTTCGTGATTAAAGATGAAATCGATAGTTCCATCAGGTGGGAATTATTATTCGTTAAGTGGAAATCCACAATTATTTCGATAATAATTGATGTCCTGGGGTTATATCGACTAATCTGTAATTAATCTGGATAAATGAGTAATTAATTGCTATTAATTCACATGCTTATAACTATGTGTTCACATGTGTGTACTATTGATTCACATGATTACTATTAGGGGAGTTGGTGCAAGATTGATAATACTTGCATGACTAAATTAAAAATGGAGGTATAGATGAAGGTACTATAATTTTTTCACATGTTTAGAACTATTGAGTCACGTGATTTACTATTGATTCACATGATTTACTATTAGGGGAGGTGGTGCAAATTTGATAATACTTGCAGGACTAAATTAAAATTAAGAAAAAGAGGAAGGTATTATACTGTAATATTTTGAGCCCCAAAATGTGCAATTATTGAAACTATATTTTTTTATAAATAGAAGCTCATTCTTCCTTCATTTCTCACCAATTCACTAAGTCTCACAAGAGCAATTATAGAGATTGAAGCTATAGAGAGAAAGAAGAAGCGAAGTCTACTACTTCACTACTCCAGTATCCAGTCTTCTTCTGAGGTAAGAGTTATTTTTTTTATATTCTGAAGAGTTATTATTTTTTGTATTCGTATGAATATTATAATCGTTCAATATTCATTATATTCGTTTAATATTCGTAAGGAATATTATTTTCATTCAATATTCGTAAGGAATATTATTTTCGTTCAACCGTTGTAAGTAAGGGGTTTCTACCAGGGGCAATTTTGTAATTTTTCTGACCCTAAAAAATTTTGGAAAAATTTGAAATGATACTTTGATGAGTTTTCTATATTGTGTCCAAAAATGGCGATTTTTGGATGTATAGATTAGGAGTTATGAAATTTATGAGAAAAGACTATTTTAAAAGTAAATCCTTATAACTCCTTGTGGTTAACTCTAAAAATGGTGAAATTTTTATTGGGAGTACATCTATATAACAGCAGTATACCCTATAAATTTCAGAAATTTTGGACAAAAGTACAATTTTTGATAAATGTCTAAATATTTGGCAGTTTTAGCCATATGAAAAATAGAAAATGAATTTTAAAAATTTTGAGAAAAATATATGTTCAATATGGGACTATATTCTCGCTAAATCTAAAAAAAGAAAATTTATTTGTATTGATTTGGTATTTTTCATGAAAATAGACTAGTTATGAGTAAATGAATTAAATATGTTATGTGAAGTAAGAAAATTGAAAAATTGGATTTTATGGCTTGAGAATCCTATATAAGATATATGCAGATTTTTGATGAGAGTTTTGGTTATTGGTGATGAAATCTTATGAGTTTGTCATTTTAGGATGATTAAATGCATTAATTAGTAAAGTGTAAAAAATTAAAATAAATTATTTATAAGTTTAAGAAATGATTAAAATATTGTGGTAATATTAATAATATTAGATTATGAGATTATTAAGTGATTTATAACATTTGGATTAAGGTGTTATAAATATTGATATGGATTTTATTGTGAACCTTTATCTTTTTGTGCCAGGATTACTATTCACGTATACGACACTATTCACGTATATGACATTATTCATGTATATGATACTATTTATGTATATGACATTATTTAAGTATACAGACTACGATAAATACAGAGTACTATTCATGAGTTCTTATTCACGAGTTACTATTCATTTGAGTACTATTTACCCGAAAAATATATTTCTTTTCCTGCCTAAATTATTTTTGGTACATGAATATTATTCTTGAATTTTACTCCACAAAGCAAAGATCATGTCGACAATTTGGATATTTTAAACTCGGATAAATTTAAAGTCTTTAATATTTATCCTTGATTTCGTTTGATTAATGCCTATATAATTGTCATCATCCTCATGCTTATATTGTGATGAAAGTCATCTGTGACTTACGTGCATAGATGGACTGTTGATTATTGGTTTTACAGTTGTATAATTTTTGGCTTACGTGCAAAGATGGACTGTTGATTATTGATTTTATAGTTGTATATCTTTGGCTTACGTGCAAAGATGGACATGTGTATGACATGATCATAACCATCGGTGATAATAACGAATATCCTTGGCCCGTAGGTGCATGGATAATTCGATGATGTGATCAAGCGTGATCATGACCACATTAGTTAACAATTGAATGTTTTGGCCATAGTGTAATCGATGCATAATTGATTGGTATGATCATGACCATTGGTTTTATAGTTGAATATCTTTGCTCAGTAGTGCAAAGGTAGAGCTCACCCTTTTGTAAAATCCCAAATTTTACTTAATAAAGATTTAAATTTCTAAATATTTTTTTATTATGGTGTGGATTTAATATAATGTTATAATTGTGATTAATATTTATAAATTTTGCAAAGTACGCAAGTTGTTATATAATATTCGATTGGTCGGGAAATATTCTTTTTGTCAGAGAATATCCGTACGACCATTGGTTTTATAATTGAATATCTTTGGCCCGTAGTGCAAAGGTAGACAGATTGGTATGATCATTGTTATTACATTTGAATATCTTTAGCCTTTGGGGTAAGGATATTGAGTAAATGTTCTATTAAGCCTTTGTGACAAGGAGAAACTGTTGAGTTATATGATTATAAATATGAATTATGGATTTAACTATAATCTTTGGTGGTTTTGGTGAAGACAGGTGATGATAGTTCTTTTAGTCTTGGTTATAAGAAAGAACTGTTGTTGAGTATTACAGGAATGAAATATTAACGATGGACTTTTAATCTAGAAGAGATAGAAGACATTATGTTCTACTTGACTCTTCTAATGGATTGCTTATTCCGCTGCAGTTGTTGATCTAAAACTTGTTATCTATTATATTCCATCAGTTGTTATACTGTTGAAGGCTAAGGATAATTTATCCTGCATTATCTTAGTCATAATAATTCTTACTGGGCTAGTTGAGCTCACCATTTTCTTTCAATGTTCTCTTCAGGAAATGAGAATATAACTAGGACTGGTCGGGGAATGGATTGACGGTCCGAAATGGTGGCTATAGTAGTCCTCACTATTTTTATAAAATAGTGTGATAATAATTGTAATGAGGACTCCATTGAGTGTGGATATTGTCTAGAAGGCAATATTCATGTTTAAACTCTCAGCTATGTTTTGTCGTATTTTGCACGACAATTGTATAATTAAGTTTGTAGTTGAGTTATGTACCATGTTTTTGGCGACCCAGGATGGGTGATGTATACCTGTTTTGGGGGCGTCACAGATATTGTCTAGAAGGCAATATTCCTGTTTAAACTCTCAGCTATGTTTTGTCGTATTTTGCACGACAATTGTATAATTAAGTTTGTAGTTGAGTTATGTACCATATATCTGGCGACTCAAGATGGGTGATGTATACTTGTTTTGGGGGCGTCACAATAACACTTTCGTCGTTATTTTTATAAAAAGATAATTCTGTCATTTTCTAACTACGACAATACTTCCGTTGTGGGGTCCACCAATGATTGTGCCGTCGTATGAATATTCCCTGTTAAAACGAATATTCCCCGACTAATCGAATATTTTATAACAACTTGCTTACTTTGCAAAATTAATAAATATTACCCACAACTATAACATTATATCAAATCCACACCATAATATTCAAAAATATATTTCGAGAAAATTATTCTTTATTCATAAAAGTTGGGGTCTTACATCTTAAGTAAGCATCAATAATCAGAGATACTGTGCAATACCGTGTGCTACTGTGCAACCACACGTATTACTGTACTTTTATCACCGGATATTTCAACTGTTTAACGATAAAAGTTTTGCCGTTATTTTTATAAAAATGTTATTTCTGTCGCTTTCTATATCCGACAGTTATTCTGTTATGGGGTCCACCAATGATTGTATCTTCGTACAAACGAATATTCCCCGACACAACGAATATTTTATATCAAATTGCTTACTTTGTAAAATTTTCAAATATCACCCTTAACTTTAACCTTTTATCAATTTAACCAATTACTGAATAGTAATTATAAGAAAAATTGAATTCTTTTATTTCATAAAATTTGGAGTCTTATAATTATAACATTATTTAAGAAAATACTTATTAAGTATAAGTCAAATACAAGCCAAATGTATTGAGAATGTCAAAGTACAAAAAAAGGTAGTCAAATCGTATTCCCACAAAAAATTGATCTATCTAGTCAAAAGGGAACACGTTTATTGTTTTAAAATACTTGGAGGTATTGATTGAAGATTCTCAAACTTTGAATATCAAATTAATTTTCTTCCAAACTTAAGGGGTCAATTTTGTCATTTAGCCCTTTCATTTTTATCTTAGTCTACTTTAACAAAATTATATATATATATATATATATATATATATATATATGTTATAATCATGATTCCCTCCTCCGCAGGGCATTGCTTTCCCTGTCCCTTATTCTCTTCTCCCGTGAACCATTTGTTCCTCCTCCTTGAACTTCAGCTTTGTCTATATAAGGCAATGATACTGAAAGAAATTATATAACTTTTCTCAATTATTTCTCTCTCTTTATCTCCTACTTATTCTCTCTAAATTTATGCAATAATAAGAGTATCTTTTTACACTTTGATAAAGTTTTATAACACGTTATCAGCACGAAGCTCTAACCAACTAAGACGGTAAAATTAAATTCTTGTAATTTATTATTATATTATCGGTTTGGCTATGCCACCAATAATATAATTTTATTCAATTGGCTTGACTTTGCTACCCATTATATTCTTTAACTGTAAAATTATATTTATATTTTATTGTCCATTTTTAAATTCTGTTATTTACAGTGGCACCATTTATCCTTGTTGATTTTACAAGACTTGGTGGGAACTTTTTTACCACTTATTAAATTGTGGGAATAATCTATGTGAACTACTGCATGCCGGGTGAAGATCCATTTGTATTTTTATACATATTTTTTTTGCTAAACTATAATACTTGTATATACATTAACGATTGTATATTCTTTTTACTAAAATAATATTCTAATAACATAAATACAAGAATATTTATATATTTGCACTACTTGAGGTTGTGACTTAGTTTATTTTTTCTATATCATACATGCAATTATTTATTATTTTAATAAAAAATAAAATTGTATTTTAATCCAGAATAGATGGAAAACTTGGCAAAAATAGATTTTTCAATTTTGAAAATCTCTGGAGACAACTATTTGGCTTGGGCACTTGATGCAGAATTACTCCTTAGTGCAAATGAGTTAGAAAAGACCATTAAATCAGGAAATACAACAACTTCGGCACAAAATGCAAAAGCCATAATTTTTGTTCGTCACCATATTGATGAAGGATTAAAGACTGAGTATTTTACATTCAAAGATCCTTTGTCTTTATGGACACAACTAAAGGAAAGATTTGACCACCAAAAATTGGTTATTCTCCCTAATGCCAAATTTGAGTGGCTTAATTTAAGGCTACAAGATTACAAATCAATTTACGGAGTATAGTTCCAATGTTTATAGAATAATCTCTACTTTGGCTTTGTGCGGAGATCCAGTTTCTGAAGCCCTAATGTTAGAAAAAACGCTCTCAATTTTTCATCCCACCAACATGATTCTGTCACAACAATATAGACAGAGTAAGTTCACAAAATTCAGTGACTTATTATCTATCCTCCTTGTTGTAGAAAAGAATAATGAATTGTTGTTGAAAAACCATTAAGTACGGCCAACGGGTGCTACCCCATTGTCAGATATTAACAATACCATAACAATAAGCACTACACGAAAAAGGTCTATCAGCGACCAATTATATCAGCGACCGCATATCCGGCCGCTGATATTCTTAATAGCGACCGACATTAGTGACCATTCTATAATCCAGTCGCTAAGTGATATCAGAGACCACCTGTAGTCGCTGATCGGTCGCTAGAATAAATTTCCCACCCAAAATTTGGCAGGAAATATTGGCGCGTAGTTTTTTTGCAACCACTTATAATCAGCGACCGCATACGGTTGCTGATAATTCCATGTCATTAAAAGTTAGCGACCGCATGCGGTCGCTAATAACGGTCGTTGATCAAACTAAATGAAATCGAAGATCGTGCATTATTTCGATACGTAACAGTAGAAGGAAAAAAAGAGGGAGGTCCGAAATAGAGAGAAGAGGGAGAAAGGGGGGGGGGGGGAGAGAAGAAGGAGTTCGATCGCTGCCGCCACCTACCACCTACCACCTGCCACCGACCACCTACCACCTACCTCGACAAAGGAGATCAAAATTTTCAAACGAGTTTGATTGAATCTTGTAAACAGGTATTTATCTTCATTCATTGTAATTTCTTGAATCGTGTTTGAAATTGTATGTGAATTTGTTGGATTTGGTGATTGTGTGCATGAATACACCGTGTATTGGGTAATTCATTTAGTCACCTATCGAATTGGGTAATTTAATTTTTTTTTAAAATAGGTTTTTGTCATCAAATCTGGTAACCCTAATCCAGGTATTGGGTAATTCATTTAGGTTTTTGTTGTAATTTGTTTTTAGTATCACCAGTTTTCTTGGTTGAGAATCGAAGTTAGAGAACTTTTATTATCCATTAGTAGATTTTTTCTCTTTACCTTTTAGCTTTCACAAGGAGCTCACACACCAATTTGGTCTTAGCTTGATAGATAGTTAGGACTTTAAAAATTGAGGTTGAGTTAAGAATAAGGTTTGTCCTAGTTCAATTCTCATCAAATATGCTAATTGATGTTAATTATAAAATTCATTTATAAAGTATGTTTGTTAATTATAAAATTCATTTATAATTGTATATTGGTAATTTTTTGATTAATATTATATTGGTAATGTATATGGGTCTCAATATTAATGTCTCATGAGTGTTCAATAATTAAGACATAAAATAGAGTCCTTTCTAACATCTTTATCTCAACAAAGAATTTGATTTAATTTGCTGAATTTTTTACTGCTTTTAATTTGCATTCAATCGTTATTGTTTTGGTCTTATTGTATTGGGAATTTGTATATTTCTCTTGGTTTGTGTCTTGGGTGCCTAGAAATGTTCATATATGCATGCCGTCGTGCATGTGGATAGTCCATATTGTAGGGGAGACTCTGACAAAATGTTCATAAGTATTATAAGTATAAGTTTGACAAATGCTCATAAGTATTATAAGTATAAGTTCTTAGTTGAATTTTTTTTACCTCTTTTATTGTGAACAGTTTTAGGTTTAAAATATATAATAGCTTTTGCTTATAGGAAAGCTATGCCCATTATTGAAATAAAATGAGAAATTGAATTGTTTGAATATGTGAGTAGCTTAATTTTAGTAATTCTCAGTAAATTGAGTTCTGTTTATATAGAAAGCCTGGGTGCTGCTTATCAATTGGATATAAATATATTGGTGATCCACTAGAGCCTATTAAGGGGCTATTGTAGCTGATGATGGTGGGCTTAGGGTCATGAGGCCACACGAGGTTACGCCAAGCTTAGCTAAGCTCATGGGGCCAAGCCAAGCTTGGTTGTCGAGATGGTAAGCTATTGAAACATTAAGCCAAAATAGGCAAAGGTTAGGAACTGTTAGTGCAACAGAGAAGGTAACTAGACACACTTGGTCAATAAAGACACTGTTTTGGCTATAACAAAAAAACAAGGGTATTTAACACTTATGTATACAATAATAAAGCTACAAAAATATTTTAGAAGCTATAAATTGCTCAACAAAGTTGTGACTATCCCAAAACATAAAAGATTATAGAAAGGGACCGTGAGGGGTATAATCTTAAAACATATTAGCCGAGGCCTTAGATGGACTCTTCAATTCTTGGCGTGAAGCCTTAGATGGTGGTAGTTTTCTTAATAAGAAACATTTCAATGCATCTGAATACCAACCAAATATGTATTACTAATTTATACATATAGCTGTGAAACGTAAGAATAACATTCCTGAAAAGAGCAGGAAAAACATTCTTCCATCTATTTATCCTATGTCTGGTAAATGTATGGAACAGAGCAGGAAAAAATTTAAGAGATGTTAAAATTTAAGAAATGTCAAAACTTGTACAAATGAGATACTTTAACTCTGATATATATAAAGCTAGCATGAATGAAATACCTTACATATTCACTTATGATTAACAATAAAAACAAATTTAAAACAAATTAAAATAAAATAACATGATATAATATAACTATTAAACTAAGTAAGATTTACTTAGTTTCTCATACTAAATATAATAACATTTAAAATAACATGTTTTTTATATCATTATCATGTTTATGTACTTAACTATTTAAATGCAATTTTTGTTTATTGTCATTTTATATTCTTATATATACATGTTTATATCACTGTCATGTTTATTGTCATTTTATATATTCATATATACATATAATCAAATATAACTCATATATACATCTTGAAATTTGTAATATAAAGATGGCTTCTGAAGCAGCGCAAAAAAAGCGCGGCTTGGGTAGGGGACCTAATCATGTGCCCAAGGTCCCTACTAATCCAGATGATCGGATTCTTATTCAGATCCGCCCTCCTCCGAATAGCACGTACGTCCCGCATCATTTATATATATATATATATAAGCTTTTTAGATTTCATTTTAGATGTAAATTTCTTTAATATATCTACTTATCGTTGATGTAAATTGTTGTATACTATAGTGATTTTTTAGATAATAAGATCGTCAAGTGTATATCACAGTTGTGTTTACAGAATTGGCCTACACCTGTGATTACGTGGGCGAGCACACCTATCGCCCACAAGGATGCTTTGTTTCATTTGAATTCCGTGTATGTTTTTTAATTATGATGATGATAATATAATATTTTAATTAAGAATAATTGTTTAGTAATGTTATTATTGTTGTTTTATTTGCAGAAAAGGTATAGATGGGAGGACGCGCATGCTTCAGTGATTCAGACATTATTCTGGCAGAAGTGCGCCGTCCGCACCAAGGATAATTTGAACAAAGAAAGACAAAAAGCCCTTCACAATGCCGAGATCGACCACGTGGGAGAGGATTACATGCACGAGCATAGCCCCTGGTGGTGCACCCAGTCCATATGAACTGAGATGTGTGCCCAAAGGAGAGCTGAGAACTGGGTGAAAAGACGAAAGAATGCCGCCACCAACATATCCTTGGGTGTACCCGATGGCGAAAAGGCTAAAGGAACATATAAAGGCGGCGGCAGATTTCACAAATAAAGATATCAACGCCTGTGGTAACGATTTACAAGTTTTAATATGTTTACAATCATGAATTGTAGAAAATATATCACATTTTTACTTAGTAATGCTATTTTTTGTATAAGAGGAGGTCTCAAGGTCAGCCTATCCATTGGCTGGATGTGTACGTGGCCACCCGTGATGGTCTGCCTGATGCTATCTAGATAGCGATAATAAGTTTTAATAACTTGATCTTGTTTATCAATGCTTACAGAATTTATTTTTAACTATTTAATTGTTAACATGATGACAGGATACTTATAAGCGTTTATTGAATGAGGGCTATCCTGAAGGCACTCCACATTCGCCTATTGATCAAGAGTTATGAGAGGGCGCTCACAGAAGAAGAACTACATTAAAGGTCAAGGACAACGACGACGCCCATCCTTCAAATGGCTCAGCCGCTCTTCATACTGGCCTCGATCGTGTGAGAGCTATATGTCGAGATCTAGATCTTCAAGAAACCAAGGTGCATCCGGGGCTTTGAGTCCCGAGGAGTTAGTCAAGCAAAGAAGATAGAGAGCAAAGAGGATAAGATTGGGATGTCGATTTAGGTATAAAATCAATTTGTTTTATATATTGTCGTAATATATACTAGTATCAACATAGTTACTATATTTGTAACTTGTTTTATTATTTTGTTAATTACTGTAGGTGATCAAGGAGGCAATGATGCTCTTGACGCACTCGCTTTTAGATCGGCTTTAGTAGTTATTTGATAAGCTTGTACTAGTATATTCATTCAATTTATATTGGTTTTCTGTATGTTACTTAAACAATATTAGATTTGTTTATATTTATTTAATTCATATTGGTTTTTAAAGGTTTATATAGTTTATATACTAGTTTGGTGTATGTGTCGGTGGACGATGGATGTTTATATTGTTGTGCATGCTATTTATCTTGTTGTGTATGTGTGTTGGGATAAAGCAGGTACAAAACAGGTATAGGTTTTTGAGAATTCTGCAAAACAGCAAAAAGCTAGTTTTCATTTTTTCCAAATCAGTGACCGCATGCGGTCGCTGGTAGTTATTAACGACGGCTAAACATATGAGGGTATCAGCGATCGCATGCGGTCGCTGATAGCCGTCGCTGCCATGTGGACCACGTCAGCTTTGGCCCTAGACCATGCTGACTCAGCTTAGCGACCGAAATTGTCATTTCTGTCGCAGATATTTCAGTCGCTAATAGTGGTCGCTGATGTGCATCCCAAATGATCAGATTTTTATGCGCGACGCTTATCACGACCGCAATCGGTGGCCGATAGTTATCTCATGATCAGATCGCGGTCATTGATATGCGGTCGCTGATAAACCTTTTTCTTGTAGTGAAGAAGCCATGGGGACGAAAGAATAAACGAGGCCATCATAACCAAAAATTCCAGAATCGCGACAATTCAGGCCACCAGAAGTGGCAAGTGTTTGGGTCGGGTAAAAATAAAGAAAATGTAGCACAGATAAAGAACAAGCCAGATGTTTGTTTTAGGTGTGGGATAAAAAGGCATTGGTTTCGTACCTGTCGTAGGCCGAGGCATCTTGTTAATTTATTCCAGGAGTCTCAAAAGAACAAAGTAATGGAGGCAGAAACAAACTTTGTTAATCATCAATTGAATATTTTTGATGTTCAACCAATGACCAACAATGAGGAAAAGGTTGTTGATATTACTGAACCTTCTGAAAATATCTTTTGGGATATCGTTTAATTTTTTGTTTTAATTAAACACCCTGCATGTATAATATTATTAGTTTTCATTCTGTACGTGGTATGTGTTTCTCATAAAATTATAAATGAAATGTAACTTTTCTTATTTATGTTTTTATATGTGTTAGACCATCTTTAATGGATACGAAAGTTATATGTTTAGCAGACAGTGCAACAACTCATACAATCCTTCAAAGTGAGAAATATTTTTCACAACTGATCAAAGCTAAGGGAAATGTAAGAACTATCTCTGGCACATCAAATTTAATCGAGGGATTTGGAAAAGCTAGTTTCATGGTACCAAATGAGACACAAGTTTTTATCAAAAATGCTCTATATTCTAGTAAATCAAGAAGAAATTTGCTTAGTTTTAAAGATATTTGACTAAATAGTTTTCACATTGAAACAACTGATGAAAATGATAATGAATATCTTCTCATCACTTCTACTATTTTTGAAAAAAAGAATATCCTAGAAAAACTTCATTCAATTTCTTCTGGATTATATACTATGAAAATTAGAGCAATTGAGTCTCATAATGTTATGATTCCAAAAATCATAGATCCCAAATCCTTTATGCTTTGGCATGAAAGACTCGGTCATCCAGACACTTCTATGATGCGTCGTATTATTTAAAATTCTACTAGTCATCCTCTCAAAAATAAGAAGGTTTTTCCTAGTAGTGATTTTTTTTGCGCTGCGTGTTCTCGAAGAAAATTAATTGTTCGACCATCACCAGTAAAATTTTATAAAGAAGCCCCAAAATTCCTAGAGAGAATTCAAGGAGACATTTGTGGACCTATTCACCCATTGTCTGGCCCATTTCGATATTTCAAGGTTTTAATAGACGCTTCAACTAGATGGTCTCATGTTTGTCTTGTCTCTTCTCAAAATTTTGCCTTCTCAAAACTTCTTGCTCAAATAATCAAGTTACGGGCTCAGTTCTCGGATCATCCAATTAAGTCAATTCGACTTGATAACACAGCTGAATTTTCATCAATGACTTTTAATAATTTTTGTATGACTATTGGAATCTCTATTGAGCATTCTGTTCCTCATATACATACAAAAAATGGTTTAGTTGAATCTTTAATAAAAAGACTTCAACTAATTGCACGTCCATTATTGTTAAGGGCTAACTTACCTACCTTAGTTTGGGGTCATGCAATTCTTCACGCTGCAGCTATCATTCGAGTAAGACCAACGGCTCTTCATAAATTTTCTCCTCTACAGTTAGTTTTTGGACAGATACCCAACATATCACACTTTTGAGTTTTTAGAAGTGCAGTATAAGTTCCAATTGCACCTCCACAAAGAACTAAAATGGGAGCCCAATGAAGAATATGTATTTATGTTGGTTTTGATTCTCCTTCTATTATCAGATATCTTGAGCCTTTAGCTGGAGATGTTTTTACTGCACGTTATATAGATTATCATTTTGATGAATTTGTATTTCCACCATTAGGAGGAAGGAAAGTTTTAAATAAACAACCCTCTAAAATATCATGGAATGCATTAGAATTAAATTCACTTGATCCTCGTACAGGACAATGTGAATTGAAGTTCAAAGAATTATTTATTTACAAAATATTGCAAATCAAATGCCAAATGCATTTAATGATGTTAGAAAAATGATAAAGTCACATACACCTGCATTGAATACTCCAGCAAGGATAGAAATACCTATTGAAAAATCAATTCTTGGAGAATTGACAAATAAGGTAATTAAAGAATCTAAACCACGCCAGAAGCATGGAAGACCGGTTGGTGCAAAAGATACTGTACCACGAAAATCAAAAGCAAATAAAGGAATCCTGCATGAATACACGCCCGTAAGTTGCACTTATTCCAAGAGTGGGAATAACCCCGTAAGAGGTACAAAATCTCAAAGTTGAAGGGATAAGAGATGAACACCAAGAGATCTCAATAAATTATGTACATGATGAGAAAATACGGATCGAAGCAAAGTCATGATTGATGATGATATATTTGTTTTCTATAGCATCGATATTACTTTGATTCTTGACACGGATCCTGAACCACAAAACGTGGAAGAATGTCGGAAAAGAAAAGATTGGTCAAAATAGAAAGATGCTATTCAAACTGAGCTACAATCTCTATTGAAAAGAGAAGTATTTGGACCAGTAGTCCAAACACCGCTGGGTGTAATCCCGATTGGAAAAAAATGGGTATTTGTACGAAAGTGAAATGAAAAAAATGAAATTGTGAGATACAAAGCCCGACTTGTAGCTCAAGGGTTTTCACAAAAACCTGGTATTGATTATCAGGATACATATTCTCCAGTAATGGATGGAGTCACTTTTTACTTTTTGATAGGTATGATAACCATGGAAGGTTTGGAAACACGTTTGATGGATGTTGTAATAACATACCTATATGGCTCACTTGACAGTGAGATTTACATGAAAATCCCTGAAGGATTGAAAATGGCTGAATCACAAAGGCCCCGTCACATATATTCAATCAAGTTACAATGCTCATTATATGGGTTGAAACAGTCTGGTCGTATTGGTATAATCGACTTAGTGATTATTTAATGAAAGATGGATATATAAATAATCAAGTTTGTCCATGTGTTTTTATTAAGAAATCACAAAGTGGGTTTACCATCATTGCTGTATATGTGGATGATTTGAATCTTGTAGGTACTCCTAAAGAACTCACAAGAACTGCTACTTATTTAAAAGATGAATTTGAAATGAAAGATCTTGGAAACACAAAATTCTGTTTGGGAATACAAGTGGAACATTTAGCATCTGGAATTTTTGTTCATCAATCCACATATGCTGAAATGATTCTCAATCGTTTTCATATGGATAAAGCTCATCCTTTGACTACCTCGATAGTTATTCGATCTTTAGAAGTTAATAAAGATCCATTTCGACCTCTAGAAAGTGGGGAAGAAGTTCTTGGACTTGAAGTTCCATACCTAAGTGCAATAGGTGCTCTTATGTATCTTGAAAACTGTACACGACCGGATATTATTTTTGCTGTCAACTTGTTAACAAGATACAGTTCTTCTCCGACTAAGAGACATTGGGATGGGATCAAACACAATTTGAGATACCTCTATGGAAGTATAGACCTTGGGTTATTTTATCCAAGAGATTCAACGTCGCGATTGGTTGGATATGCCGATGCAGGATATTTATCAGATCCACACAATGGAAGATCATAAACAGGTTATGTATTTACATATTATGACACAACTATATCCTGGAAATCCACAAGGCAAACCATGATAGCTACATCTTTAAATCACTCAGAGATTCTCGCTATACACGAAGCAAGCAGAGAGTGTGTTTGGTTGAGATCAATTATTCAGCATATTCAAAAATCATGTGGATTACCATCAATAAAAGACATTCCTACAACTCTGTATTAGGATAACACTACATGCATTGCTCAACTTAGAAGAGGGTACATCAATGGAGATAGAACAAAACACATTTCACATGTTTCTTTTCTTTTCAATGGTGACTTATATTATATACACACCAATTTAGTCCCCCCCGTGACTAACAATGTTATTCTCCCACCTCTCAATTGTCACTTTCATCATATATATATATATATAATATTAGTACATCACTATCACCATTTTCTTCCAATTTCTTATTCCTACACACACACACACACACTAGATTATATATATATATATATATATATATATATATATATATATATATATATATATATATATATATATAATCACATCCTGCAGTACATATATATAAGAAAAATTGAGATTACTTTCTCCCGACGATTTTGAAAAATGAGAAAGTGGGGGGTCCAAATAATACACCAAACTTTACAACAAATACATTATAAAAATATCCTCAATATTTTTAACAACATTTATCATCATTATTATAATTCACAATGTTAATTGACTAGGTCGTTCCCAGGAAAGAGGGGGCTTTCCAATAAGGATTTCTCCCTATTGGCGCGTAATTAGGTGACCAAACCTCTCCTTGACAGAACTTCTAGACATCGTTAATATTGCAAATAATAATAATAATAACTTTGTCATCTCAATTATTGATTTAATAATATATAAAATATCAACAATAATTGAATCAAATAATGTGAGATACTATGCAACAATTCATCAAGCAATAATTGAACAAAACCGAGTGACTTTCACGTAAGCATCAATAATCAATACCGTGTGCTACTATGCAACCACGCCAGATTCTCGTACTTTTAACACCGGTGTTTCAACAGCTTAACCAGAAACTTCCGCCGTTATTTTCATAAAATATTTTTTGTCGCTTTTCAATCCGACAATAATTTTACATTGTGGGGTCCACTAATGATCGTGCCATCATACGAATATTCCCTGTTAAAATGAATATTCCCCGACCAATCAAATATTATATAACAACTTGTGTACTTTGCAAAATTTATAAATATTACCCACAACTATAACATAAATTCATTCCATAATATTTAAAAATGATATTTATAGAAAAATCATCTTTATTAAAAAAAATTGGGGTCTTACATCCTCCCTTCTTATGAAATTTACCGAAATTAGGGTACATACCGGTATGTCGAAGAGGTAAGGATACCTTGATTTCATTTTCGCATTCTAACTCCCGTGTCATTTCCTCAACATCGTGGTTTCTCCACAAAACTTTGACTTTAGGTATAACCTCGAGCGTAGAATATGTTCCTTCTTATCCAAGATTTTAACAGGAACCTCTTCATACGTTAAATCTTCCGCTATTTCGTCCGGTTCTAACTCAATAATGTGGTTCGGGTCTTCTACATATTTACGTAACATGGATATATAAAAAACGTTATGAACACCAAAGAACAAGTAAAGAAAAGAGACAACTAAAATTCGACGTCGCCGATTGTGTGGCGACTCATTGGGACTCAAAGAAGAGGGCTTAAGTCCGCTATTACAAGCTTTTCAAAACTGTTATATGCTTGTGTATGAATGTTGCATTTATATTTATGATGAATGTGTACGAATGCATTTTACTTATTACACTGCTAAATATCTATCTTTGATATTAGTGCTTCGCACATGTCATCATTTTGCATAAACGGTGAGACACGTTATATGTGAATGTATGTTGTGTGGTTCCTCTACCATGAGGCTATCCTGTCGATGTTTGATTACTGGACTCGTAGGAAGACTAATTCCAACGAGGCTCAGGAAAGACACCACCCAGATTCGCTCCAGTTGAAAGACCGGATTAACTTCCCGTCAAGTAGATTGCGATGATCTGGGAACCTTCATGCCAAAAAGCCGCGAGAGTAACCCTAAGATAGGTCAACCTCTGATAAACCAAACACGGATGAAAGTCTCTTCATGCTTTCCATTTTCAATTACTTGTAAAAACATTTACTTGTAATTTTATTCCATGATCATCTATATGTAATGGAAAATATGAAGAATATCTGTGCATACATGACATGTTATCAATTAATAATCGTTTTTGCAGGACCATATTCCTAAAACGGGTACATCATGATAACATTTACATTATCCCTAAGACTAAACTATATAAGTCTTTTGTAGGGAAGCAATTGGGCCTGTTACCCGCTCAAAATTCAAAAAGGCCACGAGCCTACAACCAACCATGTCTTCTTCTGACCAGTCTAATACTGTTTCCCGAGAAGAATTTGACGGATTGAGTAAATAGATCACAGATCTGGCTGTTCTGCTTAAAGAACTGCATCAGTCTACTCAGGGTACAAAGATGCCTACACATATAGAAACCTTTACACAAGGAGGAGTTCAAGGTTTGGAAAACAAAATTCCAGAACCTCAGTTGCATACGATTAACAAAGCCCCTGACAACACCCATCTCAAAGGAGATCCAGACACTGGTGATATCAGGAAGAAGGTCCTCCAAATGGAAGAAACAATCCGTGTTCTCAAAGGGATTGGAACACATGGAACTGTCTCATATACTGTGTGACGCCCCCAAAATAGGTATACATAACCCATTTTGAGTCGCCAAATACATGGTACAAAATTCAAAAACAACTTAATTATACAACATTCGTGTGAAATGCGACAAAACATAATCTAAGAGTTTTAATAAGAATATTGTAATCTAGATAATATCCACACTCAATGGAGTCCTCATTACATTTATTATCACACTATTTAACAGAATAGTGAGGACTACTAATGCTATCACCGGATCGCCACTGCTCCCCGACTAGTCCCCGCCACGCTTTCATTTCTCAAGAGAATAAAGTGAAAGAAAGGGTGAGCTCAACTAGCCCAAAGAAGAAATATTATGACTAAGATAATGCGTAATAAATTATCATTAGTCTTCAACAATGTTAAACCGATAAAATACAATAGACATCAAGTTTAAATCGCAGAGAATAAGCAATCTATTAGAAGAGTCAAGTAAAGCATGATATCTACTATCTTCTATGATTTAAAATGTTTTCATCAATTTTTATCACCGAGACTCAAATTTTAATAAATAAACCACATCATCGAGTCATCCTCGCACTATGGGCCAAGGATATTCATTAAATCATCAATGGTCACGGCTATACCGAATAATCCTCGGTCATAATCATACCAAAATCGCCCATCAATGCACTATGTGCTATCGAGGACTTTTACCACATCATTTATAACATTACTGTGTCATGATTATACCGAGTAATCCTCGGTCAAAATCATACCAAGTTCATCTACGCACGTAAGCCAAAGATGACTTTCATCACAATATAAGCATGAGGATGATGACAATGATATAATAATTCAATAAAACAAGTTCAAGAATAAATTTTATAGATTTATAAGTTAATTTATCTTGAAATCAATTACGTTGAAATTGTCAACACGACATCGCCAGGAGTAAAATTCAAGAATGCTCGTAAGAATATTTCCATGAAAAGATACCGGATGAAGCTTAAAATATCCGTGATATTCTACTAATTTCATGGAGTATAGAAGCCAAAACTTTAACCAAATGAGTATCATAGAATATATGAAACTGCAAATGGATTTTCACCCGCCATGCTGTAATCCACGTAGAGAGATCATTTCCACAATCGAATAAGGAATGAATATGAATGATCATTTACCATGCATGTGATAATCCACATAGACAGGTTATTCCAACAAAATAATAAAGAATGGAACCAGGTCATGTATAATCCGCACAGAAAGGATATTCCAATAGAATAATAAAGAATGGAATAACAGAAGAATTCACCATGCATGCGATAGACCACACAGACAGGTTATTCCAATAGAATAATAAAGAATGAAACCAGGTTTAGCATAATTCGCATAGACAGGATATTCTATCCGAATAATAAAGAATGGAATAAAAAAGAATTCACCATGCACAGTATAGACCGCACAGACAGGTTATTCCAACAGAATAATAAAGAATGAAACCAGGTCTAGCGTAATCCGCATATGCATGCATGTAATATTCCAATAGAATAATAAAGAATGGAATAATGTAAGAATTTCACCATGTATGCAGATTACAGATAGACAAAGTTATTCCAACATATTAATAAAATAATGGAATAATGTAAGCTTTCTCTTTATGAATACGAAAGAAATAATACCCCTTACCTTAGAAAGAAACCTGGATACTAGAGTAGAGGTAGCAGATTTCTTTTCTTTTCTTTATAATTTCTATATAATAATTGCTTCTATAGCTTTAGTGAATTGGTAAGAAATGAAGGAAGAATGAGCTTATATTTATAGGAAAATATAGTTTCAATAATTGCACGTTTTGGGGCTCAAAATATTACAGTACAATACCTCCACCTTTTCTTTCATTTTTAATTTAGTCCTGCAAGTATTATAAAACTTGCACCACCTCCCCTAATAGTAAATAATGTGAATTAATAGTTCAATCATGTGAATCAATAGTTATAATCATGTGAAAATATGAATTAAAGTATAGTACCTCCATCTATACCTCCATTTTTAACTTAGTCATTCAAGTATTATCAATCTTGCACCAACTCCCCTAATAGTATATGAATATGATTAAATAGTACACACATGTGAACAAATAGTTATATAAGCATGTGAATTAGTAGCGATTAATTGCTCATTTATCCGATTAATTACTCGATTTTTCAATATAACCCTCAGGCATCAATTATCATCGGAATAGATGTCGATTTCCACTAACACTAATAATCCCAACACAATGGAACTATCAAATTCATCTTTAAACAACACGAACTTATTCATCATTAATATTATAACTCACAATATTTAACAACTGTGTCGCTCCTGTGAAAGAGGGGCTTTTCGATAAGGATTTCTCCTTATTAGCGCCGCAATTAATTTGATGACCAAACCTCTCCTTAACATAACTTCTAGACATTGTAAATATTGAAATTTAATAATATAAATAACTTTGTCGTCTCAATTATTGATTTAATAATATATCATATTATGCAGATGATATCGTGATAATAATTGAATCAATAATACGAGAGATATGATGCAAAGAATTATCAGAAGTAATAATCGAGTATAACTAAGTGACTTCTCACGTAAAGCATCAATAACCAATACTGTGGTGCTACTATGCAACCACGCCAGACATCGCATTTTTTACTACCGGTAGTTCAACGGCTTTAACGGTAAAGACTTTCGCCATTATTTTTATAAAAAGATAATTCTTTCGTTTTCTTATTACGACAATACTTCCATTGTGGGGTCCACCAATGATTGTGTCGTTATATGAATATTCCCTGTTAAAACGAATATTCCACGATAAATCAAATATTATATAACCACTTGCTTACTTTGCAAAATTTGTAAATATTACCTCCAACTATAACATTATATTATATTCACACCATAATATTCAAAAATATATTTCGAGAGAAATTAATCTTTATTCATAAAAGTTGGGGTTTTACAACCTCCCCTTCTTATGAAATTTCATCCTCGAAATTAGGGTACGTACCTGGTATATCAAAGAGGTGAGGATATCTTGACTTCATCTTAGATTCTAACTCCCAGGTCATTTCTCCCACATCGTGGTTTCTCCACAAAACTTTGACTTGATGTATAACCTTGGAGCGTAGAATATGATCCTTCTTATCCAAGATTTTAATAGGTAACTCTTCATACGTTAAAGCTTCCTCTATCTCGTCTGGTTCTAATTCAATAATGTGGTTTTGGGTCTTTCACATATTTACGTAACATAGATATGTGGAAAATGTTATGAACACGAGACATACTTGGCGGTAAGGTGAGCTTATAGGCCACAGTTCCTACTCGTTCGATGATTATAAATGGGCCAATGAATCGAGGATTTAGCTTTTCTCTCTTTTCAAATCTCGTAACTCCTTTCCATGGAGCAACATATAACAACACATGATCACCAATATTTAATTCCACGTCTTTTCGATGAAGATCAGCATAACTCTTTTGTCGATCTTGTGAGGTTTTTATACATTAGCGGATCGTTTGAATCTTTTCCGTAGTCATATGTACCAACTCCTGGTCCCAACAATGTTACTTCACCCACCTCATCCCAGCATACTAGAGAACGACACTTTCTTCCATACAACGCCTCAAATGGAGTCATGCCAATACTTGCTTGATAACTGTTGTTGTAGGAAAACTCCACCAATGGTAAGAACTTGTCCCAACTTCCCTTGAAGTCAAGGACACATAGTCTTAATAGATCTTCAAGAGTTTGAATAGTCCTTTCCGACTGCCCATCCGTTTGAGGATGATATGTCGAACTATATCATAAATCCGTTACCATATCTTTTTGCAAACTAACCCAAAATCTTGAAGTGAATCTTGGGTCTCGATCAGAAACAATGGATATTGGCATACCATGCAATCTTACAATCTTGTTTATATACATACTAGTAAGATGTTCAAGTGTATAAGTTTCTCGTATCGGTAAGAAATGAGCAGACTTGGTCAATCTATCAACAATGACCCAAATCACATCTGTGCCTTGAAAAACCTTGGGAAGACTAGTAACGAAATCCATGGTAATGTGCTCCCACTTCCATTCTGGAATTTCAAGTGGTTGTAATGGACCTTTTGGCACTTGATGCTCCGCCTTGACTCATTGACAAGTTAGACACCTTGAGATAAACCCCGCTATCTCTCACTTCATATTGCTTCACCAAAATGTATGTCAAAGATCACGATACATTTTGGTACTCCCAGGATGGATTCCAAACGGTGTGTTGTGCGCCTCCATCAAGATTTTATACTTTAAGTTAGAGTCGTTAGGAACACAATGTCTGGAGTTGACTCGAAGTATTCCTTCTTCATCGATTCTTGCTTCCGGAATAGCACCTTCTTGCACTTTCTTCCTCATACGATCGCCTCCTGTGTCAGTAGCTTGAGCAAACTTTTAACTTTATCAATTAAAGTCGGTTCTTCTCGTATATTCGCCATCATCATATGGGTCCCTGGAGTCTTTAACTCTATCAAAATCCTTTGTAAGTCATACAAAATGGGCCTTTCCGTTGGCAATATCGCAATCGTACCCGCATATGATCTTCTACTCAATGCGTTAGCTACCACGTTCGCTTTTCCAAGATGGTATTGGATGGTATGATCATAATCTTTCAACAACTCAAGCCATCGTCATTGTCGCATGTTGAGTTCCTTCTGAGTGAAGAAATATTTAAGGCTTTTATGATCTGTATAAATCTCCACCTTCTCTCCATACAGGTAATGCCTCCAAATCTTAAGCGCAAAAACGACTACTGCCAACTCTAGATCATGAGTATGATAATTCCTCTAATATTCTTTGAGTTGTCGTGAGGCATAAGCTATGACTTTCCCATGTTGCATGAGAACACATCCTAACCTTTGCCTCAAGCATCATCCGAGAAGACAAATCCTCCAAGCTAGATGGTATTGTCGAGTAATGTTGAAATGAGTCTCCTCTCGAGTTCTTGAAAACTCTTTTCACATTCCTCGCTCAACCGAATTTTGTATCTTTTCGAGCCTACTGAAGTTAATGGAATAGCGATTCGAGAAAACCCTTCTCTTAATCTCCGATAATAACTAGCTAAGCCGAGAAAGCTACGTTTTCTATTATCGACTTAGGTTGCTCCCAGCTTTGAAATGCTTCAATCTTTATCGGGTCAACAGATATTCCATGATTTGATATTACGTGCCCAAGGAATGCAACTTCCTCAAGCCAGAAATCACATTTCTTCAACTTGGCATAAAGCTTTTTTTCACGAAGCTTTTGAAGTATCAGCCTCAAGTGTTGCTCATGGTCTTCACGGGTTTTGGAGTATATGAGGATGTCATCAATAAAGATGACCACAAAGTGATCCAAATATTTCTTGAATACTCAGTTCATAATGTCCATGAAGGCAGTAAGAGCATTAGTCAATCCAAAAGATATGACTAGGAATTCATAATGCCCGCACCGAGTTCTGAAAGCAATCTTTGGAATAACTAAACCACATCAATTTTTATCACTGAGACTCAACTTAATAAATAAACCACATCATCGAGTCATCCCTGCACTACGGGCCAAGGATATTCATTAAATCATCAATGGTCATGGCTATACCGAATAATTCCTGGTCATAATCATACCAAAAACTGTCCATCAATGCACTACAAAGCATCGAGGACTTTTACCACATCATTTATAACATTACAGGTCATGATTATACTGAATAATCCCTGGTCATAATCATACCAAGTCCATCTATGCACATATTCCAAAGATGACTTTCATCACAATATAAGCATGAGGATGATGACAATGACATAATAATTCGATAAAACAAGTTCAAGAATAAATTTTAAAGATTTATAAGTTAATTTATCTTGAAATCAATTACGTCCAAATTGTCAACATGATACTGTTTTGTGGAGTAAAATTCAAGAATGCTCAGAAGAATATTTCCATGAAAAGATACCGGATGAAGCGCAAATATCTAGGATATTTTACTAATTTCATGGAGTATAGAAGCCAAAACTTTAACCAAATGAGTATCATAGAATATATGAAATTGCAAATGGATTTTCACCCGCCATGCGGTAATCCATGTAGACAGATCATTTCCACAATTTAATAAGGAATGAATACGAAGGATCATTCATCGTGCATGTGATAATCAACATAGATAGGTTATTCCAATGTAATAATAAAGAATGGAACTGTGTCGCCGTAATCCGCATGCATGTGATATTCCAATAGAATAATAAAGAATGGAATAATGTAAGAATTCACCATGCATGCGATAGACCACATGCATAAAGTTATTCCAATGTAATAATAAAGAATGGAACCCGGTCCAAGCGTAATCAAAGATGTATGTGATATTTCAATGTAATAATAAAGAATGGAATAACAAATAATTCACCATCCATACGATAGACCGCATGTATAGGTTATTCCAATAGAATAATAAAGAATGGAACCAGTCTAGCTTAATAATCCGCATGCATGTGATATTCCAACAAAATAATAAAGAATGGAATAATGTAAGAATTTCACCACGTATGCAGATTCAGATGTATTAAAAGTTATTCCAACATAATAATAAAGAATGGAATAATGTAAGAATTTCACCATGTATGCGCAGACTTAATGACAAAGTTATTCCAACATAATAATAAAAGAATTGAATAATGTAAGCTCTTTTCATGAATACGAAAAGAAATAATACCCCTTATCTTAGAAAGAAACCGGATATTTGGAGTAGTAGAGTAGTAGCATTTCTTCTTCTTTCTCTCTCGTAATTTTTCTTTATAATAATTGCTCTATAGCTTTAGTGAATTAGTGAGAAATGAAGGAAGAATGAGCTTCTATTTATAAAAAAATATAGTTTCGATAATTGCACGTTTTGGGGCTTGAAATATTACAATACAATACCTCCAACTTTTCTTTCATTTTTAATTTAGTCCTGCAAGTATTATTAAACTTGCGCCACCTCCCCTATTAGTAACTAATGTGAATCAATAGTTCAATCATGTGAATCAATAGTTATAATTATGTGAAAATACAAATTACAGTATAGTACCTCCATATATACCTCCATTTTTAACATAGTCATGCAAGTATTATCAATCTTGCACCAACTCCCCTAATAGTACATGAATGTGATTCAATAGTACACACATGTGAACAAATAGTTATATAAGCACGTGAATTAGTAGTAATTAATTTCTCATTTATCTGATTAATTACTCGATTTATCAATATAACCCCTAGACATCAATTATCAGCAGCAGAATAGATGTCAATTTTCACTAACACTAATAATTCCAACACAATGGAACTATCAAATTCATCATTAATCAACACGAATTTATTCATCATTAATATTATAACTCACAATATTTAACAACCGTGTCGCTCCTGTGAAAGAGGGGCTTTTCGATAAGGATTTCTCCTTATTGGCGTGCAATTAGATGACCAAACCTCTCATTGACAGAACTTCTAGACATTGTAAATATTAAAATTTAATAATATAAATAACTTTGTTGTCTCAATTATTGATTTAATAATATAACATATTATGCAGATGACAATCGTGACAATAATTGAAATCAATAATATGAGAGAGATATGATGCAACAAAGCCATCGAAAGTAATAATTGAGTATAACCGGTGACTTCTCACGTAAGCATCAATAACCAATATCAGCTACTACTAAGCAACCACACGACATCGCACTTTTTACTACTACCGGTAGTTCAACAGCTTTTAACGGTAGCACTTCCGCCATTATTTTTTATAAAAGATAATTTTTCGTTTTTTCTTATTACTTAACAATACTTCCATGGGGTCCACCAATGATTGTGTCGTTATATGAATATTCCCGTTAAAAGCTAATATTCCACGATAAATCAAATATTATATAACCACTTGCTTACTTTGCAAAATTTGTAAATATTACCCACAACTATAACATTATATTATATCCACACCATAATATTCAAAAATATATTTCTAGAGAAATTAATCTTTATTCATAAAAGTTGGGGTTTTTACATACTGACCTTTGCATATTTCCTGGTGTTCATTATCCAGAGAAATTCAAAACCCCTGATTTTGGAAAGTATGATGGATTAGGGGATCCTTATACACATTTGAAAGTGTTCATTGGAGAACTTGGATCTTATGCAGAAAATGAGAAGCTCAAAATGCAGCTGTTCCAGAAGAGTCTAACTGGAGAAGCCCGTTCATGGTATATCAGATTAGACAACTCCAAGATCTATAGCTGGGAAGAGCTAGCTCACGCCTTCCTCACTCAATACAATTTTCAATCTCAGATGGCTCCTGACCGGTACCAAATTACCAAGGTCAAGAAACAGTCTAATGAGTCATTCATAGAGTATGCTCAAAGGTGGAGGCACCTTGCTGCTCAAGTTATTCCTTCCATAACAGAATTAGAAATGGTCATGACTTTCATAGATATACATGAAGCTCCTTTCTATGAGAGAGTTTTAGCTGGTATCGGCAAACCATTCTCTGAAATGATCAAACACGGAGAAATGGTTGAGATGGGATTGAAATCTGGTAAGATTCAAGACCTAGCTGCTCTTAAAGCAATTGCTAAGCACATCCAATCCGGATCTTATGGAAACAACCCCCGAAGGGTCTATAAAAAGAAAGAGGAGGATGTTTCCTTAATACTACAAGGACAGAAGGTCAGTCAGAACATGCCTATACAGAGGAGAAACTACTCCCCTTTTAAGCACAGTTTGCAAACCCTCCATTGCCTAAAAGTGGAGAGGTAAAGCACCCTCGAACATTCACACCCTTAAGGGACTCGCTCGAGAATATTCTTGCTATTCTGACTGATCAGAACAAAATCACTCGTCTTCTTCCACTAGCCAACCCTAATGGGAGGGGTTTTAATGCTACTCGAAAGTGTGCTTATCATGCTGGAGCACCTGGACATGATACTCAAGATTGCTGGTGTGATGCCCCCAAAATAGGTATACATCACCCATCTTGAGTCGCCAAATACATGGTACAAAATACAACTACAAACTTAATTATACAAACATCGTGTAATATAAGACAAAACATAGCTGAGAGTTTAAATAGGAATATTGCCTTCTAGACAATATCCACTCTCAAATAGAGTCCTCATTACATTTATTGTCACACTATTTTATAAAATAGTGAGGACTACTATAACACCATCTCGGACCATCACTCCGTTCCCCGACTAGTCTCGGCTAAGTTCTCATTTCCTGAAGAGAACAATGAAAGCAAAAGGATGAGCTCAACTAGCCCAGTAAGAAATATTATGACTTAAGATAATGCAGGATAAATTATCATTAGCCTTCAACAATGTTAAACTGATAAAATACAATAGACATCAAGTTTAAAGTAATAATCCATTAGAAAATCTCAATAAGCATGAATCCTATCTTTGATTTAAGAGTTTTCATCAATTTTTATCATTGAGAATAAGACATCATCTAGTCATCCCTGCACTACAGGCCAAGGATATTAATTAAATCATCAATGATCATGACTATACCGAATAATCCCTGGTCATAATCATACCAAAAATTGTCAATCAATGCACTACAGGCCACTAAGGAGTTTTACCACATCATTTATAACATTACAGGTCATGATTATACCGAATGATCCCTGGTCATAATCATACCAAGTCCATCTATGCACGTAAGCCAAAGATGACTTTCATCACAATATAAGCATGAGGATGATGACAATGACATAATAATTCAATAAAACAAATTCAAGAATAAATTTTAAAGATTTATAAGTTAATTTATCCTTAAATCATTTACGTCCAAATTGTCAACATGATATTGCTTTGTGGAGTAAAATTCAAGAATGCTCAGAAGAATATTTCCATGAAAAGATACCGGATGAAGCGTAAATATCCAGGATATTCTACTAATTTCATGGAGTATAGAAGCCAAAACTTTAACCAACTAAGTATAATAGAATGTATGAAACTGCAAATGGATTTTTGCCCGTCATGCGGTAATCCACGTAGACAGATCATTTCCATAATTTAATAAGGAATGAATACGAAGGATCATTCACCATGCATCGCAGTAATCCACATAGATAGGTTATTCCAATGTAATAATAAAGAATGGAATAATGTAAGAATTCACCGTGCATGCGATAGATCGCATGCAGAAAAGTTATTCCCAATGTAATAATAAAGAATGGAACTAGGTCGTACGTAATCGTGCATGCATGTGATATTCCAATAGAATAATTAAGAATGGAACCAAAGTTACGCGTAATCCGCATGCATAAGATGTTCCAACAGTAATAATAAAGAATGGAACCAGTCATGCGTAATCGCATGCAGATGGGATGTTCCAAATGTAATAATAAAGAATGGAATAACAATAGAATTCACCGTGCATGCGATAGATCAAGATAGAGAGGTTATTCCAATGAATAATAAAGAATGGAATAACAGAAGAATTTCACCGTGATATGCGGTATGCAGATGATAGACAGTTATTCCAACATAATAATAAAGAATGGAATAACAACTCTTATGAGTATTGAAAGAAAATAACTCTCTTCATGAATACGAAAGAATTATACCCCTTACCTCAAAAGAAGACTGGATATTGGAATAGTGAGGTAGCAGACTTTCTCTTCTTTTCTCTATAATTTTCTCTATAATAATTGCTCTATAGCTTTAGTGAATTGGTGAGAAATGAATGAAAATGAGCTTCTATTTATAGAAAAATATAGTTTCGATAATTGCACGTTTTGGGGCTCAAAATATTATAATATAATACCTTCCTCTTTTTCTTCATTTTAATTTAGTCCCGCAAGTATTATCAAACTTGCATCACCTCCCTAATAATAAATAATGTGAATCAATCGATTCAATGAATCAATAGTTATAATCATGTGAAAATATGAATTACGGTATAGTACCTCCATACATACCTCCATTTTAACTTAGTCATACAAGTATTATCAATCTTTTTAACTCCCCCTAATAGTACAAGAATGTGAATCAATAGTATACATATGTGAACAAATAGTTATAATCATGTGAATTAATAGTAATTAATTGCTAATTTATCCAGATTAATTACCCATTGGAATGGTCAATTAAAACTTCTGACATCAATTAATATCGAAATAAATGTCGATTTCACTAACACTAATAAATTCCAACACAATGGAACAATCAATTTCATCTTTAATCAACACGAACTTATTCAAAATTAAATATTATAACTCTAATATTTAACAATCGATCGCGTTCAGAAGAAGGGCTTTAGATAGGATTTCTCCTTATTCATGCTAATGATTAGATGACCAAACTCTCCTCGACGGAACATCTAGAGATTATAAAATTTCAATTTAATAATATGAATAACTTTATTGTCTCAATTATTGATTTAATAATATAACATATTATCACGAGATGATCTTTGTGACAATAATTGAATGATTTTATGATAATTGAATATAGCGAGTGACTTCTCACGTAAGCATCGATAATCAATACTGGTATGCTTCTTATGCAACCATGCGTATTTAAGGGTAGTTCAGCGGTTTAACGGTAAAATTCATCGTTATTTTTAAAAGATAATTACATTTTAACTACGATAATACATCACGTTGTTAGGGGTCCACCAATGATTGTACCGTCGCATAAATATTCTCGTAAAATGAATATTCCCCAACCAATTGAATATTATATAACCACTTGCTTACTTTGCAAAATTTGTAAATATTACCCACAACTATAACATTATATTATATCCACACCATAATATTCAAAAATATATTTCGAGTGAAATTAATCTTTATTCATAAAAGTTGTGGTCTTAGAACATCCCCTTCGTATGAAATTTTGTTTTCTCGAAATTAGTGTACGTACCTACTATATCGAAGAGGTGAGGATATTTTGACTTCATCTCAGATTCTAACTGTAAAACCCCAACTTTTATGAATAAATATTAATTTCTCTCGAAATATATTTTTTAATATTATGGTGTGGATATAATATAATGTTATAGTTGTGGGTAATATTTATAAATTTAGCAAAGTAAACAAGTGGTTATATAATATTCGATTGGTCGGGGAATATTCATACAACGGCACAATCATTGGTGGACCCCACAATGGAAGTATTGTCGTAATAAGAAAATGACAGAATTATCTTCTTATAAAAATAAAATGGTAAGTGATACCGTTAAAACCGCTGAATCACCCTAAGAATGAAAGTATAAAGAATATGCTGTGGTCAGATAAGTACCAACACAAGATTGGTTATCGATGCTTACGTGAGAAGTCACCGCTTATACTCAATTATTGCTACATAAAGAATCACGATCATATCTCTCTATATTATCGATTCAATTATTGTCACAAAGATCATCCGCATAATATGTTATATTATTAAATCAATAATTGAGATTTACAAAGTTATTTATATTATTAAATTGCAATATTTACAATGTCTAGAAGTTTTGTTAAGGAGAGGTTTCGTCATCTAATCATGCACTCAATAAGGAAAATCCTTTATCTGAAAGCCACCTTTTTCCGGAAGGACCTCGATTGTTAAATATATGTGAGTTATAATATTAATGATGAATAAGTTCGTGGTTGATTAAAGATGAATTTGATAGTTCCATCAGGTGGGATTATTAGTGTTAGTGGAAATCTACATCTATTCCGGATGATAATTGATGTCTGGGGTTATATTGATAAATTGGGTAATTAATCGGATAAATGAGCAATTAATTGCTACTAATTCACATGCTTATATAACTATTTGTTCACATGTGTGTACTATTGAATCACATTCATGTACTATTAGGGGAGTCAAAAAGATTGATAATACTTGCATGACTATGTTAAAATGGAGGTATAGATGGAGGTACTATACCTGTAATTCATATTTTCACATGATTATAACTATCGATTCACATGATTGAACTATTGATTCACATTATTTACTAATAGGAGGAGGTGAAGTAAGTTTAATAATACTGCAGGACTAAATTAAAAATGAAAGAAAAGTCGAGGTATCAGATTATAATATTTCAAGCCCCAAAATGTGCAATTATTAAAACTATATTTTTTATAAATAGAAGCTCATTCTTCCTTCATTTCTCACCAATTCACTAAAGCTATAGAGCAATTATTATAGAGAGAAATTACAGAGAGAAAGAAGAAGAAAAGTCTCGCTACCTCTCTACTCCAAAGATCCAGCTTTTTCTAAGGTAAGGGTATTATTTTTTCAGATTCATGAAGAGAGCTTTTGTTATTCCATTCTTTATTATTATGTTGGAATAACCTCTCTATGCGAAGTACCGCATACATGGTGAAATTCTTTTGTTATTCCATTCTTTATTATTATATCGAATAACTCGTCTGTATGTAAGATCACGCATACACGGTGAAATTCTTTCGTTATTCCATTCTTTATTATTCTCATTTGAATACCCCTCTGTCATGCGGATTACGCTAGACTTGGTTCCATTCGTTATTATTCTATTGGAATAACCTGTCTATGCAGTCTATCGCATGTATGGTGAATTATTTGTTATTCCATTCTTTATTATTCTCATTGAATATCCTCGTTCTGTATGTGGATTACGCATTTGACCGGTTCCATTCTTTATTATTTTGTTAGAATAACCTGCTCATGTGGATTATCACATGCATGGTGAAAGATCCTTCTATTCATTCCTTATTAAATTGTGGAAATGATGCGTTTCACGTGGATTACCGCATGGCGGGTGAAAATCCATTCATAGCTTCATATATTCTATGATACTCATTTGGTTAAAGTTTGGCTTCTATACTCCATGAAATTAGTAGAATATCCTCGGATATTTGCGCTTCATCCCAGATCTTTCATGGAAATATTCTTCCGAGCATTCTTGAATTTTACTCCACAAAGCAAAGATCATGTCGACAATTTGACGTAATTGATTTCAAGATAAATTAACTTATAAATCTTTAAAATTTATTCTTGAACTTGTTTTATTGAATTATTATGTCATTGTCATCATCCTTATGCTTATATTGTGATGAAAGCCATCTTTGGCTTACGTGCATAGATGGACTTGGTATGATTATGACTGTGGATTATTCTTAAGATAATCATGAATTGTAATGTTATAAATGATGTGGTAAAAGTCCTCAAGAGTCTGTGTAGTGCATTGATGGACGCTTTTTGGTATGATTATAACCAGGATTATTCTAAGATAGCCATGACCATTGATGATTTAATGAATATCCTTGGCCCGCAGAAAGTGCGTGGATGACTCGATGATGTGGTTTATTTATTGTCGAGTCTCAAATGATAAAAATTGATGAAAACATTTTAAATCATAGAAGATAGTAGAGATCATGCTCTACTTGACTCTTCTAATAGATTGCTTATTCGCTATGCTTAAACTTGATGTCTATTGTATTTTATCGGTTTAACATTGTTGAAGACTAATGATAATTTATTCGCATTATCTTAGTCATAATATTTCTTCATCGGACTAGTCGAGCTCACCCTTTCTTTCACCGTTTCTCTTCAGAAATGAGAACGTGGCGGACTAATGGGAACGAGAGAGACTTGGCCTAGATGATAGCATTAGTAGTCCTCACTATTCTGTTAAATAGTATGACAATAAATGTAATGAGGACTCCATTGAGCGTGGATATTGTCTAGATGACAATATTCTTATTAAAACTCTTTGATTATGTTTTGTCATATTTCACACGACTGTTGTATAATTAAGTTGTATTTGAATTTTGTACCATGTATTTTGCGACTCAAGATGGGTGATGTATACCTATTTTGGGGGCGTCACAGTTGGTATCAAAGCTTAGGGATATGATCTCTGGCTTAGATGTGAGATAAGAACTAGGAGGGGAGAGACGAGGAATTCCTTCGCTAGTATGACCTACCTAAGTTTATTTGGTATTTAATTGGTCAGTTAGAGTATATGGATAATATGTGATATGTTAATTAACCCTTGTTTTGTGGCAGTATTTGAAAATGGTATCCGAAAATGTTGAGATAAACAATGAAACACATGAGACCGTTAAGTCACAACACATTAATGCTCAGGATAATGTGCAACAGGAAGATAATAATCCTCATGTAAACAATAACACCGATGAAGTGGTGAACAATGAGATGTTCAGAGGCTTTATGCAATTCATGCAACATCAGGCGAATGTGGCTCCTGTCCAAATTACAGGTCAAAACACTAATAACTCTCGGACGGTCACCGCTAAGCAGTTCAAGGAGCTGGGACCACCGGAGTTTTTTGGAGAGCCAAATCCACTTAAGGCGGAGACGTGGATAAAACAGATCAACAAGATATTTGATGTCTTGGGATGCTCTGAGGAGCAAAAGGTTCCCTTTACCACCTTCATGTTACGTTAATGCAGAGGCAGACATCGGTGGGAATCAGAAGCGACTCAACTCCGCCAGTGATCAAAATGTCTTGGGAGAAGTTCCAAGAGTCGCATTCAATGACAAGTACTTTCCTAAAAGTATTTGTCACACGGAAGGAGGTAGAGTTCATCAAGCTTCGAGCAAAACAATATGATCGCGGGCGCAAGACGAAGCTAAGTTTTCCGAGTTGTCTCAGTTTTCATCCCACTTGGTTGATAATGAGGAGAGAATGACGCGGATATTTCTAAAAGGTTTGAAACCCGAGATACATCAATACCTAATTTCTCACAAATTGTGTTTGTATTCAAATGTTGTGAATAGGGCTCATTTATTGGAGCGCAATAATGAGTTAACCCAACCAAGAGAGAGCAACCGATAAGTCGATAATACCAGTGGTAGCAGTCATCGAAGCGGTGACAACAAACGTGAAGGGAATCAACATGCTAGAAATGATAATCACTTCGGTGGTAATCATGGCCATGACAATAAGAGTGGACATTTCAAGAAGAGGAGATTCAACAAGGATGGAAAGACGCCAAGACCATTTTTGTTGTTAAGGAAGGAGAACGACCACCGGTCAGATAAGTTACAAATGTGGAGAGGAAGGACACATAAGTCCAAACTGCACAATGCAGTCCAAAGTGTGTTATAATTATGGAAAAGAAGGTCACCTAGCCCGATTTTGTCATGCACCAAAGTCAAGTCTAGCTGGGATGGAGGCATCAAAAGGGTGTCCTGCATAAGACAAAATCTCCAGAGTTCAAGGAGAGCGTTTGTCGTAACCTCCCAAAAAGCAAGGAATCCGAACGAGGTGATCACAGGTAAGCTAATCATAAACTCTAGAACCAGATCTCGTGTTCATAACATTTTCCACATATCTATGTTACATAAATATGTAAAAGACCCAAACCACATTATTGAATTAGAACCAAATGAGATAGAGGAAGATTTAACGTATGAAGAGTTACCTGTTAAAATCTTGGATAAGAAGGATCATATTCTACGCTCCAAGGTTATACCTCAAGTCAAAGTTTTGTGGAGAAACCACAATATGGAAGAAATGACCTGGGAGTTAGAATCTGAGATGAAGTCAAGATATCCTCACCTCTTCAATATACTAGGTAGGTACCCTAATTTCGAGGATGAAATTTCATAAGAAGGGGAGGTTGTAAAACCCCAACTTTTATGAATAAAGATTTATTTCTCTCGAAATATATTTTTGAATATTATGGTGTGGATATAATATAATGTTATAGTTGTGGGTAATATTTACAAATTTTGCAAAGTAAGCAAGTGGTTATATAATATTCGATTGGTCGGGGAATATTTGTTTTAACAAGGAATATTCATACGACGGCACAATCATTGGTGGACCCCATAATGGAAGTATTATCGTAATAAGAAAACGACAGAATTATCTTTTTATAAAAATAACAACGAAAGTGTTACCGTTAAAACTGTTGAACTACGGTAGTAAAAAGTACAAGAATACGCGTGGTTGCATAGTAGTACACACCAGTATTGGTCATCGATACTTACGTGAGAAGTCACTCGTTATACTGGATTATTGCTATAAAGAATTCACGATCATATCTCTCATATTATTGATTCAATTATTGTCACAGTATCATCTGCATAATATATTATATTATTAAATCAATAATTGAGACGACAAAGTTATATTTATTTATAAATTATAATATTTACAATGTCTAGAAGTTCTGTTAAGGAGAGGTTTGGTCATCTAATTGCACGTCAATAAGGAGAAATCCTTATCGAAAAGCCCTCCCTTTCCTGGGAAATACCTGGTTGTTAAATATTGTGAGTTATAATATTAATGATGAATAAGTTCGTGTTGATTAAAGATGAATTTAATAGTTCCATTGTGTTGGGATTATTAGTGTTAGTGGAAATCGACATCTATTCCGATGATAATTGATGTCTGGGGGTTATATTGATAAATCGGGTAATTAATCGGATAAATGAGCAATTAATTGCTACTAATTCACATGCTTATATAACTATTTGTTCACATGTGTGTACTATTGAATCACATTCATGTACTATTAGGGGAGGTGGTGCAAGTTTGATAATACTTGAAGGACTAAATTAAAAATGAAAGAAAAATGGGAGGTATTGAACTGTAATATTTCAAGCCCAAAACGTGCAATTATCGAAACTATATTTTCCTATAAATAGAATCTCATTCTTCCTTCATTTCTCACCAATTCACTAAAGCTATAAAGAAATTATTATAGAGAAAAAGACGAAGAGAAGTCTGCTACCTCTCTACTCCAGTATCCAGTTTCTTTCTAAGGTAAGGGGTATTATTTCTTTGGTATTCATGAAGAGAGCTTCTGTTATTCCATTCTTTATTATTATATTGGAATAACATGTCTATGCGAAATACTGCATACATGGTGAAATTCTTCTGTTATTCCATTCTTTATTATTCTGTTAGAATATCCTGTCTGTGCGGATTACGCTAGACCTGGTTCTATTCTTTATTATTCTGTTGAAATAACCTATCTGTGCGGTCTAGCACATGCATTTCGAGCCCCAAAACGTGCAATTATCAAAACTTTATTTTCCTATAAATAAAACCTCATTCTTCCTTCATTTCTCACCAATTCACTAAAGCTATAGAGTAATTATTATAGAGAAAAATTATAGAGAGAAAGAAGAAGAGAAGTCTGTTACCTCTCTACTCCAGTATCCAGTTTCTTTCTAAGGTAAGGGGTATTATTTTTTTCGTATTCATGAAGAGAGCTTCTGTTATTCCATTCTTTATTATTATGTTGGAATAACCTGTCTATGCGAAGTACCGCATACAAGGTGAAATTATTCTGTTATTCCATTCTTTATTATTATGCTGGAATAACCTGCCTCATCAAGCACCGCATACATGGTGAAATTCTTTCGTTATTCCATTCTTTATTATTCTCGTTGAATACCCCGCTCGTCATGCGGATTATGCTAGACCTAGTTCCATTCTTTATTATTCTGTTGGAATAACCTGTCTGTGCGGTCTATCACATGCATGATGAATTCTTTGTTATTCCATTCTTTATTATTCTATTGGAATATCCTATCTATGCAGATTACGCTAGACTTGGTTCCATTCTTTATTATTCCGTTGGAATAACCTGTCTGTGCGGTCTAACGCATGCATGGTGAATTCTTTTGTTATTCCATTCTTTATTATTCTATTGGAATAACCTGTCTATGTGGATTATCACATGCATGGTGAATGATTTTTCGTATTCATTCCTTATTAAATTGTGGAAATGATCTGTCTACGTGGATTATCGCATGACGGGTGAAAATCCATTTGCAGTTTCATATATTCTATGATACTCACTTGGTTAAAGTTTTGGCTTCTATACTCCATGAAATTAGTAGAATATCCTGGATATATGCACTTCATCCGGTATCTTTTCATGGAAATATTCTTCTGAGAATTCTTGAATTTTACTCCACAAAGCAGTATCATGTTGACAATTTGGACGTAATTGATTTCAAGATAAATTAACTTATAAATCTTTATAATTTATTCTTGAACTTGTTTAATTGAATTATTATGTCATTGTCATCATCCTTATGCTTATATTGTGATGAAAGTCATCTTTGGCTTACGTGCATAGATGGACTTGGTATGATTATGACTGTGGATTATTCTAAGTATAATCATGACCTGTAATGTTATAAATGATGTGGTAAAAGTCCTCAGAAGCCTGTAGTGAATTGATGGACAATTTTTGGTATGATTATTACCAGGGATTATTCGGTATAGCCATGACCATTGATGATTTAATGAATATCCTTGGCCCGTAGTGCAGGGATGACTCGATGATGTGGTTTATTTATTAAGCTGAGTTTCTGCGATAAAAATTGATGAAAACATTTTAAATCATAGAAGATAGTAGATATCATTCTCTACTTGACTCTTCTAATGGATTGCTTATTCCGCTGCAGTTAAACTTGATGTCTATTGTATTTTATCAGTTTAACATTGTTGAAGACTAATGATAATTTATTCTGCATTATCTTAGTCATAATATTTCTTACTGGGCTAGTTGAGCTCACCCTTTCTTTCATTGTTCTCTTCAGGAAATGAGAACCGGGACTAGTCGGGGAATGTAGTGACGGTCCAGATGATAACATTAGTAGTCCTCATTATTCTATTAAATAGTGTGACAATAAATGTAATGAGAACTCCATTGAGTGTGGATATTGTCTAGATAACAATAATCTTATTAAAACTTTATATATTAAATTCGGTTCTACTTGTATATTTTCCATCATCATATGGGTCCCCGGAGTCTTTAACTCTATCTCCATCCTTTGTAAGTCATACAAAATAGTCCTTTACGTTGACAATATTGCACTCGTGCCCGCATATGATCTTCTACTCAATACGTCAGCTACTACGTTCGCTTTACCAGGATGGTATTGAATGGTATAATCATAATCTTTCAACAACTCAAGCTATCGTCGTTGCCGCATGTTGAGTTCCTTTTGAGTGAAGAAATATTTGAGGCTTTTATGATCCGTATAGATCTCCACCTTCTCTCCATACAGGTAATGTCTCCAAATCTTAAGCAAGAAAAAAGCATCGCTTCAACTCTAGATCATGAGTAGGATAATTCCTCTCATATTCTTTGAGTTGTCATGAGGCATAGGCTATGAGTTTCCCATGTTGCATGAGAACACATCCTAACCCTTTGCTCAAGCATCATATAGATGACAAATCCTCCGAGCCAGATGGTATTGTCGAGCAGTGCTAAATGAGTCTCCTCTTGAGTTCTTGAAAACTCTTTTCACATTCTTCGCTCCAACCGAATTTTGTATCTTTTCGAGTCAGCTGAGTTAATGGAGTAGCGATTCGAGAAAACCCTTCTATGAATCTCCGATAATAACCAGCTAAGCCGAGAAAGCTATGTACGTTGGTCACTGACTTAGGTTGCTCCCAGCTTTGAATTGCTTCAATCTTTGTTGGGTCAACAGATATTCCATAATTTGATATCACGTGCCCAAGGAATGCAATTTCCTCAAGCCAGAACTCACATTTCTTCAACTTAGCATAAAACTTGTTTTCACGAAGCTTTTGAAGTATCAGCCTCAAGTGTTGCTCATGGTCTTCACGGGTTTTGGAGTATATGAAGATGTCATCAATAAAGACGACCACAAAGTGATCCAAATATTCCTTGAATACTCGGTTCATCATGTCCATGAAGGCAGCAGGAGCATTAGTCAATCCAAAATACATGACTAGGAATTCAGAAAGCAGTGTTTGGAATGTCATCAGTTTTAATCTTCAACTGATGATATCTGGAACGAAGATCAATCTTTGAAAAGAATTTGGCTCCTTGCAACTAGTCAAACAGGTCATCAATGCGAGGCAACGGGTACCTATTTTTGATGGTGACATGATTTAACTCCCGATAATCAATACAAAGTTGCATACTTCCATAGTTTAATTTCTCCGTAGTCAAATTTAAACGTTGAGCGCAAGTAGGAGAAATAAAGGAATGGGTAGAACTGATATCAAATAAAGTATAAACTTTTCTAGAGTTTATGATTAGCTTACTCGTGATCACCTCGTTCGGATTCCTCGCTTTTTGGGAGGTTACGACAAACGCTCTCCCTTGAACTACCGTTTTGTCTTGTCTAGGACACCCTTTGATGCCTCCATCCCAGCTGGACTTGACTTTGGTGCACGACCAAATCGGGTTAGGTGACCTTCTTTTCCACAATTATAACATGCTTTAGATCAAGATCGATGCGGTTTGGACTTATGTGTCCTTCCCTCCACATTTGTAACATACGACCGGTGCTCGTTCTCCTTCCCTAAAAACAGGTGCTGGTGCTGACTTCTTTCCATCATTATTGAATCTCCTCTTCTTGAAATGTCCACTCTTATTGTCATGGCCAGGATTACCACCGAAGTGATTACCATTTCTGGCATGTTAATTCCCTCCACGTTTGTTGTCACCGCTTTGATGACTGCTACCACTGGTATTATCGACTTGCCAGCTGCTCTCTCTTGGTTGGGTTGACTCATTATCGCGCTCCAATGACTGAGCCCTATTCACAACATCTTAATACAAACACAGTTTATGAGAGATAAGGTATTGACGTATCTCGGGTTTCAAACCTCTTAGAAACATCCGCGTTATTCTCTCCTTATTATCAACCAAGTGGGACGTAAACCAAGACAACTCGGCAAACTTAGTTTCATATTGTGCCACGATCATATTGTTTTGCTCAAGCTTGATAGTAAAATCCCAAATTTTATGAATAAAGATTTAAATTTCTCGTAATTTTTTTTTTTTTGAATATTATGGTGTGGATTTAATATAATGTTATAGTTGTGGGTAATATTTATAAATTTTGCAAAGTATGCAAGTTGTTATGTTATATTCGATTGGTCGGGGAATATTCTTTGTGTCGGGAAATATTCGTACGACGGCACAATCATTGGCGGACCCCACAACGGAATTATTGTCGGATTGAGAAAATGACAAAAATATTTTTATAAAAATAACGGTGGAAGTTTTACCGTTAATATTGTTGAAACACTCGGTGTTAAAAGTACAGTAATACGCGTGGTTGCATAGTAGCACACGGTATTGTTTATTGATGCTTACGTGATAAGTCAGTTTTGTTCAATTATCGCTACAGTAGTTGTTGCATAGTATCTCACGTTATTGGATTCAATTATTGTCTATTGTTATATATATATATATATTATATGAGTTTTGTTTTATTAGTATTATTAATGTAATAAAACAGAAAAGCTTTTTATATAAAACAGAATACTTTTATAAAGTTATTCTATAAATAGGATATATTATATTCTATTATGCATAGTATTTCGTGATAGTAAAATCTTTTATATAAAATAGAATACTTTTATAAAGTTATTCTATAAATAGAATATATATTATATTTTATTATGCATAAGTGTTGCATAAAGTTACTCGCATAGTATTTTGCATAGTAAAATCTTTTTATATAAAATAGAATACTTTTATAAAGTTATTCGTTTTATTAGATTATAAATAGAATATATTATATTTTATTATAAACCAAACTGGACCGAGTCCATTTAAAAAGTAAATCAATACTGACCGTTCATGGATTGGTTACTATTCGATCCATTCTTCTATAAATAGAAGCTCATTCCTTCATTATTTCTTACTTAATTTCTTTGAAACTCAGAGAGAGAAACTATAGAGAGAAAGAAGAAAAGAATTCTGCTACTTCACTACTTCTATATCCAGTTTTTTCTATATGGTAAGGGATATTATTTGTTGTACTCGTAAGGGGTATTTTTTTTATATTCATGAGGAGAACTTCTGTTATTCCATTCTTTATTATTCTCATTGGAATAACCTTTGATACGCTGGATCACCCTATACTTGGTGAAATTCTTCGTTATTCCATTATTTATTATTCTGCTTTGGAATAACTCTCGTTTATGCATCAACCGTATACATGGTGAAATTATGTTGTTATTCCATTCTTTATTATTACATTGGAATATTATGCTCGCTCAATGCTTTTAATGGGACCTTGTTAAAATCTTTTTATTATTCTCATTTGAATATATTATGCATGCATTTTACGCTGCATTTGGTTCCGTTATTTATTATTCTTGCTGGAATAACTTCGCTCATCTGGCACCGCATGCATGGTAATTTCGTTGTTATTCCATTCTTTATTATTCATTTGAACATCCTATCTGGTCGGTGTAATTTTTGCCGACTCGGTTCCGTTATTTATTATTCTCGTTGAATAACCCGTCTCAATGCAACGATCGCATGCATGGTGATTTCGTTGTTATTCCATTCTTTATTATTCTGTTGAATATCTTATCGGTGCGTATTACGCCTGACCTGGTTCCGTTATTTATTATTCGTTGGAATAACTTGTCTATCGCAAGCACCGCATTCATGGTGATTTCTTTTGTTATTCCATTCTTTATTATACTCATTGGTTAAAGTTTTGACTTCTATACTCCATGAAATTAGTAGAATATCCTTGATATTTGCGCTTCATCCAGTATATTTTCATGGAAATATACTTATGACCATTCTTGAATTTTACTCTACAAAGAAGTATTATGTTGACAATTTAGACGTTAGTAGTTCCTGGATAATTTAATTCTTGAACTTATTTTATTGAATCCTTATATCATTGTCATCATCCTCATGTTTATATTTTGTTGAAAGTCATCTGTGGCCTGTAATATATAGATGGACTTGGTATGATTATGACCAGGGATTATTCGGTATAATCATAACCGTAGTGTTACAAATGATGTGGAAAAAAGTCCTCATTGGCCTGTAGTGCATTGATGGACAGTTTTTGGTATGATTATGTCTATGAATTCTCTTCGGCCAAGGGTGCAAAGATGAATTATTTTATGGCATGATTAGGACCGTTGATGAAAACATAATTATCTTTGGCCCGTAGTGCATGGATAATTTGTGGTCGTGATACTAAATAATATCCTTGGTCGTAGTGCAGGGATGATGTGGATTATTTATTAAGCTGAGTCTCAGCGATAAAAGTGATGAAATACCTTTTTAAATCATAAAAGATAGTAGATTCTATTCTCTACTTGACTCTTTTAATGGATTGCTTGTTCCGTTGCAGTTAAACTTTATGTGTATTATATTTTATCAGTTTAACACTGTTGGGGCTAACGATAATTTATTCTGCATTATCTTAGTCATAATATTTCTTACTGGGCTAGTTGAGCTCACCCTTTTGCTTTCATTGTTCTCTTCAAGAAATGAGAACGTAGTAGGGACTAGTCGGGGAACGGAGTGACGGTCAAGATGATAGCTTTAGTAGTCCTCACTATTCTATGAAATAGTGTGATAATAAATGTATTGAGGACTAATTTTGAGTTTGAATACTGTCTTGAAGATAATATTTGTATTAAAACTCACAGCTCTCTTGTTGTATATTTAAGATTGTATTTGTATTTTGTACCATGTATTTGGCGACTCAGAATAGGTGATGTATACCTATTTTGGGGGCGTCACAGTTAGTATCAAAGCTTAGGGATATAATCCCTGGCTGAGATGTGAGAAAAGAACTAGGAGGGGAGAGACGGGGAATTCCTTCGCTAGTATGACCTACCTAAGTTTATTTGGTATTTAATTGGTCGGTCAGAGTATAGGGATAATATGTGATATGTTAATTAACCCTTGTTTTGTGGCAGAATTTGAAAATGGCATCCGAAAATGTTGAGAACATCAATGGAGCACTGGAGACCGTTGAGTCTCCACAGATCAATAATAAGGAGAATGTGCATCAGGAAGGCGACAAACCTCATGCAAACAACAACACTAACCAAATGATGAACGATGGAATGTTCAGAGGCTTTATGCAATTCATGCAACAACAGGTAAGAAAGACTCCTGTTCAAAATATAGGTGGAAATAATGGCAACCCACGGTCGGTCACCGCTAAGAAGTTTAAGGAGCTGGGACCACCGGAGTTTTTGGGAAAGCCAGAACCACTTAAGGCGGAGACGTGGTTAAAACAGATCACCAAGATATTTCATGTCTTGGGATGCTCAGAGGAGCAAAAGGTTCCATTTGCTACCTTTATGTTGCGTGAAGAGGCAGATTACTGGTGGGAATCTGTAAAACATACCTAGCCTGACGCACTCAAGAAGTCTTGGGAGAAGTTCCAAGAGCTGTTCAACGACAAGTACTTTCCCGAAAGTATTCGTCACATGAAGGAGGTGGAGTTCATCAAGTTGGAGCAAAACAATATGACCATGTCGCAGTACGAGGCTAAGTTTGCCGAGTTGTCTCGGTTGGCATCCCATTTGGTCGATAATGAGGAGCGAATGACGCAAATGTTTCTAAGAGGTTTGAAACCCAATATACGTCAATACCTCATTTCTCACAAACTTTGTTTATATTCAGATGTTGTGAATAGGGCTCGCTTATTCGAGCGCGATAATGAGTCAAAGATAACCAACAGCAACGACCACCAACAACACGATAATAATCATATCGGGTGTGATATCATCGGAATAATGATAACCATCGTGGGGGAAATTATCATGCCATGAATGGTAACCACTTCGGTGGTAATCATGGCCAAGATAATAGAAGTGGAAATTTCAAGAAGAGAAGGTTTAATAATGATGGAAAGACAGCAGTACCAACACCCGTTTCAAAGGAAGAAGAACGACCACCGGTCGTATGTTTCAAATGCGGACAGGAGGGACACATCCGTCCAAACTGTACGCAGCAATCCAAAGCATGTTTTAATTGCGGAAGATAAGGTCACCTAGCTCGATTTTGTCGTATAGTGAAGTCAAGTCCAGCTGGGACGGTGGCACCAAAGGCGGATACAGACAAGCCAAAGCCGGTAGTTTAAGAGAGAGCGTTTTGTTTCTCGTGACGAGGAACCTGAATAAAATTATCATGGGTAAGTTAATCATAAACTCTTGCGAAGTCTATACCGTGTTAGATACCGGTTCTACTCACTCTTTCATTCCACTTAGTTGTGTTCAATGTTTGAATTTAACTCTGGAGAAGTTAGACTTTGATTTATCTGTTGAAACTCAGTTGGGAGAAACCTTCATTACCTCCACTATTTATAAATCTTGTTTGATTCAAATCCACACTTTCACGTTACCTGTCGATCTTATCTCTGTGAAAATACTTGCCTTTGATGTGATTTTAGGAATCGATTGGTTAACTACTCATCATGCTTTTAGTAAGGTTGTTAGCTTTCATATTTCTAACCAACTTGTTATACGAATTCAAGAAACCAAACCACTAAAGTCAATCATTGTCATATCAAGCCAAAAGTATAGAGCCCCAGTCCTTTCATTGTTGACTTCCTTGCATGGAATGCACTGAAGCCAGACTATTCGTAGGGGACATCATGAATAACGGTGGCAAGTTGATAGGTATCAATGTGACGTGCTATCAAAGTCTTGGATGAGGGTTACAGTTTTGAATGATATTTCTATAGTTAATAAATTTCTTAATGTATTTCTGAAGACTTCTTGGCCTACCGCAGAGCATGAAATCGAATTTTGTATTGACCCCAGTACAAAACCCCATTTCTAAAACCGTTAAATATTTCTTCAACTAAAATGAACGTAACATGCGCCAAAGACGTTGACTCGAGCAGTTAAAGATTACGATCGTACCATTCAATACCATCGTGGGAAAAACGAAAGTGGTAGCTGACGCGTTGAGTAGAAGATCGTATGCGTTTATGAGTGTGAATATACGAACCTACGTGAAGATAACGAATATACGATTAGAATCGACTTTAATCGATAAAGTTAAAGTTGCTCAAGCTACATACTCAGAGCTGATGAATGTGAAGAAGAAGGTTCAAGAGGGCGTTATTCTAGAAGCAAGAATCGACGAAGAGAGGAATTCTCAACCCTCAATTTATTTGGCCCATTTGAAATCCTCGATCGAGTAGGAACTGTGGCTTATAGACTCATTTTACTGCCAAGTATGTCACGTGTTCATAACGTTTTTAACGTATCGATGTTACGTAAATATGTGGATGACCCGAACCACATTATTGATTTAGAACCGGACGAGATAACGGATAATTTAACATATAAAGATATACCTATTAAAATCTTGGATAAGAAGGATCATATTCGACACTCAAAGGTTATACCTCAAGAGTTAGAATCTAACAAGGTATCCTCATCCGTTTCTAAGATACCAGAGTACGCACGTAAATTTTGGAGGGCTTAAATTTCATAAGGAGGGGAGATTGTAAAATCCCAAATTTTACGAATAAAGATTTAAATTTCTTAGAATTCTTTTTTTAATATTATGGTGTGGATTTAATATAATGTTATAGTTGTGGGTAATATTTATAAATTTTGCAAAGTATGCAAGTTGTTATATTATATTCGATTGGTTGGGGAATATTCTTTCAGGTCGGAAAATATTAAATGCGACAACACAATCATTGGTGGACCCCACAACGGAATTATTGTCGGATTGAGAAAATGACAAAAATATTTTTATGAAAATAACGGCGGAAGTTTTACCGTTAATATTGTTGAAACACTCGGTGTTAAAAGTACAGTAATACGTGTGGTTGCATAGTAGCACACGGTATTGATTATTGATGCTTACGTGATAAGTCACTCAGTTTTGTTAAATTATTGCTACGATGAGTTCTTTGCGATAGTATCTCACGTTATTGGATTCAATTATTGTCGATTGTTATATATATATATATATGAGTTTTGTTTTATTAGTATTATTAATGTAATAAAACAGAAAAGCTTTTTATATAAAACAGAATACTTTTATAAAGTTATTCTATAAATAGAATATATTATATTCTATTATGCATAGTATTTTTTATATAGTAAAATCTTTTTATATAAAACATAATACTTTTTATAAAGTTATTCATTTTATTAGATTATAAATAGAATATATTATATTTTATTGTAAACCAATCTGACCGTCTGCTTAAAAGTAAATCAATCTGGACCGTTCATAGATTGGTTATTATTATTCATCCATTCTTCTATAAATATAAGCTCATTCCTTCATTATTTCTTACTTAATTCTTTGAAACTCTAGAGAGAGAAACTATAGAGAGAAAGAAGAAAAGTATTCTGCTACTTCACTACTTCTATATCTAGTTTCTTCTATAAGGTAAGGGATATTATTTGTTGTACTCGTAAGGGGTATTATTTTTTTCATATTCATGAAGAGAACTTCTGTTATTCCATTCGTTATTATTCTATTGGAATAACTTGTATATGCAGTCTACCCTATACTTGGTGAAATTCTTCTGTTATTCCATTATTTATTATTCTGCTGGAATAACCTATCTATGTAAGTACCGCATACATGGTGAAATTTCGTTGTTATTCCATTCTTTATTATTACATTGGAATATCACGTCTCATGCTTTTACGTGGGACTGGTTCCGCTCTTTATTATTTCATTGGAATATCCCACATACATGCGTTTTACTTACCGACCGGTTCCGTTATTTATTATTACATTGGAATAACTTTATGCATCTGAATACCACATGCATGGTGATTTTTGTTGTTATTCCATTCTTTATTATTCATTGTTGGAACATCCCAGCCGGTGCAATTTACTTTGACCGTTCCGTTATTTATTATTTTGTTGAATAACATGTCTACATGCAATATATCGCATGCATGGTGATTTCGTTGTTATTCCATTCTTTATTATTCTGTTAGAATATATCTTGTCGGTCGGCAGGCGTATTATGCCTCGATTGGTTTCGTTATTTATTATTACGTTGGAATAACTCGTACATCTGCAAGTACCACATTCATGGTAATTTCTTTTTTTTATTCCATTCTTTATTATACTCAGTTGGTTAAAGTTTTGACTTATATACTCCATGAAATTAGTGGAATATCCTTGATATTTGCGCTTCATCCAGTATCTTTTCATGGAAATATACTTCTGACCATTCTTGAATTTTACTCTACAAAGAAGTATCATGTTGACAATTTAGACGTTATTAGTTCCCGGATAATTTAATTCTTGAACTTGTTTTATTGAATTCTTATATCATTGTCATCATCCTCATGTTTATATTTTGTTGAAAGTCATCTGTGGCCTGTAGTGCATAGATGGACTTGGTATGATTATGACCAGGGATTATTCGGTATAATCATGACCATAATGTTACAAATGATGTGGAAAAAAGTCCTCATTGGTCGTAGTGCATTGATGGGACGCTTTTGGTATGATTATGGCTATGGATTCTCTTCGGCTAAGGGTGCAAAGATGAATTGTTTTATGGCATGATCAGATAGTTGATGAAAACACAATTATCTTTTGGCCCGTAGTGCATGGATAATTCGTGGTCGTGATACTAAATAATATCATTGGTCAGTAAAAGTGGGGATGATGTGGATTATTTATTGTCGAGTCTCAAATGATAAAAGTGATTAAAACCTTTTAAATCATAAAAGATAGTAGATTTTATTCTCTACTTGACTCTTTTAATGGATTGCTTGTTCATTGCTAGCTTAAACTTGATGTCTATTGTATTTTATCAGTTTAACATTATTGAGGACTAATGATAATTTATCCCTCATTATCTTAGTCATAATATTTCTTACTGGGCTAGTTGAGCTCACCCTTTCCTTTACTGTTCTCTTCAGGAAATGAGAATATAGCTTGGACGAGTCGGGGAACAGATTGACAGTCCAGATGATAGCATTAGTAGTCCTCACTATTCTGTTAAATAGTGTGACAATAAATGTAATGAGGACTTATTCTGAGAGTGGATATTGTCTAGAAGACAATATTTATATTAAAACTCACAGCTCTCTTGTTGTATATTTAAGATTGTATTTGTATTCTGTACCATGTATCTGGCGACTCAAGATGGGTGATGTATACCTATTTTTGGGGGCGTCACATTGATGAACTCTACCTCCTTCATGTGACGAATACTTTCAGGAAAGTACTTGTCGTTGAACAGTTCTTGAAACTTCTCCCAAGACATCTTTCAAGGCGGCGGCGGGTTGTATACGCTTTTCTGATTCCCACCAAGTAATCTACCTCTACTCGCAACATGAAGGTGGCAAAGGGAACCTTTTGCTCCTCGGAGCATCCCAAGACATCAAATATCTTGTTGATCTTTTTTATCCAAGTCTCTGCCTTAAGTGGTTTTGGCTCTCCAAAAAACTCTGGTGGTCCCAGCTCCTTGAACTGCTTAGCGGTGATCGTCCGAGAGTTATCAGGGTTTCCACCTGCATTTTGGACAGGAGCCGCCTTCGCTTGATGTTGCATGAATTGCATAAAACCTCTGAACATCCCATCGTTCATCATTTGATCGTTGTTGTTTACCTGAGGATTATTTATTGTCTTCCTATTCCACATTATCCTAGGTATTAATTTGAGGTGACTCAACGATCTCATGTGCTTCATTGCTTATCTCAACATTTTCGGATGCCATTTTCAAATACTGCCACAAAACAAGGGTTAATTATCATATCACATATTATCCCTATACTCTGACCGACCAATTAAATACCAAATAAACTTTGGTAGGCCATACTAGCGAATGAATTCTCCGTCTCTCCCCTCCTAGTTCTTGTCTTACATCTCAACCTGGGATCATATCCCTAAGCTTTGATACCAACTGTGACGCCCCCAAAACAGGTATACATCACCCATCTTGAGTCGCCAAACACATGCTACAAAATATAACTACAAACTTAATTATACAAACGTCGTGTAATATACGACAAAACATAGCTGAGAATTTAAACAGGAATATTGCCTTCTAGATAATATCCACTCTCATATAGAGTCCTCATTATATTTATTGTCACACTATTTTATAGAATAGTGAAGACTACTATAAAACCATCTCGGACCATCACTCCGTTCCCCAACTAGTCCCGGCTACGTTCTCATTTCCTGAAGAGAACAATGAAAGCAAAAGGGTGAGCTCAACTAGCCCAGTAAGAAATAGTATGACTAAGATAAGCCTTCAACAATGTTAAACTGATAAAATACAATAGACATCAAGTTTAACTGCAGCGGAATAAACAATCCATTAGAAGAGTCAAGTAGAGCATGATATCTATTATCTTCTAGGATTTAAAATGTTTTCATCAATTTTTATCGCTGAGACTCAGCTTAATAAATAAACCACATCATAGAGTCATCCCTGCACTACGGGCCAGGGATATTCATTAAATTATAAATGGTCATGACTATACCGAATAATCCCTAGTCATAACCATACCAAAAACTGTCCATTAATGCACTACAGGCCACTGAGGACTTTTACCACATCATTTATAACATTACAGTCATGATTATCTTTGAATGATCCTCGGTCATAATCATACCAAGTCCATCTATGCACGTAAGCCAAAGATGACTTTCATCACAATATAAGCATGAAGATGATGACAATGACATAATAATTCAATAAAACAAGTTCAAGAATAAATTTTAAAGATTTATAAGTTAATTTATCCTGAAATCAATTACGTCCAAATTGTCAACATGATATTGCTTTGTGGAGTAAAATTCAAGAATGCTCAGAAAAATATTGCCATGAAAAGATACTGGATGAAGAGCAAATATCCAGGATATTTTACTAATTTAATGGAGTAGAGAAGCCAAAACTTTAACCAACTGAGTATAATAGAATGTATGAAACTCGCAAATGGATTTTCACCATTATGCAAGAATCCACGTAGATGCATCATTTTCACAATTTAATAAGGAATGAATACGAAGGATCATTCACCATGCATGCAGTAATCCACATAGGCAGGATATTCCAGCGTAATAATAAAGAATGGAATAATGTAAGAATTCACCAGCATACGATAAGCGCATGCAGATGCAAAAGTTATTCCCAATGAGAATAATAAAGAATGGAACGAAGTCATGCGTGAATCCGCATGCATGGATGTTCTAACAAAATAATAAAGAATGGAATAACAATGAATTCACAGGTGCATGCGATAGATCGCATGCATAAAAAGTTATTCCAATGTAATAATAAAGAATGGAATAATGAAGAATTTCACCATGTATGCGGTATTGCATAGATAGGTTATTCCAACATAATAATAAAGAATGGAATAACAACTCTTACGAGTATTGAAAGAAAATAACTCTCTTCATGAATACGAAAGAATTATACCCCTTACCTCAAAAGAAGACTGGATATTGGAATAGTGAGGTAGCAGACTTCTCTTCTTCTTTCTCTCTATAATTTTTCTCTATAATAATTGCTCTATAGCTTTAGTGAATTTGTGAGAAATGAATGAAAAATGAGCTTCTATTTATAGAAAAATATAGTTTCGATAATTGCACGTTTTGGGGCTCAAAATATTATAATATAATACCTTCCTCTTTTTCTTCATTTTTAATTTAGTCCTGCAAGTATTATCAAACTTGCATCACCTCCCCTAATAATAAATAATGTGAATCAATAGTTCAATCATGTGAATCAATAGTTATAATCATGTGAAAATATGAATTACAGTATAGTACCTCCATCTATACCTCCATTTTTAACTTTGTCATGTAAGTATTTTCAATCTTACACCAACTCCCCTAATAGTACAAGAATGTGAATCAATAGTACACACATGTGAACAAATAGTTATAATCATGTGGATTAATAGCAATTAATTGCTCATTTATCCGATTAATTACCCGACTGGTCAGTAAAACTTCCTGACATCAATTAATATCGAAATAAATGTCGATTTCCACTAACACTAATAATTCCAACACAATGGAACTATCAATTTCATCTTTAATCAACATGAACTTATTCATCATAAATATTATAACTCACAATATTTAACAACCAGGTCGTTCCCAAGAAAGAGGGGGCTTTCCGATAAGGATTTCTCCTTATTGGCGCGCAATTAGATGACCAAACCTCTCCTCGATGTAACTTCTAGACATTGTAAATATTGTAATTTAATAATATGAATAACTTTATCGTCTCAATTATTGATTTAATAATATAACATATTATGCGAGATGATAATTGTGACAATAATTGAATCAATAATATGAGAGATATGATGCAATAATTACTTTAGCAATAATTGAATATAACTCGAGTGACTTCTCACGTAAGTATCAATAATCAATCTGGAGTGTAGCTACTATGCAACCACGCCAGACATCTTTGTACTTTTACTACTAGGGTAGTTCAACAGTTAGCAGTAAAACTTCCGCCGTTATTATTTTTATAAAAGATAATTTTGTTGTTTTCTAACTACGACAATACTTCCGTTGTGGGGTCCACTAATGATTGTAGTCGTCAGACAAATATTTCCCAGATTAAAACGAATATTCCCCGACCAATCGAATATTATATAACCACTTGCTTACTTTGTAAAATTTATAAATATTACCCACAACTATAACATTATATAATATCCAAACCATAATATTCAAAAATATATTTCGAGAGAAATTAATCTTTATTCATAAAAGTTGGTATCTTACAGTTGGGCCTTGAAACACAAGATCCAAGATTTAATAGACAATGGTGAGATCGTGGTCACTAAACCAGATCAACCTCATGTACAAGACAACCCTCTTCCTCAACACAAAGAAGAAGAGGTCAACATGATCAGTTGGAGCACTGGACAGAGTTCCAGTTTTAACGGTGAATCATCCCAGACCTTCAAAGATGGAGTTGACAGATGGGATTATGAAAAGTTCCAGTTTACTATGGAATGAAAGATGAAAGCTCTTTGCAAACAAATTGAGCAATTGGCAGAACTGGTGACCCACCAGCATCAAGTCACATGCCAATTAATTAGATAGGAGCATGCCTATCTCCTTCCATTTTTTATGAATGCTCCACCATCACCTTCAGAAAGCGAAGCTATGGAGGATAAGGTTGCAAAGCGAGCAAATGCTAAAGCCCATCGGGATTTTGCCAATCAGAGGGAGTTTACCTATCTGGGCCAACCTATGGAGGAAATATTTCAAATGTTGATCAATGAAGGAAGAATTACATCCCTTCTACCTCCAATTAATCCCCGTGCAGGACGGTTCAACTCTGATGGAGTATGTCAATACCATTCACATTCTCGTGGTCACAACATAGAAGAATGTTGGGCACTCCGCCATCTCATTCAAAATCTCATTGATAGCGGTGTCCCGCAGGTGGCAGACGACGACACTGTGCAACTTGAGGGTGGGAATACATGTCCTACCAAATGGAAGGGATCAGTAGCAGTTATATCCGATGAGGATTATGATACTGTCAAAGCATTTCCCATACAAGCAATTCAACTCAAAGGAGCTAACAATCCTTTAAAAGTGGCCGCACTAGAGCCAATTTCTTTACTTTTCAGACCACAATATCCTGTTGTCAGCTTACACAAAGTTCCATGGAATTATGGAGAAGCTTAAGGATCCACGTCTCATACTACTACTACTACTACATGTCGAAGGAAAATCCATTGTATCTTCCTCAAAGGGCGATGAAGCCTGCCATTAAAGGAAACGGGAAGATTTCCATGGAGAAGATTAAAAAATTCCTCCGCACTATGGGCCATAATGAAGCCAAGGTGGTTTTAAGCTTAAGAGAAGCTCCACATCAGATATCAATACTGGACTTGGTTTTCTCTTTTGAGGATCACCGGAAGATTTTATTGAAGGTTTTGGAAGAAGCCTACTTACCGAAATCATTGGATGTGAAAAAATTTCAACATATGGTTGATCACATTTTCAACAACAATGTGATATCCTTCACTGATGACGACATACCTCCCGAAGGGACCGGTCATTGCAAGCCATTGCACATTGCAGTTTTGTCTTCCGGGTATATGCTAGCTGGAGTTTTGATAGATGGAGGTTCGTCTCTAAATATTTATCCTTATGCCACCTTGGTGAAGATGAATGTCAATCTCAAACGGATCCAAAGCAGCCTTACGGTTATCAAAGTTTTTGATGGATCTCGACGAAATTCCGTCAGAAAGATTGAGCTGCCAATTGAGATTGGTCCAAATACATTCAATGTATCCTTTCATGTCCTCAAGATAGACTCAAGATACAACTTGTTATTGGGGAGACCATGGATACACATGGTTGGAGCTGTTCCATCCACATTATATCAACATCTCAAACACATTGTCAACAACAGTCTAGTCACTGTCAACGCTGAGCCGGAATGTCCTGAACAAGGAGATCTACCAATCATCGACTTCAATTAGAAGTCATGGCTTGGGACGATTTTCATTCCTTGGAAGTGAGTAACACTCAATACCAACCTATTGGAGCACCACTTACCATACCCAAGATTTTGTTAGAGGTTATATCTTACCACTCAAGAAATGATGTCATTGGGTCATCAGCCTGGACAAGGGCTTGGTAAAAATTAGCAGGGTATTAAGCACCCTATTCAAATGTCCAGTCAAATTGGGACAGCCGGACTAGGCTATTCTGCCAGTTCCAGTCATAGGAATCCTCATAAGCACAAACAGGTTCCTCAAGCTCCCGCCACACGGCAATTTTTTCCATCTGCACCGCATGAGCTGATACAGTCTCCAGTTAAGGTGTCATCCCATGTTATGGCTATACTGTTTCCCAAACCAGTACCATTCAAAGCAAAAGAGGTTATGATTCCTGATCCCAAAGTGAAAGAAAAGGAGCGGAAACGTAAACATGACATCACATTGATGATGTCAGGCATACGTATCATTGTCCATGATGAACATACAAACAGATATAACCCAGACGATGATTGCCCAGATGTCATGGCTATCATTCGGGAGAAGGAGGACAATATAATCCCTCCATCACTGCAGTCCACCAGGACTTTGCCCTCGACAATTGGAGTAGCACTCCATGTATTGGTCGACGAAGGTAAAACGGGCAAAAAATCCCTCTTCCCTGTAGATAACTTTAATTGCTTACTTTTCTATACAGTATTAGAAGTTATTTTATCAAGTACATGCTAACACTTTTGTATGATTAAACAGTTTCATATATTAAGTGAAAGCATATTTTGGTTTCAGGACTCTGAATTTAGATGTGTATATACTTGCTGATGAGGTGCCTTCTCTCCACAAGGGCTGTAACTTTGATGCAAAGTTGGACTCAGACTTAATGGACATATAAGAGGACATTGAGACACCTCAGGAGATTAAGGAATGGATTGTAGACAAACCTAAACCTAACCTTGACCAAACCATTTCTTTCAATCTTGGAACCTTAAAAAACCCTAAGTTAATCCAAATTGGTTCAAACCTCACTCCAAACCAACGGAAAGACATGGTTGCACTATTAACCCAATTCCAGGATGTGTTTGCATGGTCTCATGAAGACATGGTGGGTTTTTCCACTAACATTGTTCTTCATCACCTTCCCATTAAAGAAGGATTCAAGCCAGTTAGGCAGAAGCTCAGGCGATTGAAACCTGAGTGGAGTTTGAAGGTTAAAGAAGGAATTGTGAAACAATTTCAAGCTGGCATTATCATTGTGTCTACATATCCGGAGTGGATATCTAACATTGTTCCCGTGCCTAAACCTGGAGGAAAGGTGCTAGTTTGCGTGGATTACCGGGATCTAAACAAAGCTTTCCTTAAAGATAGCTTTCCTGTGCCCTTTATCCACATTCTTATTGACAATACTGCTCAATACGGCATGTACTCCTTTGCGGATTACTTCGCAGGGTACCATCAGATTATGGTTGTTGAGGAGGACCGTGAGAAAACTGCTTTCATCATGCCTTGGGGATGTTACAGACGGTTGTCATTTGGCCTCATGAATGCCGGGGCAACCTACCAGCGAGCTATGATGGCTCTTTTCCACGATTTAATGCATAAAGAGATAGAGATCTATGTGGATGACATCATTGTTAAGTCTCAAAGGGAAGAAGACCACTTAGACCATCTCAGAAAGCTATTCAACAGGTTGTGTAAGTACAACTTGAAGTTAAATCCAACCAAGTACGCCTTTGGTGTCAAATCAGGCAAGAGGCTAGGTTTCCTAGTCAGCCACAAAGGGATTGAACTGGTTCCTACCAAAATCCAGGCCATCAAGGAATTTCCCATTCCTCAGACAGAGAAGGAAATACGGGGATTTTTGGGAAGAATAAAGTTCATTAGCATATTTATCTCTCAACTCACAACAACCTGTGAGCCCATCTTTAAGTTGTTAAGGAAGAACTCCTCCATGAAATGGAACGATGAGTGTCAAAAAGCCTTCCTTACCATTAAAGAGCAGCTGGTTAATGCTCCTATTTTGGTAACTCCCAGGGATGATGTTCCCCTGTTCATGTACCTGTCCATTAATGACAATGCCATGGGCTACATGCTGGGGCAAAAAGACGATAGAAGCCAATAATGAGCTATCTGTTACCTCAGCAAAAGATTCAGCATCAGTGAACACAAGTACACTCTGATTGAGAAAACTTGTTGTGCTTTGGCATGGGCTTCCATGATGTTACAGCATTACCTCCATGGTCACACAACCCATCTCATATCCCGCGTGGATCCTCTCAAGTATGTGTTTAGTAAGCCCATACTGAATTGTTGACTGTCTAGATGGTAGTTAATCCTATAGCAATTTGACATCGTCTACGTGATGCAAAAGTCTGTCAAAGGTCAAGGAATTACGGATCAACTGTTCGCCATACCTGTAGGGGATTATAAACCCTTAGAAACATACTTTCCCGACAAAGGGGTAATGACAGTTCAGCAACACCATCAGTACGATGCATGCCACACATGGAAAATGTATTTTGATGGAGCTGTTAATACAGAAGGCTCTGGAGCTGGAGCAGTTCTAATATCCGTACGGGGGAACAGTAACTCGTCGCCGTCAAATTGCAGTTTGTCAGCACCAACAACACAGGTGAGTATGAAGGTTATATCAGGGGGCTAAAACTTGCCCGTTCAATGGGCATCAGGTGGTTAACTGTCTTTGGAGATTTGAATTGGTAATCAAACAATCCACGAGAATCTATCAAACCAAAGAATTACATTTGATGCCTTACCATCGGCAAGTTTTACAGATGGCTTTGGAGTTCAAAGAAATCTCCTTTCTATACATTCCTCATAATAGGAATGATTTTGCGGATGCACTAGAAACGTTGGCCTCCTTGATTCACATACTTGACAAGGAAAACATGTAAAGCATCACATTTAACCTACAAAAGGCCCCATCTTATGGGAACTATGTTGGAGAAGTATCGGATGAGTTACCTCCCATCCACTACCCTTGGTATTAGAATATCAAGGAGTATCTGCGAGATGGATCTACACCCACTGAGGTGAGCATAACTGAGAAGAGGCGGATTCATCGACTTGCTATGAAATTCTACCTGAGCGGAGATGCACTCTACAAGAGAGATGCAGGATTAGGTCTCCTCAGATGTTTGGATAAAGACCAAGCTCAGAGGCTCATGGATGAGATCCATGGTGGAGTATGTGGCCCATACATGAGCGGCCCCTTATTTGTCAAGAAAATTCTCAGAACAGGGCATTATTGGCTTACACTCAAAGCTGACTGTGATGATCACGTCAAGAGATGTTATCAATGCCAAATTCATGGGAATGCTATCCACGCCCCTCCAAGGGAACTCCACAATATGAGTTCGCCATGGCCCTTCTCAATATGGGGAATGGTCGTGATCGGGCCCATCGAGCCCAAAGCCAATAATGGACAACGATTCACATTCACCATAATCGACTACATCACCAAATGGGTAGAAACAGTCTCCTTCCCCAGGGTTACTAAAGAAGTCATCATTGTTTTCATCAGAAATAATGTAGTCTGTCGATATGGACAACCAGAGGTCATTGTGTCAGACAATGCTAAGAACCTCAACAACAAAATGATGGAGGAGTTTTGTAGTAAATTCCATGTCAAACACCTTAACTCCGTCATCTACCGTCCAAAGATGAATGGTGCTATTGAAGCAGCTAATAAAAATATCAAGAAGATCATGCAGAAAATGTCCGCCAATCATAAAGGATGGCCTGACCTCTTGCCTCTGACTTTATTAGCCTACAGAACTTCCATGCGTACTTCCACTGGGGCAACCCCCTACTCATTAGCTTATGGGATGGAAGCAAAGGCTCCCGTAGAGGTGGAAATGGAATCCCTTAGAGTGTTGATGGATGCTCGGTTGATGAAGACCAATGGGTACAAGATGTATCACCAATTGTCTCTAATAGGCGAAAGGCGTAACCGTGGCTCTCTTTCATGGTCGATTATATCAAAGAAAGGATCGCCGGATCCTACAATGAAAAAAGTTCGGCTACTAGTAGTTCAAACAACATGACTTGGTTTTAAAGAAGATCACTGACAACCAAGATCAATCTAAGGGAAAATTCGTTCCTAACTGGGAAGGCCCATTTGTTGTCAAGGAGGTATTGACAGGAGGCGCTCTCAGACTATAGGAAATGGATGGCGATGAATTTCCACAGCTAATCAACTCGGACACCGTGAAACGGTACTATGTCTGAAGTTACCATTAAGCAAACATCCTGGTATTGATCATCCAATCACCAGTCATTCCGGTTTTGAACCCTCTCTTTTTATAAATTCTTCTGCCCCTTAGGGAAACATACATTGCAAACCAGCAGCCTGGTTTCACCTCAGATTAAACTTTTTATACCTGCAGTTTATCCTAAAGACGGGATTAAACTCTTCATACCTGCAGTTTATCCTGAAGACGGGATTAAACTTTTCTACGCTTGCAGTTTGTCCTGAAGACGGGATCAAACTTTTTCCACACCTACAGTTTGTCCCCATTATGGGATAAAACTTTCTTCTCCCCGTAGTATAGCCTGCACATGGGATTCACACTTCTCTTTGGCTGCGATTCATCCTGAGGGGCGAACTACGTCGACCTGATCTCCTTGATACACGGGAGTATGTAGGCAACCATATTCTATATGGCCCGGTCGCAATAAACAAAAAACAACAAAAACATTTCTACCCTTTCTCTACAAAAACAAAAATAATAAAAATACTTCTACACCCTTCTTCATCAATAAAGCTTCTACACCCATCTGCCTTTCACATTAAGTGTTGAACCTCCTACACCAGGTTCGAACTACGCAGACTTGATCTCCTCTTCAATAGGAGTACGTAGGCAGCCATTTATGGTTCAATCTAACCCCCTACCAGAACAAAAATGCTTGTCACACGGTACTGGGATCAACTTTCAATTCACCACATTTCACCGGCTTCAGACCAAAGGGATGGAATTACCCAACCTCTCTTCACAAATAGAAGATTCGGTGACCATCTAAGTTGCGGTTATGCCTCAAAGAGCAATACCAATCCATAAGAGATGGAACTAACTAGGCTTCTCACAAATAGAAGTACTGGCGACCATCTGTGGTGTGATCAATCTCAGAGAGGAAAAGCCACACTCCTCTCCACATTTCCATACAGATACCAGTCCCAAGACACCAAAGATGGTAGGGATACATACAGATCAATGATCCATTCTAAGAGATCCTGTGATGGCTCAATGTCCACATATCAAGGATAAGTTCAGAATGCATCAAGATCACAAGGCCCTGAAGAAACAGGCAAATATCAAGCAAGTATCAAGGTATAATTGAAAGGGAAGTAAATCAAAATATATTTATCTTCTATATATACTACTGTTTGATATATACATCTGTACTGTACATGACAAAATGGCTAAGTTAGTCTATGCAGAAAAATACAAAGCTATCTACGGATCTGTGTGTATGTGTACTATCAGATCTAACATAGCATCCCTCTCTGAAGACGGAGGTAAAGCTGCAAGCTCCTGCCCAATGGCATCTAAACGAGCTAGTAGATCAGAGGCTAACTGCATGGTGACATGATGCTCATCAATGTATGCACTCATATCGGCAAGGATGCCAGTCGTATGGGATATCACTGAGGTACTGTCTGCAATGGCCACATCCCTAGTAGATAGGGTGGCATCCCGCTCCACAATCAACGCATCCCTTGCCTGATCTAGCCTCATCCCTCTCTAATAGAGCGGCGTCTCTCCCATCAAGAGCTGTCAACATCGAGGCCCTAGCCTGATCTCTCTCATAGGTCATCGGATGTAGGCTCGCCCAAAATCTGGTCTTTGAATCTTTGGGTAATAGTAGCACTTGGGGTGGGAGAATCCATCACAAATGCTGGCAGCCAGCAGTCAAGTCCCCATCAATGGGAATGTCAACCTCCTCCATAGGCTCCTCATCATTGGAATCAATATCCTGCACTGTGGATACTACCATAGCCGATGCAGTCTCTGTCTCCATCCATGTTGAATACTCTGCAGAATAACCCGGATGACTGATAGAAAAATCAGCTAGCTCTCGCTGATCCCAACAGGCATACAACCTGGATCTGTCCACTGATGATAAATGGCGAGAAGCGAAGCGCTAAATCACTGCCCCCTCATATGGGTGAAAAATCTGAAAACTGGTCAAACTGACACATTACGACCAATGGGTGGTAGGTGATCATCCCTCTCAAACCAGCTATAGGAAGATAATATATGCCCAGAGCATTAGTAATGAAGCTGTAGGGTGAGCTAAGCCCTGTACACGGCAATATAGCGAATGGATCTCCAATCCCTGCTAGGAAACCTGACCAAGACTCAGCATCTATACACTTTGCAGGCTGGAAGGAGTATGACATCACTATATAATGGGTGAAACAATATCCATGCCGTCTGAATGTGCCAATCGGTCCCAAGTGTGACATAAACCATAAATGCTGACATGACCGAAGCCTTTTATGAACACTCCTGCCAGATAAGTGCAGCAATATGTGGCCGACCTCAGAGTCTCTGCCATAATCATCGGTAGGATGGTGTGTGTGAGACCCCAAATTTTATGAATAAAGATTTAAATTTCTCAAAATATTTTTTTTAAATATTATGGTGTGGATTTGATATAATGTTATAGTTGTGGGTAATATTTATAAATTTTGCAAAGTATGCAAGTTGTTATAAAATATTCATTTGGTCGGAGAATATTCTTTTTATCGGGGAATATCCGTACGACGGCACAATCATTGGTGGACCCCACAATAGAAGTATTGTCGTAGTTAGAAAACGACAAAATTATCATTTTATAAAAATAACGACGAAAGTGTTACCGTTAAAACTGTTGAACAACCCGGTAGTAAAAAACAACGAATAATATCTTGCGATTGCGTAGTAATACCAGTATTGATTATTGATGCTTACGTGAGAAGTCACTCGGTTATACTCAATTATTGCTACGAAGAATTCTTTGCATCATATCTCTCATATTATTGATTCGATTATTGTCAAGATTATCATCGCATAATATGATATATTATTAAATTAATAATTGAGACGAAAAAGTTATTCATATTATTAAATTGTAATATTTACAATGTCTAGAAGTTCTGTCAAGGAGAGGTTTGGTCATCTAATTGCGTGCCAATAAGGAAAAATCCTTATCGGAATGCCCCCTCTTTCCTGGGAACGACCTAGTTGTTAAATATTATGAGTTATAATATTAATGATGAATAAGTTCGTGTTGATTAAAGATGAAATTGATAGTTCCATTATGTTGGAATTATTAGTGTTAGTGGAAATCGACATCTATTCCGATGATAATTGATGTATGGGGGTTATATTGATAAATCGGGTAATTAATTGGATAAATGAGCAATTAATTGGTACTAATTCACATGCTTATATAACTATTTATTCACATGTGTGTACTATTTAATCACATTCTTGTACTATTAGGGGAGTTGGTGCAAGATTGATAATACTTGCATGACTAAGTTAAAAATGGAGGTATAGATGGAGGTACTATATTGTAATTCATATTTTCACATGATTATAACTATTGATTCACATGATTGAACTATTGATTCACATTATTTACTATTAGGGGAGGTGGTGCAAGTTTGATAATAGTTGCAGGATTAAATTAAAAATGAAAGAAAAGTTAGAGGTATTGTACTGTAATATTTCGAGCCCCAAAACATGCAATTATCGAAACTATATTTTCCTATAAATAGAAGTTCATTCTTCCTTCATTTCTCACCAATTCACTAAAGCTATAGAGAAATTATTATAGAGAAAAATTATAGAGAGAAAGAAGAAGAGAAGTCTGCTACCTCTCTAGTCCAGTATCCATTTTCTTTCTAAGGTAAGTGGTATTATTTCTTTCGTATTTATGAAGAGAGCTTCTGTTATTCCATTCTTTATTATTATGTTGGAATAACCTGTCTATGCGAAGTACTGCATACATGATGAAATTCTTCTGTTATTCCATTCTTTATTATTCTGTTGGAATATCCTGTCTGTGCGGTTTACGCTAGACCTAGTTCTATTCTTTATTATTCATTGGAATAACTCACATCATGTGATTATCTATCGCATGCATGGTGAATTCTCTGTTATTCCATTCTTTATTATTCTGTTGGAATATCATGTCTGTGCGGATTACGCTAGACCTAGTTCCATTCTTTATTATTCTGTTAGAATATCTTGTCTGTGCGAATTACGCTAGACCTGGTTCCATTCTTTATTATTCTGTTGGAATAACCTATTTGTGCGGTCTATCGCATATATGGTGATATTCTTCTGTTATTCCATTCTTTATTATTATGTTGGAATAACCTGTCTATGCGAAGTATCGCATACATGGTGAAATTCTTCTATTATTCCATTCTTTATTATTCTGTTGGAATAACTTGTCTATGTGGATTACCGCATGCATGGTGAATGGTCCTTTGTATTCATATGAATAATATTTTCATTCAAAAGGGGTTTCTGCCAGGGGCAGTTTCATAATTTTTCTGACCCTCAAAAATTCTGGAAAAATTTGAAATGATAATTTGATGAGTTTTCTATATTGTGTCCAAAGATGGCGATTTTTAGATGTATAAATTAAGAGTTATGGATTTTATGGGATAAGACTATTTTAAAAGTAAACCCTTATAACTCCTTGTGGTTAACTCCAAAATTGGTGAAATTTTTATTGGGAGTACATGTATATAACAGGAGTATACCATGTAAATTTCAGATTTTTTTGACAAAAGTACAATTTATGATAAATGTCTAAATATTCGGCAGTTTTGGCCATATGAAAAATACTAAATGAATTTTAAAAATTCCGAGAAAAATATATGTTCAATATGGGACTATATTCTGCTAAATCCCAAAAAAAAAATATTTTTGGGACTAATTTGGTATTTTTCATGAAAATGAACTAGTTATGAGTAAATGAATTAAATATGTTATGTGAAGTAACAAAATTGAAAAATAGGATTTTATGGCTTGGGAATCCTATATAGGGTATATCAGATTTTTGATGAGGATTTGATCATTGGTGATGAAATCTTATGAGTATGACATTTTGAATGATTAAAATGCATTATTTGGTAAAGTGTAAATAATTGAAATAAATTGTTTATAAGTTTAAGAAGTGATTAAAATATTATTATAATAATATTAGATTATGAGTTTATTAAGTGATTGATAATATTTGGATAAATTTAAAGTCTTTAATATATATCCTTATTTTCGTTTGATTAATGCTTATATCATTGTCATCATCCTCATGTTTATATTGTGATGAAAGTCATCTTTGGCTTACGTGCATAGATGGACTTGGTATGATTATGACCAGGGATTATTCGGTATAATCATGACCGTAATGTGACGAATGATGTGGTGAAAGTCCTCGGTGGCACAAGTGCATTGATGGGACCAGTTTTGGTATGATTATGACGAGGATTATTCGGTATAGTCATGACCATTGATGATTTAATGAATATCCTTGGCCCGTAGTGCAGGGATGATTCGATGATGTGGTTTATTTATTAAGCTGATCTCAGCGATAAAAATTGATGAAAACATTTTAAATCATAGAAGATAGTAGATATCATGTTCTACTTGACTCTTCTAATGTATTGCTTATTCCGCTGCAGTTAAACTTGATGTCTATTGTATTTTATTAGTTTAACATTGTTGAAGACTTATGATAATTTATTCTGCATTATCTTGGTCATAATATTTCTTACTGGGCTAGTTGAGCTCACTCTTTTTTTCATTGTTCTCTTCAGGAAATGAGAATATAGCTGGGACGAGTCGGGGAACGGAGTGACGGTCCAGATGATAGCATTAGTAGTCCTCACTATTCTGTTAAATAGTGTGATAATAAATGTAATGAGGACTCCATTGAGTGTGGATATTGTCTAAATGACAATATTTGTATTAAAACTCATAGCATATTTTTTGTCGTATTTTACACAACAGTTGTATAATTAAGTTTTTATTTATATTTTGTACCACGTAGTTGGCGACTCAAGATGGGTGATGTATACCTATTTTGGGGGCGTCACAGTTGGTATCAAAGCTTAGGGATATGATCCCTGGCTGAGATGTGAGATAAGAACTAGGAGGGGAGAGATGGGGAATTCCTTCGCTAGTATAACTTACCTAAGTTTATTTGGTATTTAATTGGTCGGTCTGAGTATAGGGATAATATGTGATATGTTAATTAACCCTTATTTTGTGGCAGTATTTGAAAATGGCATTCAAAAATGTTGAGATAAACAATGAAGCACATGAAACCGTTGAGTCACCAACAATCAATACCCAGGATAATGTGCAACAGGAAGACAATAATCCTCAGGTAAATAATAACACCGATCAAATGATGAGCGATGGGATGTTCGGAGGCTTTATGCAATTCATGCAACATCAGGTAAAGAGACTCTGTTCAAAATATAGGTGGAAATAATGGCAACCCACTATTCGGTCACCGCTAAGCGATTCAAGGAGCTGGGGCGCTGGAGTTTTGGGAAAGCTAGAACCACTTAAAGGCGAGGCATGGTTAAAGCGAGATCACTAAGATATTTAATGTCTTGGGATGCTCAGAGAGAGCAAAAGGTTCCTTTGCCACCTTTATGTTGCGTGAAGAGGATTACTAGTGGGAATCTATAAAAGCGTACCCGACTGACCTTTTCAAGATGTCTTGGGAGAAGTTCCAAAAAACATTCAACGACAAGTACTTTCCGAAAGTATTCGTCACATGAAAGAGGTGGAGTTTATCAAGTTGGAGCAAAACAATATGGACCGTGTCGCAATAATACGAGGCTAAATTTAAGGAGTTATCCCGATTTGCATCCCATTTGGTCGATAATGAGGAAGCGAATGACATAAATATTTCTAAGAGGTTTAAAACCCGATATACGTCAATACCTCATTTCTCACAAACTTTGTTTATATTCGGATGTTGTGAATAGGGCTCGATTATTGAAGCGCGATAATGAGTCAAAGACAACCAAAAGGCAACGACCAACAACACGATAATAATCATAATCGTGGCAACGCGCCATGAACAATGATAACCATCGTGGGGGAAATTATCATGCCAAGAATGGTAACCACTTCGGTGGTAATCATGGCCAAGATAATAGGAGTGGAAATTTCAAGAAGAGAAGATTTAACGATGATGGAAAGACATCAGCACCAGCACTTGTTGTTAAGGAAGGAGAACGACCGCCGGCCGTATGTTACAAATACGGAGGGGAGGGACACATTAGTCCAAACTGTACGCAGTAGTCCAAAGCGTGTTTTAATTGTAGGAGAGAAGGTCATTTAACTCGATTTTGTCGTGCACCAAAGTCAAGTGCAGCTGGGACGGTGGCACCAAAGGTGGATACGGACAAAACAAAGTCGGTGGTTTCAGGGAGAGCGTTTTTTGTGACTTCTCAAAAAACGTATAACCCGAACGAAGTTAGCATGGGTTTGTTAATTATAAATTCTTGAGAATTCTATACATTATTAGATACCGGTTCTACCCATTATTTTATCTCTCTTGCTTGCGCACAACGTTTAAATTTAACTCTAGAGAAGTTAGACTTTGACTTATCGATTGAAACTTCGTTAGGAGAAACCTTCATTTCATGTGTTATCTAAGTCTTGGATGAGAGTCACAGTTTTTAAATGATATTTCTATCGTTAATAAATTTCCTGACGTATTCCTGAAGACTTTTTAGCCTACCCCTAGAGCGTGAAATCGAATTTTGTATTGACCCCTGTACAAAACCCATTTCTAAAACCCTTAAATATTTCTTCACCTAGAACGAACGTATTATGCGCTAAAGACGTTGGCTCGAGCTGTTGAAGATTACAACTATACCACTCAATATCATCGTGGAAGAGCGAACGTAGTAGTTGACGCGTTGAGTAAAAGATCGTATGCGTTTACGAGTGCGATGTTGTTAACACAAAAACCCATTTCGTATAACTTACAAATGATGAAGATAGAGTTAAAGACTCTAGAGACCCACGTGAAGATAGCGAATATACGAGTAGAATTGACTTTAATCGATAAAGTTAAAGCCGCTCAAGCTACACACCCGAATCTGATGAATGTGAAGAAGAAGGTTCAAGAAGGCGTTATCTCAACCCTCGATTTTATTGGCCCATTTGAAATCCTCGATTGAGTAGGAACTGTGGCCTATAGACTCGTTTTACCACCAAGTATGTCACGTGTTCATAACATTTTTCACGTATCGATGTTATGTAAATATGTGGATGACCCGAACCACATTATTGAATTGGAACTAGACAAGATAGCAGAAGATTTAATGTATGAGGAGATACATGTTAAACTCTTGGATAAGAAGGATCTATTCGATACTCAAAGGTTATACCTCAAGAGTTAGAATCTGAAATGAAGTCAAGGTATCCTCACCTCTTCGGCATACCAGGTACGTACATAAATTTCGAGGGCGAAATTTCATAAGGAGGGGAGATTGTGAGACCCAAATTTTATGAATAAATATTTAAATTTCTCAAAATATTTTTTTGAATATTATGGTGTGGATTTGATATAATGTTATAGTTGTGGGTAATATTTATAAATTTTGCAAAGTATGCAAGGTGTTATAAAATATTCGTTTGGTCGGAGAATATTCTTTTTGTCGGGAAATATCCATACGACGTCACAATCATTGGTGGACCCCACAACATAAGTATTGTAGTAGTTAGAAAACGACAGAATTATCATTTTATAAAAATAACGGCGAAAGTGTTACTGTTAAAACTGTTGAACTACCCGATAGTAAAAAAGTACGAGAATCTGGCATGGTTGAATAGTAGTAACTGCGGTATTGATTATTGATGCTTACGTAAGAAGTCACTCAGTTATACTCAATAATTACTGCATCATATCTCTCATATTATTGATTCGATTATTGTCATAGTATCATCTGCATAATATGATATATTATTAAATCAATAATTGAGATGACAAAGTTATTCATATTATTAAATTACAATATTTACAATGTCTAGAAGTTCTGTCAATGAGAGGTTTGGTTATCTAATTGAGCATCAATAAGGAGAAATCCTTATCGGAAAGCCCCTTCTTTCCTGGGAACGACCTGGTTGTTAAATATTGTGAGTTATAATATTAATGATGAATAAGTTCGTGTTGATTAAAGATGAAATTGATAGTTCCATTATGTTGGAATTATTAGTGTTAGTGGAAATCGACATCTATTCCGATGATAATTGACGTCTGGGGGTTATATTGATAAATCGGTAATTAATCGGATAAATGAGAAATTAATTGCTACTAATTCACATGTCTATATAACTATTTGTCCACATGTGTGTACTATTGAATCACATTCTTGTACTATTAGGGGAGTTGGTGCAAGATTGATAATACTTGCATGACTAAGTTAAAAATAGAGGTATAGATGGAGGTACTATACTGTAATTCGTATTTTCACATGATTATAATTATTGATTCACATGATTGAACTATTGATTCACATTATTTACTATTAGGGGAGATGGTGCAAGTTTGATAATACTTGCAGGACAAAATTAAAAATGAAAGAAAAGTTGGAGGTATTGTATTGTAATATTTCGAGCCCCAAAACGTGCAATTATCGAAACTATATTTTCTTATAAATAGAAGCTCATTCTTCCTTCATTTCTCACCAATTCACTAAAGCTATAGAGCAATTATTAAAGAGAGAAATTATAGAGAGAAAGAAGAAGAAAAGTCTGTTACCTCTCTACTCCAATATCCAGTTTCTTTCTAAGGTAAGGGGTATTATTTCTTTCATATTCATGAAGAGAGCTATTGTTATTCCATTCCTTATTATTATGTTGGAATAACATGTCTATGCAAAGTATCGCATACATGGTGAAATTCTTCTGTTATTCCATTTTTTATTATTCTGTTGGAATAACCTCTACAGTCTATCGCATGCCTAGTGAATCATGTTGTTATTCCATTCTTTATTATTACATTTGAATATCACATGCATGCGGTTTTGGCGTGACGATTGGTTCAATTCTTTATTATTCTATTGGAATATCCTATCTGTGCGGATTACGCTAGACCTGGTTCCATTCTTTTTTGGACAAAAGAACAATTTATGATAAATGTCTAAATATTCGGCAATTTTGGCCATATGAAAAATAGTAAATGAATTTTAAAAATTTTGAGAAAAATATATGTTCAATATGGGACTATATTTTGCTAAATCCTAGAAAAGAAATATTTTTGGGACTAATTTGGTATTTTTCATGAAAATAAACTAGCTATGAGTAAATGAATTAAATATGTTATGTGAAGTAACAAAATTAGAAAATAGGATTTTATGGCTTGGGAATCCTATATAGGGTATATGCAGATTTTTGATAAGGAATTTGATCATTGGTGATGAAATCTTATGAGTATGGCATTTTTGAATGAATAAAATGCATTATTTAGTAAAGTGTAAACAATTGAAATAAATTGTTTATAAGTTTAAGAAGTGATTAAAATATTATTATAATAATATTAGATTATAAGTTTATTAAGTGATTGATAATATTTGGATAAATTTAAAGTCTTTAATATTTATCCTTATTTTCGTTTGATTAATGCTTATATCATTATCATCATCCTCATGCTTATATTGTGATGAAAGTCATCTTTGGCTTACGTGCATAGATGGACTTGGATTGATTATGACCAGGGATTATTCGGAATAATCATGACTGTAATGTGACGAATGATGTGGTGAAAGTCCTCAGTAGCCTGAAGTGCATTGATGGACAGTTTTTGGTATGATTATGACCAGGGATTATTCGGTATAGTCATGACCATTGATGATTTAATGAATATCCTTGGCGTAGTAGTGTAAGGAAGATTCGATGATGTTTAAAATTGATGAGTCTCAAATGATAAAATTGATGAAAACATTTTAAATCATAGAAGATAGTAGATATCATGCTCTACTTGACTCTTCTAATGGATTATTTATTCATTGCGATTAAACTTGATGTCTATTGTATTTTATCGGTTTAACATTGTTGAAGACTAATGATAATTTATTCTGCATTATCTTAGTCATAATATTTCTTACTGGGCTAGTTGAGCTCACCCTTTCTTTCACTGTTCTCTTAAGGAAATGAGAATATAGCTGGGATGAGTCGGGGAACGAAGTGACGGTCCAGATGATAGCATTAGTAGTTCTAACTATTCTGTTAAATAGTTTGATAATAAATATAATGAGGACTCCATTGAGTGTGGATATTGTATAGATGACAATATTTGTATTAAAACTCATAGCTTATGTTTTGTCGTATTTTACACGACAGTTGTATAATTAAGTTTTTATTTATATTTTGTACCATGTAGTTGGCGACTCAAGATGGGTGATGTATACCTATTTTGGGGGCGTCACAGTGTGACCCTCCCTGAGAGCTCTCACTACCATAATAACCCTTATGTCCAACTCATCCATGTACTGTGGCATGTAGACATATGACAATACGCACAGCAGTAGTACATCCACTTTGGCTGAACGCCAATGGTCCTCCGATGTGGTGAAATCCCCGGAATGCCGTGCATAACTATCCTCAGAGCCAAATCTGTCAAACCAAAAATTGGGATATCACGTGGCCGGATGTAATCTCATCCTGTACCACTCTATGCCTCAATCCAGTGAGAGTCATGAACTGACTACTCATGTCTCCGATCGCCATGTGCACGCAAGGTCTGTCTGTAAAACCCCAACTTTTATGAATAAAGAAGAAAGTGCAAGAAGGTGCTATTCCGGAAGCATGAATCGATGAAGAAGGAATACTTCGAGTCAACTCCAGACTTTGTGTTCCTAACGATTCTGACTTAAAGTATAAAATCATGATGGAGGCGCACAACACACAGTTTGCAATCCATCCTGGGAGTACCAAAATGTATCGTGATCTTCGACATACATTTTGGTGGAGCAATATGAAGAAAGAGATAGTGGGGTTTATCTCAAGGTGTCTAACTTGTCAACGAGTCAAGGCGAAGCATCAAGTGCCAAAAGGTCCATTGCAACAACTTCAAATTCCAGAATGGAAGTGGGAGCACATTATAATGGATTTCGTTACTGGTCTTCCCAAGGTTTCTCAAGGCATAGATGCTATTTGGGTCATTGTTTATAGATTAACCAAGTCTGCTCATTTCCTACCGATACGAGAAACTTATACACTTAAACGACTTACTAGTATGTACATAAACGAGATCGTAAGATTGCATGGTATGCCAGTATCCATAGTTTCTGATCGAGACCCAAGATTCACTTCAAGATTTTGGGTTAGTTTGCAAAAAGCTATGGGTACGGATTTACGATTTAGTTCAGCATATCATCCTCAAACGGACGGGCAGTCGAAAAGGACTATTCAAACTCTTGAAGATTTTTTAAGACTCTGTGTCCTTGACTTCAAGGGAAGTTGGGAGAAGTTCTTACCATTGGTGGAGTTTTCCTATAACAATATTTATCAAGCAAGTATTGGCATGGCTCCATTTGAGGCGTTGTATGGAAGAAAGTGTCGTTCTCCAGTATGCTGGGATGAGGTGGGTGAAGCAACGTTGTTGGGACCAGATTTGGTACGTATGACTACGTAAAAGATTTAAACGATCCGACAACGTATAAAAACCTCACAAGATCGACAAAAGAGTTATGTTGATCTTCATCGAAAAAGACGTGGAATTCAATATTGGAGATCATGTGTCGTTACATGTTACTCCTTGGAAAGGAGTTACAAGATTTTGAAAGAGTGGAAAGCTCAATCCTCGATTCATTGGCCCATTTTTAATCCTCGATCGAGTAGGAACTGTGACCTATAGACTCGCCTTACCGCCAAGTATGTCTCGTGTTCATAACATTTTTCACATATCTATGTTACGTAAATATGTGAAAGACCCAAACCATATTATTGAATTAGAACCAGACGAGATAGATGAAGAGTTACCTGTTAAAATCTTGGATAAGAAGGATCATATTCTACGCTCTAAAGTTATACCTCAAGTCAAAGTTTTGTGGAGAAACCACGATGTGGAGGAAATGACCTGGGAGTTAGAATCTGAGATGAAATCAAGGTATCCTCACCTCTTCGACATACCAGGTACGCACCCTAATTTCGAGGACAAAATTTCATAAGAAGGGGAGGTTGTAAGACCCCAATTTTTATGAATAAAGAATAATTTTCTCGAAATATATTTTTGAATATTATGGTGTGGATTTGATATAATGTTATAGTTGTGGATAATATTTACAAATTTTGCAAAGTAAGCAAGTGGTTATATAATATTTGATTGGTCGGGGAATATTTGTTTTAACAGGGAATATTCGTACGACGTCACAATCATTTGTGGACCCCACAACAAAAATATTGTCGTAGTTAGAAAACGACATAATTATCTTTTTATAAAAATAAAGGCGGAAGTTTTACCATTAAACTGTTGAACTACCCGATATTAAAAGTACAGTAATACGCGTGGTTGCATAGTAGCACACGGTATAGATTATTGATGCTTACGTGAGAAGTCACTCAGTTATACTCAATTATTGCTACAGTAATTGTTGCATCATATCTCTCATATTATTGATTCGATTATTATCACAGTATCATCTCGCATAATATGATATATTATTAAATCAATAATTGAGACGACAAAGTTATTCATATTATTAAATTGCAATATTTACAATGTCAGAAGTTACGTCGAGGAGAGGTTTGGTCATCTAATTGCATGACGATAAGGAGAAATCCTTATCGGAAAGCCCCTCTTTCACAGGAGCGACACGGTTGTTAAATATTGTGAGTTATAATATTAATGATGAATAAGTTCGTGTTGATTAAAGATGAAATTGATAGTTCCATTGTGTTGGAATTATTAGTGTTAGTGGAAATCGACATTTATTTCGATATTAATTAATGTCTGGAAGTTATACTGACCAGTTGGGTAATTAACCAAATAAAAGAGCAATTAATTGCTATTAATTCACATAATTATAACTATTTGTTCACATGTGTGTACTATTGATTAACATTCTTGTACTATTAGGGGAGTTGGTGCAAGATTGATAATACTTGCATGACTAAGTTAAAAATGGAGGTATGGATGGAGGTACTATACTGTAATTCATATTTTCACATGATTATAACTATTGATTCACATGATTGAACTATTGATTCACATTATTTACTATTAGGGGAGGTGGTGCAAGTTTTATAATACTTGCAGGACTAAATTAAAAATGAAAGAAAAGTTGAAGGTATTGTCTTTGTAATATTTTGAGCCCCAAAGCGTGCAATTATCAAAACTTATATTTTCTATAAATAGAAGAATTCTCATTCATTTCCTTCAATTCACTAAAAGCTCACCAATTTCATTAAAGAAAAGAAGAAGATTACCTCTCTACTCCGATTATCCAGTTTCTTTCTAAGGTAAGGGTATTATTTCTTTCAGTATTCATGAAGAGAACTTACATTATTTCATTTCTTTATTATTATGTTGGAATAACTTTGTACATCTGAAGTACCGCATACATGGTGAAATTCTTACATTATTCCATTCTTTATTATTATTGTTAGAATATCACATGCAATCATGCGGATTGATTTAGCTACATTGGTTCTATTCTTTATTATTACATTGGAATAACACATTTGTCATGCGGCGATCTATCGCATGCATGGTGAATTCTTTGTTATTTCATTCTTTATTATTACATTTGGAATATCACATGCGTGTGGATTACGTTAGAACTGGTTCCATTCTTTATTATTATGTTGGAATAAACACATGCATGCGGTCTATCGCATGTATGGTGAATTCTTTTGTTATTACATTCTTTATTATTACATTTGGAATATCATATCTCATGCGGATTACATGGTACATGACTGGTTCTATTCTTTATTATTACGTTGGAATAACATGTCTATGTGGATTATCACATGCATGGTGAATGATCCTTCATATTCATTCTTTATTAAATTGTGGAAATGATGCATATCGTGGATTACTGCATGGGGGTGAAAATCCATTTGCGGTTTCATATATTCTATGATACTCTTTTGGTTAAATTTTTGGCTTCATACTCCATGAAATTAGTAGAATATCACGGATATTTGCGCTTCATCGGTATCTTTTCATGGAAATATTCTTCTGAGCATTCTTGAATTTTACTCCACAAAGCAGTATCATGTTGACAATTTGGACGTAATTGATTTCAAGATAAATTAACTTATAAATCTTTAAAATTTATTCTTGAACTTGTTTTATTGAATTATTATGTCATTGTCATCATCCTCATACTTATATTGTGATGAAAGTCATCTTTGGCTTACGTGCATAGATGGACTTGGTATGATTATGACCAGGGATTATTCGGTATAATCACGACCTGTAATATTATAAATGATGTGGTAAAAATCCTCAGTAGCTTGTAGTGGATTGATGGATAGTTTTTGGTATGATTATGACCAGGGATTATTCGGTATAGTCATGACCATTGATGATTTAATGAATATCCTTGGCGTAGTAGTGCGGGGATGACTCGATGATGTGGTTTATTTATTAAAATTTGAGTCTCGTGATAAAAATTGATGAAAACATTTTAAATCATAGAAGATAGTAGATATCATGCTCTACTTGACTCTTCTAATGGATTGCTTATTATTCATTATGATTAAACTTGATGTCTATTGTATTTTATCAATTTAACATTGTTGAAGACTAATGATAATTTATTACGCATTATCTTAGTCATAATATTTCTTCTTGGGCTAGTTGAGCTCACCCTTTCTTTCTTTGTTCTCTTGAGGAAATGAGAGCGTGGTAGGGACTAGTCGGGGAGCGGAGTGATGGTCAGATGATAGCATTAGTAGTCCTCACTATTACATTAAATAGTGTGACAATAAATGTAATGAGGACTCCATTGAGTGTGGATATTGTCTAGATGACAATATTCTTATTAAAACTCTTAGATTATGTTTTGTCAGTATTTTACATGATTTGTTGTATAATTAAGTTATATTTGAATTTTGTACCATGTATTTGGTGACTCAAGATGGGTGATGTATACTATTTTGGGGGCATCACAGTTAGTATCAAAGCTTAGGGATATGATCCTGGTTTGAGATGTGAGACAAGAACTAGGAGGGAGAGGCGGAGAATTCCTTCGCTAGTATGACCTACCTAAGTTTATTTGGTATTTAATTGGTGAATTCGAGTATAGGGATAATATGTGATATGTTAATTAACCCTTGTTTTGTGGCAGTATTTGAAAATAGCATCCAAAAATGTTGAGATAAACAATGAAGCACATGAGACCGTTGAGTCACCACAGATTAATGCCCAGGATAATGTGCAACAGGAAGACAATAATCCTCATATAAAAAATAACACCGATGAAATGGTGAATGATGGGATGTTTAGAGGCTTTATGAAATTCATGCAACATCAGGCGAAAGCGGCTCCTATTCAAAATGCAGGTGGAAACACTGACAACTCTCGGACGGTCACCGCTAAGCAGTTCAAGGAACTGGGACCACCGGAGTTTTTGGAGAGCCAAAACCACTTAAGGCGGAGACGTAGATAAAGCAGATAAGCAAGATATTTTATGTCTTGGGATGCTCCGAGGAGCAAAAGGTTCCCTTTGCCACCTTTATGTTCTTGCGAGAGCAGATTATTGGTGGGAATTGTAAAAGCGTACTCAACCCTGCACTCAAAATGTCTTGGGAGAAGTTCGAGAGCATTCAATGACAAGTACTTTCACGAAAGTATTAAATCACATGAAGGAGGTAGAGTTCATCAAGCTTAAGCAAAATAATATGGCCAGAGTGGCGTGAGCGATCTGAAGCTAAGTTTACCGAGTTATCTCGGTTTTCGTCCCACTTGGTTGATAATGAGGAGAGAATGACAGCGGATGTTTCTAAGAGGTTTGAAACCCAAGAGATCGTCGATACCTAATTTCTCACAAAGTGTGTTGCGTATTAGGATGTTATGAATAGGGCTCGATTATTGGAAGCGCGATAATGAGTCAACCCAATGAAGAGAGAAGCAACCGACAAGTCGATAATACCGGTGGTAGCGATCATTGAAGCGGTGAAAACAAGCGTGGAGGAATCGACATGCGAAATGATAATCACGCCGGTGGTAATCATAGCCATGAATGATAAAGTGGACATTTCAAGAAGAGGAGATTCAACAAGGATGGAAAGCGTCGACCTGACCTTTTATTGTTAAGGAAGGAGAAGCGACCACCGGTCGTATGTTACAAATATGGATGGGAAGGACACATAAGTCAAAGCGCGACGATGCGATCAAAGCGTGTTATAATTGTGAAAAGAAGGTCACCTAGCCGATTTTTGTCATACACCAAAGTCAAGTCAATTTGGGATTGAGGCATCAAAGGTGTCGAGACAAGACAAAAATCGGTAGTTCAAGGAGGCGTTTGTCGTAACCTCCCAAAAAGAGAGGAATCGAGCGAGGTGATCACGGGTAAGCTAATCATAAACTCTAGCGAAGTTTATACTTTATTTGATCCGGTTCTACCCATTCCTTTATTTCTCCTACTTGCAATCAAGCGTTTAAATTTGACTCAGGAGAAATTAGACTTTGACTTATCTGTTGAAACTCGTTGGGAGAAACCTTCATTACATCCACGGTTTATAAGTCTTCTTTTGATTCAAATCGGTAAACATACGTTACTGTCGATCTTATTTCTTTGAAAATACTTGCATTTGATGTGATTTTAGGGGTTGATTGGTTAACTACTCATCATGCTAAAATTGATTATTTTCGTAAGGTTGTTAGCTTTCATATTCTAACCAACCTATTATGCGAATTCAAACAACCAAACCACTAAAATCAATCATTTGTCATATCAAGTCATAAAGCTATTCGTTTATTGAAAAAGCGGATGTCAAAGCTTTCTTAGCCCATATCGCGGATTTAAATAAAGATCGTCGATTTGAATGATATTTCTATTGTTAATAAATTTCTGACGTATTTCACGAAGAACTTCCTGGCCTACCCTAGAGCGTGAAATTGAATTTTGTATCGACCTTGAATAAAGTACAAAACCCATTTCCAAAGCCCCATATCGAATGGCTCTATTGAACTTCGAGGAGTTAAAAACCCAACTCTGAGGAATTGTTAGACATCGGTTTCATTCATCTAAATCGTCTCCTTGGGGTGCTCATGTTCTATTCATAAAGAAGAAAGATGGAAGTATGCGACTTTGTATTGATTATCGGGAGTTGAATCATGTCACCATCAAAAATAGGTACCCGTTGCCTCGCATTAATGACTGTTTGACCGGTTGCAAGAGCCAAATTCTTTTCAAAGATTGATCTTCGTTAGGATATCATCGGTTGAAGATTAAAAGCGATGACATTCAAAAGCGCTTTAAGAACTTGATGCGGGCATTATGAATTCCTAGTCATGTCTTTTGGATTGACTAATGCTCCTGCTGCCTTCATGGACATGATGAATCGAGTATTCAAGGAATATTTGGATCACTTTGTGGTCATCTTTATTGATGACATCCTCATATACTCCAAAACCCGTGAAGACCATGAAAGCAACACTTGAAGGTCGACGATACTTCAAAAGCTTCGTGAAAACAAGCTTTATGCCAAGTTGAAGAAATGTGAGTTACGGCTTGAGGAAGTTGCATTCCTTGGGCACGTGATATCAAATCATGGAATATCTGTTGACGACAAAGATTAAAGCAATTCAAAGTGGGAGCAACCTAAGTCGATGACCCAGAAATCGTAGCTTTCTCGACTTAGCTGGTTATTATCGGAGATTCGTGGAAGGATTTTCTCGAATGGCTACTCCATTAACTTCGGTGACTCGAAAAGATACAAAATTCGGTTGGAAGCGAGGAATGTGAAAAGAGTTTTCAAGAACTCGAGAGGAGACTCATTTCAAATTTTGTTACGACAATACCATCGGCTCGGAGGATTTGTCATCTCTGATGATGTTTGAGGCAAAGGGTTAGGATGTGTTCTCATGCAACATGGGAAAGTCATAGCCTATGCCTCACGACAACTCAAAGAATATGAAAGGAATTATCCTACTCATGATCTAGAGTTAGCGGCGATCATTTTTAACGCTTAAGATTTGGAGGCATTACGTGTATGGAGAAGGTGGAGATATATACGGATCATAAAAGCCTCAAATATTTCTTCACTCGAAAGGAAACTCAACATGCGGCAACGATGACGATGGCTTGAGTTGTTGAAAGATTATGATTATACCATCGATACCATCACGGAAAAGCGAGCGTAGTAGGTGACGCATTGAGTAGAAGATCGTATGCGAATGCGAGTGCAATATTGTCGCAAAAAGACCCATTTTGTATGACTTGGAAAGGATGGAAATAGAGTTAAAGACTCGAGGGACCCATGTGATGATGGCGAATATCTGAGTGGGCCGACTTTAATCGATAAAGTTAAAAGCTGCTCAAACTACTGGACACGGGCGATGCGTATGAAGAAGAAAGTGCAAGAAGGTGCTATTAGGAAGCATGAATCGATGAAGAAGGAATACTTGAGTCGACTCGGACTTTGTGTTCTAACGATTCTAACTTGAAGTATAAAATCATGATCGAGGCGCCCAACACACCGTTTGCAATCCATCCTGGGAGTAATAAAATGTATCATGATCTTTAACATACATTTTGGTGGAGCAATATGAAGAGAGAGATAGCGGGGTTTATCTCAAGGTCTCTAACTTGGCAACGAGTCAAGGTGGAGCATCAAGTGCCAAAAGGTCCATTGCAACCACTTGAAATTCCAGAATGGAAGTGGGAGCACATTACCATGGATTTTGTTACGGGTCTTCCCAAGGTTTCTCAAGGCATAGATGCGATTTGGGTCATTGTTGATAGATTGACCAAGTCTTCTCATTTCTTCTAAATCGAGAAACTTATACACTTGAGCGTCTTGCTAGTATGTATATAAGCGAGATCATAAGATTGCATGGTATGCCGGTATCCATAGTTTTACGATCGAGACCCAAGATTCACTTCAAGATTTTGGGTTAGTTTGCAAAAAGCTATGGGCACAAATTTACGATTTAGTTTGGCATATCATCCTCAAACAGACGGGCAGTCGGAAAAGACTATTCAAACTCTTGAAGATTTATTAAGACTTTGTGTCCTTAACTTCAAGGGAAGTTGGGACAAGTTCTTACCATTGGTGGAGTTTTCCTACAATAATAGTTATCAAACAAGTATTGGCATGGCTCCATTTGAGGCGTTGTATGGAAGAAAGTGTCGTTCTCGATATCTTTGGGATGAGGTGGGTGAAGCAGCGTTGTTGGGACCGGATTTGATACGTATGACTACGAAAAGATTCAAACGATCCAATGACGTATAAAAACCTCACAAGATCGACAAAAGAGTTATGTTGATCTTCATCGAAAAGGCGTGGAATTTAATATTGGAGATCATGTGTTGTTACGTGTTGCTCCATGGAAAGGAGTTACAAGATTTGGAAAGAGAGAAAGCTCGATCCTCGATTCATTGGCCCATTTTAATCCTCGATCGAGTAGGGCGTGACCTATAGACTCGCCTTACTGCTTGAAGTATGTCTCGTGTTCATAACATTTTTAACATATCTATGTTACGTAAATATGTGAAAGACCCGAACCATATTATTGAATTAGAACAGACGAGATAGAGGAAGATTTAACGTATGAAGAGTTACTGTTAAAATCTTGGATAAGAAGGATCATATTCTCGCTCTAAAGTTATACCTCAAGTCGAAGTTTTGTGGAGAAACCACGATGTGGAGGAAATGACCTAGGAGTTAGAATCTGAGATGAAATCAAGGTATCCTCACCTCTTCAACATATCAGGTACACACCCTAATTTCAAGGATGAAATTTCATAAGAAGGGGAGGTTGTAAGACCCCAATTTTTATGAATAAAGAATAATTTTCTCAAAATATATTTTTGAATATTATGGTGTGGATTTGATATAATGTTATAGTTGTGGGTAATATTTACAAATTTTGCAAAGTAAGCAAGTGGTTATATAATATTCGATTGGTGGGGAATATTTGTTTTAACGAGAGAATATTAAATGCGATGGCACAATCATTAGTGGACCCCTAGCGGAAGTATTATTGTCGTAGTTAGAAAATGACATAATTATCTTTTTATAAAAATAATGGCGGAAGTTTTACCGATTAAAGCTGTTGAACTACCCGGTAGTAAAGAAATACGATGTCTGGCGTGGTTGTATAGTAGCACGGTATTGATTATTGATGCTTACGTGAGAAGTCACTCGGTTATACTCAATTATTACTCTGATAATTGATGCATCATATCTCTCGTATTATTGATTCGATTATTGTCGCGATATCATACGCATAATATGATATATTATTAAATCAATAATTGAGGCGACAAAGTTATTCATATTATTAAATTGCAATATTTACAATGTCAAGAAGTTTTGTCGAGGAGAGGTTTGGTCGTATAATTGCCTTGATAAGGAAAATCCTTATCGAAAGCACCCTCTTTCTTGGGAGCGACTGGTTGTTAAATATATTATGAGTTATAATATTAATGATGAATAAGTTCGTGTTGATTAAAGATGAAATTGATAGTTCCATTGTGTTGGAATTATTAGTGTTAGTGAAATCGACATTTATTTTGATATTAATTGATGTCTGGAAGTTATATTGACCCGATCGAAGTAATTAATAGGATAAATGAGCAATTAATTGCTATTAATTCACATGATTATAACTATTTGTTCACATGTGTGTTCTATTGATTCACATTCTTGTACTATTAGGGGAGTTGGTGCAAGATTGATAATACTTGCATGACTAAGTTAAAAATAGAGAGGTATAGATGGAGTCTACTATCTTTGTAATTCAGTATTTTCACATGATTATAATTATTGATTCACATGATTGAACTATTGATTCACATTATTTACTATTAGGGGGAGGTGGTGCAAGTTTGATAATACTTGCGGGACTAAATTAAAAATGAAAGAAAAGTTGAAGGTATTGTCTTTGTAATATTTTGAGCCCCAAAGCGTGCAATTATCGAAACTATATTTTCCTATAAATAGAAGTTCATTCTTCCTTCATTTCTCACCAATTCACTAAAGCTATAGAAGCAATTATTATAGAGAAAATTATAGAGAAAGAAGAAGAAGAGAAGTCTGCTACCTCTCTATTCGATATCGAGGTTTCTTTCTAAGGTAAGGGTATTATTTCTTTTTCGTATTCATGAAGAGAGCTTATTATTTATTCCATTCTTTATTATTATGTTGGAATAACATTTTACATGCAAATATCTTGCATACATGGTGAAATTCTTACATTATTCCATTTTTATTATTACGTTAGAATATCTTTTGTCATCTTTATGATTACGCATATCACATGCGTGCGAATTCATGACTTATTCTATTCTTTATTATTACATTGGAATAACACATGCATCGCGATCTATCGCATGCATGGTGAATTCTTTGTTATTCCATTCTTTATTATTACGTTGGAATATCACATGCATGCGTGATTCGCTGAGACTGGTTCCATTCTTTATTATTACATTGGAATAACTTTATGCATGCGATTTATCGCATGCGGTGAATTCTTTTGTTATTCCATTCTTTATTATTACATTTGGAATATTCATGCATGCGGATTACGCATAACTTTGGTTCCATTCTTTATTATTACATTGGAATAACATACATGTGGATTATCACATGCATGATGAATGATCCTTCGTATTCTTTCCTTATTAAATTGTGGAAATGATGCATCTACGTGGATTATCGCATGGCGGGTGAAAATCCATTTGCAGTTTCATATATTCTATGATACTCATTTGGTTAAAGTTTTGGCTTCTATACTCCATGAAATTAGTAGAATATCCTGGATATTTGCACTTCATCCAGTATTTTTTCATGGAAATATTCTTCTGAGCATTTTTGAATTTTACTCCACAAAGCAGTATCATGTTGACAATTTGGAAGTAATTATTTTCTAGATAAATTAACTTATAAATCTTTAAAATTTAATCTTGAACTTGTTTTATTGAATTATTATGTCATTGTCATCATCCTCATACTTATATTGTGATGAAAGTCATCTTTGGCTTACGTGCATAGATGGACTTGATATGATTATGACCAGGGATTATTCGGTATAATCATGACCTGTAATATTATAAATGATGTGGTAAAAGTCCTCAGTAGCCTGTAGTGCATTGATGGATAGTTTTTGGTATGATTATGACACGGGATTATTCGGTATATTCATGACCATTGATGATTTAATGAATATCCTTGGCCCTAGTGCAGGGATGACTCGATAATGTGGTTTATTTATTAAGCTGAGTCTCAGCGATAAAAATTGATGAAAACATTTTAAATCATAGAAGATAGTAAATATCATGCTCTACTTGACTCTCTTCTAATGGATTGCTTATTCATTGCAGATTAAACTTGATGTCTATTGTATTTTATCGGTTTAACATTGTTGAAGACTAATGATAATTTATTACGCATTATCTTAGTCATGATATTTCTTCTTGGGCTAGTTGAGCTCACCCTTTCTTTTCCTTTGTTCTCTTGAAAGGAAATGAGAGCGTGGCGGGACTAGTCGGGGAACAAAGTGACGATCCAGATGATAGCATTAGTAGTCCTCACTATTATGTTAAATAGTGTGACAATAAATGTAATGAGGACTTCATTGAGTGTGGATATTGTCTAGATGACAATATTCTTATTAAAACTCATAGATTATGTTTTGTCGTATTTTACACGACTGTTGTATAATTAAGTTGTATTTGAATTCTGTACCATGTATTTGGTGACTCAAGATAGGTGATGTATACCTATTTTCGGGGCGTCACATACAGGTGGACATAACGTGCTCGACCCTAGTCGGGTACCCATCCTCAAATCCAACACTCAAGTGCTCCCCAGAATCGGGAACCCATGTGATGACATTCGCTGTCAACAACTCCAGCTGTAGGCGGTAATGAGTGAAACCCTCAGCTACAGGGACCTTCGCCAGTATGGAATGATGCCATCTCCGTCCTCGTGGATAGGTGTCTAAATCTAACACGCTCACAAGACGCAAACATGGAAGCCTCTCATATGCCCAAAACTACCAACACAAAGGCAAACATCTGCTGTCAGTCAATGCTCTTAACCTGTACATGGGAAAAGACAAGAGAAATACTCACCAGCAGAAATGGGTAGAATCCTAACCAAGCCTCGGTCAAGCCCTGCGATCGCATGCGCATTCCCTTGAGGAAGTAGGCAAAGGTGTAAGAACCCCAATCATAGTCTCCTATACGGTCCACGTGTCGAATGGCGCTAATCAAAGCGAAGGACACCGTAGAAGAGTTATCTGCTATGAAGCACCCCCTAATGATCATCAGGAACAATCACCGAAGAATATGATCCTTGACTCTCACATCATCGGGTATAGGCTCACTCAACAGCCCGCTCATAGCATCTACGCTCAAAGGACCTGTACGAACAGTCTTGCCCTTAAGCGCTTCCGTCGGAACTCCTAACAAGGATCTGACGGCAATAGGGGTTATATCCGCCGTACAAGGCACTGGATCCCCTCCAAACTCCATACTTGTGATAAATCGCCAATCCATCGGCGTCATCACCACCTCACAGTCCAGCAAATGGAGTGACTGAGTTTGGTGAAACCACTGCTCAGACAATGCCCTGATGTAACCCCAGGGACAGTGACGGGGAAGAATGGAAAAGAACATCCCAAATCCCCAGCCATCTACAATCGCTCTATAGTCATCATGCAAGGCTTGATACATAGAGTGGATGCTGAACCAATTCCCTCAAGGCTGTGTAAAGTCGGGAACCTACATCAAATACAGATCAACATCAGAACCCTTTACTCCTCATCAATAGGAAACAAGCAAGATTAAGATCTAACTTCATACCTCATTTGTGTGCAGGTAAACTGAAGGATGCCGACTCAAGTCACCCAGAAGATCTGGGTTAGCCACTTGAATACCTGGCAAATCCCTACGGGGAACACGTGCAGTAGGAGCAGGAACCTCAACCGGTACATCCTCCTCCTCGTCCTCGACATCCAGCACTTCAACCCGGATAGGACGTATCACCGCCTCCACCAAGACGAGGCTGTCTAACAGAACGAGGTCGAGGTACTTCAGAAGCCCTCCTCTGTACACCAGAAGTGGTCTCTGCGGGAACTACTTGGCTTATCCGGATCAATAATATCCAGACAACAAGTCTCCAAATCACCTCAGAAAGGGTGTGGTAAATTCTTACCTGGAGCTTTTCAAAATGCATTTTATGATTACATGCATGCATGCATTGTTTTAACATATATCTACAGTAGAGTTAAAAATGCATGACTACCCAATGCCTACGTTTTGGAAAATTTTACTATAGCCCCCTTTGTAAATGGGACTATCCACATGCACATAGGCATGACTAGGTGGCCATTCAGTAGCACACCTACCCATAGTCATATATATCCTACATGCATTAATACATCACAGTAAAAAATCTATAAGTGTAGTCTAATTACCAGGGTTATTTTACTTTTCTACCTTTACTCATTTGTCCTCAAATAGGATAAGAAATGACAGTAAAAGGTACCAATTTGACTATTTTAAAAGTCAAATTTTTTCACATCATTATGTTCAGCATGGTTTAATACTAACATTTGTTATGTTGAATATTTTTTATCATATCATATCAGCATGCATATTCACTACTATGTGTCTAAATGCATTTCATGTGATAAGTCATTTTCCAACGGATAGAAACTGGAAAAGAATACATGCATACATTACCAGGACAGTGAAGAACGCTTGTACGGTAGCAGAATATGCAGAAATTTGCCCGAACTCAGCTGGTCTGAAGAGATGCTCTCAGATTTCCTTCGTTGTGTAGCTTGAAAATGACTTATGAAAGCAACTGCGAGAGCTTTAGATATATACGGTTGGTAGCGAGTCCAGTCCACTGGCTGCTGCGAGTGTACTGCGACACCCTTCATGGGTCCCACACCTCCGGTTTGCCGCCAGTTAGAGTTGCAAAGGAGGTCTCGCAAGCTAAAAAGGCAAAATCAGGAATAAAAATGCTACGCGATTGAGCGGAATAGCCTAGAATCCTGGTTTTCATGGGCCGCAATCTGGCCCCACATCTCTCATTGGTATTCTCCTGTGTACAAGGTATACTATACCAATGGCCTTAGCTTTTACAAATCATGCTCGACAATACCTCATAAAGGTCCGATGCCGTCAGTGAAGGGTCACAACCCTAAAAGTATCCCCGGCGGGGGTTACAACGCCGAAGTTGCAAATCAAAGAAGTATCCCCGGCGGGGGTCACAACGCAAAACTTTTAAACATTTGCATATCCCCGGTGGGGGTTACAACGTAATTCAACCATTGATACATACATCAATGAAGGTCAAGCAACCTTGACGTTATCTCAGCCGATGGCAAGTATACCCATCGAAGCAATCTTCCCCGGCAAGGGTTATAATGCAATTCAACCATTGATACACACATCAATGAAGGTCAAGCAACCTTGACGTTATCTCAGCCGATGACAAGTAAACCCATCGAAGAAACCTTCCCCAGCAAGGGTTGCAACGCGATGCAACCATTGATACATACATCAATGAAGGTCAAGCAGCCTTGACAGTTTGCCCAACAGGGATCTATCCGGTGATACATACATCAGCGACGGTTAGGCAACCCTGACAAGTACATACTGTTGGCAGTAACTCCGACAGGATGATGGGATATGTTATACACATCCTCAAACAGACAAAGCTTTATCCCCACAGATCTCTTGTACACAAGAGGCACCTCTATGGAGAATGAAGTCTGTGTCTAGGATTCACGACTTTGGTGATAGCCCTAACGTCAACATCCTTGAAGACTTGGATTGCATGTCTAAGGCATCACTGATTGTCATCCCAGCAGGATTAGCCGGCAATCATTCAATCATGTATCATACATTTGCAACATGTTGCTGCACATAGCATCATGCTTATCTTATTACATTTCAAGTGTCTAGGATTCTTTATCCTATCGATGCCTTGCATTGCATGAATATGATAAAGAGGGGCATCTGTAGACACTCAAAATTTTCTACACTTTTATTCGACATTGCAGGAGAAGCGATTCGTCTTACGGATATAACCACGAAGGCGGCTCACATCCAATTCGGATACTAGGAAGTTCGGTTTCAACCCGCATTACACATGCAGGAGTATCGGTCCCAACCGGAACACACTGCGGGAACATCATTTCTAACCTCGGAGATAACCCTGAGTTCCGTCCTTGGCGATAATACCAAGGAATGTTGTTGCAGTTCCGGCGATAACTCTAGAAATGCTTGTTTCAAATTCATGCTATCAGCTTCAATCAGACCTCCCGCCGAGGCACTCATACCTCAAACCCGGAGCTAACACCGGGCAGACATACATTCTCACAGATGACATTGCGGCATTCAACACTTGCGGCGATCGATCTCATATGTAACCACGAGCAGCGCGTTTGCTTTCAACTCAAAGCCGGATATAACCCGGTGAGTAGTCAAACGTCATCTTGCTACCTCAACACTGCTAGCGTCGTCTCAACACTTCATACATACATATACATACAATAATGTCCTACAAGAACGAGGAGTTCCAATTAGAGTGACTATTAGGCGTGGCGACCTCTGGGATAGAATTTGAAGCTTGAAGACCATGGGCATGGTCCCCTCTTCCTGACTTCATACAACCTCTAATCCATGTCATTGCATAACTCTCGACACAAGCAGTCCGAAGAAGGTCTTATATACCTCGTTTGGATGCTCGGATTGAAGTTCTGCAAGTTCGAGCGAACATTACAGTGCACGAGTGCACGTACTTTGAGACGACAAGACCCGCAGAACCTGGGGCACCCCGGGCAGTCGCAGCTGCATCTGCGGCTGTGCAAGTACACCTGCGGCTCCCCCCTCTATAAATAGAGGGCTCGGGGTAGCCATTTTAAAAAAAGGAAAAGGCGAGGAAGCCCTGTCAAATTTGTTCTGTACACACCCCATATTGAGTGCTTGCTCTTTTTAAACACCTGTTAACTCACATATAGCTATACATTTACCGGCGGGAGCTGAGTGTTTATCTATATATAGTCATAGAAGTCTGCATTGGCAAACCACTATAAGTCTTCTCACACTCTATAAAGCCTTTCTCTTTATCTTTGCACGCACTATTCTACACATTGAGAGTCGTGCTGTGTGCGTACGCCCGGACTTCGGTCCATGGTTTTCATTTATGTCTGTATATATATACTTATATATGTATATATTTATATATGGACTAACATTATCGAGTTATGCCTCGATTGTGCCTAGACTTATGTCTGGAGCGTTTATTTGCTTTTATATATATACTTATATATATATAATTGTTGTCATACATATCTGATGAGCCTGGAATTTATATCTGGAGCGTTTATTGCTTTTATATATATAATTGTTGTCGGACATATCCGATGAGCCTAGATTTTATATCAAGTGCGTTCTTGCTTATATATATATATATATATATATATATATATATATATATATATATATATATATATACACACACACACATTACATTTACATACAGAGTTTATTGTGGCCTTTTCTTTTTTTAATTTTCGTCACTTTGGAGTTTACTTTGTGGTGGTTGATCGCTTTTACAGATTTATTTACATTTCGTCCCACCTGGAGTTTACTTCGTGGTGGTCGATCGCTTTTACATCTTTATTTACATTTCTGATCCCCCATGGAGTTGTTTCGTGGTGGTTGATCATGTCTGTATATATAAATTTACAGTTTATTTATATATATATATATATATATATATATATACCTGCTTACTACTTTCCATATAAGCTGCGATCTCATGAATCTAGATTCAATTCCATGATGGACTTTTTTCAAATTGTAAGCGACTTGTATATTATTTACAATGTATTGAATTTCCTTGGATGATTTATCGAGCCCATAAGGAGTTAAGACACAGTATATTATTTTTTTGAAGATGCTTCGCATCTCGAAAATAAAAAACAACAATAGAACATTTTAATAATAAAATGGAAGTATGAAAAGGTCTCAATTCCTATTTAGCATGGGGTTTGAAAAACCTCTTTTATAAAACTTCATTGCTATATCTTGTTTAAAAGCGAATTTTTCTATAAAATTCAAACCACAGATATATATCGTCATGAGACGAGGCATCGCATTACTTTCAAATAATTGCACATTGACACCCCCCCCCCCCCACACACACACATTCATATAATAGTTTCTTTGAAAAGTGGCGGTCATCGTGGCAACACAGATGTCGGGGGGTGCCTAACACCTTTCCTCCGCATAACCAAGCCCCCGAACCCAAATGAATCTCGGTTTCACAAACCTTTTAGTTTAAAGTGTCACATCACTTTGGGTCGATGTGCAAATATTTTTCGTTTGCGTTGGTGCAACCGATTAAAAAACACCAATCGCGACTCTTAAAGTCAAATAAATCGACATTACACGTATCGGACCTTTTTCACTTATTTTTTCAAACAAATCTCACATAACAATGAGAACACCAAAGAACAAGTAACGAAAAGGGACAACTAAAAATTCCGACGTTGACAAGTATATTTTTATACTTTGATAAAGTTTTATAACAATATATATATATATATATATATATATATATATATACACCTCATATCTGATTTGATCAGTTCGAACTCCAGGGGACGATCAAATCCCGACCCTTTTTTTTTTTTTTTTTTTAAACAACTAAATTTTTTTTTTATGAAACTTGAATTCTTACATAATACAGTATTTTTGGTGTGATTTGGATACATATAACAAAATATATCTCATGCAGTCTTCTAAACTCAATCGGGCTGCCAGATCCGACCTCTCTCTCTATATATATATATATATTATGGAGTATGTATCTATAGGTTGTCTCTATATGTAAAGTTTTTGACTTTCCAATTTTATGACGTACTAACATGCATAAATTAATTAAAGAACATATAGTTTTAAGGAATTTACTTAAAACCCCTTTGTCCAAAAATAAGGTGGGGAAAATTAGCTCAGATAAAGGTAACCGTGGGATACATGTACTGCTTTTCGGCAGTGATTATAAATTGTTCAAATTAATTTCTAAGTCATTTACTATTGTTAAGAGTATTTGAGAGTTTGAGAGTTTGAGAGTTATTATTTATAAGTTGATTTTTAAGGCAATAAAAAATAAGTAATTATTTATGATTTATTTTAAAATAATTTATAAGTCAATTTAAAATAAGTTAGTTTGATCAAATATAATGTCTATTTTATCCTTTTTTTTATTAATGTTCTTTTTAATAATCTTTATATTATTTTAACTTATAAGTCATTATGAGCCGAACACCTTCATAATTTGTTTTAACTTAATTTTTGACTTATAAATCAAATTGATGCCGAACACTTTTACTTATAAATCACAACTTATATTTTAACTTATTAGTCATTTAAAATAAGTCGTTTCCGAACATGCCCATAATAAACCTCCTAACTCCGTTGAAAAATCAAAATTTTACATTTTTTTAAAATAAATTAATTAAATTTTCATTAATATTAAATTTTTAAGTCCTGGACACTTAAATATACTACATTGCAATTTAATCTTTCTAATTGACTTTTTTTTTTTTTGAAAAAATAATTAGACATATGAGAAACAAATAATAAGTAAAATGGAATTTACCAAAATGGGAAAGATGGAATAGTGCGTGCTTCAGTCTGCTTCAATTTTGTTGAGGGTGGCCATTCCTCTAATGGAGGAAGACTTTATTAAATTATTGCCCAACTTGGTTTGGCACATGCTGGACAACTAGGTGTTTCATATGGATATTTAAGTTTGATATTAGAATATTAGTACTAAATTATAATCAAAATGTACATATATAAGAAGAAATGTAGGATGCCCAAACACTGCTGGTTGTTACTGTTTGGAGGCAAAAAGGAATAATAATTGCTTGATAATAAGTGCACTTAAGTGATCATGTCCTTCTTGTTGTACCTCAATTCAATAGGTCCAAATTTGAGAATTAAATTAAATAAAATGGCTAGGTCAAAAGTTTTACAACAATTCATTTTAAACAGATTCATAGTATTAAAATGGTGATTTTTGTTGAAATTATAGTGTAAAAAGATTTAATTAAGCCTATGTTTGGTACGAAACTTTTTATTCTTTTGGAGTTTAAACATCTTGTTAATTCGTTGACATAAACTTATTTCAACATTTTTTTAATTCACAAACACAGATTTTAAACTATAAATTGGGATGAAGTTATGTCGACATGCATGCGGGATGTGATCTTTATCTGTGTATCAGTATTGTATTGGTCAATTAATTTCGTGATAACTGAATCTCTCCAAACTCACCTTAGTATTTTTAGTATAGTGCGTTTTAGCTCAATGGAATTTGATGATGTAATTCTTGAATTTTAGCTATGTGGAATCATTTTTCCTCTTGGGAAAAATTTATAAAATTAGGCCACATCATGTCATGTGGTTCAGTGGAAAAATCAATTTACATTAATATGGATTAAAGTTGATTGGGTTGACAGTTTCTTGAATTATTGCAATAAATGAAAACTACTTGCCAATAAATTGTCATTTTCTTATAAAGATATTAATTTCCATAAAACATGACCAAATTCAGTGGCAGTTTGAATGGATCACCACTTAAACTAATGTGGATGCTTTAATTAAATTACTATATTATTTGTCCATCTTTTAAATTCAAATGATAAAATTGTTGATAAGTCAATAATAAGGTAGATGAGACTCATCCAAGGGTGTATGTCCAAAATAGCAAGCAAGATGACAAAATAGAAATTTGTGATAATAAAATTATTTTTATTGCTCCACATTTGATCATAATTTAGATTAATATGGGCAAACAATTGGTGTATAGCCTAAACTAACCTCATATATATATATAGAATATATTAAGAGGATCCATATTACTAGAGACAAAAACAATATTTTCAGAGCTAAGAAGCTTCGCTCAGAGATGTTCTTAAAATTTTGGTAGTCCAGGACAAAACATAAAAACGAGACCTTTTTCAAAATATTGTCATCATCCAAAATTAAAGGTAAAAATAAATAAATAAAAAGTATAAGTTGTATCTAAAAAGTGCGATTTTTGAAACTTTAAAAGCATAATAAGTTAAATTCTGATAAAATATATGAAAACTTCGACTACAACAAAATATATGTGAAATTCGACTACAACAAAATATATGAGAATACATTCATTAAAAGATACTTCTTCTAATATTCTTAGAGCCATAATCTTCAATCAAATGTATGTATGTGATATATATATATAAATTGGGGCTCCTTCGATCGACGCCTAGGGCGGTGGACCTTCTTGTTCGTGCTCAAGAACGACTCTGGCGTTGCTTAAAGTATTAAGTGTTGTTAATATAACTATAAAATTGTCATTACGTGTATATTTGTTTTGACAACATAATTTTTTATGTACAATCTTCGCAAGAAAATTTAACAATTTTACATGACTCCACTCAAATGAATATTACAAAACCTAATATATATATATATATATATATATATATATATATATATATATATATTTGTATATACTAAAATCATATGTATAAAACACATTAATTAAAAAAATAAATTATGTGAAGGTTGTTGAGACTCTTACTATTACACCTGTGGGCTATCTCTTGTCTCAAAAATAGAGATCCATTCCAAAAATGGTGCATTATTATGATAAAAAAATAATTGGTGGTAGCTAGAAGTGTTTTCTATTGCCAGATAATAAAGCATCAAATAATGATTAAAAATTTAAAGCATAACATAATGATTAAAAAAAATTATAAAAGCATCAAATAATGATTAAAAAATATATAATACAATTTTCTTTTATTGTTTCCTTATATGGTAAATTTTCCTAGCACTCTAACCTGAAGCATAAAGGTCCAAAGCTGCTTCTGAAAGTCTTTCAGTTTATGGCAATATATATATACTTGATTAGCATAATTAGGTTAATTACTTTTCCGTCCAAGTTAAACAATTATGAACATTTTTGTTCGACCCTAATAAAAATTTAACACTTGTACGAAGAAATGATGTAAATTTACGACAAGACAAAGCCTTATTAGTGAAAAATAATAATTAAGTTTGTTTAATAGGTTAGTATATACATCTTTCGTTCCGAATTATAAGATCATTATTTACTTTCTAAAGGTCAATTTGACATATTTTTAAATTTAAAATTGACATAATTTATTTAAATTTTAAAACAATAAATCTTATAACTTGTATTACTTTTTGGTAGTTTATAATATTTATAATTGTGATGACATAAATTAAGTGAATTTATCTCAATTTTGAGTTTGAAAATATTTAAAATTGACTTTTTAAAAGTCAATATTAATCTTATAATTTGGAACATATGTAGTATTTTAGTATGTTATCATGGTTAAAATGTAAAATCCCAAATTTTACGAATAAAGATTTAATTTTCTCGAAATATTTTTTCAAAATTATGGTGTGGATTTGAGATAATGTTATAGTTGTGGGTAATATTTAGAAATTTTGAAAAGTATGCAAGTTGTTATATAATATTCGATTGATCGGGAAATATTTTTTTTGTCGGGGAATATCCGTACAATGGTACAATCATTGGTGGACCCCACAACGGAATTATTGTCGGATTGAGAAAACGACAAAAATATTTTTATGAAAATAACGGCGGAAATTTTACCGTTAACTGTTGAAACACCGGTGTTAAAAATACGATGTCTGGCGTGGTTGCATAGTAGCGTGGTATTGATTATTGATGCTTACGTGAGAAGTCACTTAATTTTGTTCAATTATTGCTACGATGAATTGTTGCATAGTATCTCACGTTATTTGATTCAATTATTGTCGATATTTTATATATTATTAAATCAATAATTGAGATAACAAAGTTATTAATATTATTATTTGCAATATTAACGATGTCTGTAGAAGTTACATCGAGAGAGGTTTGGTTACCTAATTGTGCTGTGAATAGGGAAAAATCCTTATTGGAAAGCCCTTTTCTTAGGAAAGACACAGTCGATTAATAGTGTGAATTATAATAATGATGATGAAGTTTGTTTTATTATTATTATAAATGTAATAAAAGCGAATACTTTTTATAAAATTTTGTTTTATTTGATTATAAATAGAATATAATATATTTTATTATGCATTGTATTTGTATAGTAAAATCTTTTTATATAAAAGCAGAATAATTTTATAAAGTTATTTATTTTATTAGATTATAAATAGAATATATTATATTTTATTATGCATAGTGTTTGCATAATGCTCGATATAGTGTTCAGATAGTAAAATCTTTTTATATAAAACATAATACTTTTATAAAGTTATTTGTTTTATTAGATTTTAAATAATATATATATATATATATATATATATATATTATAAATAGAATATATTATATTTTATTGCATAATATCCTTTCCATTCTCCTATAAATAGGATGCTTAGTTAGAATTGAAAACACACCGTAAATTGAGAGAATTCTTCTATAATCTTGGCGTATTTCTTTAGAGTTTTAAGAAGCTTTGAGCGTAGAAAGCAGTATAAGTTTTCTTCAAGAATATCATCGCCTCTACCAGTCGGAATACTCTTCTTTCTAAGGTAAGGGGTATTATTTCTTTCGTATTCATGAAGAGAAATATTTTCTTTCAAATACTCGTAAAATTTGTTATTCCATTCTTTATTATTATGTTGGAATAACCTCTCATCGCAAGCACCGCATACATAGTGAAATTCTTACATTATTGCATTCTTTATTATTACATTGGAATAACCTCATATGCATCTTGATCTATCGCATACACAGTGAATTTCTGTTATTATTTCATTCTTTATTATTACGTTGGAATATCACATCATACTGATTCTGGCGTTACTGGTTCCATTCTTTATTATTCTATCGGAATATTACATGCAGGCATGGATTACGCATTTAATTCAGTTCCATTCTTTATTATTACTGTTAGAATATATTGCATGCATGCGGATTACGCATGACTGGTTCCATTATTTATTATTACATTGGAATAACACGCTTTTATGTGGATTACCGCATGCATGGTGAATGATCCTTTGTATTCATTCCTTATTAAATTTTGAAAATGATCTGTCTACGTGGATTACCGCATGGCGGGCGAAAATCCATTTGCAGTTTCATATATTCTATTATACTCAGTTGGCTAAAGTTTTGGCTTCTATACTCCATGAAATTAGTAGAATATCCTGGATATTTGCGATTCATCCAGTATCTTTTCAGGGAAATAATCTTCTGAACATTCTTGAATTTTACTCCACAAAGCAATATCATGTTGACAATTTAGACATTATTGATTTCAGGATAAATTAATTTATAAATCTTTAATATTTATTCTTGAACTTGTTTTATTGAATTATTATGTCATTGTCATCATCATCATGCTTATATCGTGATGAAAGTCATCTTTGACTTACGTGCATAGATGGACTTGGTATGATTATGACCAGGGATTATTCGGTATAATCATGACCTGTAATGTTATAAATGATGTGGTAAAAGTCCTCAGTGGCCTGTAGTGCATTGATGGTCAATTTTTGATATGATTATGACCAGGGATTATTCGGGATAGTCATGACCATTGATGATTTAATGAATATCATTGGCCTGTAGTGCAGGGATGACTCGATGGTGTGGTTTATTTATTAAGCTGAGTCTCAGCGATAAAAATTGATGAAAACATTTTAAATCATAGAAGATAGTAGATATTATGCTCTACTTAACTCTTCTAATGGATTGCTTGTTCCGCTGCAGTTAAACTTGATGTTTGTTATATTTTATCAGTTTAACATTGTTGAAGACTAATGATAAATTATTCTGCATTATCTTAGTCATAATATTTCTTACTGGTCTAGTTGAGCTCACCCTTTCTCTTTCATTGTTCTCTTCATGAAATGAGAACGTAGCAGGGACTAGTCGGGGAACAAAGTGACGGTCCAGATGATAGCATTAGTAGTCCTCACTATTCTATGAAATAGTGTGATAATAAATGTATTGAGGACTTATTTTGAGTTTGAATACTGTTTAGAAGACAATATTTATATTAAAACTCATAGCCCATGTTGTATATTTAAGGTTGTATTTGTATTCTGTACCATATATTTGGCGACTCAGAATAGGTGATGTATACCTATTTTGGGGGCGTCACATAAAATTCATTCTTTACTCTCTTTTCTCTAACCAAGAATCCTAACATTTTTATGGATCGATTTATTTTCTTAATGAGATGATTGATTTCTTTATCTTTTTGTTACAAAATTTCATTATCATCTTTTGTGATATTTCACTTTCTCCGTTTTGGAGATTATTTTTCTCGTTTATGAGAGTGTTTCCAATGCACGGATTGAAAATGATAGATTATTTAGATATGGGTCTTGTGTTGTCACGTTTGTTTGTTATTTTATTGCTCGTGTTGAAAAATTGTTCATATCTGTATATTCTATTGTTATATTTAAAAGAAAAATATTAAATTCATAATATTTTTTATTATTTTCACAACAAAAGTATATTCATTAGTTGTTACTATGATATATTGATTCTCTTCCTAATTACCCGTTATTTTCTTTCAAATGATTACCACTTAATTTTTTTTATTATAACCTTTTTATTTTTTCTAACGTATTAGTATATTACAGTTTAATATATTTGAGTCCGATAAAATGTTAATATATATATAAACCATTGGAGTAAAAGTTTTACTGAAAAAGGAAATTAATGGTTGTAAAATTAAGAAAAATTAGAGATGAAAATAACTTCATTTTCTTGTAACTGGATGATTGGTTCATCCGTCTAATTTTATATTATTTACCCAATGATTTGACACCTCTACGTGATCAGGGCCGACCCTGAGTTTTTCAGGGCCTAAAGCGACAAAAAAAAATTGGGCCCTTTGCGAATTACTATTAAGATAGGTATAAAAAAACTAAGAACTTTTTCTAAACAAAAGAGCATAAATATGAAAGAATATCAAATATAATAACCGATTATTTCAATATTTTCAAAGCATCATTCAGATATCACATTATCACTAATTCAAAAAAGTAATCAGTTCAAAGACATAATATCATCAACATAGGGGTGGATGATATCATCAACAACTCTTCTTGAATAACACTCACTTATAATGGGCAAATTATAAATAAAGAAGCATAAAATTTTATAGTTCAGGTAATGAAATGTAACCTTACTGAATTTCAAATAGTTTCACAGAGATCAATCAGGGGGTAACATCAAATAAAAATTATCAATGGAATTATTAAATTACAAAAGGAACACATGTATACAGTGAGCGATTTCAGATGCAGTAATTCTTTCCCAGGAAATTCAGTTCAGAAATTCAGAATTTCGCTATTGTAGATATGAGTTTTGTGAAGATAAATGGTTTAGATGTTTCCAGGAATTTTACAGGATATTCACCAATATTACCAAAAAATAACAGGGAGAAAACATTAAACTGATGAATGGGTTAATCCAGGGCAAAAAGCACTTTTACCCCACTGTGGTTTTAGTGTTTTAAGCAATTAGCCACTGTGCTTTTAAAATATTCAATTGAACCACTGTGCTTTTTAAAAAGTCTTGATCAGGCTATTTCGTCCAATTTTCTGTCATAGACATTAAAAAACATATGTATTTTCCTACGCGGCTTTTTGAAAAAAAAAACAAAACAAGTCATTTCATAGGTAGCTTAAAAAAAGACACTTAAATGCTGAGTTGTCTTTCTTTCTCTCTCTTCTTCATCTTTTCATCTTTCTCTTTGTTTTCTTCATCTTTCAGATAAAACACCTTGGAATCACCGGTGGAAGCTTGGAATTTTGAAGTTCCAATGTCATCGCAGATCGGGGAGAGCTCGTTCTCAATCTTAGATCTGTAGTTACAGATCGTGACCACGTGTACCTCGTAGCCGCATCTTCTTCATTCAAATTAGGGTTTCGGCAACAGAACTAGAAGATGATGTAGAGACATAAAGATATTGAAGTAGAAGAAGATGAGTGAACAATTGAGGTCTCTTTCCGTGAATACCGTAAGCGCCACCTCAATTGGCGTGAGATTAGTTGGCCCTCCTCCATCATCGCCATGATTGGACGAATTGGGTCACATAAATTGGGACAATCTGAGAGTCCCATGAGTAGAGTAATAATGGCGGTGAGCCGTGTCGCCCATTCCTTAATTATAATAAAAAAATGATTTTCTCTTTTCAGCAAAGCGACAGAATGTAGTAATGGTGTGATGAAAGATTCTTAACGATATTTGAATAATGGTTTGATTTGATCTGTAAAATTTTGAGTTTTAATTCAAGATGTGAACGAATGATGGGTTTGATTTGATCTGTAAAATTTTGAGTTTTAATTCAAGATGTGAACGAATGATGGGTTTTGTTAGATATGAAAGACTTTAGGTTATTGAGTTTTTTTTAATAAATAATATTTGATATTTGAAGTGTTTTAATATTTTTAATAGTATGCTTTTTTTTATGTTTAAGCTTAAATTTAATGATTTCATTGTATTAATGTTAGTATTAATTTTCAAAATAAAAATAATAATTAAAAGAAAGGAAAAGAAAAATTATAAAGAAAATGAATTAAAATATTTATTTTAATTTTATTATTTTTAATTATTTTTTGTCACATTATAAATGATTTTATTTTTTATTTTTTTGTGTTGCCACATAAGAAAATAATAATAAAAATTTCATTTCTTTATATTATACATATTATAAATATTTAGGTAAAGAAAAAGAAAGAAAGTAAAACATAAAAATATTTTATTTTTAAAAATTGTATAAGTATTTTAAAACATAAAAGTATTTTTAATTTTATTTTAAAATAAAATATACATATTATAAATATTATAATACTAATTTTTATTAATATTATACATATTATAAATATTTAGGTAAAGAAAAGAAAGAAAATAAAACATAAAAATATTTTTATTTTTAAAAATTTTATAAGTATTTTAAAACATAAAAGTATTTTTAATTTTATTTTAAAATAAAACATACATATTATAAATATTATAATATTAATTTTATTAATATTATACATATTATAAATATTTAGGTAAAGAAAAGAAAGAAAATAAAATATAAAAATATTTTTAAAACCACATTGCTAGGCTAATTTTTTTTTTTAAGTGCGTTGGCTCAATAAGATACTTAAGAATTTGGGTATTTGGCTTGCCATATCGAGAAAATAATAATTTTTAATTTTTTTTTCAATGCCACAATGTAATTATTTAACGTCTGGTCCAAGAAATTGGACGAAATGGCTTGATTGTACATTTTTAAAAAAGCAGAATGGGTCAATTAAATATTTTAAAAGCACAGTGACTAATTGCTTAAAATACTAAAACCACAGTGGGGTGAAAGTGCTTTTTGCCGTTAATCCAGGGAGGACTTATAAAAAGTATAAGAAAATAAGATATGGTGAGGAGGAGATTGAGGCTTTAAGGTTTCTTGGGCTAAAGTATGTACTAAGTAAAAGGAACAATTTGCAAAAGGAGTAAATCTCTTGTTTAAAAACTAAGAAAAGAGAAAAAAAAAAGGGGCCCTAAAAAATTTTAGGCCTAAAGCCCGGACACCTTGGGCTTTAGCCCAGGGCCGGTGCTGTACGTGATACTTCTTTCCAACTTTTTTAAAATTTTTAAATATTAAACTATTGGTAATGTTATATATTGTTAATGTTTACGTTAATTTTTTAATTATTAGTTATGTGAATAAGTATTAATAATAATTTTTTTAAAGAAATGTGTAATAAATGAGATTCTCCTATAATTTTTATAAATTTCATATATTAATAAGTTTTTTAATTATAATTAGACCTAAATTTATCGCACTCTTAAATTATTAAAGTGTATGAATAGATTTTTTTTGTCATCTAATTTGCATGTAATTTTTTTTTAATATTATTTGAATGGCTTGATAAAGTTATGAGTTTTAACGGTAAAATTCATTAAATCATACAAAACTCTAGAAGAAGTTCTAATCAATGTGATTATTTTATTTTACCTAAACCAAAATTTTAATTAATTGTTAATATCTAGAATTCTACATTTGCAAATAATGTGAAATAAATAATTAAGAGAAATTATATTTAAAAATAAAATTTACTTAGATAATGATATTTTTATACGTTTTTCTAATGCTACATTCATGTGAGTTAAGAAAGTGTAAAAATTATTATGGGCAAATGTACAAATATGACCCTAATGTTTATCCCGATATCACACTTACACTCTAAACTATTTTTTTTTTCCAAAAGTACCAGCCACCTAGACTAACTCTGTTTACACGTGGATATTTTTTGCTGCCTAGGCACGTAGATAGAGACAAAACAAAAGCCTTAAATCGATTTTCAAAAGGGGTAAAAAAGCCCTAATCAGTTTTCTTCAAAGAGAAACGAAATCAAAGAGGAGATCAAGAGGAGAAGAAGAGGTGATCAGAAGAAAGTGAAGCCCCGTTCCTGCCATTTCGTCAAAGAGAAGTCTAATTTACAAGGAGGAAGCTACTGTTCTGTATTGAGGAAGCCATTGTTGTGTGTATACTCTACAATCAGTTCGTCGAACGAACTTGAGTCTAATCGAAGTCGAAGGAAGCTTTTAAGAAGAAAAAAAAAGGAATCTCTCAGGTACTTTCATCTATGCTTTTGATTTATAAAGTGCATGTGGTAGGAAACATCACATGTGGTCTATGTTTAAGTTGGGTGTTGACTGATAGGGGACATGTGGTCCCCTATATTATTCTTTATAGATTCTTAATACTTTAGAGTTGACATTTGTCTTATAATTTATTGTTTATTGTTATGTGAAGTTTGAGTTTTTTTACTGACAGAATGGTTGGGAGTGTAGATGTACATTTACATCATGGGGCATATGGATAAAGGATCATGTGTGGAGATCAGACCTGGAAAATGGGCGGGACAAAATGGTTAGGGTTTCTTTGAGCTAAATTCTGATGACTAAAGCTTACCAACTTTGTGGCGGTGGTAGACCAATTCGTGCCTATTTTATGCTATTTTTTTGGGTTTGGCCCAAACGGGCAGGGCGGGTGGAGGGCCGGGCCAAAAATGGGCGGGCCAAAAACGACCGGGTTTTAATGGGCTAAAATTCTGCAGCCTGAAAGTCCAGTCCCCGTGGTGAAGTGGCAAATCCATGAGCAGGCCATATTTTACCTGGTCTAGTGGAGATATTTGGGAGGAGATGTTTATATATGTAAGAATTTTGATGTTGATTACATGTCTATTATTTGCATTAAGAATACATATAAAGAGGAATTGAATTATGCCAATGTATTCGAAATCTATTATTGGAACCTGGACTGAGTATTGAAGAAAGACTTTTTATACTTGAGGGTGACCATGGGATTAGGAGACTTCTGAGTAAAATAAAGTCAGACACAACTGTTCTAAAGTTCTTTGCAAAACATGAGATAGATGAACCTATAATGAATGATGAATCACCTCCTGATGTTCCACCTGAGCCCCTAACAAATTCACCTGAAAAGGAGGGCGAGGATTATGATGACACTTTCATGGAAAGTGTTGAAGTACTTAATGCTTTTGATAGCATTAATAGACCGCGTGGAAGGAGGGATGATCCTAATGTGGTATTAAACGCACAGGGTGGCAGGGTTGGTGAGGAAGATATTAGTAGGAAGTACTTGTGGAATTAATAAAGGCTTAAATACTGATAGTAGTGAGGACAACCAAGATGCTACATATGAAGAGGAGAGTGAGAAAAGTGAGGAAGGTGATGATAGTGATTAAGGTGATGATAGTGAGGAAGGGGATGAGGGTCAGGTGTCATGTCAGAGAAGACATCTTGTCCGTTTCAATGTAAATGACCAGACACCCTATTTCAGCTTGGGAATGACATTTGCTAGTGCAGCTGAAGTTAGGGAATCCATATCAAAGTATGCAATATCTAGGGGAGTGGCATTGAAATATATGAAATGTGAACCATATAGAATAAGGGTCCAATGTGAGGTTGGGTGTTGTTTTGTCTTGTATGTGTCAAAGGACGGTTGTAACCTTGAGTTGGATGTCAAGACATTAAATGAAGACCATAAATGTTATAGGATTTTCAGCAACCCTAGGGTTTCAGCAAAGTTCTTGGCCAAGCTTTACAAAAAAAAAACTCTTGAGCAGCATGACTACAAGATCAAAGACCTCAAAAAAGATGTGGAGAAAGAATGGAGAGTGAATGTTGGATTTTCCAAGTGCAAGAGAGCCAGGAGGATGGTTATGGATGATTTCTCAGAGAGCTTTACTACTGAGTATTCTGAGTTAGAGGCTTATACAACAGAACTGGTGAGGAGTAATCCAGGGTCTAAAGTGCAAGTGGAGTTATCCACAGATGAATTAAGGGAAGGGAGAAGAGTATTTAGAAGAATGTTTGTTTGTTTAGATGCTTGCAAGAGAGGTTGGAAGGAAGGATGTAGGCCTATTATTGGCCTTGATGGGTGATTTTTGAAGACACAATATAAGGGGGAATTGCTTGTAGCTCTAGGAAGAGATGGGGATGAGCAGAATTTTCCCATAGCTTAGGCATGTGTGAAGAGTGAAACTACGGTCAACTGGACATAGTTTCTGACTTTGTTGTAAGAACAACTTGATTTGGGATATGGTAGTCAGTGCACCATTATATCTGATATACAAAAGGTATGAATGTTTTTGAATTTTAATGTTTAATATTTTTTTATGTCAAATTATTTTGTGCAACTTTGAATTTAACTTTATGTAGTCAGTACACCTTCATAGCTTTGTGTAACTTTTAATGTTTTACTTGTAGTGTTTAATACAAGATGTCATTGATGTACATCCTTAGGCTGAACACAGATGGTGTGCTCGCCATATATATGAAAATGGGCAAAGATTCAAAAATGCCCCTGACGTTTACCCCGATGTCCCACTTACACCCTAAACTAATTTTTTTTCAAAAGTACCCCTAACGTTACAAATTTTAGGTCAACTCTGCCCCTCTCGTTAACAAACATGCCACCTAGACTAACGTGACTGACACATGGACATATTTTGCTGACGAAGCTAACACCTTGGACAAATTTTTGTTATATAAAAAAATCAGATCCATTTTATCTCTCTAAACCCATATTCTCTTTCTTCTCCCTTTTTTATCTCTGTCCCATCTCCTTCCACATGCAACCACGAACATTACAAATTCGATCAAATCAAAAATGAAAATCATCGGAAGCCAAATAGATAAAAGAAACCCAATCGAAAACTGAACTAAACAAATTCAAAAATAAATCATGAATCCCCGATCGGGAAGAACCCTTGATCAGGACCAAGTCAAGATAAGAACCCAGAATCAAACCTGTGACGCCCCCAAAAAAGGTATACATCACCCATCTTGAGTCGCCAAATATATGGTACAGAATTTAAATACAAACTTCTTTTATACAATACGACAAAAGCTTAGCTAAGAGTTTTTACACGAATATTATCTTCTAGACAATATCCAAACTCAAATGGAGTCCTCATTACAATTATTATCATACTATTTTATAAAATAGTGAGGACTACTACAACCACCATCTTGGACCATCACTCCGTTCCCCAACTAGTCCCGGCTACGTTCTCATTTCCTGAAGAGAACAATGAAAGTAAAGAGTGAGCTCAACTAGCCTAGTAAGAAATATTACGACTAAAATAATGCAGAATAAATTATCGTTAGCCTTCAACAGTGTTAAACTGATAAATATAATAAACATCAAGTTTAACTACAAACGAACAAGCAATCCATTAGAAGAGTCAAGTAGAGCATGATATCTACTATCTTCTATGATTTAAAAAGTTTATCATCAATTTTATCGCTGAGACTCAACTCAATAAATAATCCACATCACTGAATTATCCATGCACTACGGGCCAAGGATATTCATTATTATTACATCCACGAATTATCCATGCACTACGGGCCAAGGATATTCGTGTTATCACCAATGGTCATGATCATGCCAACAACTGTCCATCAATGCACTACGGGACAATGAGGACATTTACCACATCATTTGTAATATTTACAGGTCATGATTATACCGAATAATCCCTTGTCGTAATCATACCAATCAACAGTCCATCTATGCATTACGGGCCAAAGATGACTTTCATCACAATATAAGCATGAGGATGATGACAATGATATAAGAATTCAATTAAATGAGAGAAATGATAAATTTTTAAGATTTATAATTTACTTTATCCGAAATTCAATAATGTCCAAATTGTTAACATGATACTGCTTTGTGGAGAAAAATTCAAGAATAATATTGTACCAAAAATGATTTGGACCAAAAAGAAATCAATTTTTGTTATGAATAGTACCCCCGGTGAATAGTACTCGAATGAATAGTATCCCATGAGTAGTAATTCAAAAATAGTACCCAGTGAATAGTACTCCAACATGAAAAGATAAAAAATTATCAAGAATGTCCAGAATAATATTTTTCGTGAAAAGATACTAGATGAAGCGCAAATTTTAAGGATATTCTACTAATTTCAAGGAGTATATAAGCCATACTTTAACAAAATGAGTGTAGAATTCGGAATCTGAAATGAAATAATATTACTTACATACTACACAGTATGGAAGAAAATATTATTTCATACGAATATTGAATAAAAATAATATCTTTTACCTTAAAAGGAGAGTACTTCTGACTGGTAGGGTGGGGATATTCTTGAAGAAAACTTATACTATTTTCTACGCTCAAAGCTTCCTTAAACTCTAAAGAAATATGCTCAATATTATAGAAGAAGAATTCTCTAATTCTGGTGTGATTTTCAATTCTAAACTAAGCATCCTATTTATAGGAGAATGGAAGGATGCTATTTGAATTTAGAAAATCACTGATGCATTACCTACACTAAAAAAGCAGGTCATTCTTAAGCGGGCATTATTTAGTCTCCTATGACTATAGTGCCGTCGGCATTGATGTCACGGGCGAATTTCGTTCGACTGAAAAATTTTCTGATTTACTATGTAAACACTATGCAGACACTATACATAATAAAATATAATATATTCTATTTTTCATAAAAACCAAAACTTTTAATATATATATATATATATTAACATTAAACTTTCACTGTTATTTTTATAAAAAGATATTTCTATCATTTTCTAACTCCGACAATAATTCTGTTGTTGGGTCCACCAATAATTGTGCCATCGTACGAATATTCCCTGATAAAACGAATATTTCCCGACTAAATGAATATTTTATAACAACTTGCTTACTTTACAAAATTTATAAATATTATCCACAACTATAACATTATATCTTCACACCATAATATTCAAAATTAATCTTTATTCATAAAAGTTGGGGTCTTACAACCTCCCCTTATGAAATTTCATCCTCGAAATTGGGGCACATACCTGGTATAACAAAGAGGTGAAGATACCTTGATTTCATTTTGAATTCTAACTCCCAGGTTATTTCCTCAACATCGTGGTTTCTCCACAAAACCTTGACTTGAGGTATAACCTTGGAGCGTAGAATATGTTCATTCTTATCCAAGATTTTAACAGGTACCTCTTTATATGTTAAATCTTCTGCTATCTCATCTGGTTCTAATTCAATAATGTAGTTCGGGTCTTCCACATATTTGCGTAACATAAATATGTGAAAAACGTTATGAACACGAGACATACTTGGCGGTAAGGCGAGTCTATAAGCCACAGTTCCTACTCGATCGAGGATTTCAAATGGTCCAATGAATCGAGGATTGAGATTTCCTCTCTTTTCAAATCTTGTAACTCCTTTCCATGGAGCAACACGCAACAACACATGATCTCCAACATTGAATTCCACGTTATTTCGATGAAGATCATCATAACTCTTTTTTAGATCTTTTGAGGTCTTTATACGTTGCCGGATCATTTCAATCTTTTTCGTTGTCATGCATACCAATTCCGGTCTTAACAACGTTGCTTCACTTACCTCGTCCCAGCATACTGGAGAACGACACTTGCATCCATACAACGCCTCGATTGGAGCCATGTCAATACTTGCTTGATAACTGTTATTCTAGGAGAATTCTACTAATGGCAAGAACTTGTCCCAACTTACCCTTGAAGTCAAGGACACAGAGTCTTAATTGATCCTCAAGAGTTTAAATAGTCCTCTCCGACTGCCTGTCCATCTGAGGATGATATGCTGAAATGAATCGTAAATCTGTGCCCATAGCTTTTTGCAAACTAACCCAAAATCTTGAAGTGAATCTTGGGTCTCGATCAGAACCTATGGATACTGGCATACCATGTTGTCTTACAATCTCATTTATGTACATACGAGCAAGACGTTCCAGAGAATAAGTTTCTCGTATAGGTAAGAAATGAGCAGACTTGGTTAATCTATCGACAATGACCCAAATTGTATCTATGCCTTGAGAAACCTTAGGAAGACCAGTAAAGAAATCCATGGTAATGTGCTCCCACTTCCATTCTGGAATTTTAAGTGGTTACAATGGACCTTTTTGCACTTGATGCTCCGCCTTGACTCGTTGACACGTTAAACACCTTGAGATAAACTCTGTGATCTCTCTTTTCATATTGCTCCACCAAAATGTATGTCGAAGATCACGATATATTTTGGTACTCCCAGGATGGATTGCAAACGGTGTGTTGTTTGCCTCCATCATGATTTTATACTTTAAATTAGGGTCGTTAGGAACACAAAGTCTGGAGTTGACTTGAAGTATTCCTTCTTCATCGATTCTTGTTTCTGGAATAGCACCTTCTTGTACTTTCTTCTTCATACACATCAGCTCTAAGTCTGTACCTTGAGCAGCTTTAACTTTATCGATTAAAGTCGGTTCTGTCAGGAATAAGCATGTGAATGATATTCCTATTTACATATGATTTGATTATGATATATATGAATGAATATGCAAGTATGCTTGCATTAAGAGAAGCTGTAAAGTCCTTTGATAGATAATAGAAACATATGTACAAGGACTTAGAATGAATTGATCAAATATGTTAGATTAATCCTACATAAGCAAGTTGGTTCTTCCAATGGATGCCTTGGTTAAAGGCACATACTGAAAAAGATGAAAGTTACCTCAGCTGGTGCATCTCTCAGTTTCCAAGACTGGAGCTGGTGTCTCAGAACTTCCCAAAGGTGAAGAATTATGCAACAATGATGATCAAAGACCAGCCCCATTACAAAGTCTACAGACATGCTGGCAATAATTATATTCCTTATGATCGTAGAGTGGACTCTGAAGGCAGAAGGATTATGGCCAAGGAGATAATCGTAGAATCTGTTCACTCTACCACTGATGGTGTTCAAGTCCAAAATGAGGAGCCTCCGTTTGCCCAAGCACAGCTACCTGACATTCCTTCATCCTCCAATAATGATTGATATTCAATGATTTTTCAGATTCTCACTACTTTTGAAAATCTGTCAAAGGATGAAAATCGTAGAGTCCAATCTGGTGTTCAAAAAGAGGTTGCCCAACCAAATGACCAAATTCCTATGGAGCAGGAACTATTGAAGAATTATGATGAGCTGGTTGAGAAGATATCTCATATTAATGAAGAGTCAAAGATGGTGTTGACAATAGAAGGAGATAATTCAGTTCAGAACAGACTTCAAGCTACAATGGCTGATGTATCTCTCAAAATCAAAGAAAGAGATCACATCTATCTGAAGGCCATACACGATCAGAAGGCAGAAGCTCTACGAGCACAGAAGGCCAATGAAGAATAACTCCAAGTCCTCTTTGACAAGATTGACAAAATGAATTAGTCTTTCTCTATGCAACTTGAGTTAAGTCAACAAGAACTCAAGATTGAAGTTGGTAACTTCTCTTATCTGATGGAGCAGCTTATGTCCAACATGGAAAAGCTCTCTCAAGTGATTAATGACAAAAGGGGGAGAAAATAGGCATAGAAAGAGGCACAGTAAGAGGCGTTCAAGAAAGGGCAAGGCGAGCAGAAGGAAACAAGAGAAGAAGACAAAAAAGAAGACAACAGAAGAAGAAGCTGGGTCATCATCTGGGGGGAGCCAAAGGATGATGAGCTTGTGTTTGCAAAGGTTGAGAGGGAGCCAGAAGAAGAAGAAGAGAAACATACATCTGAGGGGGAGCAGACAAAAGAAATGAAGTCAACTTCCTAGGGGGAGCAGGTGCAAGAAGATCAAACAGATGAATAGTTGATCAACATACATCCTGGAAACATACATGGAGCAAAAGAGGTACATCTCTAACTAGTTAGGTATGTTCTGGATCCAGAATGTAAAATGTCAAAGTGTTTTAAATTCCACATCATTATAAATAACATTCATGATTATCTTTTTTAGAAATACAGCTGCTCACTATATATAAGATTCATTCATAACATGCATATGCACTTATTGTTTTGTATAATCAAATCAAAGGGAGATTATCGGGGAATAAACATGTGAATGATATTCCTATTTACATATGTTTTGATTATGATATATATGAATGAATATGCAAGTATGTTTGCATTAAGAGAAGCTGTAAAGTCCTTTGATAGATAATAGAAACATATGTACAAGGACTTAGAATGAATTGATCAAATATGTTAGGTTAATCCTACATAAGCAAAACAGCTTTGTGAAGTCCTTAAAAAGAAATGATGTACAAGGACTATAAATATAGAAAGATCAAGCATGTTAGGTTGATCTTATGATGTAATAGATAGGCTTGTCGATCGTTTGAGCCTTTGCACGAAATCGTGAGTCCGCCGGAAGAGTCGAGGAAAACTCGAGAGCTATCGAGTAGTAATCGTAGTCTGCAAGATAGTAGATCTCGAGTCAAGTAGACTTCGGGAGAGGCGAGGAAGGATCGTAGTGTGTCGAGTACAACTTCCTCGAGCCGTAGTTTCTTTGAGGAAGTCGTGTTCAAAATTGAGAGACTGACGCCACGAAGCTAGCTAGAGCATCTCTTTGAAGCTAAGTAAAGAATCGTAGACTACACTCAGAGTCGTAGAGTCTACTGATCATATAAGAGGCAGAGATCATAGTCGAGCAAGATCAGATGAAGATAACAAGCACAATGATTGAAATCGTAGAGTGTCAAGATCTGATCTTGGAGTCGTAGTGTCTGCACAGCCAAAGCTGAATCGTAGAGTGTAGGCGAGACTTCAACGGATGTGCTCACAATGCAAGGCGGAATCGTGAGAGCAAATACGATTCTCGATAAATGAGCACTCTCAGAATATCAAAGAAATGAAGCCTCTGGTTGATCTTTGCAAAGATACATCCCACACGAAGGAAACAGGAGAGCATTGAGCGAATGGCATCAAGCTAACGGAAGATCTAAGCATCAACTCAATCGACATCCAGTTGAGTTGTGAAGCCATTGAGATGAAGTCGTCCACAAGATGATCATAAGAAGACTTGATGGTGACTAAGGAAAGTTAGCGGTGCGATGGTTGTCAGTGGTAAGATGACAACGATCTTGGAAGTAACGGGATCGTAGTGTTTGCCAAACAAAGAAAGAAGCGATGGAGTATACACGAGAGATCTTGGTCGACAAGAAGAACAAGGCTAAAGTGTTTAAGATTTGGGTCAATCCATTGATGATAAGTGAACGGGAGATCACAAGGAGAAAGAGAGCTGGCACACTACAAATCTGAAGTGTTTTGCTATTCAGAAGGGGCTAGAACAAGGAGTTAAGCCATCATTATCTGAGAGCAGTCAAAGCAAATAAGAAATGTTGAAGTACTGCATAATAGAAGGAAGAGGTGTTCTACACTGAAGATCAAATAAACACTCTTCAAAGATCGTAGTGTTGACTCTACATGTCAATGAGCAACAGTCAACAAGAAACTACGATCAGGTTCAAGAAAGCATGCATCAGAATCGTAGAGTTCGGTCATCCGAAGATTGAAGCATTGGCAACGATTCAATTTGAAGGTTGGTATTCGGACAAGAGCTTATTGAGAGAATCGATGCAAAAAGACAACCTCTGATCGAGAAATTATAAGGGGGAAATAAAGTTGTCGACCTGCCCAAGACATCAAAGTGACATCTCTGATGGGGTAGGTGAAATAGTAGACTATAGTGTCAGAAAGTAAGAAAAGGGGATGTCATATCACATCTGTAGTCTGCACCAAACAACTCGAGATTTGCAAAGCATTTCAAAGAACTTCCAACGGCTACTTTCTAATGGGAAGATTGGGAAGGAGTATAAATCAGCTAGAGCTTCAAAGATCAAAAGTTGCTGGAGTTGCTAAATTTAGAGAAATGGTGGACTAATTTAACCAACGTAAAATAGTGAGTGACTAATGAAGGTCCGAAGGCTCACTCCATGATCCACTAAGAACACTTAGAGACAGACAAAGAAAGAAGTAGAAGTGAGAGTTCTACAATGTAGAAGCGATAATTCTACTACATGAAGAGTGTTCTGAACTGCCGAGAGAAAGAAGAGCATCAATGTCATCTTGATATCCATTATGGGAAGGCTCTAAGTACCAGAGAGAAGAGCCTACAGTCATCTTAGTAAGTCCATCATGAGAAGGCATCAAGTATCAAAAAAGAAGATCACCAACGTCATCATGGTGTCAAGCATGAGAAAGTTTCTAAGTACCTAGCAGAAGAGCTTACAATTATCTTAGAAACTCATCATATATAGCCATCAAGTATCAAGAAGAATGATCTTCAAGGCAGTTCATCAAGGGATCATCAGAAGTGGTTAAGTAACTAAAGAAGCTGAGCATCATTCAACACTTAACTGTACTTCAAAGATGATCACGCCAAGCTGCTAAGTACAGAAGATGTTCAGAGCTTAAAGACATCTTAGCAGCTCAACACCAACAACAACAACAAATAAATAACTCAACAACAAGAAGCCAGGGCCTGAGGGGTCCTTGTCTAGAGGGACTAAATGAAGTTCCAAACTCTTTGGGCTTGAAGAGTTCTAGGGAACGAGAGAGAAGTTCAAGGTTGTTGGCCTTGAAGAGTTCTTAGTGGCTGAAGTTCAAGGCTCTGAGACCTTGAAGGAATCTTAGTGATTCAGGGTGCTTCCCTTCCTTAATGGAAATCCTGCTAGTTGAAAGCAGAAGAGTGGATTAAGAGCTTGAGTCTACGAACCACTTAAAATCCTCATGTCATTTACTTTATGTCATTTACATTATGTACCTAAGCGCTATAAGTCTTTATGTATGTATTAGCGCTTATAACTTAACTAACTCTAAGAATAATGTATATATGATTATGAATATATCAATGAAGGGGATCTTTTACTTATTCCGCTGTGCTTGAAAAGATTCTTATGTTTGTCATATGCTAATTCATTAGTAATACAAATTTAAAAAGAAAAGTATTTAAAAATTAAAAGGATCTATTCAACCCCCCTTCTAGATCTATTGTGTGCCTACTGGGAACTAACAGGTTCTACTCATATAATTTCCATCACCACGTGGGTTCCTAGAGTCTTTAAATCTATTTCCATCCTTTGTAAGTCATACAAAATGAGCCTTTGCGTTGACATTATCGCACTCGTACCCGCATATTGTGACACTCCCAAAACAGGTATACATCACCCATCTTGAGTCGCCAAATATATGGTACAAAAATACAAATATAACTTAATAATACAACTGTCGTGTAAAATACGACAAAACATAAATTGAGAGTTTTAATAAGAATATTCTCATCTAGACAATATCCACATTCAAAGGAGTCCTCATTATATTTATTGTCACACTATTTAACAAAATAGTTAGGAATACTAATACTATCATCTGGACCGTCACTCCGTTCCCCGACTAGTCCCGGCTACGTTCTCATTTCCTGAAGAGAACAGTGAAAGAAAGGGGTGAGTGATAAGTGGTATTATTACCTACTTATTGAATACCAATTCATGCAAATTGTGCCCATCTCAAGTACATTTCATTGTGTTTTAGTTGCATTTCACGTTATTTTACATTGCATTTACTTAAAACTCTTTTTGGTGAATAAGTACAGGAATCGGCTTAATTTTGGTGGTATTAGAGGGCACGAGACCAATGGATGCGTGAAGACGAGGCACAAGCGGGGATGTGCATGGCATCGAGGTACAATGAAGCATGGAGACCAAGAAAACAAGAGGATCAAGCATGGAAGAAGCGGATAGCGACAAGAAGCTAAAAGCAGAACGAACTTGCGAGGCGACAAAGAAGCGCGCGGCATAATAGCTTGGGGAGCGTGCGCCGTCTGATACCCAACTGCGACGATGATGACCCTCTTGCAAGTTCTTGCGGCATGGCGAGGAGAGACGTCGCCCACACGAGAGGTTTGTTGGACAGGGCAAACATTCTGTAAGTCTCGCGCCCACGCGAGACATAGGCGGGAGAGGCGTGCAACGCGCGGCCGCGCGCGATGCGGATGCTGTAATTTTGTTTTAATTTTGATTTTTAATTAAATGAATTGTAATTGGTTTTTAAACAATTCTGACTGGTGTTAGACATAGACGAGATTATTTTGAGTGTATTTTCATCATAGAAACTATGGTTTACACCTTGGGAGAGATTCCAACGAAGAACAAAGCCTTAACGTCTACTTTTCCAATTCTTCTTGGGATTATCTACCATTGTGGATTTCTATTCTTATTTACTGGATTTCTATGAGGATTTAAATGTTGATCATTGATTTCTATTCAACGATTGGGTTTGATCGTTCTATCTCTCTTATTTCAATTGTTTGTTTATTGATCATGTTTAGCTTTGATCCCATAATGGCTTTTGGTTCAGCCATGAACTAAATTCCATTATGGGATTCTAACGGATTTTAATATGTAGTTTGGTTGCACATTGAAATGCTAGGATTATTTTGCATATCATATGGAATATCTGTCACGGTTGTTTTACATGTATGAATGCTTGATCACCATTCGTCTCAGTACTTGTATAGAATTGACAATGAACATATAGGTATGGATTGTAATCATGATAGCATGCGAATATGGGGCTGTTGTATATGGCTTGCGTAATTTGTGAACCAGATACACATATACTGTTTCACCGTATGAGCTAGAATAAGGGCTTGAGATTAAAATCAATATAATTACAATTTCACATATATATAGTGATTTTGGTTGTATTGGTGATTACATAGAGTCTAACATCTGTAGATGCTGTGTAAGTAGGTTATAGTGCATTGAAAAATGGTTATAACTCTATTCGTACTCTTGGCTATTTTCCTGTGATATGTGAACACTTCTTGCATGATAGTGGCGATTAGATGAAATATTAAATGAAGTTAGGGTCCCATTATTTCCAAATTATATTTATTCCATTTGTATTCTTATTTTCAGTTGTTATTCACAATTAGTTTAATTTAACACTTTTAGTCATTAGTCTAGGCATATAAATTTGGTGAGTTAATTGATGCATGATAGTTTGAATTTAACAACTTTCTCTGTGGGATCGATACTCTACTTACTCTGTATTACTTGTTGACCCGTGTATGCTTGCATGAGTTAGAGCTCTTTTATTAGAACTATAAAAGAGGCAACAAGTTTTTGGCGCCATTGCCGGGGACGCCATTGGAAAGAACTTGGCTAAGAATTTCTGTGCTAAGTCCTCCTAAGTGGTTATTGACCCTGACGACAAAGAGTGTAACCAACTTCTAGCCTTATCTCTTAATGAAAATGGAAATAGCCATAGTCTGATGGCATCCTCCATCACACCATTGTATCTGAATGTATCACAAATCTCTATGAAACTCAATAAGTGTTCAGACCCAAAGGCCAGGACGGACTGCTCTCCGCCATGATTCAGGAACGAGGCTGGGGTGGCCTGGCTGCATCTCCCACGCCCATTCTAATGAGCATTGTCCAAGAGTTCTATGCCAATGCCAAAGTTACCATGAACGATACCTCGATGGTTCGTGGTGTCGAGGTGAACTCTGAGACCCTCCGCCATCCAAAGCGTCTTTGAGAATCACCATGAAGACCATCGGCGAGGTGCCAATTGGATTGCAGGGGCACATCTGGAAACAGACTTCGAGCTTGTTATCACTAAGTTGTGCGTGCCAGGCACGATGTGGACTTACAAAGTTGGCACGACCCAGCCTCAAATATTTCTAGCAGCCGCACTGAATCGATACGCCAAGGCATGGAATCTGTTCATTTGTGCCAAGTTATTACCTTCATCGCATCAGCATGAGATCACGGCGGAAAGGGCTATAATATTGTGGGGCATAATTACTGGCGAGTACATTAATGTGGGGTATTTGATTCATCAAAACATTGTGAAGTATCTGAAGGGAACTACCACTGGAAGCATCCCACATGCCTTAGTGGTAGCCATGCTATATGCGCATCAGGGGTGTAATTGGGGCAACGAACAAATGCAATATCCAAGTCAGGACATCACCCACGCCACCATTGCTAAATTTGAGGACTGGGCAGGTGGTGAACCACACCCACGCGGACGAGGATTCATTCTCCGACCCACATTCCGAGAGCCATCTCAGTAGCCCCCTCAGCCCGATGAGGCAGGCCCGTCCAACCGAGCACATCTTGTTCCTAGCGATCGACAGCTTCGAAGGTTGGAGCGCAAAGTCGACGCCATGTATGACAATTTTGGGACGTTTGCTACGGGACTCACAAGGGCCTTGGCAGAAGCCTTTGCACAGCAAGGAACAATGCTAGAGTGGTTACGGTTTGGTAACTGCGATTGCCATATTCACCACAGATTCACCACCAGGAAGGGTGGTGTCGATCAGGGGAGTTTTTCTGTACCCTTTACCTTCATTCAATGGGGACATTGAATATTTTAAGTTTGGGGGTATTGGGGAGCATAGCATAGTAGTTTAGTTTTATTTAACTGTTACATGTTTATGTGTTTAGTTAAATTTTTGTAGATAATTTTTAATTTTTATTCATTATTGATTGTGTTAGTATGTTTTAGTGCATGTCTCACATATATTTTTTCTTAATAGAAATTCTTGCCTAACCAATGATGATAGTGAATTGTGAAGGATTTTAGAACATGTTGGATAACACAACTAAGATATAATGTTTTACACGATGAGATTCATGTTGCTGTTTAAATGCTTTCGGTATGCACAAACGTGTTCACAATTACTTGTAGGTTTAACAAGTGTGTGTTGCATTGCTTGATAGAACATGTAGTTTTAAAAAGAGATAATATGGAAAGTGTTGTAGACTGTATGAGCTATTGACATGCAAATTTTGGGAAAACATGGGTATGCTGTGTACAAAAAAAAAATCAAATAGCAATAACGTGGCTAGTCTTAATTTGAGGCCACAGCTACTTGAGTAGAAATGCATGAGGGATTGTCTCTACACCTAGCGCCCTAAGGTCTTTCATGGTCTGGGAGTCGTTGGTTGAAAGTTCGCTACGGGGTAGCAGTGTGCCTAATGGATTGAGACATTGCACAGTCATGTGAAAAAAAAAAGAAAAAGGAAAGAAATATAGCAATAAACACCGCGAAAAAGTATGGAAATCACCCTCGTGAGTAGCAATAAAGCAATAAACCCATTGTTGAACCTTAGTTTGTGTTGATATATTGAAACAGTCTGCATAACATGATTATACATGAATCTTGCTTTAGACTATAATTTTCTGTTTGGAGCAGTGTAGCATATGTATTCTTTCCTTAGATCAAGTTTTGGTGAACATCACACACACACAACATCTCTATAGCATATATGAAATTATCTGAGTGTATGATGTTATGTTTATAGTTTGGTTTGAAATCATATTCTTGGATCTCGATGATTATTTGAGGTAATTTAATTTGAAATTACATTATGGCGGGGATTATGTGAGACTAATTTGCATCATAGAGTAGTTTCATATTTTTGTAGTTGCATTTTCATTATTCATTAGTATGCATTGCTTAAGGGCAAGCAACAGTTCAAGTTTGGGGGTATTTGATAAGTGGTATTTTTACCTACTTATTGAATACCAATTCATGCGAATTGTGCCCATCTCAAGTACATTTTATTTTGTTTTAGTTGTATTTCACATTATTTTTCATTGCATTTACTTAAAACTCCTTTTGGCAAATAAGTGCAGGAATCGGCTTAATTTTAGTGGTATTAGAGGGCACGAGGCCAATGGATGCGTGAAGACGAGGCACACGCGGGGATGTGCATGGCATGGAGGTACAATGAAGTATGGAGACCAAGAAAACAAGAGGATCAAGCATGGAAGAAGCGGATAAGAATGACGTGAGCCAAAAACCGAACCAAAACTTGCAGCAAAGCTGACAAGCAAGCATGGCACTCTCTTGACTTAGGGGCCTGCGCATGTGAAGTACCCGACAGAACGATGATGACTCTTTGCAAGTTCGTGCCATGGCGGAGGAGACGACGCCGTGCCGCGAGGTTGGTTAGACGAGGCGGACATTACGTAAGTCTCGCTACCATGCGCGAGACATATAAAGGAGAGGAGGGGCGGCCGCCGCGATCTCGATCTTGTAATTTTGTTTTAATTTTGATTTTTAATTAAATGAATTGTAATTGGTTTTTAAACGATTCTGATTGGTGTCAGACGTAGATGAGATTATTTTGAGCGTATTTTCATCATAAAAACTAGGGTTTACACCTTGGGAGAGATTCTAACGAAGAACGAAGCCTTAACGTCTACTTTTCCAATTCTTCTTGGGATTATCTACCATTGTGGATTTCTATTCTTATTTACTGGATTTCTATGAGGATTTAAACGTTGATCATTGATTTCTATTCAGCGATTGGGTTTGATCGTTCTATCTCTCTTATTTCAATTGTTTGTTTATTGATTATGTTTAGCGTTGATCCCATAATGGCTTTTGGTTCAGCCATGAACTAAATTCCATTATAGGATTCTAACGGATTTTAATATGTAGTTTGTTTGCACATTTAAATGCTAGGATTATTTTGCATATCATATGGAATATCTATCATGGTTGTTTTACATGTATCAATTCTTGATCACCATTCGTCTCAGTACTTGTATGCAATTGGCAATGAACATATAGGTATGGATTGTAATCATGATAGCATGCGAATATGGGGCTGTTGTATATGGCTTGCATATTTTGTGAACCAGATAGACATATATTGTTTCACTGTATGAGCTAGAATAAGGGCTTGAGATTAAAATCAATATAATTGCAATTTCACATAGACATATAGTGATTTTGGTTGTATTGGTGATTACATAGAGTCTAACATCTGTAGATGCTGTGTAAGTAGGTTATAGTGCATTGAAAAATGGTTATAACTCTATTCGTGCTCTTGGCTATTTTCCTGTGATATGTGAACACTTCTTGCATGATAGTGGCGATTAGATGAAATATTAAATGAAGTTAGGGTCCCATTATTGCCATATTATATTTATTCCATTTGTATTCTTATTTTCAGTTGTTATTCACAATTAGTTTAATTCAACACTTTTAGTCATTAGTCTAGGCATATAAATTTGGTGAGTTAATTGATGCATGATTGTTTGAATTTAACAACTTTCTCTGTGGGATCGATACTCTACTTACTCTGTATTACTTATTGACCTGTGTATGCTTGCATGAGTTAGAGCTCTTTTATTAGAACTATAAAAGAGGCAACAGTGAGCTCAACTAGCCCAGTAAGAAATATTATGACTAAGATAATGTAGAATAAATTATCATTAGTCTTCAATAATGTTAAACTGATAAAATATAACAAACATCAAGTTTAAGCTGCGAATGAACAAGCAATCCATTAAAAGAGTCAGTAGAGAATAAAATCTACTATCTTTTTTTGATTTAAAAGGTTTTTCACCACTTTTATCACTAAGACTCGACAATAAAAATCCACATCATCCTTGTACTACTGACCGAGGATATTCATTAATATCACAACCACAAATTATCCATGCACTATGGGCCGAGGATATTCGTGTATTCATCGATGGTCATATGATCATGCCAACAACGTCCATCAATGCACCCAGACGATGAGGTCTTTTACCATATCATTTGTAACATTACAACCATGATTATACCAAATAATCCTGGTCATAATCATACCAAGTCCATCTATGCACTTTCTGAGGCCACGAGATGACTTTCAACATAATATAAACATGAGGATGATGACAATGATATAAGAATTCAATAAAACAAGTTCAAGAATTAATTTATCCGAGAATTCAATAACGTCAAATTGTCAACATGATCTTGCTTTGTAGAGTAAAATTCAAGAATGCTCGAAGAATATTTCCATTAAAAGATCTTAGATGAAGCTTGAAATATCGAGGATGTTCCACTAATTTCATGTAGTATAGAAGTCAAAACTTTAACCAAGCAGTATAATAAAGAATGGAATAACAAAAGAAATCACCGGGCATGTGATGAGCCAGACAAAAGCGAGTTATTCCACGGAATAACAAATAACGGAACCGGTGCGTAAACGCACGCAGACGGGATATTCAACGAGAATAATAAATAACGGAACCGGTCGAGTAAAAATTGCAGCGGCGGGATGTTCAAACGAATAATAAAGAATGGAATAATGAAGAATTTCACCATGTATGCGGTGCCAGATAGAGCGGAGTTATTCAACATAATGATAAAGAATGGAATAACATAACAATTTCACCAAGTATAGGGTGGCCAGCGTATCGAGGTTATTCAATTGAATAAAAAAATGGAATAACTGAAGTTCTCTTCATGAATACGAAAGAAATAATAATCCTTACCTTAGAAGAAACTGGATATAGGAGTAGTGAAGTAGTAGAATACTTTTCTTCTTTTCTCTATAGTTTCTCTCTCTACAGAGTTTCGATGAATTGAATTCGTAAGAAATAATGAAGGAATGAGCTTCTATTTATAAGAGAATGGAGTGAATAGTAACTAATTCATGAACGGTCCATATTGATTTACTATGCAGTATTAATAAAATATTCTAATAAAACAAAATCTTCTAAATAAAATATAATATATTCTATTTATAGTCTAATAAAACAAATAACTTTATAAAAATATTCTATTTTATATAAAAGATTTTACTATGCAAACACTATGCATAATAAAAATATAATAGATTCTAATTATTATACTAATAAAACAAATAACTTTATAAAAGTATTACATTTTTATATAAAAAGATTTTACTATACAAAACACTATGCGAGCACTATCATACACTATGCATAATAAAATATAATATATTCTAATTATTATCTAATAAAACAAATAACTTTATAAAAGTATTACATTTTATATAAAAAGCTTTACGTTTTATTACATTAATAATACTAATAAAATAATATATATATATATATATATATATATATATATATATAAACTTCCGTGACTTCATAAAAAGACACCTCAATATATTTAACAAAATTTATCATCATTATTATAATTCACAATATTAATCGACTAGGTCGTTCCCAGGAAAGAGGGGGCTTTCCAATAAGGATTTCTCCCTATTGGCGCACAATTAGCTGACCAAACCTCTCCTTGGCAGAACTTCTAGACATCGTTAATATTGTAAATAATAATATTAATAACTTCGTCGTCTCAATTATTGATTTAATAATATATAAAATATCGACAATAATTGAATCAAATAACGTGAGATACTATGCAACAATTACTGTAGCAATAATTGAACAAAACCGAGTGACTTCTCACGTAAGCATCAATAATCAATACCGCGTGCTACTATGCAACCATGCGTATTACTGTACTTTTACTACCGAGTAGTTCTACAGTTTTAATGGTAAAACTTATGCCGTTATTTTTATAAAAATATTTTTGTCGTTTTCTCAGTCCGATAATAATTCCGTTGTGGGGTCCACCAATGATTATGCCGTTGTACGAATATTCTCTGTTAAAACGAATATTCCCCGACCAATCGAATATTATATAACAACTTGCATACTTTGCAAAATTTATAAATATTACCCACAACTATAACATTATATCAAATCCACACCAATATATTCAAAAAAAAATATTTTGAGAAATTTAAATCTTTATTCATAAAATTTGGGGTCTCACAATCTCCCCTCCTTATGAAATTTCGCCCTCGAAATTTACGTACGTACCTGGTATGCCGAAGAGGTGAGGATAACTTGACTTTATTTCAAATTCTAACTCTTGAGGTATAACCTTTGAGTGTTGAATACGATCTTTCTTATTCATGATTTTAACACGTATTTCCTCATACGTTAAATCTTCCGCTATCTCATTCGGTTCTAAATCAATAATGTGGTTCGGGTCATCCACATATTTACGTAACATCGATACATGAAAAACGTTATGAACACGCGACATACTTGGCGGTAAAACGAGTCTATAGGCCATAGTTCCTACTCGATCAAGGGTTGAGATTTCCTCTCTTCATCGATTCTTGCTTCTAGAATAACGCCCTCTTGAACCTTCTTCTTCACATTCATCAGCTCTGAGTATATAGCTTGAGCGGCTTTAACTTTATCGATTAAAGTCAATTCTAATCATATATTTGTTATATTCACGTGGGTCCCTAGAGTCTTTAACTCTATCTTCATCATTTATAAGTTATACAAAATGAGTTTTTGTATTAACAACATCGCACTCATAAATGCATACGATCTTCTACCCAACGCGTTAGCTACCACGTTCGCTATTCCACGATGATATTGAATGGTATGATCGTAATATTCAACAGCTCGAGCCAACGTCTTTGGCGCATGTTACGTTAATTTTAGTTGAAGAAATATTTGAGGGTTGAAGAAATGGGTTTTGTACTGAGGTCAATACAAAATTCGATTTCACGCTCTAGGGGTAGGCTAGGAAGTCTTCAGAGAATACGTCAGAAAATTTATTAATAATAGAAATGTCATTCAAAACTGTGACTCTCATTCAAGTCTTGGATAACATGTCACATTGATACTTATCAACTTGTCACCGTTATTCACGACTTCCTCTACGGATATTCTGGCTTCGGTGTATTCCAAGACTTGGAAGTCACTAGCGAAAGGTTCGGGGCTCTTTACTTATAGCTTGATATGACAATGATTAACTTTAGTGGTTTGGTTGCTTGAATTCGTATAACAGGTTGGTTAGGAATATAAAAGCTAACAACCTTACGAAAATAATCATATTTAGCATGATGAGTAGTTAACCAATCGATTCCTCAAATCACATCAAAGGCAAGTATTTTCAAAGAGATAAGATCGACAGGTAACATGAAAGTGTCGATTTGAATCAACAAAATTTATAAACAGTGGAGGTAACGAAGGTTTCTACTAATGAAGTTTTAACCAATAAGTCAAAGTCTAACTTATCTGGGGTCAAATTTAAATGTTGAGGGCAAGCAAGAGAGATAAAAGAATGGGTAGAACCGGTATCTAATAAGGTATAGACTTCGCAAAAATTTATAATTAACTAACCCGTGCTTGTTAGAGTTTATGCCCTAGAGGCCAATTATTTGATATAATTGCTTAACGTTTTGATATTATATTTGATTGAATAAATGAACAATTGAGTTAATTATTTTTCTCATGGATCCTAATTTTGGGTTTCGGAAATTGCTTTGAATTTTTATATTTCTGCTGCGTTTTATGTGCCGAACCCCTACAGTGGTATCAGAGCTACTTGCGAAACGATTAATTCAGATTACGTGTTTTATTGCTTTCGATATATTTGGTATATGATGTTACAATTTTACCTATCTGAAATTGATTATATTGTTTTCGATATATATGATATATGATGATACTGATTTTACCGAGGCGAAATTGAGTATATGATATTACATAATCGATATATTTTGGTATTATGAATATCAATAATTGATATGCATGTATATGATGTTCTATTACTTGAGTATATGATATTCTGTAATCGACATAATCTGGTATTATGAATATCATTAGTAGATATGCATGTATACAAAGTTCTGTTAATTGTATGGCGTTACAAATTATGTTCTAATTGGATTAGAGGCATGAAAATTTAATTTAATATGATTAATTAAAAGCTGGACATATATGATATGGCTGGGTGTATTGTTATTATGAGTATCTAGGGTGGATTAAAATCGTGATTCTAAAAACTGCATTTGGAGAATCATTTGGAAAAATTTCGCAATCTGATTCAAGTTCAAAAAAAAAATTTTCGGGGCTCGCTGACCTACGCTTCATTGGCCGGTCATTGAGACCACTGGTAGGAGACCCCCTTGGATCCCCCCATCGTAGCGCACGATGGTCGTGACCCCAATTTGTTATATATATTTTTCTTTAATTTTATATAAACTGTTATATGCTTATTGTGATATGCATGGTGCACAGTTATGGCCTTTTGACCCATAGGTTAGTGGTTTTGGTTTTGAAATACGGCTTGCATGTCGTGCCTTTCTATAAATTCTAATGTAAAATTCTCTTCTCATCTAAATCCCCTCGAATGTAACTCGAGGTTTCTTTATGTCATGTAATAATTTGTAATCGATGAAGATGAAAAGATGAAGGACACGATGGAAAGATGATGATGGAGAGGAGGCACATGCTTGAAGAAGATCCAAGTAAGCTATTTATTTTAAGATCTTTTAGCACCTTAGATTGACCTTCAATCTTTCATTAGCTTGAAAAGATTGACAGTGGATTGGGCCATAATTGTGGCACATTTAATTTTGCACTTTATTTATGCTTGTATGCGATATGATATGATAAATAATGTGCATGCTTAATAAGATTAAAATTGGTGAGATCTAAATTTATTTATAAAATCCCTCATTAAATTATTAAGTCTAAATCAGATGCCTTCCAATGAATAACACTCATCAAGACCTTGATCAATAGATGTAGGTTTCCCAAAGCAAAGTACCCTATTTATCTAGGTAAGATGCGATAGGATAATTGTGATATCCAAACTGTTAAAATCATTGGGCCCGACTTAACTAAGTTATCTCAATAGAATTGTGGACTTAGAGGCATAGAGTTTGGTAGGTACCATTAGATGGACTAGAAACAATTGTTGTTTACCAAACTATCTAGGAGTTATATATGATATAATCGACAAAAAGGGTTGTCCACCTAAATAATTGTGTTTTAAGAGATTAGCCAAAGTTAACTTAGGGCATAATGAAATATGGATCTTGGCTCACTAGAAAGATTTAAATGAAAAATAGGCTGTTAATTTGAATAAAATAGTGGGAGGTATATTTTGAATGTACTATTATCAATTACATAATATCAACTCTGCAATTTGACTTATTATTTTTTTGCACTTATAAATTGTAGATATCAATGGCAAACAACAACAATACAAGTAGTCTTTCACTATGATCAGTCCTTGAGAAGGATAAGCTGAGTGGAATTAATTTCCTTGACTCTCATAGGAACATGAGGATTGTCCTCAAACAAGAGTGCAAGCTATATGTCATTGAAAAGCCCATTCCTGCAGCACCAGCTGATACTGCACCACGTGCGGAGCATAATTCTTACAAGAAGAATCAAGATGATGCTCTGGACGTGAGTTGTCTCATGCTAGCAACCATGAACACCTTTGAGCTTGAAGCGACGTATGAGTTGATGGATGCTTATGAGATAATCGAGCATCTCAAGAAATTGTTCGAAGGGCATGCTCGACAGGAGAGGTATGATACAAGCAAGGCATTGTATAACTGTAAAATGGGTGAACGTGATCCAGTTGGTCTACATGTGCTGAAAATGATTGGGTATATTGAGTACCTTGATAGGTTAGGTTTTCCAATCACTCCGGAGGCCCAAACAGATCTTGTTTTGCAATCCCTGAACAACATCTATTCTCAATTTGTCATGAATTATCTTATGAATGAAATTGTGAAACCCCTTACTGAGTTGTTGAGCATGTTTAGAACTGCCAAGAACAACATGAAAAAGGCAGGACCCACTCCCATAATGATGGTGCAAAAGGGAAATGCTAAGGGAAAATGGAAAGCCAAAAAGAAGATAGGATCAAAATCTGGTGCTAAACCTAATCCCAAAACCAAACAGGCCTTAAAATCTAAAGGTGGGGTGGCTAAAGAAGGTGATTGTCACTTCTGTGGAAAACCTGGACACTGGAAAAGGAATTGTCTTACTTATTTAGAAGAAGTGAAGAAAAGGAAAAGAAGTATGACTTCCGATTCAGGTATATATGTTATAGAAGTCAACTTGTATACTTCTACATCATGGGTATTAGATATTGGATGTGGTTCTCACATTTGTGTTAATGTGTAGGAACTCCGAAGGAGTAGGACTTTGGCAAAAGGAGAGGTTGACCTACGTGTTGGGAATGGAGCAAAAGTTGTTGCACTGGCCATAGGAACTTATTATTTATCTTTGCCCTCTGGGCTAGTTTTAGAATTAGAAGATTGTTATTTTGTGCCTGCTATAAGCAAAAACATTATTTCTGTTTCTTGTTTAGATAAGAAAGGTTTTTCATTTATAATAAAGAACGACCGTTGTTTGTTTTACTTAAATGATATATGCTATGGTGTTGCACAATTGTTTAATGGTCTTTATATTCTTGACTTAGATATGCCTATCTATAACATAAATACAAAACGATTTAAATCAAATGATTCAAATCCAACATATCTCTGGCACTATCGTTTGGGCCATATAAATGTGAAACGCATATCAAAACTCCATAAAGATGGGTTTTTGGATTCATTTGATTTTGAATCATATGAGAAATGCGAGTCTTGTTTATTCATGAAGATGACTAAAGCCCTTTCACTGGACACGATTGAGCAGGCTAGCGATATTGGGACTTATACATAGTGATGTATGTGGACCCATGAGTTAGATTAGCAAGAGGTAGGTTTTATTACTTCATTACATTTCTTGACGACTTTAGTAGATATGGATATGTGTATCTAATGAGACACAAATCCGAATCCTTTGAAAAGTTCAAAGAATTCAAGAATGAAGTTCAAAACCAATTTGGCAAAAGCATAAAAGCCCTTTGATCCGATCGAGGAGGTGAATACTTAGGCCAAGACTTTGATGACCTTTTAAAGGAGTGTGGTATTATATCACAGGTCACTCCACCTGGAACACCACAATGGAATGGTGTGTCTGAGAGGAGGAATCGAACCTTGTTGGACATGGTACGATCAATGATGAGTCATCGAGATCTTCTAATAAGCTTCGGGGTCATGCCAGAAAGCGGTGCATTCAATCTTTAGTGTTCCTATAAAGGCGGTTGAAGACACCATATGAGATGTGGTGAGAAGCGTCCTAGTATGTCGTTTATGAAGATTTGGGGTTGCGAGGCATTTGTAAAATGTATGGATTCTGACAAGCTCGGACCCAAATCTGACAAATGTTATTTTTTTGGATACCCAAAAGAAATAAAAGGGTATTATTTCTACAAACCTTACGAGAACAAAGTGTTTGTTGCTCAATCGGTATTTTTACGGAAGAGAATTTGTCTCTAAAGGAAGCGATTGGGAGGAAAGTAGAACTCGAAGAAATTCGAGAACACGAGAATATCATTGAACTTTGAGTTGGGCGTGGCGGGAACCACAAGATGTTGTGGAAAGTGAACTGCTTTCAAATTACAAGGAATTTGTAGATCTGGTAGGACACGCCATGAGCCCAAGAGATATTATGGATATCTTGTGACTCAAAATGGCGATGTGATGCTCATAGATCGAGGATGAGCTGCTTCTACCAAGAAGCGATGAATGGACCAGATTTCGAGAGATGGCTTAAAGCCATGAGATGCGAAATGGACTCCATGTATACTAACCAAGTATGAACTTTGGTTGATCCACAGAAGAGGTAAAACCAATAGGTACAAGTGGGTTTCAAGAAGAAAATCGACATGGATGGTAATGTACAAACTTATAAAGGCCGATTTGGTAGCAAAAGGTTTCAAACAAGTTCAAGGTGTTGACTATGATGAAACCTTCTCTCCGATGGCAATGGTTAAATCCATCGAGGATCTTACTTGCTATTGCGACTTTTTATGATTATGAAATCTGGCGGATGGATGTCAAATCGCTTTCCTTAATGGAAATCTCCTTGAGGATGTGTACATGACACAACTGAGGGTTTTGTCACTCAAAGGATCTTTGGAAAAGTATGTAGTACAACGATCCATTTATGCATTGAAGCAAGCCTCTCGGAGTTAGAATCTTCGATTTGATGAAGCGATCAAAGAGTTTGGCTTTATTAAAATGAAGATGAACCTTGTGTATATAAAAAGGTTAGTGGGAGTCATATTGTATTCCTAATATTATATGTTGACGATATATTAATTATTGGGAATGACATTCCTTCATTACAGGCTGTAAAAACATGGTTAGGAAAATGTTTCTCCATAAAAGATTTAGGCGATCCAGCCTACATTTTAGGTATCAAGATCTATCGAGATAGATCGAGAAAAATGATCTGCCTAAGTCAGAGTACATATATTGATAAAGTCTTTGAAAGCAGTTCAAAGATGCAAGAGGCAAAAAGATGACATTTACCCATGACTCATGGTGTAAAGATCTCTAAGGCCCAATGTCCTAAATCATAAGATGATTTATGTGCCGAACCCCTACAGTGCTAACTTCATTTGGGTTACTCGCTTTTTGAGAAGTCACAAAAAACGCTCTTCTTGAAACCACCGACTTTGTTTTGTCTGTATCCGCCTTTGGTGCCACCGTCCCAGCTAGACTTGACTTCACTATATGACAAAATCGAGCTAAATGACCTTCTCTTCTTGAAATTTCCACTTCTATTATCTTGGTCATGATTACCAGCGAAGTGGTTACCATTCTTGGTATGATAATTTTCCCCACGATGGTCATCATTGTTCCGATGGCCGTTGCCACCGATATGATTATTATCGTGTTGTTGGTCGTTACCTTTTGGTTGTGCTAACTCATTATCGCGCTCCAATAACTTAGCCCTATTCACAACATCTGAATATAAATAAAGTTTATGAGAAATGAGGTATTGACGTATATCGGGTTTCAAACCTCTTAGAAACATTCGCGTCATTCGCTCCTCATTATCGACCAAATGGGATGCAAATTGTGATAACTCCGCAAACTTAGCCTTGTACTGCGATACGGTCATATTATTTTGCTCTATTGCTTATCTCAACATTTTCAGATGCCATTTTCAAACACTGTCACAAAACAAGGGTTAATTGACATATCACATATTATCCTATACTCGTGACCAATTAAATACCAAATAAATATAGGTAGGTCATACTAGCGAAGAATTCCCCATCTCTCCCCTCCTAGTTTTGCCTCACATCTCACCTGGGGATCATATCCTAAGCTTTGATACTGTTGTGGCGCCCCAAAAGCGGTATACATCACCCATCTTGAGTCGCCAGATTCATGGTACAAAAATATAAATACAACTTAATAATACAACTATCGTGTAAAATACGACAAATCATAAATTGAGAGTTTTAATAATAATATTGTCATCTAGACAATATCCACACTCAAAGGAGTCCTCATTACATTTATTGTCACACTATTTAACAGAATAGTGAGGACTACTAATACTATCATTTGGACCGTCACTCCATTCCCCGACTAGTCCTGGCTACGTTCTCATTTCTTGAATAGAACAGTGAAAGAAAGGGTTGAGCTCAACTAGCCTGTAAGACCCCAACTTATTATTAATAAAATTGAATTTCCTCTATTTATTATATTGAAATAGTATGGGTAAAATGCGCAAATATTTTAAATAAGCAAGTGGTTATAAAATATTCATTGTTGTCGAGGAATATTCGTTTGGTCGTGGAATATTCTTCTTTGTCGAGGAATATTAAATATAAATGATGGTAGCGACCAATAATGGGCCCCATGTGAGGAAAGCGATTGAATGAAAAAAATGACAAGTATAAGTTGTTTATAAATAACGGCATAGTTATTCACAGTTATCTTGTTGGAATACCCGGTGGTTAAAACACACGGTAGCATTTGCGGTATTACACGATTATTGATTCTTACGTATGAAGGCACTACTCAATAATTATTTACGATAATTCTTATTCAATATTTTATTTTATTGATTTAATAAGTGCTACGTTGATATTTTATATTATTGTTGTTTCAATAATTGTCATTTCACAGTATTGCTACGTTCAATAATTGCTACGTTGATTCAATAATTGTCATTTGCAATTCATCTTGGAAGTACCAAAATGTATCGTGATCTTCGTCATACATTTTGGTGGAACAATATGAAGAAAGAGATCGCGAAGTTTATCTCGAGATGTTTAACTTGTCAACGTGTAAAGGCGGTGCATCAAGTGCCTAAGGGTCCATTGCAACCACTTGAGATTCCGAAATGGAAGTGGGAACACATTACCATGGATTTCGTTATGGGTCTTCCCACGGTTTCTCAAGGCATAGATGAGATTTGGGTTATTATTGATAGATTAACTAAGTCTACTCATTTCTTGCCGATACGGGAGACTTATTCCCTTGAACGTCTTACTCATATATATGTAAATGAGATTGTGAGATTGTATGGCTTGCCAGTATCCATAGTGTTGGATCGTGACCAAAGATTTACTTCACAATTTTGGGTTAGCTTGCAAAAAGCTATGGGAGCGCGGATTCTGATTGATTCGGCATACCATCCCCAAACGGACGGACAATCAGAGAGGACTATTCAAACTCTTAAAGATCTATTAAGACTCTGTGTCCTTGATTTCAAAGGGAGTTGGGATAAGTATTTACCATTGGTGGAATTCTCCTACAACAACAGTTATCAGGAAAGTATAGGTGTGGCCCCATTTGAAGCATTGTATGGACGAAAGTGTCGCTCTCCAGTATGTTAGGACGAGGTGGGTGAAGCAACATTGTTGGGACCAGAGTTGGTACGTATGACTACAAAAAAGATCCAAATGATTCGATAACGTATACAAATGGCACAGGATCGACAAAAGAGTTATGCGGATCTTCATCGAAAGGACGTAGAATTTAGTATTAGGGATCATGTATTGTTGCGTGTGGCTCCATGGAAGGGAGTTACTGAAAGTAGTATGCACACAAGCCAATCATGTTTGATGATAAAGCATATACTTTGTAACAATTTTATTCATTTATTAATAAAAAGTATTAATTTATTAAAGGCTTTTAATTATCTACATGATGCTGTTTTATAATATGTGTCACCACAAGGATGATATTTTTCTTTTTTGAATATATGGAGTGCTAGGTCGGACTTAACTTGGATAATTTTGATTCGGATGTGCCACCACTTGATCAAAATAATCTAAGAGGCAAAAATCTGAGGAGTTGGATAGTTGATGTAATTGACAAAAGTTGTCTACCTATTTATTTATATATAGTTTGTTGTGTCACCACAAGGCTATATACATTTGAAATGGGATCCTTATTCTCACTAGCAAATCTTTAATTAGATTTTGCCGAACTATATAAGTGAGGTAATATAGTTTGAAAAAATAGTGGGAGATACCAATTTAAAACAAGACCTAATTTATTTTGGTAATTAATAAAAGAATGTATGTTAAAATATTGTTAATTACAAATTCATTTCTGAGAATTTTACAATGTCTAAAATTACTATCATCTGCGAAGCATATTAGATGCTAAATTAACGGGCCAAGAATTAAGCGGATTGGTTAATGAATTTGAGAATAGTTCTCATATTTGAAAAGCTATCTTATGTCATACGCCTATTATCCGCAATGGTTGAGACAATGCCTCTCGAGGAAGAGATTGCTACTTTTAGAAAGTGGCAAGATGATGCCTGATTAGCTCAATGCATCATGCTCGTATCCATGAGAGTAACAAGCTTGACGTCGGCATGAAAGTATGGATGCTCTACTTATATTCACGCACATCAAGTAGTTGATGGTGAGGAAAGTAGGAATGATAGATATCGGATATCTAAGGAGCTCTTCCGATCTAGAATGGCCAATGGTACTATAGTACAGACAAAAATTTCTTAACATAATCAATTTGATTGATCAATTAGGACAACTGGTTTTGTCATGGATGGAGAGTTGAGCCAAGATTTGATTTTGCACTCATTCCGGACTCCTTTCACAATTGTTGTGAATTTTTCATATGAACAAGCTAGATATCGACCTCATTGATTTGCTTAACATATTGAAAAATGTTGAGAGTCACTTTCAACCAAGAAAGATCAAGTCTTCTTGGTAGGGGCCAAAGGATCTTACGAAAAGAAGAACGATTCAAAGAAGGTAAATGAAAGGCATAAACAAAGGATAATAAGAACAAAAGCGATATGGATAGCAAAGGAGTTTGCTTCCTTTGCAATAAGCCTGGACCTTTGGAAAGAAAGCTGCGAGAAGCATCTTGCGAGAGGCTAACCAAAGAAGCTTAGTGAAGTTTGGTTATAATCGATTTTTGTTCATGATTGAAATAAATTTTTCTTTAAGTCGAGGTTCTACTTGGGTATTGGATACCGACTTTGGTTATCATAAATATAGATTTATGAAGGGACCAAAGAAGTAGAAAGCTAAACAAATATAAGTAATCCTATATATGGAAATGTAGCAAAGGTTGCCACATTAGCCATAAAAACTTATAGTTTAGCAATGCCTACTGGGAAAATCTATTAAGTCGATAAGTTGTTATTGTATTCTAGTTCTTGTTAGAAATATTATTTCTATTTTATTGTTGGACAATAAAATTTTGGTATTATAATTAAGAACAATTGTTGTTCTATTTATAATAATAATGTTTTGTATAGAATGGAATATTACTTAATAAATTTTGTATACTTGACTTACATGAAAATAATTTTGCATATTGAACAAATTAGTATAAGAAAAGGAGATGATCATTCAAAGAGTTGAATGTGTGTATTTGCTAAAATACAAGTGTGAATTATTTGAAAGGTCAAAGAATTGAAGTGAAACAAATTAGCAATGAAGATTCTTTGATTAGATCGAGGAATAAATACTTGTGCAATAAGTTTCTAGATCATCTCAAATAGTTTTCTCATAATGGACACATCCTAATATGCAATAATTGATTGATGTATCGAATGGAAAATTAAGTACCTTGTTGGACATAGTGCGGTCCATAATGATTTTACTGAGCATTCCGGTATCCTTTTGGGATAATATCCTAGAAATGGCTGCATATCTACAAAAAAGGTAACCTCAAAATCCGACCCCAAGACTCCATAAAAGTTATGGATAGGGAGGATTCCTAATCTTAAGTATGTTAAGATAAGGGGTTGTCCAACTTATGTGAAAAGGTTTCAAAAGGATAAGCTTGGGACAAGATTTGACAAGTGTCGATTTGTGGGACATCCTAAAGTAAGTTTAGGGTATATGTTCTATAATTCTACTTAGCAAAAGGTGTTTGTTACGAAACACGCGCGCCTTCTAAGATAAAGGCGTTTATCATTGAAGGGGCTAGTGGGAGGATAATAGATCTTGAAAAGTTCAAGAACCACAAAAACACTATAAGTTAAATAAGAGAAACTGTAGATGACCTATTGTACCCTGGCCAAGAATCGTAAATCTGGAATAGTACCAAAGATACCTAGAAGGTATGGATTCATCATGGATGATGATGATGAGGTACACATCATAAAAGATGATGATCGAGTTACATTCGATGAGGTAAGACTTCTAGTGTGTATGCAAAGGGTCGATTGGGGCGTCGTGAAATTTCTAGTATTATATGTTGATATACTACGGATGAGGAATTACATACCAATGCTACAATCGGTAAAGATAAAGTTGTCTAAACATTCCTCCATGAATGATTTGGAAGAGTATCTTAATTGGGGATATAAATCTATATAGATAGATTTAAGAGGATGCTTTCGACTTAACCCAAGGAGCGTATATTCATTTGATGCTAAAGTCGTTTAGCATGTAAACTCTAAGAGATGTCTCATGTTGATGAGCCATGGAGTGTATCTCTCTTAATAGTCCCCACGGACTCACGAAAAAAGAAGGTCGCATGAGTGACTATCATGTATGCAATGAAATATACGAGACACGATGTTGATCGGTCGTATTCGGAGAAGTTCACTATGAGTCGGTGAAAATATCTTAAAGTGCTTAACCAAAGCACTAAGGATGTGATCATATTCATGGTAGGTCTTAATTAAAATAGAGGGCTTAATGGACTCAAGTTTTTCGAGACGGACCAAGACGACAGAAAAATCCACTTTAAGGTAAAGGTTACCTTGAGCGATTGGTGCGATGAATTGGAAAGGTTCAAAACAATGAAAAGAGTTCTTTGGTTTAGTGATAAAGACAAAGTATATAGCTATAAATGAAGCTACAAGTTGATTGTTTGGATTAAAAGTTCATTACGAACTAGGAATAGTTCCTAAGTCTCATCTTGGATCTAAACATGTGTTGTGGCACTTTCATTTGATTATTAGAATCATTGAAGATGGGAAATCACTATAGAGATAGTGGAATCTCATGAACAACATTACATATCCATTAACTAAAGCTTATCCAACGGCGGGATAATCGACACTTAGAGAAGAAGAGTATAAGATACAATGACGATTGGCTTTAGTGCAAGTGGGAGATTGAAAGTAGTATGCACACAAGCCGCCAATCATGTTTGATGATAAAGCATATACTTTGTAACAATCTTATTCATTTATTAATAAAAGTATTAATTTATTAAAGGCTTTTAATTATCTACATGATCTTTGTTTTATAATATGTGATAAACCCATAGTTTTAAGCAATGCTTTTAGAATAATGATGATCATCATTTTAATGAGATCTAAATTCTTAGAAAGCTTAAAACTAAAATAGTTCCCAATCATTGGATTACTAAATTGGGGATTAGTGAATCCGGATAGATTGGTACATCGTTGCTTGCTCATTGGATGGGGATGATTGATCTCATGATCATTTTTGTGGAGACACTAAAGCAAGTATGTAGGTGCTTATTAGAGAATAAGTTCATTTGAGCGTGGCTCGCTAAGGAATACCTAATGGAGTTTATATTTACTGTCAATAGGAATTCTGTAGTGATAGTAGTCAAGTGATCCTTGGACTTGAGATCATCATAGTATCTTGTGTATGATGAGTTATACTTTGACTTATTCCTTAAGACCCTTAGGGTATATCAAAGGTATGTTTGGGTATAATAAGTTATACGTGGAGATAATGTATGATCGATAAAGAATCTACCACTTCTAATAAAAGAAGAAAAATGTCCTATGTGATTCGATAAATGACAACCTTGAGAGTCCTTGGCAAGGCGAGAATGAAATTAGAAAGGAGTTTCTAATTTGCATTATTTGAGTTGTGCATTTAAGGATCGAAATACATATAATTAAATAAAATAAGACTTGTGGTAATTCCATGTCTTATATTTAATTGGGACATTGTATGGTGGAAGGATTGAATTATACGGTAACTATTTACTCAAAGGTTCTTTAATGATTAATGTTGAAATCTATATTATACGGAAAGTCGTTGATCGCTAGGGAGGCTTATCCTATTGTAGAATAAATATTATTTAAATAAATTAATTGTTTAATTTATTTATTTAAATAAGATTAGAATTGTTCTAATTGATTTATTCACAATAGGTTTAATATGGAGAACCTAAAGGGTCACACCATAAAAGGAAGAATAATTATTTAAGAAGTTAATGGCATAATCGTAATAATATGTTAAGTATATTTAATTTAATCTATGGTGATAGAATAAATTAAATAGCTTAATATTATTATTTAATATTTTAGAAATATTAAATATAAATTAATAAGAGGAGTCTTATTAATATTATTACAATTATTATTATTTTAATTTCTAAAAGAGTTTAGGAATTAATTTAATATAAGTACTCTCATTTATTCCTAATTGGATTAGGAAGGAAAATTAGTTAAAGGAGTTTAATTAATTATCCCTAATAAGATTAAGGAGCCTAATTAATTAAAAGAATTTAATTAATTAAATAAAACCCAATTCTTAATTGTTAAGGAGGGTTGCCCACATTTATTAATAAGAGAGTCTTATTATGGGTGTAGGGGTTGTTGACTTTTACAACATCTCGACATAATTCCAATTGTTGGGAGAGTACACCTTTTCTATAGAGATAGAAAAACTAGGGTTTAGCCAACCACCCTTTTCTTGAATCATTATTATTCCTTGGTGGATCACCTCTAGAGGCCAAACATATGGGTGGCTAACGTTGATCAAAGGAAGGAACAAAACTCCGGTAGATTCAAGTTGAACTCGAAAGGATTTGGAGGTGAACTTGTACCTTAGGAAGCTCGATCTTCAAGGGTATGATTTATTCTTTATCTTTTCGTTTAATTAATAATTATGCATAAAGGGTGATCCGGGTATATGGTTTGTAAATTTTTAAACTCTGATTTTTCACGCTTCCGCTTAATTTGTGCAATTTTGATTGCGCATATGAATATTACAAACCTAACAGTTACAAGATTTGGGAAGAGATGAAAGCTCAATCCACGATTTATTGGTCCATTTCAGATTCTTGACCGAGTAGGAAATGTAGCCTATAGACTAGCGTTACCTCCAAGTATGTCTCGTGTTCATAATGTTTTTCATATATCGTGCCGTAAATATGTGAAAGACCCGAACCACGTTATTGAGTTAGAACCAGGATGAGATAGCGAGAAGACTTAACGTCTGAAGAGGTACTATCAAGATCTTGGATAGGAAGGAGCATGTCCTACGTACAAAGGTCATACCACAAGTCAAAGTATTGTGGAGGAACCATGCTATTGAGGAAATGACCTGGGAGTTAGAAATGGAAATGAAAGCGAGGTATCCTCACCTTTTCGAAACACCAGGTATGTACGTCAATTTCGAGGATGAAATTTCATAAGGAGGGGAGGTTGTAAGACCCCAACTTATTATTAATGAAATTGAATTTCCTCTATTTATTATTTTGAAATAGTATGGGTAAAATGCGCAAATATTTTAGATAAGCAAGTGGTTATAAAATATTCATTATTGTCGGGGAATATTCGTTTAGTTGTGGAATATTCTACTTTGTGGGGAATATTAAATGCGACGACTTGACCTTGTGTGGGCCCCATGTGAGCGATTGGATGAAGAAAGCAGCAAGTATAAGTTGTTTATAAATAACTTGGCGTAGTTGTTACCATTAATACTATTGGAATACCCGGTGGTTAAAACACGATATACGTGGTATTGCACCAATTATTGATTATTACGTGCGAAGGCACTACTCGATAATTTATTACGATAATTCTTGTTCAATATTTTATTTTATTGATTCAATAATTGCTACATTGATATTTTATATTATTGTTGTTTCAATAATTATCATTTTACAGTATTTTCCATTATCAGATCAATAATTCACATTATTTGAATAATATTATTAGATAGCATTATTGGCAATGTCTAGAAAGTTCTGTTTAAGGAGAGGTTTGGTCACCTAATTGCGCGCTAGTAAGGAGAAATCCTTATTGGAAAGCCCCTTCTTTCCTGGGAACGGCTTGGTTGTCAATATTGTGATTCTGTAATATTATTTGTGAATAATTGATTATTGATTTATATGATAAGGAAAATATTCATTTTATGTGGATATAGATGGAGAAAATTTTAAAGTGACAATTGTTGAAAAATTGATATTTTATCTTCTCTGATAAAATAATTCATTTAAATATATTATTATATTTTAATAGTATAATAATGGCGATATTTTCGTAATGAATGTGGGATATATGAGTATATGAGGAGGATGAGTATTTTTGTTACTAAAAAATATTTAAAACATGTTTTTCATGTTTGTGGACCCCATTTCTTGACTGAAATTTGATTATAGCCTGTAAAATCGCTCGTTTGTGGATTTCGGTCAACTTCTGTTTGGAATTTGGAAAAACCTTCTTCTGTAAAGTTGTAGAGAATGGAATTTCCTATGGCAAGGACATAAGGTTTGAATTTTTTTGATAAAAGGGCTATTTATTATAAATTATTGAAGTTCTGAAGTTCCAGAATAATTGATTTTTGAAGTTTTAATTATTTTTTTAAAGAAAAATGTTTTTGGTGAGTGTCCCACATGTGATATAAATGTGTTAAATGGCTGAAATCAGATTCAAAGGTGTGCGTAAGAATTTTGATTAAAAATAATATTATTTTATTAAATTTTCTGCTTTGGTGTTCTAAGCATTTTCCTATAAATAGGGTGCTTAGGTTAGAATTGAAAATCACACCAGAAACAAGTTTTCTCTCTATTTCTCTCTATATTATCGAGCGTATTCTTGTGAGTATTTTGATACTTTGAGTGTTGCTATCTGAGTGCAAGTTCCTTTAGCACTTATATCCGGTATTCCACGGTCGAAAATCTTGTCTTTTTCGAGGTAAGGATGTTATTTTTTAAATGATATTATTTCTTCTAATATCATTATCTTTGGAATGTTGGTAAGATTTTTTATAAAATTCTTGTCTTTTAGTGTCGGGAGTTCTTATTCACGTATCTGAGATTTATTCACGAAATATGACCTTATTCACAAAAAAATTAAATTTTCATTTTTGTCCAAAATATCTATTATGGATACTAGCTTTGATTGTATCCATGTTTTTGATCTTTCTTGAATTTTAATTCTACGATTATTTATGAAGTATTTTTGAACTTGGATTGTTTGAAGTACGAATCCTTAAAATTTATTCTTTTGTTTCACTGGATTCGTTTCTTTAAAATATTTTTCGTCATCCTCTGTCCTAAATGAAGATATTACTGAATATCTTTGGCCTGTAGTGCAAAGATGGTTGATTTTCTTATGAATATCTTTGGCCCGTAGTGCAAAGATGTACAGGTGTTGAGATGAACATGGCCAACTGATGAATATCTTTGGCCTGTAGTGAAAAGATGAATATTTGATTCAAGATATATGTTGATTGATGTTACAGGGATAAAATATTGATGATGGACTTTTAAATTCATAGATATTAGTAGATTTCATTCTCTACGTAACTCTTCTATGAATTATTATTTTATTGCGAATATTGATGCGAAACTTGTTGTCTAATATATTCTATCGATTTTTCCTGTTGAAGACTAACGATAATTTGTTCTATATTATCTTAGTCATAATATTCTTTACGGGCTAGTTGAGCTCACCCTTTTCCTTTTGTTCCATTTTTCTTCTCGGGGAGGCGAGAATGTAGCGAGTACTAGTCGGGGTATAGAATGAAGGTCTTAGAAAGTTGTTTTAGTAGTCCTCACCATTTTTGTAAAATAATATATCAATAATTATAGTGAGGACTTATTTGAGTGTTGATATTGTTTAGAAGATAATATTTGTATTTAAACTCACAGTTTTTATGTTGTATTAATAAAGTTGTAGTTGTTTCTGTACCATGTTATTGACGACTCAGAATGGGTGTTGTACACCTATTTCGGGGGCGTCACATTTGGTATCAAAGCTTAGGGATATGATCTCTGGCGGAGATCGGAAAATAGAACTAGGAGGGGAGAGACGAGTAAATCCTTCGTTAGTGTGTCCTACCTACACTTAATTGTTGGTTGGTCAAAGTATAGGGTTATTATGTTGCATGTCAATTTCTTTAGTTAACCCTTGTTTTGTGGCAATAATTAAGAATGGCAGCTGAGAATGTTAACAGTGGAGTAAATGAGACCGTTGAGACACCTCTAATCACCAACAGGATAACGTGATGTCAGACGAAGAAGAAATTAGAGATATCCATGTGGTGAGTGAAGAACTAATAGTGGCACCCGAGCTAGTCGCAGAGGTAGCAGCTGAAAGTGAGGAAAAAGAGGAACCTGAGGAGAATTTATTAGAAGAATTTTATGATCGAAATTTAGAATTACAAAACCGTATTCATGAGTTAGAAGAGCAGGCTGAAGAACGGCAGGCGGTCATGGAGCAAAGAGATGCAACAATTCAAAATTGTATTACCCGATGTGCGATTCTTGAACAGAAGCACTCTTTGGCAGAGTATAAGATATTAGAGCTGGAATTTGAGAATGCTATGATCAAAGTTTTGATGAAAGAAGAAGCAACCGAATGAATGAGAATGGAGACTGCGTGGGTAAAAGTCGCAAGACGCGTTGATATTGTAGAAAAAGACGTCCGATCTAATAAGGCTAAAAGAGATGAAATGGATTTTTCTTTTTGGACAACAATTGGGAGAATCCAACATAGAGTTCGGAACTACCCTGTGCAGAGTGGTCAACCACAATTCGATATGGATCGGAGAATAATGATTCAAATCATGGATCAGGAATGTGACGAAGCAATGAAGGGTGGAATGTACTCTATAGCAAAGTTAAGTCCAGATGGGACGGTGGCACCAGAGGCGGATACGGACAGGTCAAAGTCAGCGATTCCTGGAAGAGTGTTTTTTGTGACTACCCAAAATGCGAGGAACCCGAACGAAGGTATAAAAGATTAGTTAATTATAAATTCTTGCGAAGTTTATACCTTATTAGATACTGGTTCTACCCATTCATTTATCTCTCCTTCTTGTGCTCAACGTTTAAACTTGACTCTGGAGAAATTAGACTTTAACCTATCTGTGGAGACTCCGTTAGGAGAAACTTTCATTACATCCACTGTTTATAAATCTTGTTTGATCCAAGTTGGCACCATCACATTACCTGTTGATCTTATCTCTTTAAAGATACTTGCTTTTGATGTGATTTTAGGGATTGATTGGTTAACTACTCATCATGCCAAAATTGATTGCTTTTGTAAGGTTGTTAGTTTTCATATTCCTAAGCAACCTATTTTTCGAATTCAAGCAACTAAACCATTGAAGTCAAGCCATAAAGTCATTCGTTTATTGAAAAATGGATGTCAAGTTTTCTTAGCCCATGTCATGGACTTGAACAAAAATACGTCAGATTTGAATGATATTTCTGTTGTTATTAAATCTCCTGACGTATTTCCTGAAGAATTTCCTGGCCTACTCCCAAAGCGTGATATTGAATTTTGTATCATCTTAGAACCTGGTACAAAGCCCATTTCTAAAACCCCATATCGAATGGCTCCTATTGAACTTCAAGAGTTAAAAGTCCAACTACAGGAGTTGTTGGACATCGCTTTCATTCATCCTAGTACATCTCCTTGGGCTGCTCCTATTTTATTTGTAAAGAAGAAAGACGAAAGTATGCGACTTTGTATTGACTATCAAGAATTGAACCATGTCACCATCAAGAATAGGTATCCGCTACCTCGTATTGATGACCTGTTTGACCAGTTGCAAGGAGCACAATTCTTCTCAAAGATCGATCTTCATTCGGATATCATCGACTAAAGATTATAAGCGAGGATATTCAAAGGCGCGCTTAGGAACTTCGAGACGGGCATTATGAATTCTTAGTCATGTCTTTTTAGATTGACTAATGCTCTATGACTTTCATGGATATGATGAACCGGATATTCAAGGAATATTTGGATCAGTTCGTTGTTGTCTTTATTGATGACATCCTCATATATTCCAAAATTCGTGAAGATCATGAGCACCATTTGAAGCTAGTACTCTAAAGGCTTCGTAAAAACAAGTTATACGCTAAGTTGAAGAAATATGAGTTCTAGGTTGAGGAAGTAGCATTCCTTGGAGTGCGTGGTGTCAAAACATGGAGTATCTGTTGACGTGAAGATTAAAGCAATACAAAGTTGGGAGCAATCAGAAGGCGGTAATAGAAATCAAGTAGCTTAACTACGGGGCTAGTGGTTATTATTGGAGATTCGTGGAAGGATTTTCTCAAATTGCTACCAGATTAACTCAACTAACTTCGGAAGATACAAAATTTGTATGGAGCGAGGAATGTGAAAAAAAGTTTCCAAGAGCTTAAGAGGAGACTCATTTTAAATTGCTACGAAAAAATACCATCTGGTTCGGATGGATTTGTTATCTACAGTGATGCTTCGGGCAAAGGGTTAGGATGTGTTCTCATGTAACATGGGAAAGTCATAGCCTATGCCTCGCGATAACTTAAAGATTATAAGAGGAATTATCCTACTCATGATCTAGAGTTGGCAGCAGTCGTTTTCGCGCTAAAGATCTGGAGGCACTATCTATATGGAGAGAAAGTGGAGATATATTCATACCATAAAAGCCTCAAATATTTCTTCACCCAAAAGGAACTCAACATGCTTGCGATAGCGTTGGCTCGAGTCATTGAAAGATTACGACCACACTATTCAATACCATCCAGGAAAAAAAATGTGGTAGCTGACGCGTTGAGTAGAAGATCATATGCAGGAATGAGTGCGATGATGTCAAGTATACACATAGAACCAACTTTAATGGATAAAGTTAAAGTTGCTCAAGCCACAGACCCGGAGCTAATGCGTATAAAGAAGAAAGTACAAGAAGGTGCTATTCCTGAAGCAAGAATCGAAGAAGAAGGAATACTTCGAGTACACTCCAGACTTTGTGTTCCTAACGACTCTGATTTGAAGTACAAAATCATGATGGAGGCACACAATACACCATTTGCAATTCATCCTGAAAGTACCAAAATGTATCGTGATCTTCGACATATATTTTTTTGGAACAATATGAAGAGAAAGATCGCGAAGTTTATCTCGAGATGTTTAACTTGTCAACGTGTAATGGCGGAGCATCAAGTGCCTAAGGGTCCATTGCAACCACTTGAGATTCCAAAATGGAAGTGGGAACACATTACCATGGATTTCGTTATGGGTCTTCCCACGGTTTCTCAAGGCATAGATGCGATTTGGGTTATTGTTGATAGATTAACTAAGTTTGCTCATTTCTTGCCGATACGGGAGACTTATTCCCTTGAACGTCTTACTCATATGTATGTAAATGAGATTGTGAGATTGCATGGCATGCCAGTATCCATAGTTTCTAATCGTGACCCAAGATTTACTTCACGATTGTGGGTTTGCTTGCAAAAAGCTATGGGCATGGATTTACGATTCAGTTTGGCATACCATCCTCAAACGGACGAACAATCAGTGAGGACTATTCAAACTTTTGAAGATCTATTAAGACTCTGTGTCCTTGATTTAAAAGGGAGTTGGGATAAGTATTTACCATTGGTGGAATTCTCCTACAACAACAGTTATCAGGCAAGTATAGGTGTGGCCCCATTTAAAGCATTGTATGGACAAAAGTGTCGCTCTCCAGTATGTTGGGACGGGGTGGGTGAAGTAACATTGTTGGGACCAGAGTTGGTACGTATGACTACAGAAAAGATCCAAATAATTCGACAACGTATACAAACGGCACAGGATCGAAAAAAGAGTTATGCGGATCTTCATCGAAAGGACGTAGAATTTAGTATTGGGGATCATGTATTGTTGCGTGTGGCTCAATGGAAGGGAGTTACAAGATTTGGAAAGAGAGGAAAGCTCAATCCATGATTTATTGGTCCATTTCAGATTCTTGACCGAGTAGGAAATGTAGCCTATAGACTAGCGTTACCTCCAAGTATGTCTCGTGTTCATAATGTTTTTCATATATATGTGCTTCGTAAATATGTGAATGACCCGAACCACGTTATTGAGTTAGAACCGGATGAGATAGTCGAAGACTTAACGTACGAAGAGGTACCTATCAAGATATTGGATAGGAAGGAGCATGTCCTACGTACAAAGGTCATACCACAAGTCAAAGTTTTGTGGAGGAACCATGCTATTGAGGAAATGACCTGGGAGTTAGAAATGGAAATGAAAGCGAGGTATCCTCACCTTTTGAAACACCAGGTACGTACCACAATTTTGAGGACAAAATTTCATAAGGAGGGGAGGTTGTAAGACCCCAACTTATTATTAATGAAATTGAATTTCCTCTATTTATTATTTTAAAATAGTATGGGTAAAATGCGCAAATATTTTAAATAAGCAAGTGGTTATAAAATATTCATTGTTGTCGGAGAATATTCGTTTGGTCGTGGAATATTCTTACTATCGGGGAATATTCGTACGACGGCGAAGCCTTGTGTGGGCCCCATAACGGAAAGCGATTGGATGAAGAAAATGACAAGTATAAGTTGTTTATAAATAACGGCGTAGTTTTTACCATTAATACTATTGGAATACCTGGTGGTTAAAACACAGTAGTACATGGTATTTGATTATAGCCTGTAAAATCACTCGTTTGTGGATTTCGGTCAACTTCTGTTTCGAATTTGGAAAAACCTTCTTCTGTAAAGTTGTAGAGAATGGAATTTCCTATGGAAGGGAAATAAGGTTTGATTTTTTTTGTTAAAAGGGCTATTTATTATGAATTATTGAAGTTCTAAAGTTCTAGAATAATTGATTTTTGAAGTTTTAATTTTTTTTTTAAAGAAACATTTTTGGTGAGTGTCCCACATGTGTTATAAATGTGTTAAATGGCTGAAATCAGATTAAAAGGTGTGCGTAAGAATTTTGATTAAAAATAATATTATTTTATTAAATTTTCTGCTTTGGTGTTCTAAGCATTTTCCTATAAATAGGGTGCTTAGGTTAGAATTGAAAATCACACCAGAAACAAGTTTTCTCTCTCTTTCTCTCTCTATATTATCGAGCGTATTCTTGTGAGTATTTTGATAATTTGAGTCTTTGCTTATCTGATGTAAGTTCCTTTCAAAGACTATATCCGATATTCTAGTCGAAATCTTATCTTTTCGAGGTAAGGGATGTTATTTTTTAAAATGATATGCCGGAATATTGGTAAGATTTTTCTTGTGAAATTCTTATCTTTTAGTGTCGGGGTTACTATTCACGTATACGGCACTATTCAAGTATAAAACACTATTCACGAATACGACACTATTCACAGAAAAATTAAATTTTCATTTTTTGTCCAAAATATCTATTATGGATACTAGCTTTGATTGTATCTGTAATACCCCGAATTTTATGAAATAAAAGTATTCAATTTTTTTTTAATTACTATTCATGAGTTACTATTCATGAGTTACTATTCACGAAGTTACTTATTCACGAATTACTATTCATGAGTTCTTATTCACGAGTTCTTATTCATGAGTTCTATTCACGAGTTACTATTCACGAGTACTATTCATGAAGCATGATAATTTTTTTGTAAGAATGCATTACTCAATAATTGTTACGATAATTCATTATTCAATATTTTATTTTATTGATTGATAATTGCTACGTTGATATTTTATATTATTGTTGTTTGATAATTGTCACGTACGATATTTTCCATTATCAGACAATAATTCATATTATCTGAATAATATTATTGGATAACATTATTGGCAATGCCTAGAAAGTTACATCAAGGAGAGGTTTGGTCACCTAATTCATGCTTGATGAGGAGAAATTCTTATTGGAAAGCCCCTCTTTCTGGGAAGCTGCACGGTTGTTAATATTGTGATTATGTAATATTATTTGTGAATAATTAATTATTGATTTTTATGATGAGAAAAATATTTATTTTATGTGGATATAGATGGAGAAAATTTTTAAAGTGACAATTGTTGAAAATTAATATTTTATCTTTTTACGATAAAATAATTCATTTAAATATATTATTTTAATAATATAATAATGGTGATATTTTTACGATGAATGTGGAATATATGAGTATATGAGGAGGAAGAATATTTTTGTTACAATAAATGTTTAAAACATGTTAAACATGTAAATTGGACCCCATTTCTTGGTTGAAATTTGATTATATGTAAAATCGTCCAGTTTGTGGAGTTAGGTCAATTTACATTTGGAATTTGGAAAAACTTTCTTTGCAAAGTTGTAGAGAATTGAATTTCTTATAAAAACTCACGAGATTCAAATTTGTTTGATAAAAGGGCTATTTATTATGAATTATTGAAGTTCGAAGCTCGAAATAATTGATTTTGGAAGTTTAAAATAATTTAAATAACAAAAGCGTTTTTTGTGCAAGTCTTGTGAGGTGGGGTCATTTTGGTGGTTTGAGGTTTTGAAGCAAAATAAGTGTGCTTTGGAATAAAAATAATATATATTAATATTTTATTAAATTTTACATTTTTGGTGTTCTAAGTATTTTCTATAAATAGGGTGCTTGGGTTAGAATTGAAAATCACACCGAAACCGAAGTTTTCTCTCTCTATATTATCGAAGCGTATTCTTGTGAGTATTTTGAGTATACTTTGAGTGTTGCTATCTGAGTGCAAGTTTGTTCGACGTTATTCTAATTAAATCTTGCTCTTTTGAGGTAAGGGATAGTAAGGGATTCTAAGGGTTATTATGTTTTTAGTTTGAAATTTTCTGAACCTTCAAAATTCTGGAAAAATTTGAAATGATATTTTGATGAGTTTTGTAGAGTGTGTCCAAAATGGCGATTTTGGATGTATAAATTAGGAGTTATGGATTTTATGAGAAAAGACTATTTTAAAAGTAACTATTTATAACTCCTTGTGATTAACTCCAAAATTGATGAAATTTTTATTGAGAGTACATCTATATAATATCAGTATACCGTGTAAATTTCAAAATTTTTGGATAAAAGTATAATTTATGATAAATGTTTAAATATTCGGTGGTTTTGGCCATATGAAAAATAGTAAATGAATTTTTAAAATTTAGAGAAAATATATGTTCAATATGGGACTATGTTATGCTAAATCCCAGAAAAGAAATATTTTTGGAACTGATTTGGTATTTTTCATGAAAATATTCTAGTTATGAGTAAATGAATTAAATATGTTATGTGAAGTAAGAAAATTGGAAAATATGATTTTATGGCTTGAGAATCATATATGAGGTATATCTGATTTTTGATGAGGTTTTGGTTATTGGTGATGAAATCTTATGAGTTTGGCATTTTATGATGATTAAATGCATTAATTAGTAAAGTGTAAACAATTTAATTAAATTGTTTATAAGTTTTAGAAATGATTAAAATATTATTGTAATATTAATAATATTAGATTATGAGATTTCTAAGTGATTTATAACATTTGGATTAAGGTGTTATAAATATGGATATGAATTTTATTATGAAACTTTATCTTTTAGGTGTCGAGATTATTACTATGCGTATATGGTACTATATCTACGAATATTTGAGTCTTATTCACGACAAATTGTTTTCTTCTTTGACCAAATTATCGTTGATTTATGAATCTTACTCTTGAAATTAAAACCATGTTTTGATTATATTGTTTTATATAACATTCTTATAACCCTAATGATAATATTTCTCTTTGACTTGAGTGTAAAGATGGGTAGATTATTGGTATGATCGTTACTATAGGTTCTCTTTGGCCAGTAGTGCAAAAGTTGAATTGTTGAGTGGTATGATCATGACCATTGAATTTATAATTGAATATTTTTAGCTTAAGTGCAAAGGTGAATTGATCAACATGGTTATAATTATTGTTATATAACTTCTGAAATGATTATGTATTTCTTTGATATATGAATATCTTTGGCTCGTAGTGCAAAGATGACTTGTTGATGAATATCTTAGCTTTGTAGTGCAAAAGATGAATTATTGATGAATATCTTTTTTGCTCGTAATGCAAAGATGACTTTGTTGTTGAATATCTTTAGCTTTGTAGTGCAAAGATGAATTATTGATGAATATCTTTGGCTCGTAATGCAAAGATGACTGTTGTTGAATATCTTTAGCTTTGTAGTGTAAAGATGAAGCTGTTGATGAATATCTTTGGCCGTGGTGCAAAGATGAATTTATTAGTATGATTATGAGCGAGGGCGTGATTTGGTATAATCATGATATTTGATGTTTCGGGTAAAGGCGGTGATGAAAATTATCTTCGTCGTGGATGAGAAGAGAATTTAGAATCACAATTATGATTATGAGTTATTCATATGATTGTGGAAAGGGCTGTTGATTGATGTTCTGAGGATAAAATATTGTTGGTGGACTTTTAACGTGGAAGACAATAGACTTTATAGTCTATTTAACTCTTTTAATGAATTGCTCGTTCATTATGCAACTATAGTTGAAAAGTTTTATCATCTACCATATGTTCTAAATCTCTGATTTATTACTGATGAAGACTATTGATAATTTATTTATCTTTAGTCATAATATTCTTTACTGAGCTAGTTGTGCTCACCCTTTTGTTTCATAATTCCTTTCAGGTAATAAAAGTGTAGCTGGGTTGAGCGGGGATAACAAGGGAATATAACGGTGGTCTATAGTTGTTGAGGTTCTCCCTAAAGAGTATGGAAATAATTTTATTGAGGACTTTAATGTGTTGTATTTTATACATCATTTAATAGTTATTTTTGGTGAATTAAATAGGGTGAGGTAACCCAACTTTGGAAGGGTGTTTTGTCACTATCATACAAGATGTCTAATGACATACAACCTCGTGTCATCATAAGACATGGTTGTGCTCATCCACTTGCTGAGTATATTTACAAGCACTACCTATATAATCTTGGTGTTTGTTTGGAGTATAATACCCAATTAGAGACAGTGGAGATAATGATATGTCAAGAGAAGACTCACCATTGGGAAGAATATGATAGTAATCTTCTCGTTTTTTTTCTTTGGGGTCTATTAGATTGACCAAGGATAATTGTGGCCATATGATATCTACCATAACCTAAAAGCATGGCCTCCCATATACGAAGGTTTCCTTGAGCACTTCCCAAAGATTCTAATTTCTAAAATAGTTTTTGACTATACCTTTATGTAAGGTGTCATTGTGACGTGCTACAGTTGGTATATATTTATATCCAAACTCACAACATATATGTTGTTGTATTTTGCACGACAATTATTGTAATAAAGTTGTAGTTGTTTTCCGTACCATATATTTGGCGACTCAGAATGGGTTGGATGGAATGGACCTATTTTGGGGTCGTTACAGTATCCATGTTTTGATCATTCTTGAATTTTACTTCACCGTGATTATTTATGAAGTATTTTTGAACTTGGATTGGTTGAAGTACGAATCCTTAAAATTTATTCTTTTGTTTCACTGGATTCGTTTCTTTAAAATATTTTTCATCATCCTCAGTCCTAAATGATGATATTACTGAATATCTTTGGCCTGTAGTGCAAAGATGGTTGATTTTCTTATGAATATCTTTGGCCCGTAGTGCAAAGATGTATAGGTGTTGAGATCAACATGACCAACTGATGAATATCTTTGGCCTGTAGTGCAAAGATGAATATTTGATTCAAGATGTATGTTGATTGATGTTACAAGGATAAAATATTGATGATGGACTTTTAAATTCATAGATATTAGTAGATTTCAATCTCTACGTAACTCTTTTATGAATTATTATTTCTGCTGCGAATATTGATCTGAAACTTGTTGTCTATTATATTCCCTGTTGAAGACTAACGATAATTTGTTCTATATTATCTTAGTCATAATATTCTTTACTGGGCTAGTTGAGCTCACCCTTTTCCTTTTTGTTCCATTTTTCTTCTCTGGAGGCGAGAAGGTAGCGAGTACTAGTCGGGGTATGGAATGAAAGTCTTAGAAAGTTGTTTTAGTAGTCCTCACCATTTTTGTAAAATAATATATCAATAATTGTAGTGAGGACTTATTTGAGTGTTGATATTGTTTAGAAGATAATATTTGTATTTAAACTAAAAGTTTTTATGTTGTATTAATAAAGTTGTAGTTGTACCATGTTATTGACGACTCAGAATGGGTGTTGTACACCTATTTTGGGGGAGTCACAAGCCCAGTAAGAAATATTATGACTAAGATGATGTAGAATAAATTATCATTAGTCTTCAACAATGTTAATCTGATAAAATATAACAAACATCAAGTTTAACTGCAGTGGAACAAGCAATCCATTAAAAGAGTCAAGTAGAGAATAAAATCTACTATCTTTTATGATTTAAAAGGTTTTTCATCACTTTTATCACTGAGACTCAGCTTAATAAAAAATTCACATCATCCTTTCAACATAATATAAACATGAGGATGATGACAATGATATAAGAATTCAATAAAACAAGTTCAAGAATTAATTTATCCAGAATTCAATAACGTCCAAATTGTCAACATGATACTACTTTGTAGAGTAAAATTCAAGAATGCTCAGAAGAATATTTTCATGAAAAGATACTAGATGAAGTGCAAATATCAAGGATATTCCACTAATTTTATGGAGTATAAAAGTCAAAACTTTAACCAACTGAGTATAATAAAGAATGGAATAACAAAAGAAATCACCAGGCATGTGATAGACCGCAAACAAAGTTATTCCAAAGAATAATAAATAACGAAATCGGTCAGTATGTAAACGCATGATGCGAGGATATTCCAAATAGAATAATAAATAACGGAACCAAGTCAAAGAAATTTGCAAAGCGGGATGTTCCAACAAAATAATAAATAACGGAACGGTCATGCATAAACGCATGCAGACGAGGATGTTCAAATGTAATAATAAAGAATGGAATAATAGAAGAATTTCACCATTATATGCGGTACTTAGCATAGATAGGTTATTCAATATAATGATAAAGAATGGAATAATAGAAGAATTTCACCAAGTATAGGGTAGATCTAGCATTATACGGGTTATTCATGAGAATAAAAAAATGGAATAATGAAGTTCTCTTCATGAATCTGAAAGAAATAATACCCCTTACCTTAGAAAAGCTGGATATAGGAGTAGTGAAACAATGAATACTTTTTTTCTTTCTCTCTATAGTTTTTTCTCTAGAGTTTCGGTGAATTCGAGAGAAATAATGAAGGAATGAGCTTTATTTATAGGAAAATGGGTGAATAGTAACTAATTCATGAAGCGGTCCAGATCGATTTACTTTTAAGCGGACGGTCCATATTGATTTACTATGCAAATATTAATAAAATATTATAATAAAATAAAATCTTTTAAATAAAATATAATATATTCTATTTATAGTCTAATAAAACAAATAACTTTATAAAAGTATTACATTTTATATAAAAAGATTTTACTATCTGAAACACTTATCAAGCACTTATGCATAATAAAATATAATATCTTCTAATTATTGTCTAATAAAACAAATAACTTTATAAAAGTATTACATTTTATATAAAAGATTTTACTCTGCGAAAACACTACGCAGGCACTATGCAAACACTATGCATAATAAAATATAATATATTCTAATTATTGTATAATAAAACAAATAACTTTATAAAAGTATTTTGTTTTATATAAAAAGCTTTTCTGTTTTATTACATTAATAATACTAATAAAATAAAACTTCATCATTATTATTATAATTCACACTATTAATCGACCAGGTCGTTCCCAGGAAAGATGGGGCTTTCTAATAAGGATTTCTCCCTATTGGCGCGCAATTAGGTGACCAAACCTCTCCTTGGCAGAACTTCTAGACATCGTTAATATTGCAAATAATAATATTAATAACTTCGTCGTCTCAATTATTGATTTAATATTATATAAAATATCGACAATAATTGAATTAATTAACGTGAGATACTATGCAACAATTACTGAAGCAAAAATTGAACAAAACCGAGTGACTTCTCATGTAAGCATTAATAATCAATCTTTGTGTGCTACTATGCAACCACGATATTCTGTACTTTTAACAAGGGTGTTTCAACGATTAACGATAAAACTTCATAGTTATTTTCATAAAATATTTTTTTCATTTTCTCAATCCGATAATAATTTCGTTGTGTGGTCCACCAATGATTGTGTCGTCGTACTAATATTTCCTGTTAAAATAAATATTCTCCAACCAATCGAATATTATATAACAACTTATGTACTTTACAAAATTTATAACTATTACCCACAACTATAACATTATATCAAATTCGTTCCATAATATTCAAAAAAATGATAATTATAGAAAATTCATCTTTATTCATAAAAGTTGGGGTTTTACAATCTCCACTTCTTATGAAATTTCTCCCTCGAAATTAGGGTACGTACTTGGTATGTCGAAGAGGTAAGGATACCTTGATTTTATTTTAGATTCTAACTCCCAGGTCATTTCCTCAACATCGTGGTTCCTCCATAAAACTTTGACTTGAGGTATAACCTTGGAGCGTAGAATATGTTCCTTCTTATCCAAGATTTGAACAGGAACCTCTTCATACGTTAAATCTTCCGCTATTTCGTCCGGTTCTAACTCAATAATGTGGTTCGGGTCTTTCACATATTTACGTAACATGGATATATGAAAAACGTTATGAACACGAGACATACTTAGCGGTAAAACGAGTCTATAGGCTATAGTCCCTAATCAATCGAGGACTAAAAATGGGCCAATGAATCGAGGATTGAGCTTTCCTCTCTTTCCAAATCTCGTAACTTCTTTCCATGGAGCAACACGTAACAACACATGATCTCCAATATCGAATACCACGTCCTTTCGATGAAGATCAGCATAACTCTTTTGTCGGTCTTGTGAGGTTTTATACGTTGTCGGATCGTTTGAATCTTTTTTGTAGTTATACGTACCAACTCCGGTCCCAACAATGTTGCTTCACCCACCTCATCCCAGCATACTAGAGAACGACACTTTCTTCTATACAACGCCTCGAATGGAGCCATGCCAATACTTGTTTGATAACTGTTGTAATAAAAACTCCACCAATGGTAAGAACTTGTCCCAACTTCCCTTGAAGTCAAGGACACAGAGTCTTAATAAATCTTCAAGAGTTTGAATAGTCCTCTCTGATTGTCCGTCCGTCTAAGGATGATATGATGAACTAAATCGTAAATCCGTGCCCATAGCTTTTTATAAACTAACCCAAAATCGTGAATTGAATCTTGGGTCTTGATTAGAAACTATGGATACTGGCATACCATGCAGTCTTACAATCTCGTTTATGTACATACGAGCAAGACGTTCAAGTGTATAAGTTTCTCGTATTGGTAAGAAATGAGCAGACTTGGTCAATCTATCAACAATGACCCAAATTGCATCTATCTTGTAACGCCGAAATCCGGATTTATCTTCACACCGGATTTAGACGCGTCCTGATACATCATTCATCCAAACATACAACATTATATACTGAAATATAATAACATACATTCTAAATTCCTAGGTTCTAAAACCTTATAACCTTTCTCATTACAAATAATGATAATTACATTCCTTTTATCTTACAAGAGTGACTTTTATCCGCCACCAAAGATACATAACAATTCATTAAACTAATCTATAGTTTAATTTTCATCTTTCTACATTACAGGTCTTCACTTGATCTTCTCGCTCATTCACATTCTGAATGGCACTTCATCTTGATACCGTAAGCTTGATCTTTACGGGATCCTTAAATTCTTCTAAACGTCATTCGCTGAAAATGTTTTTCATTTAAAGCAAATGTGAGCATTCAATTGCTCAGCAAGTCATAATAGTTGAATAAACAACTTCAAGAGTTTAACATTCCTTTGGAACTTCGATAACCGAACAAAGGTTATGAAGCAGCTTGAACAATAGGAATAATCTCGATTCCTATCATTTTAAAACATTAGTCACATTCACTTTGAAATACTTTCATTCTATACTCTCTTTCATACACATTCTGTCTGGCTAGAATCGATAGCACAGACTTAACAATAACGGTTCATGTATATGCAGAACATACTCATATTGAACAATTCGATCAAAGAATAGTTCATATTATAGAAACACCGAAGTGTTCACATTGTGGCACAAGGCCTCCTACATTCTACCACCTTGTACAAATATCACACATTTGCACATAGACAGAACTTCTCAAGTTCAACATCTGAGAAGTTTAAGAAACTAGTATTTATTTAAAATATGAATGAAGTTAGGAAACCTGCCTTACGCCCAGCTACAGGTAACGCTGATCTGCTCATTCCAATCCCTATAACACATAAGGAAATAACACATACACCAATTAGTCATATACTTGACTTACACATTGGTTTACTTAAATTTACTTCTTAGGGTTCGCGTTCTTGCAATATAATTTTATGCGACTAACTTTCATTACCGGTTTACGGTTTCATGACGTACGAAGATGTCTTACTCAAAACGTTCTTCATCTTTGATGATTTACTTTCTTATCTTCTTCTTATAACTTCTCTAGGACTCAACACACATCGCTTCTCTGCTGGTAGTCCATATGGTACTCTGAGTGGTTTCCCACAAATAAACAACAAACAAGTTCCCGTCTCGTCTACACTGCCCATAACAGTGAGTTAGATCGGTTGCCAGTTTTGTATATACCTTCACCCTCTGAAGGAATTGTTTAGCCCAGCTCCCATATGTCAACCATCAAAAGTTACGATTGCAGTGCAACCTAAACTTATCTTAACTTATACGAACTATTAAATTATAATGTTCGATAAGTTAATTTCTTTTTCCTTATGGCTTTCTAAAAATTAAATGTCATACCTCAGGATTCATTCATCATTGTCTAAGTCATACAGTCCTTTGTGTGCTCAGAACAATCATTCAATATTCACTTTACGCATTTATAGCGTTAAACATTTTACATTACCTTAATTTTATCTTACAACGTCCGGTTCATTCGACTCGGAACGTCATCCAAGTTATAAACATTAACTCGGCTTCTATACTCATATTACCGTTAACTACGACATTCTTGATAATTCATATCTTACTTACTACTTTTGTCAACGTCTAAGTCATACAACTAGGGTATGCTTAGAACGTTTACGTATTCAACGTTCACGTTGCTTGTCTCTTAATCTCTCATTCAACCTTTACTCAAGGCTTTAATCGTTTTTCGATCGTTATCCATCCCATGAATCCCATGTTCATGATTCTTTCTTAATGTCGAAGCCATACAAATCATTGTATGCTAAGACCGATCGTTCATCACAACAACGTTGCGTTCACAGCGTTTATACGCTTTACATTCATCTCTCATTACCATGTCATAACATCAAAATGTTATACATTACTATCGTCCATCAACGTCTAAGGAATCACCATCATAGCAATCCCTCACGTTCAATTCATTGCGACTACGGTCCCCGGTTATCGGTTTCGTAACCCATAATTAATACACTTGATTAAGTGTTACATTAGTTGAACATTATGTTTTTATTTCTTTCTTGCACATCCCCCAGAAATTGAGCATTTAAAATCTCATTTCTGGCATTGCTCTATCTCTTGCGTGCATGGCGCCACTCACTTCTAACACTCACGCCGCGACGCGAGTTAGCGATCGTGACCCTCGAACTGGCTGCCTGCAAAGACCACCATTCTAGGCATGACTGGCACCGCGGCGCCAAGACCTTCTTCCCAAAAAAATTTTCTAAGTCTTTGGTCATTCTGAGACGTACTTCGAAATCTCATAACTTCTTCGTTATAACTCGGAACGAGATCGTTCCAAAGCCATTTTCTTCATTATCTAACGTACTTCGATTACCCTCAGATAGAACTTCGTTCTGAATCTGATAACATGCCTTTTAATTGGCTTAATCTTCATGCTTCGTTCGTTTTATGTTTTTAACGTTCTTCGTTCGTTCGTCCGTAATTCGGTCATCCGAATTCGAAACTCATTCGTTCTTGATTCCATGACTCACGTTTTCTATGTTTTCTTACATTTTTATAAAACCCTACATGTTTGGGTTCATTTACTAACTTTCAAATTCTCGCTCTTCTTTTACGAAATTTTTCCATAACTTCGTTATAGCTAAATTTTAATCCGTTCTTCATGAACGTTTCTAACGTTCCTAACCAAGCAATAAGCAACCAACTTATACGCGATGGTTTTAAACTTATCCATCAACAACAATTATCCTACGATGGTTTTAAATTTGTCCATCAACAACGTTCTTCGCATGTTCTTCGTTTTTAATCGATATTTTGGATTATGATTTCACTTTTTCTTGGAATTTGATGTTATAGAACACAATTCCTTACTTATTTGACCTACTCATTCATAAGATTCATTCGAATCGCTCAAAATCCTTACGAATCTTATACTTCCTTAAGAAATTTATAAATTAAATTTCTAATTCTTATTTCTTCATTTTCTCATGAATTCAACCATATGAATTCATTCATAACTTCATCTACTTCTCATCTTCATTATGTTATGTATTTGAACATAATAAAATTAAAAAAAAATTAGAAGAACTAGGCTTTTATTGTAAGACCCCAACTTATTATTAATGAAATTTAATTTTTCTATTTATTATTTTGAAATAGTAAGGGTTGATTTGATTAATGTGGATAGTTATGGGTAAAATCACTTAAATATTTCAAAATAAGCAAGTGGTTATAAAATATTCATTGTTGTCGGGGAATATTCGTTTGGTCGTGGAATATTTAAATGCACCCAGCGTAATAGCCATATGTGGGCCCCATAACTTGAGCGATTGGATGAAGAAAAGCGACAAATATAAGTTGTTTAAAAATAACTGGCGTAGTTATTACAGATTAATACTATTAAAATACTCGGTGGTGGTTAACACACGATAGCTATTACAGTATTGCACCAATTATTGATTCTTACGTAAGAAGGCACTACTCAATAATGGTTACGATAATTCTTGATCGATATTTTATTTTATTGATTTAATAATTGTTGCGTTGATATTTTTATATTCTTTGTTGTTTCAATAATTGTCATTACACAAAGTATTTTTCATTATCGAAGCAATAATTCATATTATCCGAATAATATTATTAGATAACATTATTGGCAATGTCTAGAAAGTTACATAAGGAGAGGTTTGGTCACCTAATTGCGCCAAGAAGGAGAAATTCTTATTGGAAAGCCCCTCTTTCACAGGGAGCGCACGGTTGTCAATATTGTGATTACGTAATATTATTTGTGAATAATTAATTATTGATTCATATGATGAGAAAAATATTGATTTTATGTGGATATAGATGGAGAAAATTTTTAATGTGACAATTGTTGAAAATTGAAATTTTATCTTTTACGATAAAATAATTCATTTAAATATATTATTATATTTTAATAATATAATAATGGTGATATTTTTACAACGAATGTGGGATATATGAGTATACGAGGAGAAAGAGTATTTTTGTTGCAATAAAGCGTTTTAAAACATGTTAAACATGTAAATTGGGACGCCATTTATTGGTGAAATTTGATTATAGCTTTTTGTAAAATCGTCCGTTTGTGGATTTCGGTCAATTTCTGTTTGGAATTTGGAAAAACTTTCTTCTGTAAAGTTGTAGAGAATTGAATTTCCTATAAAAAATCGCGAGATTTGAATTTTCTGACAAAAGGGCTATTTATTGTGAATTATTGAAGTTCCGAAGCTCCGAAATAATTGATTTTTGGAATTTTAAATTATTTTAAATTAGAAAAACGTTTTTTCTTACTTTTTCTAGAAGGTGGCATGTGCTTATTGAGCTGAAATCAAATTTCAAGAGTGGCGTAGGAATTTTGATATATATAATAATATTAAATTAAATTTTCTGCTTTGGTGTTCTAAGCAAATTCCTATAAATAGGGTGCTTAGGTTAGAATTGAAAATTACACCAGAAACTGAAGTTTTCTCTCTCTATATTATCGAGCGTATTCTTGTGAGTATTTTGAGTATACTTTGAGTATTGCTATATGGTGCAAGTTCAAGTCATAGCTTTATATCCAGGTGTTTCAACTAAATCTTGTCTTTGTGAGGTAAGGGATATTATTTTTTCAGTAATGATATTATTTCTTCAATATCATTATGTTGAAATATTGATCTGAAGTTTTTTATCAAATTTGGAACTTTTGGTGTCGGAGTTATTATTCACGATTATCGGACTTTATTCACGATATCTGATCTTATTCACTTAATATCAAGACTATTCATCGAAAAATGAAAAATTTTCTTTTCGTCAAAATATCTATTATGGATACTAGCTTTGATTGTATCAATGTTTTGATCATTCTTGAATTTTACACCACTATAATTATTTTTGAGGTATTTTTGGACATGGATAAAACAAAAAACGAATCCTTAATCCTTAATCCTTGTCATTTTGTTTCACCGGATTCATTTCTTTAAAAATATTTTCATCATCCTCGGTCTTAAATGATGATATTATTGAATATCTTTGGCACGTAGTGCAAAGATGAATGATTTCGAAGAATATCTTTGGCCGTAGAGCAAAAAAGATGAGCAGTGTTTAGATGAACATGACTAATCGATGAATATCTTTGGCCTATAGTGCAAAGATGAATATTTGATTCCGGATATATATTGATTGATATTACGGGGATAAAAGATGAGCGATGGACTTTTTAAATTCATACATAGAAGATAGTAGTTTGCATTCTCTACTTAACTCTTCTAATGAATTATTATTTCAGCTGCGAATATTGATTTAAAATTTGTTGTCTATTGTATTCTATTAGATTTTTCCTATTGAAGACTAACAATAATTTGTTGTATATTATCTTAGTCATAATATTCTTTATTGGGCTAGTTGAGCTCACCCTTTTCCTTTTGTTCCATTTTTTCTTCTCGTGAGAGGCGAGAATATAGTGAGTACGATTAGTGGGGTATGGAATGAAAGTTCTAGAGAGAGTTGTTTAGTAGTCCTCACCATTTTTGTAAAATAATGTATCAATAAATGTGATGAGGATTTATCGAGTATAGATATTGTCTAGAAGATAATATTTGTATACAAACTCACAGTTTTATTGTTGTAATAATAAAGTTGTAGTTGTTTCTGTACCATGTATTGACAACTCAGAATGGGTGATGTATACCTATTTTGGGGGCGTCACATTTATGATCCGTAAAGATCTCCACTTTCTCCCCATACAAGTAATGCCTCCAAATTTTTATTGCAAAAACAATAGCTGCCAGCTCTAGATCATGAGTAAGATAATTCCTCTCATATTCTTTGAGTTGTCGAGAGGCATAGGCTATGACTTTCCCATGTTGCATGAGAACACATCCTAACCCTTTGCATCAAGCATCACTTTGAGATGACAAATCCCTCAAGGCAGTTGTATTCAGAGAATAGGTCTTTGAAATAAATGGGTCTTGAGTTCTTGAAAACTCTTCTCACATTCCTCGTCCAACCGAATTTTGTGTATTCACCGAAGTCGGTTGAGTTAATGGAGTAGCGATTCGAGAAAACCCTTCTACGAATCTCCGATAATAACCAAATTTAAGCCAAGAAAGCTACGTCTTTGATCATTCGATTTAGGTTGCTCCCAGCTTTGAATAGCTTCAATCTTTGCTGGGTCAATAGATATTCCATGACTTGATACTACGTGCCCAAGGAATGCTACTTCCTTAAGCTAGAACTCGCATTTCTTCAACTTGGCATAAAGCTTATATTCATGAAGCTTTTGAAGTATCAGCATCAAGTGTTGCTCATGATCTTCACGACTTTTGGAATAAATAAGGATTTCATCAATAAAGACGATCACAAAGTGATCCAAATATTCCTTGAATACTCGGTTCATCATATCCATGAAGGCAGCAGGAGCATTAGTAAATCCAAAAGACATGACTAGGAATTCATAATGCCCGTACCGAGTTCTGAAAGCCGTCTTTGGAATGTCATCGATTTTAATCTTCAATTGGTAATATTCGGAATGAAGATCAATCTTTGAAAAGAATTTGGCGCCTTGCAACTGGTCAAACAGGTCATCAATACGTGGCAATGGGTACTTTTTTTTGATGGTGACATGATTCAACTCCCGATAATCAATACAAAGTTACATACTCCCATCTTTCTTTTTCACGAATAGTAAGCAGAGCACTTACTACCTGAGACGCGTCTTAGGACGAATGAAACCGATGTCTAACAATTCCTGCAGTTGGGTCTTTAACTACTGAAGTTCAATAGGAGCCATTCGATATGGGGCTTTGGAAATAGGTTTTGTACCGGGTTCAAGGTCGATACAAAATTCAATTTCATGCTCTAGGGGTAGGCCAGGAAGTTCTTCATGGAATACGTCAGGATATTCATTAACAATTGAAATATCATTCAAAACTGACGTATTTTTGTTTAGATCCGTGACATGAGCTAAGAAAGCTTAACATCCGTTTTTCAATAAACGAATAGCTTTATGGCTTGAGATGACAATGATTAATTTTAATGGTTTGGTTGCTTGAATTCGTACAATAGGTTGGTTAGGAATATGAAAGCTAACAACCTTACGAAAATAATCAATTTTTGCATGATGAGTAGTTAACCAATCAATCCCTAGAATTAAATCAAATGCAAGTATTTTCAATAAAATAAGATCGACAGGAAATGTGAGGGTACCGATTTGAACCAAACAAGACTTATAAACAGTGCATGTAATAAAGGTTTCTCCCAATAGAGTTTAAATAGATAAGTCAAAGTCTAATTTCTCCGGAGTCAAATTTAAACGTTGAACGCAAGTAGGAGAAATAAAAGAATGGGTAGAACCGGTATCAAATAAGGTATAAACTTCATTAGAGTTTATGATAAGCTTACCCGTGATGACCTCGTTCGGGGTCCTTACTTTTTGGGAGGTCACGACAAACGCTCTCCCTTGCACTACTGGCTTTGACTTTTCTAGGACATCCTTTGGTGCCTCCATCCTAGCTGAACTTGTCTTCGGTGAACGAAAAAATCAGGCTAGGTGACCTTCTCTTCCACAATTATAACATGCTTTGGATGGCATCACGCAGTTTGGACTGATGTGTCCCTCCCCTCCACATTTGAAGCATATGATAGGTGGTCGTTCTTCTTCCTTAACAACGGGTGCTGGTGCTGACGTATTTCCATCGTTGTTGAATCTCCTCTTCTTGAAATGTCCAGTCTTATTGTTTTAGCCATGATTACCACTGAAGTGGTTACCATTTCTGGCATGTTGATTCCCTCCACGCTTATTGTCACCGCCGATGATTGTTATCCTTTGGTATTATCATTTCTTTGGTGCACTCTTTTGGTTGGGTTGACTCATTATCGTGCTCCAATAATCGAGCCCTATTAACAACATCTCGAATACAACCACAGTTTATAAGAGATAAGATATTGGCGTATCTCGGGTTTCAAACCTCTTAGAAACATTCGCGTCATTCTCTCCTCATTATTAACCAAATGGGGACGAAACCGACAACTTCGGCAAACTTGGCTTTGTCTTTGCGACACGGTCATGTTGTTTTGCTCCAGCTTGATGAACTCTACCTCTTTCATGTGACGAATACTTTTGGGAAAGTACTTGTCGTTGAACTATTTTTGGAACTTCTCCCAAGACATCTTCAGTGCGGCAGGTTGAGTACGCTTTACAGATTCCCACCAGTAATCTGCCTCTGCATGCAACATGAAGGTGGCGAAGGGAACCTTTTGCTCCTCGGAGCATCCCAAGACATCAAATATCTTGCAGATCTGCTTTATCCACATCTCCGCCTTAAGTGGTTTTGGCTCTCCAAAAAACTCCGGTGGTCCCAATTCCTAAAACTGCTTAGCGGTGACCATCCGAGAGTTGCCAATGTTTCCACCTACATTTTGGACAGGAGCCGCTCTTGCCTGATGTTGCATGAATTGCATAAAGCCTCTGAACATTCCATCGTTCATCATCTGGTCCGTGTTGTTGTTTGCCTGAGGATTGTCGCCCTCACGATGCACATTATCCACGATTATTGATCGTGGAGACTCAGCGGTCTCTCTGTGCTCCATTGGTAATCTCAACATTCTCGGATGCCATTTTCAATCATCGCCACAAAACAAGGGTTAATTAACATATCACATATTATCCCTATACTCGTGAGACCAATTAAATACCAAATAAATTTAGGTAGGTCATACTAGCGAAGGAATTCCCCGTCTCTCCCCTCCTAGTTCTTGTCTCACATCTCAGCCAGGGATCATATCCCTAAGCTTTAATACCAACTGAGACGCCCCCAAAAATAGGTATACATCACATATCTTGAGTCGCCAAATACATGGTACAAAATTCAAATACAACTTAATTATATAACAGTCGTGTAAAATACGGCAAAACATATGTTGTGAGTTTTAATACAAATATGGTCATCTAGACAATATCCACACTCAATTGAATCTTCATTACATTTATTATCACACTATTTAACAGAATAGTGAAGACTACTAATGCTATTATCTGGACCGTCACTCCGTTCCCCGACTAGTCCCTGCTACGTTCTCATTTCATGAAGAGAACAATGAAAGTAAAAGGGTGAGCTCAACTAACCCAGTAAGAAATATTATGACTAAGATAATATAGAATAAATTATCGTTAGCCTTCAAGAGTGTTAAACTGATATAATATAACAAATAATCCATGCACTGTGGGCCAAGGATATTCGTGTATTCATTAATGGTCATGATCATGCCAACAACTGTCCATCAATGCACTACGAGCCAATGAGTTCTTTTACCACATCATTTGTAACATTACGGTCATGATTATACCGATTAATCCCTGGTCATAATCATACCAAGTCCATCTATATACTACAGGCCACAGATGACTTTCAACATAATATAAACATGAGGATGATGACAATAATAAAAGAATTCAATAAAACAAGTTCAAGGATTAATTTATCCAGGAACTAATAACGTCCAAATTGTCAACATGATAATTCTTTGTAGAGTAAAATTCATGAATGCTCAGAAGAATATTTCCATGAAAAGATACTGGATGAAGCGCAAATATCAAGGATATTCCACTAATTTCATGGAGTATAGATGTCAAAACTTTAACCAACTAAGTATAATAAAGAATGTAATAACAAAAGAAAATCACCAGGCATGTGATAGACCGCACAGACAGGTTATTCTAATAGAATAATAAATAACAGAACCAGGTCATGCGTAAATGTACAGACAGGATATTCCAACAGAATAATAAATAACGGAACTTGGTCAGGCAAAATTCACACCGACAGGATGTTCCAACAAAATAATAAATAACGGAACCAGGTCATGCGTAAACGCATGCATGGGATGTTCCAAATGTAATAATAAAGAATGGAATAATGAAGAAGAATTTTACCATGTATGCGGTACTTCAGATAGCAGAAAGTTATTCCAATATAATGATAAATAATGGAATAATGAAGAATTTCACCAAGTATAGGGTAGACCACGCATATCGAGTTATTCCAATGAGAATAAAAATGGAATAATGAAGTTCTCTTCATGAATACTGAAAGAAATAATACCCTTGCCTTAGAACAATGGATATAGGAGTAGTGAAGTAGCATAATACTTTTCTTCTTTCTCTCTATAGTTTCTCTCTCAGAGTTTCAATTGAATTCGTAAGAAATAATGAAGGAATGAGCTTATTTATAGGAGAATGGGTGAATAGTAACTAATTTCTAAGCGGTCAGATTGATTTACTTTTAAGCAGACGGTCCATTGGTTTACTATAAAATATTCAAATAAAATAAAATCTTTTAAATAAACTATAATATATTCTATTTATAATCTAACAAAACGAATAACTTTATAAAAGTATTATGTTTTATATAAAAAGATTTTACTATGGAAAATACTTATATGCAGCCACTATGAAAACACTATGCATATTAAAATTTAATATATTCTAGTTATAGTCTAATAAAATGAATAACTTTATAAAATTATTCATTTTATATAAAAAATTTTACTATGCAAAATATTATGCATAATATAATATAATATATTCTATTTATAGTCTAATAAAACAAATAACTTTATAAAAGTATTATGTTTTATATAAAAAAATTTCATTTTATTACATTAATAATACTAATAAAACAAAAATTCATCATCATTATTATAATTCACACTATTAATCCACTGTGTCGCTCCTCGAAAGAAAGAGGGCTTTCAATAAGGATTTCTCCCTATCATGCCGCGTATGATTAGGTGACCAAACCTCTCCTTAAAGCGAATTTCTGAACATCGTTAATATTGCAAATAATAATATTAATAACTTCGTCGTCTCAATTATTGATTTAATATTATATAAAATATCGACAATAATTGAATCAATTAACTTGAGATACTATGCAACAATTAGTGAAGCAATAATTGAACAAAACCGAGTGACTTCTCACGTAAGCATCAATAATAAATACAGTGTGCTACTATGTAACCATGTGTATTCCTGTACTTTTAACACCGGGTGTTTTAACAGTTAACGATAAAACTTCCGCCGTTAGTTTCATAAAATATTTTTGTCATTTTCTCAATCCAACAATAATTCCGTTGTGGGGTCCACTAATTATTGTGATGTCGTACTAATATTCCCTGTTAAAATAAATATTCCCCAACCAATCGAATATTATATAACAACTTGTGTACTTTAAAAACTTTATAACTATTACCCACAACTATAACATTATATCAAATTCATTCCATAATATTCAAAAAATGATAATTATAGAAAATTCATCTTTATTCATAAAAGTTGGGGTCTTACAATCTCCACTTCTTATGAAATTTCACCTCGAAATTGTAGTGTATTGCACGGTGGTATGTCGAAGAGGTAAGGATACCTTGATTTCATTTCAGATTCTAACTCTCAGGTCATTTCCTCAACATCGTGGTTCCTCCATAAAACTTTGACTTGAGGTATAACCTTGGAGCATAGAATATGTTCCTTCTTATCCAAGATTTGAACAGAAACCTCTTCATACATTAAATCTTTCGCTATTTCGTCCGGTTCTAACTCAATAATGTGGTTCGGGTCTTCCACATATTTACGTAACATGGATATATGAAAAACGTTATGAACACGAGACATACTTGGCGGTAAAACGAGTCTATAGGCTACAGTCCCTAATCGATCGAGGATTAAAAATGGGCCAATGAATCGAGGATTGAGCTTTCCTCTCTTTCCAAATCTCGTAACTACTTTCCATGGAGCAACACGTAACAACACATGATCTCCAATATCGAATTCCATGTCCTTTCGATGATGATCAGCATAACTCTTTTTTGGTCTTGTGAGGTTTTTATATGTTGTCGAATATTTTGAATCTTTTCCGTACTTATACGTACCAACCCCGGTCCCAACAACGTTGCTTCACCCACCTCATCCCAACATACTGGAGAACGACACTTTCTTCTATACAACGCCTCGAATGGAGCCATGCCAATACTTGTTTGATAATTATTGTGGTAAGAAACCTCAACCAATGGTGAGAACTTGTCCCAACTTCCCTTGAAGTCAAGGACACAGAGTCTTAATAAATCTTCAATAGTTTGAATAGTCCTCTCTAATTGTCCGTCAGTCTGAGGATGATATGCCGAACTAAATCGTAAATTCGTGCCCATAGCTTTTTGTAAACTAACCCAAAATCGTAATGTGACGCCCCCAAAATAGGTATACATCACCTATTCTGAGTTGTCAATACATGGTACAGAAACAACTACAACTTTATTATTACAACAGTAAAACTGTGAGTTTGAATACAAATATTATCTTCTAGACAATATCTATACTCAAATAAATCCTCATCACATTTATTGATACATTATTTTACAAAAATGGTGAGGACTACTAAACAATTCTTTCTAAAACCTTCATTCCATACCCCAGGCTTCGTACTCATTATATTCTCGCCTCACGAGAAGAAAAATGGAACAAAAAAGGAAAAGGGTGAGCTCAACTAGCCCGAAAGAAAGAATATTATGACTAAGATAATATACAACAAATTACCGTTAGTCTTCAACAGAGAAAATCTAATAGAATACAATAGACAACAAATTTTAAATCAATATTCGCAATGAAATAATAATTCATTAGAAGAGTTAAGTAGAGAATGCAAACTACTATCTTCTATGTATGAATTTAAAAGTTCATCGTCTCATCTTTTATCCCCTGTAACATCAATCAATATACATACGGAATCAAATATTCATCTTTGCACTACAGGCCAAAGATATTCATCAGTTGGTCATGTTCATCTAAACACCTGGTCATCTTTGCACTACGACCAAAGATATTCTTCAGAAATCATTCATCTTTGCACTACTGAGCCAAAGATATTCAATAATATCATCATTTAAGACCGAGGATGATGAAAATATTTTAAAAAGCGAATCCGATTGAAACAAAATGACAAGGATTAAGGATTAAGGATTCGTACTTTGTTTTATCCATGTTCAAAAATACCTCAAAAATAATCATAGTGGTGTAAAATTCAAGAATGATCAAAACATGGATACAATCAAAGCTAGTATCCAGAATAGATATTTTGGACAAAAAGAAGAAATTTTATTTTTCAGTGAATAGTGCCGTATACGTGAATAGTAACTCCGACACCAAAAGATAGAAATTTCTCAAAAAACATCTTCACGCTTCATGAATAGTACTCGTGAATAGTAACTCGTGAATAGTAACTCATGAATAGTAACTCGTGAATAGTAACTCATGAATAGTAACCCCGACATAAAAAAGTTCCAAATTTGATAAAAAGTTTCAACCAATATTTCAGCATAATGATATTGAAGAAATAATATCATTTGAGAAGAAAATAACATCCCTTACCTCGAAAGATTAGTACTTCTAGCTGGAATACCGGGTATAGTGCTGAAGGGAACTTGCACCGTCTAACAATACTCAAAGTATACTCAAAATACTCACAAGAATACACTCGATAATATAGAGAGAAAACTTCAGTTTCTGGTGTGATTTTCAATTCTAACCTAAGCACCCTATTTATAGGAAATTGCTTAGAACACCAAAGCAGAAAATTTAATAAATTAATAATATAATTATATAAATTTCCTACGCATGCCTAGAATCTGATTTCAGCCATCAAACACATGCCACATTCTAGAAAAAGTAAGAAAAAACGTTTTTCTAATTTAAAATAATTTAAACTTCCAAAATCAATTATTTTTGAACTTTTGAACTTCAATAATTCACAATAAATATCCCTTTATCAGAAAATTCGAATCTCATGAGTTTTTATAGGAAATTTAATTCTCTACAACTTTGCGGAAGAAAGTTTTTCCAAATTCCAAACAGAAATTCAAGAAATCCACAAAGCAGGCGATTTTACTGTGCTATAATCAAATTTCGATCGATAAATGGGGTCCAAGACATGTTTAACATGTTTTAAACATTTATTACAACAAAAATACTCTTCCTCCTCGTATACTCATATATCCTACATTCGTTGTAAAAATATCACCATTATTATATTATTAAAATATAATAATATATTTAAATGAATTATTTTATCGAGAAAAAGATAAAATTTCAATTTTCAACAATTGTCACATTAAAATTTTCTCCATCTATATCCACATAAAATCAATATTTTTCTCATCATATGAATTAATAATTAATTATTCACAAATAATATTACAGAATCACAATATTGACAACCAAAGCAGGTTCTAGGAAGAGGGGCTTTCAATAAGAATTTCTCCTTCTTGTGTGCATGATTAGGTGACCAAACCTCTCCTTAGAGCAGAACTTTCTAGACATTGCCAATAATGTTATCTAATAATATTATTCAGATAATATTAATTATTGTTTCGATAATGAAAAAATATTGTGTAATGACAATTATTGAAACAATAAAGAATATAAAATATCAACGCAAAGCAATTATTAACTCAATACAATATCTTGAGCGAGTAATTATCGTAACCATTATTGAGTAGTGCCTTCTACGTAAGAATCAATAATTGGTGCAATCTGGTATCTTCTTGTGTTTTAACCAAAAGAGTATTTTAATAAGATTAATTGGTAATAACTACGCCAAGTTATTTTTAACCAACTTATATTTGTCGTTTTCTTCATCCAATCGCTTTTCAGTTATGGGGCCCCACACATGGGTTGCTTGTGCGTATCATGAATATTCCCAAACGAGACGAATATTCCACGACCAAAACGAATATTCCCAAACAACAATGAATATTTTATAACCACTTGCTTATTTTGATATATTAGCGTATTTTACCCCTAACTATCCACATTAATCACATCAACCCTTACTATTTCAAAATAATAAATAGAGAAAATTAAATTTCATTAATAATAAGTTGGGGTCTTACAACCTCCCTCCTTATGAAATTTCGTCCTCGAAATTGGCGTGACGTACAGTGTGTTTGAAAAGGTGAGGATACCTCGCTTTCATTTCGATTTCAATTCCTGTGTCATTTCTCTATAGCATGATTCCTCCACAAAACTTTAACTTGTGGTATGACCTTTCTTGGCGTGGGACATGTTCCTTCCTATCCAAGACCTTGTGGTACCTTCTCATACGTTAAGTCTTGGCTATTTTTAAATGGGTTCTAATTCTATAACGTTGTTTGGGTCTTTCACATATTTTGAAATACAGATATATGAAACACATTATGAAACACGATACATACTTGGAGGTAACGTAAGTCTATAGGCTACATTTCCTACTTCGGTCATGAATTTGAAATGGACCGATAAATCGTGGATTGAGCTTTCCTCTCTTCCCAAATCTTGTAACTCCCTTCCATGGAGCAACTCGCAACAATACATGATCCCTACACTAAATTCCACGTCCTTTCGATGAAGATCCGCATAACTCTTTTGTCGATCTTGTGCCGCTTTTGTATCGTTATCGAATCATTTGAATCTTTTCGATAGTCATATGTACTAACTTGGGTCCCAACAATGTTGCTTCACCCACCTCATCCCAACATATTGGAGAAGCGACATTCTCGTCCATATAATGCTTGAATGGAGCCACACCTATACTTGCACGATAATTGTTGTTGTAGGAGAATTCCACCGATGGTAAATACTTATCCCAAGCGCCCTTGAAGTCTAGGACACGAGTCTTAATAGATCTTCAAGAGTTTGAATAGTCCTCTCGATTGTCCGTCTGGTTTGAGGATGGTATGCGAACTAAATCGTAAATCCGTGCCCATAGCTTTTTGCAAGCTAACCCAAAATCTTGAAGTGAATCTTGGGTCACGATCCAAAACTATGGATCTTGGCATGCCATGCAACCTCACAATCTCATTCACGTCACATACTAGCAAGATGTTCAAGGAATAAGTCTCCGTGTCGGCAAGAAATGAGCAAACTTGGTTAATTTATCAACAATAACCCAAATAGCATTGATGCCTTGAGAAAGCAGTGGGAAGACCCGTAATTGAAATCCATGGTAATGTGTTCCCACTTCCATTTCGGAATCTCAAGTGGTTGCAACGGACCCTTAGGTACTAGATGCTCGCCTTTACACGTTAGCAAGTTAAACACATCGAGATAAACTTTGCAATCTCTCTCTTCATATTGTTCCACCAAAATGTATGTCAAAGATCACGATACATTTTAGTACTTCCGGGATGGATTGCAAATGGTGTATTGTGTGCCTCCATCATAATCTTGTACTTCAAATCGAGTTGTTAGGAACACAAAGTCTAGAGTGGACTCAAGTATTCCTTCTTCATCAATTCTCGCTTCCAGGAATAGCTCCTTCTTGTACTTTCTTCTTCATACGCGATCATTTCCGAAGTCGGTGGCTCGAGCAACCTTAACTTTTTCTATTAAAGTTGGCTCTGTCGTATACTTGACATCATCGTACTCGTTCCGCATATGATCTTCTACTCAACGCATCGTCTACCACGTTCGCTTTTCGGGATGGTATTGAATAGTGTGGTCGTAGTCTTTCAATAGCTCGAGCCAACGTCGCCGCCGCGTGTTGAGTTCTTTTGAGTGAAGAAATATTTAAGGCTTTTATGGTGCGAATATATCTCCACTTTCTCCCATATAGATAGTGCCTCCATATCTTTAAGCGAAAAGCAATGTTGCGCCAACTCTAGATCATGAGTAGGATAATTCCTCTCATACTCTTTAAGTTGTCATGAGGCATAGGCTATGACTTTCCCATGTTGCATGAGAACACATCTAACCCTTTGCACGAAGCATCATTGTAGATAACAAATCCATCCGAACCGGATGGTATTGTTAGAACAGTCTTAGAAATAAGTCTCCTCTTAAGCTCTTAGAAACTCTTTCGCATTCTTCGCTCCAAGCGAATTTTTTATCCTTTCGAGTTAAGTGAGTTAATGGAGTAGCGATTCGAGAAAACCCCTTCCACGAATCTCCGATAATAACCAAATTTAAGCCCAAAAGCTACGTACTTGATCACCGACTTTGGTTGCTCCCAACTTTGTATTGCTTCAATCTTCACGGATCAACGGATACTCCATGTTTTCGACACCACGTGCCCAAGGAATGCTACTTCCTCAAGCTAGAACTCGCATTTCTTCAATTTGGCATATAGTTTGTTTTCACGAAGCCTTTGGAGTACCGACTTTTTAAATGGTGCTCATGATCTTCACGACTTTTGGAATATATAAGGATGTCATCAATAAAGATAACAACAAGCCGATCCAAATATTCCTTGAATACTCGGTTCATCATATCCATGAAAGCCGCAGGAGCATTAGTTAGTCAAGAAAGACATGACTAGGAATTCATAATGCCCATACCCAAAGTTTGAAGGCGGTCTTTGGAATATCCTCGATTCTAATCTTCAAATTTGATGATATCGTAAGCGAAGATCGATTTTTGAAAAGAATTGTGCCCCTTGCAATTGGTCAAACAAGTCATCAATACGAGGTGAGGATACCTATTCTTGATGGTGACATGGTTCAATTCCCGATAGTCAATACAAAGTCGCATACTCCCGTCTTTCTTCTTTACTGAATAAAGCAGGAGCACCTAAGGAGATGTCTTAGGGCGAATGAAACCGATGTCCAACAATTCACGTAGTTGGACCTTTAACTCACGAAGTTCAATAGGAGCCATTCGATATGGGGTTTTAGAAATGGGCTTTGTACCGGGTTCAAGATCAATAAAGAATTCAACTTCACGTTACGGGGTAGGCCAGGGAAGTTCTTGAAATCGTCGGAAAGTCGATAACAATGGGAATATTATTCAAATTTGGCGTGTCTTTATTCAAATCCATAACATGGGCTAAGAAAGCTTGACATCCGTTTTTCAATAAGCGAATAGCTTTATGATTAGATATAGCGGTGATTGATTTTAATGGTTTAGTTGCTTGAATTCATACAACGGGTTGGTTAGGAATATGAAAACTAACAACCTTACGAAAACAATCAATTTTGGCATGATGAGTAGTTAACCAATCAATCCTAAAATCACATCAAAAGCAAGTATCTTTAAAGAGATAAGGTGACGGGTAAGGTAATGGTGCCAACTTGAATCAAACAAGATTTATAAGCGGTGGATGTGATGAAAGTTTCTCTAACGGAGTTTCCACAGATAGGTCAAAGTCTAATTTCTCGAGTCAAGTTTAAGCGTTGAGCACAAGCGGGAGAGATAAATGAATGGGTAAGCACCGAGGTATCAAGTAAGGTATAAACTTCGCAAGAATTTATAAATAGCTTACCGTGATCACCTCGTTTGGGTTCCTCGCATTTTGACGATCCACAACAAACGCTCTTCCGGAATCGTTGACTTTGACTTTTACGGGGACGATCTTTTGAGTCACCGTCCCCATTGAACTAGGTTTCGCTCTTGTACAATCTCGGCGATATGTCCTTCCTTTCCACAATTATAGCATACCTTGAAAGCTGTTGTGGGGCGGTTTGGTGATATATCCCTCTTTTCGCATTTGTAACATATAATGGGTGGTCGTTTCTCCTCCTTTGAACCGATTCTTTTCCGACCGCTCGTCTTCACATGGTCGTTGTTAAATCTCTCTCTTTTAAAATCTCCCTCGACTCGCTTCTTCTATTTTCATGGCCATGATTACCACCAGAGTGGTTACCATTTTGTCCGTCTGCTTTTCTTTCTCCATTTGGTTATCATTATTCGTTGATCGCTATCTCTACGAGTGCGATCCTGGTTGTGGTCCCTCGGTTGACCGTACTCGTTATCTCACTCTAATAATTGAGCCTATTTACAACACATCTGAATAGAGAAAATTTATGAGAAATGAGATCTTGGCGTATCTTGGGTTTCAAACCTCTAAGAAACATCCGCGTCATACGTTCCTCATTCTCCACCAAATGAGGTCTGAACACGGATAACTCTGCAAACTTTGCCTCGTCTTGAGACACCGTCGTGTTGTTTCTGCTCGGTCTAATAAACTCCACTTCCTTCATATAGACGAACACTTTCGGGGAAGTATTTGTCATTAAATAGTTTCTGAAACGTCTCCCAAGACATCTTTGAGCTTGGTGGATGGGTACGCTTCACTTGCAGACTCCCACCGTAGTGATCGCCTCGCCACGCGAACATAAAGGTGGAGAATGGAACCTTCATTCCTCCGTGCATCCCAAGACATCGAATATCTTGGTAATTTGCTTGACCCATGTTTCCGCCGTGATCGGATCGGCTTTCCCTTAAATTCTGGTGGTCCCAACTCTTTGAGCTGTTTGGTTGTGACAACCCGTGAATTACTATCATTTCCTCTGTATTTTGAACACGAGTCTCCCTCGTCGATTTTTTGCATGAATCGCAAAAAGCTTCTAAACATCCCTCGTTCATCATCGCTTTCGATTGGTGTTGTTCACGGGAGGAACATTGCCGACTGTTGCACGTTCTCCTCGTTGGTGTGAGCACAGCATCTCCACGGTCTCATTTACTCCATTGTTAATATTCTCGATCGACATTCTCAAAACATGCCATAAAACAAGGGTTAATTAAGGAAATCAATATATCACATAATATCCTTATATCTTGACCAATTAACAAATAAGCTTGGGTAGGTAGGACACACTAGCTAGCGAAGGATTTACTCGTCTCTCCCCTCTAGTTCTATTCCCGATCTCCGGAGATCATATCCCTAAGCTCGATACCAACCATTGTGGCGCCCCTAAAATAGGTATACATCACCTATTACGAGTTGTCAATACATGGTGCGAAACAACTACAACTTTATTATTACAACAAGAAAGCGTGAGTTTGAATACAAATATTATCTCTAGACAATATCTATACTCAAATAAATCCTCATCACATTTATTGATACATTATTTTACAAAATGGTGAGGACTACTAAACAATTCTTTCTAAAACCTTCATTCCATACCCAGAGCTACGTACTCTTATATTCTCGCCTCCGAGAAGAAAAATGGAACAAAAAGGAAAAGGGTGAGCTCAACTAGCCCGGTAAAGAATATTATGACTAAGATAATATACAACAAATTATAGTTAGTCTTCAACAGGAAAAATCTAATAGAATCTGATAGACAACAAATTTTAAATCAATATTCGCGTGAAATAATAATTCATTAGAAGAGTTAAGTAGAGAATGCAAACTACTATCTTACATGTATGAATTTAAAAGTTCATCGTCTATCTTTTATCCTGTAACATCAATCAATATACATACGGAATCAAATATTCATCTTTGCACTACTGGCCAAAGATATTCATCGATTAGTCGTGTTCATCTAAACACTGTTCATCTTTGCACTACTGACTAAAGATATTCTTGAAATCATTCATCTTTGCACTACGGGCCAAAGATATTCAATAATATCATCATTTAAGATCGAGGATGATGAAAATATTTTAAAGAAAGCGAATCCGGTGAAACAAAATGACAAGGATTAAGGATTAAGGATTCGTACTTTGTTTTATCCATGTTCACAAATACCTCAAAAATAATCACAAAGTGGTGTAAAATTCAAGAATGATCAAAACATGGATACAATCAAAGCTAGTATCCGAATAGATATTTTGGACAAAAAGAAGAAATTTTATTTTTGATTGAATAGTGTCAGATATCGTGAATAGTGCCAGTATCGTGAATAGTAACTCAGACACCAAAAGATAGAAATTTCCCAAAAAACATCTTCACGCTTCATAAATAGTACTCGTGAATAGTAACTTCGTGAATAGTAACTCATGAATAGTAACTTCGTGAATAGTAACTCAAGAATAGTAACCCGACATGGAAAAGTTCCAAATTTGATAAAAGTTTCAACCAATATTTTAGCATAATGATATTGAAGAAATAATATCATTTGAGAAGAAAATAACATCCCTTACCTCGAAAGATTAGTACTTTAATTTGGAAAACAAGATATATAGTCTTTGAAGGAACTTGCACCGTCTAACAATACTCAAAGTATACTCAAAATACTCACAAGAATACGCTCGATAATATAGAGAGAAAACTTGATTTACATTGTGATTTTCAATTCTAACTAAGCACTCTATTTATAGGAAATTGCTTAGAACACCAAAGCAGAAAATTTAATAAATTAATAATATAATTATATAAATTTCCTACGCATGCCTAGAATCTGATTTCAGCCATCAAACACATGCCACATTCTAGAAAAAGTAAGACAAAACGTTTTTCTAATTTAAAATAATTTAAACTTCCAAAAATCAATTATTTCGGAGCTTCGGAACTTCAATAATTCACAATAAATATCCCTTTTATCAGAAAATTCGAATCTCATGAGTTTTTATAGGAAATTCAATTCTCTACAACTTTGCGGAAGAAAGTTTTCCAAATTCCAAGCAGAAATTGACCGAAATCCACAAGCAGGCGATTTTACAAAATTTATAATCAAATTTCGGTCGATAAATGGGGTCCCGCAGGCATGTTTAACATGTTTTAAACATTTATTGCAACAAAAATACTCTTCCTCCTCGTATACTCATATATCCCACATTCGTTGTAAAAATATCACCATTATTATATTATTAAAATATAATAATATATTTAAATGAATTATTTTATCGGAAAAAGATAAAATTTCAATTTTCAACAATTGTCACATTAAAATTTTCTCCATCTATATCCACATAAAATCAATATTTTTCTCATCATATGAATTAATAATTAATTATTCACAAATAATATTACTGAGAATCATAATATTATTGAATGGCGGTCCTCAGAAAGAGGGGGCTTTCAATAAGAATTTCTCCTTCTTGGTGCATGATTAGGTGACCAAACCTCTCCTTGAAGGCAGAACTTTCTAGACATTGCCAATAATGTTATCTAATAATATTATTGAGATAATATTAATTATTATTTCGATAATGAAAATCTTGTGTAATAATGATTATTGAAACAACAAACAATATAAAATATCAATGAGAATTATTAACTCAATAAAATATTGAGCGAATAATTCGTAACCATTATTGAGTAGTGCCTTTACGTAAGAATCAATAATTGGTGCAATACCTGGTAATCTTCTTGTGTTTTAACCACAGAGTATTTTAACAAGATATACTTGGTAATAACTACGTAGTTATTTTTAACCAACTTATATTTGTTGTTTTCTTCATTCATCGCTTTCAGTTATGGGGCCCATACATACATCGCTTTTGTGTCGCATACGAATATTCCCAAGCAGTCTGAATATTCCACGACTAAACGAATATTCCCCGACAACAATGAATATTTTATAACCACTTGCTTATTTTGAAATATTTGCGTATTTTACCCCTAACTATCCACATTAATCACATCAACCCTTACTATTTCAAAATAATAAATAGAGAAAATTAAATTTCATTAATAATAAGTTGGGGTCTTACACGTAAAGTGAATCTTGGGTCTCGATCAGAAACTATGGATACTGGCATACCATGCAGTCTTACAATCTCGTTTATGTACATACGAGCAAGACGTTCAAGTGTATAAGTTTTTCGTATTTGTAAGAAATGAGTAGACTTGGTCAATCTATCAACAATGACCCAAATTGCATCTACGCCTTGAGAAAACTTGGGAAGACCAGTAACGAAATCCATGATAATGTGCTCCCACTTCCATTCTGGAATTTCAAGTGGCTGCAATAGACTTTTTAGTACTTGATGCTCTGCGCCGACTCGTTGACAAGTTAGACACCTTAAGATAAACAGCGCTATCTCTCTCTTCGTATTGTTCCACCAAAATGTATGATGAAGATCACGATACATTTTGGTACTCCCAGGATGGATTGCAAACGGTGTGTTGTTCGCCTCCATCATGATTTTATACTTTAACTCAGGGTCGTTAGGAACACAAAGTCTGGAGTTGACTCGAAGTATTCCTTCTTTATCGATTCTTGCTTCCGGCATAGCACCTTCTTGTACTTTTTTCTTCATATGCATCAACTCTAGGTCTGTAGCTTGATCAGCTTTAACTTTATCGATTAAAGTCGGTTCTACTCGTATATTCACCATCATCACATGGGTCCCTAGAGTCTTTATCTCTATCTCCATCCTTTGCAAGTCATACAAAATGGGCCTCTGCGTTGACAATATCGCACTCGTACCCGCATATGATCTTCTACTTAATGCGTCAACTACCACGTTTACTTTTCCAGGATGGTATTGGATGGTATGATCATAATCTTTCGACAGTTCAAGCCAGCGTCATTTGTTGCATGTTGAGTTCCTTTTGAGTGAAGAAATATTTGAGGCTTTTATGATCCGTAAAGATCTCCACTTTCTCCACATACAAGTAATGCCTCCAAATCTTTAGTGCAAAAACAACAGCTGCCAACTCTAGATCATGAGTAGGATAATTCCTCTGATATTCTTTGAGTTGTCGAGAGGCATAGGCTATGACTTTCCCATGTTGCATGAGAACACATCCTAACCCTTTGCCTGAAGAATCACTATAGATGACAAATCCTCCAAAGCAAGATGGTATTGTCGAGCAGTCTTTGAAATGAGTCTTCTCTTGAGTTCTTGAAAACTCTTCTCACATTCCTCATTCCAACCAAATTTTATATCTTTAAAAGTCAATTTGAGTTAATGGAGTAGCGATTCGAGAAAACCCTTCTATGAATCTCCGATAATAACCACTAAGCTTTAGAAAGCTACGTGCTTCGATCACTGATTTAGGTTGCTCCCAGCTTTAAATAGCTTCAATCTTTGCGTTGGGTCAACAGATATTCCATGACTTGATACTACGTGCCCAAGGAATGTTACTTCCTTAAGCCAGAACTCGTATTTCTTGAACTTGGTATAAAGCTTATATTCACGAAGCTTTTGAAGTATCAGCCTCAAGTGTTGCTCATAATCTTCACGGATTTTGGAATAAATAAGGATTTCATCAATAAAGACGACCACAAAGTGATCCAAATATTCCTTGAATACTCAGTTCATCATATCCATGAAGACAGCAGGAGCATTAGTCAATCCAAAAGACATGACTAGGAATTCATAATGCCCGTACCGAGTTCTGAAAGCCATCTTTGGAATGTCATCGATTCTAATCTTCAATTGGTGATATCCGAAACGAAGATCAATCGTTGAAAATAATTTGGCGCCTTGCAACTGGTCAAACAGGTCATCATTACGTGGCAATGGGTACCTATTTTTGATGGTAACATGGTTCAACTCCCGATAATAAATACAAAGTCGCATACTCCCGTCTTTCTTTTTCACGAATAGAACAGGAGCACCCCAAGGAGACGTACTAGGATGAATGAAACCGATGTCTAACATTTCCTGCAGTTGGGTCTTAACATTTCTTTAGGATGAACGAAGTTGAATAGAGCCATTCGATATGGGGCTTTGGAAATAGGTTTTTGTCTTAGGGTTCAAAGTCGATACAAAATTCAATTTCACGCCGGGGTAGGCGGGGAAGTTCTTCGAGAATACGTCAAGAAATTCATTAACAATAGAAATATCATTCAAAACTGACGTATTTTTGTTTAGATCCGTGACATGAGCTAAGAAAGCTTGACATTCATTTTTCAATAAACGAATAGCTTTATGGCCTGAGATGATAGTGATTGATTTTAATGGTTTGGTTGCTTGAATTCGCACAATAGGTTGGTTAAGAATATGAAAGCTAACAACCTTACGAAAATAATCAATTTTTACATGATTAGTAGTTAACCAATCAATCCCTAGAATTACGTCAAATGCAAGTATTTTCAATAAAATAAGATCGACAGGTAATGTGAGGGTACCGATTTGAACCAAACAAGACTTATAAACAGTGAATGTAATGAAGGTTTCTCCCAATGAAGTTTCAACAGATAAGTCAAAGTCTAATTTCTCCGGAGTTAAATTTAAACGTTGAGCACAAGTAGGAAAAATAAAAGAATGGGTAGAACCGGTATCAAATAAGGTATAAACTTCGTTAGAGTTTAAGATAAGCTTACCCGTGATGACCTCGTTCGGGTTCCTTGCTTTTTGGGAGGTCACGACAAACGTTCTCCCGTGCACTACTAGCTTTGACTTTTCTAGGACGTCCTTTGGTTCCTCCATCCTAGCTGAACTTGTCTTCGATGAACGACAAAATCGGGCTTGGTGACCTTCTCTTCCACAATTATAACATGCTTTGGACGGCATCGCACAGTTTGGACTGATGTGTCCCACCCCTCCGCATTTGAAGCATATGATAGTTAGTCGTTCTCCTTCCTTAACAATGGGTGCTGGCGCTGACGTCTTTTTATCATTGTTGAATCTCCTCTTCTTGAAATGTCCATTCTTATTGTTTTGGCCATGATTACCACAGAAGTGGTTACCATTGTCACCGCTTCGATGACTGTTATCACTGGTATTATCATTTTGCAGGCTGCTCTCTTTTGGTTGGGTTAACTCATTATCGCGCTCCAATAACTGAGCCCTATTAACAACATCTGATTACAAACATAGTTTATGAGAGATAAGATATTGACATATCTCGGGTTTCAAATCTCTTAGAAACATGGGCGTCATTCTCTCCTCATTATCAACCAAATGGGACGTAAACCGGGACAACTCGGCAAACTTGGCTTCGTACTGTGACACGATCATGTTTTTTTTTTTTTCTCCAGCTTGATGAACTCTACCTCTTTCATGTGACGAATACTTTCGGGAAAGTACTTGTCGTTGAACAGTTCTTGGAACTTCTCCCAAGACATCTTCAGTGCGGCAGGTTGAGTATGCTTTACAGATTCCCACTAGTAATCTGCCTCTGCAAGCAACATGAAGGTGGCAAAGGGAACCTTTTGCTCCTCGGAGCATCCCAAGACATCAAATATCTTGCAGATCTGCTTTATCCACGTCTCCGCCTTAAGTGGTTTTAGCTCTCCAAAAACTCCGGTGGTCCCAGTTCCTTGAGCGCGCTTGATGATCGTCGAGAGTTACCCGGTGTTTCCACCTGCATTTTGGACAGGAGCCGCTCTTGCCTGATGTTGCATGAATTGCATAAAGCCTCTAAACATTCCATCGTTCATCATCTGGTCCGTGTTATTGTTTGCCTGAAGATTGTCGCCTTCCTGATGCACATTATCCTAATTATTGATCTGTGGAGACTCACCGATCTCCTGTGCTCCATTGCTAATCTCAACATTCTCGGATGCCATTTTCAAAAACTGCGACAAAACAAGGGTTAATTAACATATCACATATTATCCCTATACTCTAACCTACCAATTAAATACCAAATAAATTTAGGTAGGTCATACTAGCGAAGGAATTCCCCATCACTCCCCTCCTAGTTCTTGTCTCACATCTCAGCCAAGGATCATATCCCTAAGCTTTGATACCAACTGAGACACCCCCAAAAATAGGTATACATCACATATCTTGAGTCGCCAAATACATGGTACAAAATTCAAATACAACTTAATTATACAACAGTAGTGTAAAATACGACAAAACATATGCTGTGAGTTTTAATACAAATATTGTCATCAAGACAATATCCATACTCAATTGAGTCCTCATTACATTTATTATCACACTATTTAACATAATAGTGAGGACTACTAATGCTATTATCTGGACCGTCACTCCGTTCCCCGACTAGTCCCTTCTACGTTCTCATTTCCTGAAGAGAACAATAAAAGTAAAAGGGTGAGCTCAATTAGCCCAGTAAGAAATATTATGTCTAAGAAAATACAGAACAAATTATCGTTAGCCCTCAACAATGTTAAACTGATACAATATAGCAAATATCAAGTTTAACTGCAACGGAACAAGCAATCCATTAAAAGAGTCAAGTAGAGAATAAAATCTACTATCTTTTATGATTTAAAAGGTTTTTCAACACTTTTATCGCGGGGACTCAGCTTAATAAATAATCCACATCATCCCTGCACTACGGCCAATGATATTAATTAGTATCAAAACCTGAAATTATTCATACACTACGGGCCAAGGATATTCGTGTATTCATCAATGGTCATGATCATGCCAACAACTGTCCATCAATGCACTACGGGCCAATGAGTTCTTTTACCACATCATTTGTAACATTACGATCATGATTATACCGATTAATCCCTGGTCATAATCATACCAAGTCCATCTATGCACTACAGGCTACAGATGACTTTCAACATAATATAAACATGAGGATGATGACAATAATATAAGAATTCAATAAAACAAGTTCAAGAATTAATTTATCCAGGAACTAATAACGTCTAAATTGTCAACATGATACTTCTTTGTAGAGTAAAATTCAAGAATGCTCGGAAGAATATTTCCATGAAAAGATCTTTGGATGAAGCGCAAATATCGAGGATATTCCACTAATTTCATGGAGTATAGAAGTCAAAACTTTAACCAACTAAGTATAATAAAGAATGTAATAACAAAAGAAAATCACCAGGCATGCGATAGAGCCTTGCAGATAGGTTATTCCAGCGAGAATAATAAATAATGAGAACCGGTTAAATGCGTAAATGCACAGACATGGATATTCCAGCGAGAAAAATAAATAAGCGGGCCGGGTCAGGCGAAATTCACTTGACGGGATGTTCTAATAGAATAATAAATAACGGAACTCAAAGTTATGCGTAAGAAACGCATGCATGAGGATGTTCCAACAGAATAATAAAGAATGGAATAACAGAAGAATTTCACATGTATGTGGTACTTCGCATAGACAGGTTATTCCAATATAATGATAAAGAATGGAATAACAAAAGAATTTCACCAAGTATAGGGTAGACCACGTATACAAGTTATTCCAACAGAATAAAAAAAATGGAATAACAGAAGTTCTCTTCATGAATACGAAAGAAATAATACCCCTTACCTTAGAATAACTGGATATAGGAGTAGTGAAGTAGCATAATACTTTTCTTCTTTCTCTCTATAGTTTCTCTCTCTATAGTTTTAGTGAATTCGTAAAAAGTAATGAAGGAATGAGCTTCTATTTATAGGAGAATAGATTGAATAGTAACTAATTCCTGAACGGTCCAGATTGATTTATTTTTAAACGGACGGTCCAGATTGGTTTACTATAAAACATTCTAATAAAACAAAATCTTTTAAATAAAATATAATATATTCTATTTATAACCTAATAAAATGAATAAGTTTATAAAAGTATTATATTTTATATAAAAAGATTTTACTAAGCAAAAACACTATCGAGAGCACTATGAAAACACTATGCATAATAAAATATAATATATTCTATTTATAGTCTAATAAAATGAATAACTTTATAAAAGTATTCTATTTTATATAAAAAGATTTTACTATGCAAAATACTATGCATAATAGAATATAATATATTCTATTTATAGTTTAATAAAACGAATAACTTTATATTTCTTTTTTATTACATTAATAATACTAATAAAACAAAACTTCATCATCATTATTATAATTCACATTATTAATCGACCAGGTCGTTCCCAGGAAAGAGGGGGCTTTCCAATAAGGATTTCTCCCTATTAGCGTGCAATTAGGTGACCAAACCTCTCCTTGGCAGAACTTCTAGACATCGTTAATATCGCAAATAATAATATTAATAACTTCGTCGTCTCAATTATTGATTTAATATTATATAAAATATCGACAATAATTGAATCAATTAACGTGAGATACTATACAACAATTACTGAAGCAATAATTGAACAAAACCGAGTGACTTCTCACGTAAGCATCAATAATCAATACCGTAAGTATTGCTCTTATGCAACCACGTGTATTCTTATACTTTTAACTTAAGGGTGTTTCAATGATTAACGATAAAACTTCCGCCGTTATTTTCATAAAATATTTTTGTCGTTTTCTCAATCTGACAATAATTCTATTGTGGGGTCCACCAATGATTGTGTCGTCGTACTAATATTCCCTGTTAAAATGAATATTCCCCGACCAATCGAATATTATATAATAACTTGCGTACTTTACAAAATTTATAACTATTACCCACCACTATAACATTATATCAAATTCATTCCATAATATTCAAAAAATGATAATTATAGAAAATTCATTTTATTCATAAAAGTTGGGGTCTTACAATTCGGACCGTCACTCCATTCCCCGACTAGTCCCGACTACGTTCTCATTTCCTGAAGAGAACAATGAAAGCAAAAGGGTGAGCTCAACTAGCCCTGTAACAATCCGGAATTTCATATTGTAATATTAAATATTTATTGAATTATATAAATATTTATTTGATGTGTTTATTATTGAAATTGTTGAAATAAATATTTTATTGATGTGGTTATTATTAGTAAATATTTATGAATTAAATTTATTAGATAATATTATAAATTAAATTATTTTATAATTTAAATAGTTGTAATATAACATGAGATGTTATATTGTTGTTTTAATTTAGTAATTTAAATTGGTGTGTTAAATTATTAAATAAAATTATAATGAAATTATAATTTTGTGATAATTATTTAAGTGAAATATTTATTTAAAATATGGTATGTATAATTAATTTATTTGATTAATGTTGGATATGAAAATCCAAATAAATAATATGTGATTATAAATTATAAACTAAATTGTTTATTAAAATAATTAAAGTAGTTTTAAATTGATTTAACCCAAACAAGGCTTAAAATATTATGTCTTTATTTTAAAGACTTTTTTTGCCAAACAAAGCCTTATGGCTTTTGGATTTTTAATTTTGAATTATAATAATATAAATAAAATAAATAAAATAAAATATAAAATAAATTTATAACATATACATTATATTTTTATTTGTAACTGATAGTACTTAGTAGGCGTATTATTACCTATCAATTCTAAGGTTTACGCTTAACACTAAGAATTGGTTATACTGAGAAAGAGAAAAGAAGAATAAGGAGTTCTAGAGAAGTTGAGAGAAATTAGAGAGAGATTGAGAGAAATTTTTGAGTTTTCAAGCGATTCTTTGTGGTTATCAAGGATTATCAAGCAAATTAAAAGTATTTTTATATATTCTTAATATTATATATATATATATATGTTTCACGGCAAAAATTTTATGTTCTGTGAATTTAATTTGTTTAATTGTTGATATATGTAAATGGTAATTGTGGTTGTATGCGTTTATGATGTTAGAGTTGCATTTAGATAAGAATTTTTATGATAATTATAGTTAAAAAGGAAGAAAAGTAGTACAGTGTATATATTTGTTATATGGCTTGTGTAAGTAACAATTTTGGTGGATAATTCGTATGCTAAACTGTAAATTGAGTCTTGTTTATGCTAGTTCATTAAGAAACAAAGATAACGTAGTTTGAATGAAGTGATTTGGACAAGAATAGTGATCACAGTGATGATTTCTATAAAGAATGTCAAAATTTGAGTTTTTATATGAAAACATGAAATTTAAGGAATTAAATTAGTTAAAATGGTTGTTAAATTGTTCTATATTGATGAAAATGAGGAAACATGTTGATGATAGTTTTATAACAATCTTATGTGTGACGCCCCTAAAATAGGTATACATCACCCATTCTGAGTCGCCAAATACATGGTACAGAAAATAACTACAACTTTATTATTACAATTGTCGTGCAAAAATCTTATGACACATATCAATGAGTTTAAATACAAATATTATCTTCTAGACAATATCCACACCCAAATAAAGTCCTCATTACAATTATTGATGCACTATTTTACAAAAATAGTGAAGACTGCTAAAACACATGTCTAGGACCATCACTCTATACCACAACTGGTTCCTGCTATATTCTCGCTTCCTGAGAAGAAAAATGGAACAAAAAAGAAAAGGGTGAGCTCAACTAGCCCAGTAAAGAATATTATGACTAAGATAATATACAACAAATTATCCTTAGTCTTGATAGGAAAAAAGCGATAGAATATAATAGACAACAAGTTTTAGATCAACAAGCTGCTGCCGTGAAACAACAATTCATTAGAAGAGTTAAGTAGAAAATGAAATCTACTATCATCTATGAATTTAAAAGTCCATCATCAATATTTTATCCCTGTAACATCAATCAATATACATCTTGCATCAAATATTCATCTTTGCACTACGGGCCAAAGATATTCATTTGTATCACCAGTTGGTCATGTTCATCTCAACACCTGTTCATCTTTGCACTACGGGCCAAAGATATTCATCAGGTAATCATTCATCTTTGCATTACAAGCCAAAGATATTCATCAAGTATCACCATTAAGGACTGAGGATGATGAAAAATATTTTAGAGAACGAATCCAGTGAGACAAAAGGACAAAGATTAGATATTCGTACTTTAGATAATTCAAGTTTAAAAATACTCCATAATAAACCATAATGGAGTAAAATTCAAGAATGAAGATCAAAACATGGATTCAATTTCAAGATTAAAGGTCTCAACAGATAACTGGGAAGGAGAAAAAATATATATTTTTTCTTTTGTGAACAATACCCGTGAACAGTAACTGTGAATAGTACCCGTCATGAAAAGTTCCAAATTTGATAAAAAGTTCAGACCAATATTCCTATGAAAGGATATTAAATGAAGCGAAATTTTTAATCATTTCAGGAATTATAGAAGCAATAAAATAATATCATTTACCTTAGTAGAAACTGGATTTTCCTGGAATATCGGATATTATTCTGAGAAAATCTTGCAGAAAACTACGCTCAAAGTATTCTTATACTCAAGAAAAATACTCACAATAATACGCTCGATAATCTAGAGAGAGAAAGCTTATGTTTCTGGTATGATTTTCAATTCTAACTTGAGTACTTATTTATAGAAAAATGCTAGAACGCCAAAGGAGACTAAAATAATAAAATAATACTATTATTTCCATCTCTTCTACGCACACCTTACTTGAATCAAGATTGTCCAACTTTGCTCACCCACCCCATTTATCACATGTTTTTGAAAAATAATTAAATAAAAGAATTCAAATTCAATTTGAAAACTAATTTAATTTAATTATCTTTACTCCATTTAATTCACAATAAATACCCCTTTTATCAGAAAAATACGAATTTTATGTCCATTCCATAGGTAATTGAATTCGCTATAATTTTGCAGAAGAAAGTTTTTCTGAATTCCAAACAGAAAATGTCTGAAATCCACATACGGGTGATTTTTAATACCTCCATTCCGAAAAAATACTAATAAAATACCTCAACTTTAATTCCTTCATTTACAACCACATAAAATATATCCATCATTTATATCCACATAAAATAAATATTTCCTTATCATATAAACCAATAAATAATTATTCACAAATAATATTACAGAATCACGATAATGACAATCAGGCCGTTCCCAGGAAAGAGGGGGCTTTCCGATAAGGATTTCTCCTTCTTGGTAGCAATTAGGTGACCAAACCTCTCGATGTGAACTTTCTAGACATTGTCAATAATGTTATCTAATAATATTATTCAAATAATATGAATTATTGATTTGATAATGGGAAATACTATGCCGTGATAATTATTGAAACAACAATAATATAAAATATCAACGCAGCAATTATTGAATCAATAAAATAAAATATTGAACAGTAATTACTGTAACAATTATTGAGTAGTGCCTTTTACGTAAGAATCAATAATTCAAAAATATCATGTAATCTGGTAATCTTCTCTTGTGCAACCACACGTATCACTATATTTTAACCACCAGGTAATCTAATAGTGTTAACGGTAACAATTACGTCGTTATTTATAAAAACTTAAACTTGTCGTTTTCTTTATCCGACCGTTTTTCGTTATGGGACCCACAAATAGCTGCGTCGTCGTGATGTTAACACTTGTGATTTCTGAAATGAACACTAAGATATGGAAGGTGATTAATATAAAACCAATGAGTCATGGGAAGACTTAAACACTTGATTGAACTTCAAGTTCGATTAAGGAGAAATGTAGTATTGATTAATAAGAGTTAAAAATGTGATTTGGATGCTAAAAGTCTTATGTAGGTGTTAGTGAGTTTTCAGATTCGTGTTATGTGGTAATTAATATAGTTAGAACTTAAACTAAAGGTTATAATGTAACTAAGATGAGAAATGAATCTATGAGGTTAATGTATGTAGCTAATTGATGTGGTAATCCAAATGGTATGTGTAAGACATTGGAGTACGTGAGTTGTAATTGTATAGCTTACGCAAGAGGCAAGTTCCCTAACCTTTGCTACTTTATTATTTAGCAAGGTTAATTTTCACTGTCATGTTATACTTATAAAAGTTCTCTATCTCTAATCTCTTGTTGAGCAATTTATTGTTATGCAAGTTCTTTAACCCTTATTTATTGTTGAGCAAGTTAATTAATCTTTGTTTCTTTATTCCAAACAAGATTACTTTGGTTATTCAAAAACTATAATTTTATTGTGAGAAATGTGTTTATTTAGCTATTAATAACTGTTGTTTGATCTCTATTCTCCAATGTCATTGTACAATCTAACATTATTGTACCGAACCATAAGTTTTCTAGCGATCCTTTATCGATTCAACTAATCCTTAGTTGATGAATTCTAAACTCTAAATTACCCTTGAAGTCAATCCAAACCAAACTTCCTTTGGTTTGCTTATGTACCCACACAATGTTGCAAGAATGTTATCGATGATAACACTTGTTCAATTTAGAAGTCGTTAATACTCTAGCTCTTATTGATTCATCGATATACCTTGTTCATAAAAATATTATAATCAAACTCTTGAATAGTTATTGGTCCCTATATGATTCAACCAGTACTTGGTTGATGAGCGTTCTAAAGATCTAGAATTCCTTTGAAGTTAATTCCCAACCAAACTTCCTTTGGTTCGGATCCTGATAATCTAAACTGAGATGAACAACCCTATATTAGGGGATTATTTTAGAGCTACGCAGTAGCGTTAAAATTTTTGCGCAATACATAGTACAAAGGGTTGATCACCTGGAGTACGGGATGATGGTCTATATAGTCGTTTAGACTATTAAAGGTTACAGTAGAAACACCTGTTAACCCAGGATAGAGATGATGATTATAGTCTTTTAGACTGTTAAAGGTTAAAGTAGAAATACTTGAAAACCTAGAGTATAGTTCGTGGTCTTGTGACCCTCAGTGTATTCTTTGATGTTGATATCTATTGTTAACTTAATGTTTATTATTCTTTTGATCTCATAGCTGTTGAATTAAAGTTATTATTTCGATAAGAATACTTTACCATTGAAAGCTCAGTGAATTGTTATTCATAAAACGTTATTGTATATTCTTCTTGTGGGCAATTGTTTGCTCGCTCTTGCACAAAATAATGCAGATAAAGTTAAGAAGTTTGAAGAGTTTTCTACAAGCAAGGGCAAGGACAAAGTGCTTGATTAGACGACGACATTTAATTTACCTTTTGTTTATGAAGTTTATGTAATAGATTTGGTTATGGCTATGTTTTAATTTTCCGTTGATGATTGTAATAAATGTTAGATGACTTGGGATTTATTTTTAGATTATGTAACCCTTTAATGGGAGATTGATTGTTTAAACTTTTGAGTTTAATTATAACCTTTGTTATGGGTAGTTAGTTATGATTAATTGGACTGTGAACACCAAATCTGTGGGATTAAAGTGCCCGGATTTGGGGGTGTCACAAGTTGGTATCAAAGCTTTAGGTTATGAACCTTAGGTGGGGAAACCTTAGGCTATAACCTTCTAGGAGATCGAAAACATAGAGGTGATAAACTCTCATCGAGTTCAAAGGAATGAATTAAGGGAAATTCATTGAAGATAAAATGATAAAAGACTATGTGCTTATGTGTTAATAACTTTTGGTGCTCGCGAGTACTTAGGAGTAGCGAGTATTATACATATCAAGTTGTGGGGTTGTTAAAACCTTTTTGTCAGAATGACCAACGAAGGATTATAAGGATTAGGAGCCTTAGAAGTTTGTATAGTCTGAGTATGATTGGTATTGGGAAAGCCATACCCGTTGATTTCTGTTGTAGACCTTAGGTATAGGCTTGAGTTTGAACGAGAGGATAAATTGAGGTGATAAAGGTGAAAGACGAGTACGAGGAGGGGGAATTCCTCAAATGAGGTGTATGGTCATAACATAGAGTTACAAAAGAAGGTCAAGAAATTAGAAGGTCTAGCCGTAAAGTACCAAGCCACGTTAGCTCAAGAAGATGTCGTGACTCAAGACCTTACAGCACAACTTGCAGATGTAGAGCGGATGTTAGCTCAGTCTGAATATTAAAGAGGATGGTTATTAGCTAGGAATGAGATTGCGCAGGAATGACTGGGGAAAGAAGTCAGCAAAGCGTGCGAGAGCTGAAGACGCATGGGTGAAGACTTCTAAACGCATTGACCGTGTTGAAGACAAGTTGAAGAAGGCCAAGCGAATGATGGAACTTAGAATTTAGTATTCTACTTTCTGTGTAGGTTGAGATTTATCTTTGGTGTGTGATGGATCGTCAATGATTCGTATCATGGAGCAAGAACGCAATGCAGTTGTACATTGTGGAATGTTCTTATAGATTGCAAGAAAAACATTAAGATTGTTTATAAATCACGATGAAAATTAATAAGATGTAAATCTTGACTTTTGAAATAAATAGTGAGATATGATGAAGTAATCCTAGAATTTTATTATTACATGATAAATAATATAATAGCTGCGAGGCTATCTTATTATGTGTTGTTTAAAAGTGGTTGAGATAAGTTTGAAAATTTTAATGTGTGGGTGAATTATGATCTAATAGTTCACATTTTAAACAGTAAGATGCCACCTAGAAGAAGACAACAACGTCAACAGAGCCCCAAGGAATATGCATACAATAAGGAAGCTAACGCAAATCCAGTGCCACAATTGGTGAATTTTCTGGTGGGAACACTGGCAAATCAACTAAATTTCTGGCTATATAATTAAATCTCGATGTTCCAACCAAATTCGTTTACAACAAGGTTGGAGAGAACGATTGATGTAGACGGGGAAGGTAATACGTTGGCATACAATCAGGAGCAGAAGGGAAAGAAGAGTGAAGATGATAAGGTGGGTGATAGCCATACTGGTAACGCTTGGAAAAGAAAGTGGGACAATAATATTAACGCTGAAAATCATCAAGGGAAGGAAAAGAAGAAGGTGGAGGCGTGTAGCAACTGCGGAAAAAAACATGTGGGTGTTTGTTTGAAGGGAAAGAGGGTGTGCTTTAATTATGGGTCGAAGGGTCACATTGCACCAAAATGTTCAAGACCAAGGAAGGGAGCCTGCTTCACGTGTGGATCAAAAGAGCACTTGGCTCGAGGGTGCCCAAAGAGAGTGGTAGGAAAAGTAAGTGGAAGCAAGCAGGGCAGTGGAAAACTGGTTATTGTAGAATCAGCTTCGCCGAGTCGACCAACCGAACAATCAACCAACATGACGATGCAGGGCGCAATGCAAGGTATGGTTCTAATCATTTATCTATACGGCTGCGTGTTATTTAGTTCAAGTGCCACTTATTAATGTATGTCTGATGAATTTTCTTAGAAACTAAATTCTCTTCGGAAAGAGTTAGACTATTCCCTAAATATAAAAAGTGTGAATAATGATTCCTTTTAAGTTGATGTGTAGAATTTCCGTGTTGGTATTAAAGGTCACGTGATGTCAATGGATTTATTTCCGATTTGATTTATGAAACTCTGAGGTTGTGAAACCATGTGGTGATAAGTCATTGTCAAAGAAAGTGCATAAACCTTAAGACTCTGAGGAAGTCAAAGGTAATATTTTGTTCTTTTAGTTGCAAGACGTCTGTAAGGTAGAGTTATCTATCGATGTTGTAAGTTAAGAAGTTATTAAGAAGATATTGTGTGGGATACGCGAAGTTCAAGATAATCACTTCATTAGCTAACTTGACAAGGAAATCGGGGGAATTTATATGGGCAGTGAATTATAAAGTGAATTTTCACGAATTGAAGAAGAATTTAGTATGGCGCCTATGATGTCTCTACCCGATAATACAGGAAATTTTGTGTTATATAGTGATGCATTATACAATATATGAGGATGTGTGTTTAGGCGGAACGACAAAATCATTTTATACGCATCGCATAAGTTAAAATTTTTATGTGAAAGGATATTCGACTCACGATTCGGAACTAGAGCTAATAGTGGTTGCCCTGAGAATATAACGATATTATTTCTGGGTAGTAGTGTGAGATATAAACAGACCATAAGTATCTAAAGTATATCCTCTCACAGAGGTATTTAAGCATGTGTTTAAAGTGATAGTTGAAGTTGTTGAGGATTATGGTGCAAAATCCTAAGCGAATGTGGTTCTTAAGCGTCTTAAGAAAAAGGTAGTAGTTATTTTTGTTAACTGTGCAAGATGGGTTCATAATAGAAATGACTAATTTGTGGTAGGAGGTAAGATATATGAAAAAGTCAGAGGAGAAGCTATTCAGATGGAAAACCGTACAACTTTGTTGGATAGAGTAAAGGAAGAGTAGCTCCAAGATGTAGGTGTCAAATTTATAATGGATACTGAAGGATAGTTGAAAGTAGAAGGAAAAAATTAGGTTTTGCTAATACCAGGAATGGAAAATGAAGTTTTGTATAAAATTTATATATTGAATCAACTAGGAAGCACGAAAATATATATATTGCCTTCGATAATACTATTGGTGGTAAGATATGGTGATAGAGTTTATGATATGTCAAAATTAGCATATTACTTATCGATTAGTGTACGAAGTTATATGTTAAAGAAATTGTTTCAAGGCACGGTGTTTTAGTATCAATTGTGTCGAACCGAGATTCACGATTTACATTAAATTTTTGAAAGGGTTTGCAAGAACATGTGGAACGCAATTAGAAATAAGTATGTCATATTGTTTGTAAATCGATTTCCAAACTAAAAGAAAATCCAGACATTGGAGGGCGTGCTAAGCGCACTAGAAGTTTTAGATAATGTCATACGAGGAATTCGCATTTAGCAAGTTATGGGCAAGTTAAGAATAAATTAAAAGTAAGATATGCTAGGTGGGATTTCAATTAAGGACTCATTTGGTAACTAAGTCGTACAAACCTTTGTATGGGCAGAGGTTTTGTGCATATACTTGATTTATCACATTGATAATCATTGGAATATCGGTATCGCGCTATCAATGTATATGTGGTGGAAAGGTGATTCTTTTCTCATGTGTATATTTGATAGTTAGAGGTTTTTTTTAAGATTAAAAAAGAGGATATTAAGATTAGGTTCGGTTCTTAAAACTAAAACATATGGTAAGTTCATGACTCATAATCATATGGTATGTTTTGAACCCCTCAGCGAATGGACGCCTATGGTCTGACTAGGATAAGTTCCTAAACTCATATGATTATGGCAAGTTCCTAAATTTCCAAAGTATGGTAAGTTTGATGAACTATATTGGGTATAAATCGGTTATAGTATAGGAAGCATTGATGAAGTGAAAAGATAGTTTTGAGGTAGCTTTACCTCTATAGTCAGAGCGCATTCGTGATGTTTTTCATGTTTCGGTGATATAATTGAACAAGCTCGACTGCAATTATGTGATCAAGTACAAACCATTATGGTTTTCCTACTAGGAAATTTTTATCTAAGTAGTCGACAAGAAAGAACAAATGCTCAGGGGTAAGGTGATACCTTCTGTGAAGGTTATATGGAGGAACCACAGTGTCGAAGATGCTACGTGGGAACTCAAATATGAAATGATGAAGAATTACCCTGAGTTATTTGTTTAGTCTATGTCTTCGATTCTAGGGACAGAATCTTTGTAAGGAGGGAAGAATGTGACGATTTGATTGTTTGAGTTGTGATTCTGGGGACAGAATCCTTGTAAGGAGGGAATGATGTAACAATCCGAAATTTCAAATTGTAATATTAAATATTTATTGAATTATATAAATATTTATTTGATGTGTTTATTATTGAAATTGATAAAATAAATATTTTATTGATGTGGTTATTATTAGTAAATATTTATGAATTCAATTTATTAGATAATATTCTAAATTAAATTAATTTATAATTTAGAGAGTTGTAATATAACATGATATGTTATATTGTTGTTTTAATTTTATAATTTAAATTGGTGTGTTAAATTATTAAATAAAATTATAATGAAATTATAATTTTGTGATAATTATTTAAGTGGAATATTTATTTAAAATATGGTATGTATAATTAATTTATTTGATTAATGTTGGATATGGAAATCTAAATAAATAATATGTGATTATAAATTATAAACTAAATTATTTATTAAAATAATTAAAGTAGTTTTAAATTGATTTAACCCAAACAAGGCTTAAAATATTAGGTCTTTATTTTAAAGACTTTTTGCCAAACAAAGCCTTATGACTTTTGGATTTTTAATTTTGAATTATAATAATATAAATAAAATAAAATAAATTTATAACATATACGTTATATTTTTATTTGTAACTGATAGTAATTAGTAGGCGTATTATTAACTATCAGTTCTAAGGTTTACGCTTAACACTAAGAATTGGCTATACTAACAAAGAGAGAAGAAGAATACAGATTTCCAGAGAAGTTGAGAGAAACTAGAGAGAGATTGAGAGAAATTTCTGAGTTTTCAAGCGATTCTTTGTGGTTATCAAGGATTATCAAGTAAATTAAAGGTATTTTTACATATTCTTAATATTATATATATATATATATATATATATATATATATATATATATATATATATTTCACTGACAAAAAATTTATGTTACATTGTAAGACCCCGAATTTTATGAAATAAAAGTATTCAATTTTTCTTATATACTATTCAGTAAATGGTTAAATTGATAAAAAGTTAAAGTTTAGGGTGATATATGAAATTTTTCAAAATAAGCAAGTGGCTATAAAATAATTATTGTTGTCGGGGAATATTCGTTTGGTCGTGGAATATTCTTGTTGTCGGGGAATATTAAATGCAGTAGCGACCTTTTTGTGGGCCCCATAATGAGAATAAGCTGTCGGATGAAGAAAAAGCATAAGTATGAGTTTTTTATAAATAATGGGCGTAGTTATTCACAGATTAACATTGTTGGAATACGATGGTTAAAATACGATGTCTGGCGGTGTTACTGCTGATAGTGCGGTATTGCACCAATTATTGATTCTTACGTGAAGACTTTACTCGATAATTATTACGATAATTCTTGTATAATATTTTATTTTATTGATTCAATAATTGCTACGTTGATATTTTATATTATTATTGTTTCAATAATTATCACTACATAGTATTTTTCATTATCGGATCAATAATTCATATTATTTTAATAATATTATTAAATAGCATTATTAGCGATATCTAGAAAGTTACATCAGGAGAGGTTTGGTCACCTAATTCTTGCGCCAGATAAGGAGAAATCCTTATTGAAAAGCCCCTCTTTCCTAGGGCGGCACGGTTGTCGATATTGTGATTACGTAATATTATTTGTGAATAATTAATTATTAATTTATATGATAAAAAAAATATTTATTTATCTGGATATAAATGGAGGAATTTTTAGAAAAGTGATAATTGTTGAAAATTGATATTATATCTTTTCAGATGAAATATATTATTATATTACAATACTGAAATAATATTACAATAAATATTTAAAACATGTTTTGTGTGTTGGTGGACCCTATTTTTGACTGAAATTTGATTATAGCCTGCAAAATCGCCCGTATGTGGATTTTAGTCATTTTTCGTTTGGAATTTGGAAAAACTTTCTTTTACAAAGTTGTAGAGAATTTGATTTCCTATGGAATGGACATAAAATTTGTATTTTTATGATAAAAGAGCTATTTATTATGAATTATTGAAGTTTTGGAATATTGAGTCTGAATTGATTTTGTTTAAAACATGTTTTTTCTAGAAGGTGGGCCCCCACAATTGTACTTTTGCATGTGGGAAATGCTGGAATCTGAATTCAAAAGAGGCGTATGAATTTTGTTATATAAATATATTATTTTATTAAATTTTCTGCTTTGGTGTTCTAAGCAATTTCCTATAAATAGGTTAGAGATTAAATCTATGTGTTGATTATATTGTTTTTATTATCATATATAACATTTTTATAACCTTAATGATGATATTTCTCTTTCACTTGAGTGTAAAGATGGGTAGATTATTGGTATGATCGTGATTTATGAGTTATCTTTGGCGATGGTCAAAGATGAATTATTGGTTTGGTATGATCGTGACCATTGAATTTATAATTGAATATCCTTAGCTTAAGTGCAAAGGTGAATTGATCAACATGGTTATAATTATTGTTTATATATATTCTGAAATGATTATATATTTCTTTGAGATATTAATATATTTGGCTCGTAGTGCAAAGATGACCTGTTGTTGAATATCTTTGGCCTGTAGTGCAAAAATGAACCATTGATGAATATCTTTGGCCCGTAATGCAAAAATGAATTTATTAGTATGATTATGAACAGGTATCGTGATTTGGTATAACCATGATCTTTGATGTTTTAGGTAAAGACAGGTGATAAAAAATATCTTCGTCCTATGTGCGAAGAGAAATTTAGAACCACAATTATGATTATGAATTATTCATATGATTGTGGACCTGAACTGTTGATTGATGTTACAGGGATAAAACATTATTGGTGGACTTTTAACATTGAGAAGATAATAGACTTTATGGTCTATTTCACTCTTCTAATGGATTGCTCGTTCCGCTGCAACTATAGTTGAAAATTTTTATCATCTACCATATGTTTTAAATCTCTGATTCATTACTGATGAAGGCTAATGATAAATTATTTATCTTAGTCATGATATTCTTTACTGGGCTAGTTGTGCTCACCCTTTTGCTTCACAATTCCTCTCAGGTAATAAGAGTGTAGCTGGGTCTAGCGAGGGTAATAGGGAAATAGAATGGTGGTCTATAGCTGTTGAGGTTTTCCCTAAACAGTATGGAAATAATTTTATTGAGAATTTTAGATAAATGTGTCGTATTGTATACGTCATTTAATCGTTGATTTTGGTGAACCGAATAGGGTGAGGTAAACCCAACTTTGGAGGGGTGTTTTGCCACTATCATACAAGATGTCTAATGACATACAACTTCGTGTTATCATAAGACAGGGTTGTACACATTCACTTGCTGAGTATATCTACGAGCACTACCTATATAATCTTGGAGTTTGGTTGAAATATAATTTTCAATTGTAGATAGTGGAGATAGTTATATGTCAAGAGAAGACTCACCATTGGAAAGAACATGATAGTAATTTTCTCATTTTTCTTTGGGGTCTATTGGGTCAACCAAGGATAATTCTCGAGTTATATGATATCTATTACAACTTAGATGCATGGCCTCCCATGTACGAAGGTTTTCTTGAGCATTTTCCAAAGATTTTAATTTCTAAAATAGTTATTGACTGTACTTTTATGTAAAGTATCAATGTGAGGTGCTATCCAAGTAAAGGGATGAGAGTCAAAGTTGGTATTAAAACTCACAGTATATGTGTTGTTGTATTTTGCACGACAATTATAATAAAAAGTTGTAGTTGTTTTCTGTACCATGTATTTGGCGACTCAGAATAGCTTGGGTGGATTGGACCTATTTTGGGGGCGTCATATGTGAGACCCCAAATTTTATGAATAAAGATTTAAATTTCTCAAAATATTTTTTTGAATATTATGGTGTGGATTTGATATAGTGTTATAGTTGTGGGTAGTATTTATAAATTTTGCAAAGTATGCAAGTTGTTATATAATATTTGATTGGTCGGGGAATATTCGTTTTAACGAGGGAATATTAAATGACAAAGACAATCATTAAGTGGACCCCCCTAACGGAAGTATTGTCGTAGTTAGAAAGCGGTGAATTATCATTTTATAAAAATATCGTGAAAGTGTTACCAATTAAAAGCTGTTGAATTACCCGGTAGTAAAAGTATAGTAATACGTGGTTAGTACATAGTAGTAGCACGATATTAATTATTGATGCTTACGTAAGAAGTCACTCGGTTATACTCAATTATTGCTACACGATAATTCTTCGCATCATATCTCTCATATTATTGATTCAATTATTGTCACAGTATCATCTATATAATATGTTATATTATTAAATCAATAATTGAGATGACAAAGTTATTCATATTATTATTTACAATATTGACAATGTCTAGAAGTTACATTAAGGAGAGGTTTGGTCACCTAATTCTTGCGCCAATAAGGAGAAATCCTTATCGTAAAGCCCCTCTTTCACAGAAGCGACACGATTGTTAAATATTGTGAGTTATAATATTAATGATGAATAAGTTCGTGTTGATTAAAGATGAATTTGATAGTTCCATTGTGTTGGAATTATTAGTGTTAGTAGAAATCGACATTTATTTCGATAATAATTGATGTCTGGAGGTTATATTGACCAATCGGGTAATTGCTTAGGATAAATGAAAGCAATTAATTGCTATTGATTCACATGATTATAACTATTTATTTACATGTGTGTACTATTGATTCACATTCATTTACTATTAGGGGAGTTGGTGCAAGTTTGATAATACTTGCATGACTAAGTTAAAAATGGAGGTATAGATTACTATACTGTAATTTGTATTTTCACATGTCTAGAACTATTGATTCACATAATTTACTATTGATTCACATAATTTACTATTAGGGGAGATGGTGCAAGTTTGATAATACTTGCAGGACTAAATTAAAAATTAAGAAAAAGAGGAAGGTATTATACTGTAATATTTCGAGCCCCAAAACGTGCAATTATAGAAACTATATTTTCTATAAATAGAAGTTCATTCTTCCTTCATTTTTCACCAATTCACTAAAGCTATAGAGCAATTATTATAGAGAGAAATTATAGAGAGAAAGAAGAAGAGAAGTCTGCTACCTCACTATTCCAGTATCCAGTTTTCTTCTAAAGTAAGGGGTATTATTCTTTCTTATTCATGGAGAGAGTTATTTTCTTTCAATACTCGTAAGGGTTGTTATTCCATTCTTTATTATTATGTTGGAATAACACATACATGCCAAGCACCGCATACATGGTGAAATTCTTTTGTTATTCCATTCTTTATTATTATGTTGGAATAACTTTGTCTATCTAATGGCACCGCATACATAGTGAAATTCTTTTGTTATTCCATTACATATTATTACATTGGAATAACTTATCATCATGATCCATCGCATGCACAGTGAATTCTGTTGTTATTCCATTCTTTATTATTACGTTGGAACATCACATGCATGCGGATTACGCGTGACTGGTTCCATTCTTTATTATATACATTGGAATATTCTATACGTGTGGATTACGCATGACTGGTTCCATTCTTTTTTATTCTACTGGGAATAACACATGCATGCGGTACTATCGCATGCCAGTGAATTTGTTGTTATTCCATTCTTTATTATTTTATTGGAATATCACATGCATGCGGATTACGTATTTAACTGGTTCTATTCTTTATTATTACTCGTTGGGAATAACACATGCAGACGGTTTATATGCATGCATGGTGAATTCTTACATTATTCCATTATTTATTATTACATTGGAATAACTTTATACATGTGGATTACCGCATGCATGGTGAATGATCCTTTGTATTCATTCTTTATTAAATTATAGAAATGCTTTGTCTACGTGGATTACAGCATGACGGGTGAAAATCCATTTGCAATTTCGTATATTCTATTATACTAATCTGGGATATCATTTCTTTTGTACTCGTCATGAAATATTGTTTTCTTTGGTATTTTTCTATTACGAGTTACTATTCACAGGTTACTATTAGCCTGGTTACTATTCACTCTAGTATTATTCACTCGGGTATTCGGGGTACTTTTCGTGCCAGAGTACTATTCACGAGTTACTATTCACGGGTTACTATTCACCCAATTACTATTCACTCTAGTATCATTCACTCGGGTATTCGAGAAACTTTTCATGTTGAGGTACTATTCACGGGATACTATTTAGAAGTATTATTCACGGGTACTATTCACCCAAAAATATAGTTCTTTTTCATCCAAATTATTTTTGGTACATGAATATTATTCTTGAATTTTACTCTACAAAGCAAAGATATCATGTTGACAATTTGGGCGTTATTGATTTACGGATAAATTAAATTATAAATCTTTAAAATTTATCCTTGGACTTGTTTTATTGAATTATTATGTCATTGTCATCATCCTCATGCTTATATTGTGATTAAAGTCATCTTTGGCTTACGTGCATAGATGGACTTGGTATGATTATGACGATTGTGGATTATTCGGTATAATCATGGGTAGTAATGTGACGAATGATATAGTAAAAGTCCTCATTGGCACTGTAGTTCAACGATGGACGATTGTTGGTATGATTATGACCGAGGGATTATTCGGTATAATCATGACCATTGATGATTACATGAATATCCTTGGTAGTGGTGTAGGGATGATTCGATTTTATTTATTAAAGTCTCAAATGATAAAGTTGATGAAAAACTTTTTAAATTATAGAAGATAGTAGATTTTATGCTCTACTTGACTCTTCTAATGGATTGATTATTTTCGCTGCAGTTGTTGATCTAAAACTTGTTGTCTAATGTATTCTATCAGTTGTTATACTATTGAAGGCTAAGAATAATTTATTCGCATTATCTTAGTCATAATATTTCATCTTTGGGCTAGTTGAGCTCACCCTTTCTTTCATCTTTATTCTCTTGAAATGAGAATATAAGCGGGATGAGTCGTGGGAGCGGATTGACGGTCTAGATGGTTGTTTTAGTAGTCCTCACTATTCTATAAAATAGTGTGACAATAAATGTAATGAGGACTCCATTGATTGTGGATATTGTCTAGATGACAATATTCTTATTAAAACTCTTAGATTATGTTTTGTCGTATTTTACACATTGTTGTATAATTAAGTTGTATTTGAATTTTGTACCATGTATTTGGCAACTCAAGATGGGTGATGTATATACTGTTTTGGGGGCATCACAGTTGGTATCAAAGCTTAGGGATATGATCCCTATTTGAGATGTGAGACAAGAACTAGGAGGGGAGGCGGGGAATTCCTTCGCTAGTATGACCTACGTAAGTTTATTTTGTATTTAATTGGTGAATTCGAGTATAGGGATAATATGTGATATGTCAATTAACCCTTGTTTTGTGGCGGTGTTTGAAAATGGCATCCGAAAATGTTGAGATCAAGCAATGAAGCACATAAGACCGTTGAGTCACCACGATCAAAACCCGAGGATAATGTGCTGAAGAAGATAATAATCCTCGTGTAAACAACAACAACCGTCGGATGATGAACGATGGGATGTTCAGAGGCTTTATGCAATTCATGCAACATCAGGTAAGAGAGACTCCTGTTCAAAATATAGGTGAAAATAATGGGAACCCACGGTCGGTCAACGTTAAGCAGTTCAAGGAGTTGGGTCCACCGGAGTTTTTGGGAAAGCCAGAACCACTTAAGGCAGAGACGTGGATAAAGCAGATCGCCAAGATATTTGATGTCTTGGAATGCTCAAAGGAGGAAAAGGCTCCTTTTCCACCTTTATGTTGCGTGAAGAGGCAGATTACTGGTGGAAATCTGTAAAATGTACCCAGCCTAACGCACTCAAGATGTCTTGGGAGAATTTCTAAGAGTTGTTCAACGACAAGTACTTTCCCGAAAGTATTCGTCACATGAAGGAGGTGGAGTTTATCAAGTTGGAGCAAAACAATATGACCGTGTCGCAATACGAGGCTAAATTTGCGGAGTTATCCCGGTTTGTATCCCATTTGGTAGATAATGAGGAGTGAATGACGCGAATGTTTCTAAGAGGTTTGAAACCTGATATACGTCAATACCTCATTTCTCACAAACTTTGTATCCCATTGGTGAATGATCCTTTGTATTCATTCTTTATTAAATTATGGAAATGATCTGTCTACGTGGATTACCGCATTGCGAGTGAAAATCTATTTGCAGTTTCGTATATTCTATTATACTAATCTGGGATATCATTTCTTTTGTACACTTCATGAAATATCGTTTTTTTTTGTATTTTTCTGTTACGAGTTACTATTCACGGGTTACTATTCACCCGGTTACTATTCACTCTGGTATTATTCACTCGGGTATTCGGGGTACTTTTCGTGCTGGAGTACTATTCACGAGTTACTATTCACGGGTTACTATTCACCCGATTACTATTCACTCTAGTATCATTCACTTGGGTATTCGGGACACTTTTCGTGTTGGGGTTCTATTCACGGGGTACTATTCACCCGAAAAATATATTTCTTTTTTGTCCAAATTATTTTTGGTACATGAATATTATTCTTGAATTTTACTCTACAAACCAGTATCATGTTGACAATTTGGACGTTATTTATTTCTGGATAAATTAAATTATAAATCTTTAAAATTTATCCTTGAACTTATTTTATTGAATTATTATGTCATTGTCATCATCCTCATGCTTATATTATGATTAAAGTCATCTTTGGCTTACGTGCATAGATGGACTTGGTATGATTATTGTGACGCCCCCAAAATAGGTATACATCACCCATCTTGAGTCGCCAAATACATGGTACAAAATTCAAATATAACTTATTTATACAATAGTCGTGTAAAGTACGACAAAATACATGCTGTGAGTTTTAATACAAATATTGCCTTCTAGACAATATCCACTCTCAGAATAAGTCCTCATTACATTTATTATCACACTATTTTATAGAATAGTGAGGACTACTAATACACCATCTCGGACCATCACTCCGTCCCCCGACTAGTTCCAGCTACGTTCTCATTTCACGAAGAGAACACGGTGAAAGAAAAAGGTGAGCTCAACTAGCCCAAAGAAGAAATATTATGACTAAGATAATGCGAGAATAAATTATCATTAGCCTTCAACAAAGTTAAACTGATAAAATACAATAGACATCAAGTTTAACCTGCGGCGGATCAAGCAATCCATTAAAAGAGTCAAGTAGAGAATAAAATCTACTATCTTTTATGTTTTAAAAGGTTTTCATCACTTTTATCATTTGGGACTCGACAATAAATAATCCACATCATCCACACTGACTACTGACGGGGATATTCATTAAGTCACGACCACAAATTCCATGCACTACTGGCCGAGGATATTTGTGTATTCATCAATGGTCATGATCATGCCAACAATCGTCCATCAATGCACTACAGGGCCAATGAGGACTTTTACCACATCATTTGTAACATTACGGTCATGATTACACCAAATAATCACTGGTCATAATCATACCAAGTCCATCCATGCTCTACAGGCCATAGATGACTTTCAAAAAAAAATATAAACATGAGGATAATGACAATGATATAATAATTCAATAAAACAAGTTAACGAATTAATTTATTCAGGGACTAATAACGTCCAAATTGTCAACATGATCTTTGCTTTGTAGAGTAAAATTCAAGAATGCTCGAGAAGAATATTTCCATGAAAATCTTTGGATGAAAGCGCAAATATCGAGGATATTCCACTAATTTCATGGAGTATAGAAGTCAAAATTTTAACCAACTGAGTATAATAACGAATGAAATAACAAAAGAAATCATCATGCATGAGGTACTTCACATAGACAGGTTATTCCAACAGAATAATAAAAACGGAACCAGGTCAGGTGAAATTCACACCAACAGGATGTTCCAACAGAATAATAAGTGCAGAATAATAAATAATGGAACCAGGTCCGGTGTAAAACACACAGACAGAATATTTCGACATAATAATAAAGACGGAATAATAAACAATAGAACCAGGTCCAGTGTAAAACACACAGATAGGATATTCCGACAGAATAATAAAGACGGAATAATAAATAATGGAACCAGGTCCGGTGTAAAACACACAGACAGGATATTCCAACAGAATAATAAAGACAGAATAATAGAAGAATGTCACCAAGTATAGGGTAGTGGCAGCATATACTGAGTTATTCCAACAGAATAATAAGAAATGGAATAACAGACAGTTCTCTTCATGAATAAGAAAGAATAACACCCTTACTAGTAAAAGAACCTGAATATAAGAGTAGTTAAGTAGCGAGAAAACTTTTCTTCTTTCTCTATAATTTTCTCTCTCTAGAGTTTCGGTGAATTAAGTAAAAAATAATGAAGGAATGAGCTTCTATTTATAGGAGAATGGAAGTATACTGTTCATGAACGAATTATTTCTACAGAATCATTTTTTTCTCTAACTTCCATCCACTAACAATATAATATAATATATATATATATATATATATATATACATGCTAAATCAATATATATATATATATAATATAATATATCAACCACTTAATTTTTTTCTCCCCCATAACCAACATCAATCCCCCACCCACCCAATAATCAAATTCACTACACTCTTACATATCACTATCACACTATCACTTTCACTCTTTTTTTTACCCCACCATTTTCCACTCACACGTATAATATATATATATACACATCATATACATATATAACAATTCCTTCCCCTATCGTAACTCCTCACACCCCATTTCAAAATATTCTTCAACACATATTGGCCCCACATGTGGTCCCCACATATGGGCCCCCTACTAAATAATTTTTCTGAGATTATTTTGAAAAATGGGTAAATAGGGGTCCATAAAATAAGCAAAACTTCATAAAAATCACCTTAATAATTTTAACAACATTTATCATCTTTATTACAATTCACAATATTAATCGACCGAAGTCGTTCCCGGAGAAGAGGGCTTTCAATAAGGATTTCTCCCTATTGGCGCGCAATTAGGTGACCAAACCTCTCCTTGGCAGAACTTCTAGACATCGTTAATATTAAAATTTATAATATTAATAACTCTGTCATTTCAATTATTGATTTAATAATATATAAAATATCGACAATAATTGAATCAAATAACGTGACATACTATACAATAATTACTATAGCAATAATTGAACAAAACTGAATGACTTCTCACGTAAGCATTAATAATCAATACCGTGTGTTACTATGCAACCACACGTATTATTGTACTTTTACTACCGAGTAGTTCAACAGTATTAATGGTAAAACTTCCGCCATTATTTTCATAAAAATATTTTTGTCGTTTTCTCAATCCGACAATAATTCCGTTGTGGGGTCCACCAATGATTGTGCAGTCGTACGAATATTCCCCAACATAAAGAATATTCCCTGACCAATCGAATATAATATAACAACTTGCATACCTTGTAAAATTTATAAATATTACCCATAACTATAACATAATATCAAATCAATACCATAATAAAAAAAAATATTTCGAGAAAATTAAATATTTATTCATAAAATCTGGGGTCTCACAATTATGACCAGGGATTATTTGGTATAATCATGACCGTAATATGATGAATGATGTGGTAAAAGTCCTCATTGGCCTGTAGTTCAGCGATGGAATGAGTTGTTGGTATGATTATGACGAGGATTATTCGGTATAATCATGACCATTGATGATTACATGAATATCCTTGGTCGTAGTGCGAGGATGATTCAATTTTATTTATTAAAAGTCGAGTCTCAAATGATAAAGTTGATGAAAAACTTTTAAATTATAAAAGATAGTAGATTTTATGCTCTACTTGACTCTTCTAATGGATTACTTATTTTTCTTTGCGGTTGTTGATCTAAAACTTGTTGTCTATCATTGTATTCTATCGGTTGTTATATTGTTGAAGGCTAAGGATAATTTATTACGCATTATCTTAGTCATAATATTTCTTCTTTGGGCTAGTTAAGCTCACCCTTTTTTCATTGTTGTTCTCTTGAAATGAGAATATAAGCTGGGACGAGTGGGGAGCGGATTGACGGTCCGGATGGTTGTTTTTAGTAGTCCTCACTATTCTATAAAAATAGTGTGATAATAAATGTAATGAGGACTCCATTGAGTGTGGATATTGTCTAGATGACAATATTCTTATTAAAACTCTTAGATTATGTTTTGTCGTATTTTACACGACTGTTGTATAATTAAGTTGTATTTGAATTTTGTACCATGTATTTGGCGACTCAAGATGGGTGATTTATACCTGTTTTGGGGGTGTCACATCACATCTGTGAATTTAATTTGTTGAATTATTGATATATGTAACTGGTAATTGTGGTTGTATGCGTTTATGATGTTAGAGTTGCATTTAGATAAGAATTTTTATGCTAATTACAGTTAAAAAGGAAGAAAAGTATTACAGTGTATATATTTGTTATATGGCTTGTGTAAGTACCAATTTTAGTGGATAATTTGTATGTTAAACTATAAATTGAGTCTTGTTTATGCTAGTTCATTAAGAAACGAAGAGAACGTAGTTTGAATGAAGTGATTTGGACAAGAATAGTGATCACAGTGATGATTTCTATAAAGGATGTCAAAAATTAAGTTTTTATATGAAAACATGAAATTTAAGGAATTAAATTAGTTAAAACGGTTGTTAAATTGTTCTATATTGATGAAAATGTGAGGAAACATGTTTATGATATTTTTATACCAATCGTATATGTTAATTTCACTGTTTTGTGGGTGAAATTCGTGTTAGTTGGTCTAAAAACGGCTCTTTATCATCGCTCACTTTGCTTTCTGCATTACATCGCACTGAAAGTATACTTAAGCAGGTGCTTAGGCCGAAAATGGCGTGGCTAACGCTAAGCGTAAATGCTTGTAGATCGAAGCTTGTGTATGGGCGCAATTGCGCCATACCTACGATTTAGGACGGTGAAAGCCTGCGCTCATCTGCTGCAAACCTGGGATATCGATATAACTTGGTCTAATGATGTGTTAATGTAATAAACATGGAATATGGAGGTTAAAACAGAACCGTCTCATGTCATTGATAATTTCAAAGTTGTAAAGGATTAGTAAGTTACGAACGCGTTATGACTTAATGTATACAATGAATAGTGAATAAGTCTTGTGATGTTAACACTTGTGATTTCTGAAATGAACACTAAGATATGGAAGGTGATTAATATAAATCCAATGAGTCTTGGGAAGACTTAAACACTTGATTGAACTTCAAGTTCGATTAAGGAGAAATGTAGTATTGATTAATAAGAGTTAAAAATGTGATTTGGATGCTAAAAGTCTTATGTAGGTGTTAGTGAGTTTTCATATTTGTGTTATGTGGTTATTAATATGGTTAGACCTTAAACTAAAGGTTATAACGTAACTAAGATGAGAAATGGATCTATGAGGTTAATGTATGTAGCTAATTGATGTGGTAATCCTAATGGTATGTGTAGGACATTGGAGTACGTGAGTTGTAATTGTATAGCTTACGCAATAGGCAAGTTCCCTAACCTTTGCTACTTTATTATTCAGCAAGGTTACTTTTCACTGTCATGTTATACTTATGAAAGTTCTCTATCTCTAATCTCTTGTTGAGCAATTTATTGTTATACAAGTTCTTTAACCCTTATTTATTGTTGAGCAAGTTAATTAATCTTTGTTTCTTTATTCCAAACAAGATTACTTTGGTTATTCAAAGTCTATAATTTTATTGTAAGAAATGTGTTTATTCAGCTATTAATAACTGTTGTTTGATCTCCATTCTCCAATGTCATTGTACAATCTTACATTATTGTACCGAAACATAAGTTGTCTAGTGATTCTTTACCGATTCAACTAATCCTTAGTTGATGAATTCTAAACTCTAAATTACCCTTGAAGTTAATCCAAACTAAACTTCCTTTGGTTTGCTTATGTACCCACACAATGTTGCAAGAATGTTGTCGATGATGACACTTGTTCAATTTAGAAGTCGTTAATACTCTAGCTCTTATTGATTCATCGATATACCTTGTTCATGAAAATATTATAATCAAACTCTTGAATAGTTATTGGTCCCTATCTGATTCAACCAGTACTTGGTTGATGAGCGTTCTAAAGATCTAGAATTCCTTTGAAGTTAATTCCCAACCAAACTTCCTTTGGTTCGGAACCTGATAATCTAAGCTGAGATGAACAACCCTATATTAGGGGATTATTTTAGGGCTATGCAATAGCGTTAAAATGTTTGCGCAATACATAGTACAAAGGGTTGATCACCTGGAGTACGGGATGATGGTCCATATAGTCGTTTAAGACTGTTAAAGGTTGTTGTAGAAACACCTGTTAACCTAGGACATAGATGATGATTATAGTCTTTTAGACTGTTAAAGGTTAAAGTAGAAATATTTGAAAACCTAGAGTATAGTTCGTGGTCTTGTGACCCTCAGTGTATTCTTTGATGTTGATATCTATTGTTAACTTAATGTTCATTATTCTTTTGAACTCATAGCTATTGAATTAAAGTTATTATTCCGGTAAGAATACTTTACCATTGAAAACTCAGTGAATTGTTTTTCATAAAACGTTATTGTATATTCTTCTTGTGGGCAATTGTTTACTCACTCTGGCACGAAACAATGCAGATGAGGTTAAGAAGTTTAAAGAGTTTTCTACAAATAAGGGCAAGGATAAAGTGCTTGATTAGACGACGATGTTTAATTTACCTTTTGTTTATGAAGTTTATGTAATAGATTTGGTTATGGCTATGTTTTAATTTTCCACTAATGATTGTAATAAAGGTTAGATGACCTGGGATTTAATTTTAGATTATGTAATCCTTTAATGGGAGATTGATTATTTAAACTTTCGAGTTTAATTATAAACTTTGTTTTGGGTAGTTAGTTATGATTAATTGGACAGTGAACACCAAATCTATGGGATTGAAGTGCCCGAATTTGGGGTGTCACAAGCCCAGTAAGAAATATTATGACTATGATAATGCAGAATAAATTATCATTAGCCTTCAACAGTATTAAACTGATAACACACAATAAATATCAAGTTTAACTGCAGCGGAACAAGCAATCCATTAGAAGAGTTAAGTAGAGCATGATATCTACTATCTTCTATGATTTAAAAAGTTTTTCATCAACTTTATCGCTGAGACTCAGCTTAATAAATAAACCACATCATCGAATCATCCCTGCACTACGGGTCAAGGATATTCATGTAATCATCAATGGTCATGATTATACCAATAATCCCTGGTTATAATCATACCAAAAACTGTCCATCAATGCACTACAAACCAATGAGGACTTTTACCACATCATTTGTAACATTACGGGTCATGATTATACCAAAAGATCTCTGGTCATAATCATACCAATCAATAGTCCATCTATGCATGTAAGCCACATATGACTTTCATCACAATATAAGCATGAGGATGATGATAATGATATAAGAATTCAATTAAAGGAAAGTAAAGGATAAATTTTTAAATATTTATAAATTAATTTATCCAGAATTCAATAATGTTCAAATTGCCAACATGATACTGCTTTGTGGAGTAAAATTCATGAATGATACTGTATCAAAAATGATTTGGATCGAAAAGAAATCAATTTTTGTCATGAATAGTGCTCCGGGTGAATAGTACCCCATGAATAGTACTTCGAGAATAGTACCCCATGAATAGTACATTGTGAATAGTACTCATGAATAGTACTTTATGAATAGTACCCGTGAATAGTACTTTATGAATAGTACCGTATAAATGAATAGTACTCATGGACAGTACTCCAGCATGAAAAGCTTAAAATGTAACAAGAATGTGCAGAAAATATCCTTGTGAAACGATACTAGATGAAGCGCAAATTTCAAGGATATTCTACTAATTTAAAGGAGTATAGAAGCAATACTTTAACAAAATGAGGGTATAATAAGGAATACGAGACGAAATAATATTACTCACATACTACAGAGTATGGAAGAAAATATTATTCCTATGAATACAGAACAAAATAATATCCCTTACGAATATGAAAGAAATAATACACCTTACCTTAGAAGAAGACTGGATACTAGAATAATGAAGTAGCAAACTTCTCTTCTTCTTTCTCTCTATAACTTCTCTCTTTATAGCTTCTCTCTCTATAATTGCTCTTGTGAGTCTTAGTGAATTGGTAAGAATGAAAGAAGAATGAGCTTCTATTTATAGAAAAATATAGTTTCGATAATTGCACGTTTTGGGGCTCGAAATATTACAGTATAATACCTTCATCTTTTCCTCCATTTTTAATTTAGTCCTACAAGTATTATCAAACTTGCACTACCTCCCCTAATAGTACATCATGTGAATCAATAGTTCAGTCATGTGAATCAATAGTTCTATACATGTGAAAAAAATAGTTACAGTATAGTACATTCATCTATACCTCCATTTTTAATTTAGTCATGCAAGTATTATCAATCTTGCACCACCTCCCCTAATAGTATATGCATGTGAATCAATAGTACACACATGTGAACAAATAGTTATAAGCATGTGAATTAATAGTAATTAATGGCTCATGTATCTTATTAATTACCCGATTGGTCAATATAACCTTATCAAAATAAATGTCGATTTCTACTAACACTAATAATCCCAACACAATGGAAATATCAATTTCATCATTAATTAACACGAACTTATTCATCATTAATATTATAACTCATAATATTTAACAACCAGATCATTCCCAAAAAAGAGGGGGCTTTCCAATAAAGATTTCTCCCTATTGGCGCGCAATTAGGTGACCAAGCCTCTCCTCGACAGAACTTTCTAAACATCGTCAATATTGCAAATAATAATATGAATAACTTTGTCGTCTCAATTATTGATTAAATAATATAAAATATTGATACTGTGACAATAATTGAATCAATAATATGAGAGATATTATGCAACAATTCATCAGTAATAATTGAGTATAACCGAGTGACTTCTCACGTAAGCATCAATAATTAATATCGTGTGCTACTATGTAACCACACGACATCGTACTTTTATCACCGGGTAGTTCAACAGTTTAACGGTAAAACTTTCGCCGTTATTTTTATAAAAAGCTAATTCTGTCATTTTCTAACTACGACAATACTTCTATTGTGGGGTCCACCAATGATTGTGCCGTCGTATGAATATTTCCTGCTAAAACGAATATTCCCCGACCAATCGAATATTTTATAACAACTTGCTTACTTTGCAAAATTTGTAAATATTACCCACAACTATAATAATATAACAAATCCACACCATAATATTCAAAAATATATTTCGAGAAAAATTAATCTTTATTCATAAAAGTTGGGGTCTTATAACCTCCCCTTCTTATGAAATTTAGTCCTCAAAATTAGGGTACGTACCTGGTATGTCAAAGAGGTGAGGATACCTTGATTTCATTTCAAATTCTAGCACCCAGGTCATTTCCTCCACATCGTGGTTTCTCCACAAAACTTTGACTTGAGGTATAACCTTGGAGCGTAGAATATGATCCTTCTTATCCAAGATTTTAACATGTACCTCTTCATACATTAAATCTTCCGCTATCTCATCCGGTTCTAATTTAATAATGTGGTTCGGGTCTTTCACATATTTACGTAACATAGATATGTGAAAAACATTATGAACACGAGACATACTTGGCAGTAAGGCGAGTCTATAGGACACAGTTCCTACTCGATCGAGGATTACAAATGGGCCAATGAAATTGAGGGTTGAGATTTCCTCTCTTCATCAACTCTTGCTACTAGACTAACGCTTTCTTGAACCTTCTTCTTCACATTCATAAGCTCTGAGTGTATAGCTTGAGCGGCTTTAACATTATCGATTAATGTTGGTTCTAATCATATATTCGTTATCTTTACGTAGGTTCTTGGAGTCTATAACTCTATTCCCATCATTTGTAAGTCGTAAGAAATGGGTCTTTGTGTTAACAACATCGCACTCGTAAAAGCATACGATCTTTTACTCAACGCGTCAGCTACCATGTTCACTTTTCCAGGATGTTACTGAATGGTATAATCGTAATCTTCAATAGCTCGAGCCAACGTCTTTGGCACATGTTACATTCATTTTAGTTAAAGAAATATTTGAGGGTTTGTATCGGGTTCAAGGTTGATAGAAAATTCGAGTTCACGCTCTAGGGGTAGGCTAGGAAGTTCTTCAGGGAATACGTCAAGAAACTTATTAACAATAGAAATATCATTCAAATCTGACGTATTTTTGTTTAAATCTGTGATATGGGCTAAGAAAGCTTGACATCCGTTTTTCAATAAACGAATAGCTTTATGGCTTGATATGGCAGTGATTGACTTTAGTGGTTTGGTTGCTTGAATTCGCATAATAGGTTGGTTAGGAATATGAAAGCTAACAACCTTACGAAAATAATCAATTTGAGCATGTTGAGTAGTTAACCAATCAATCCCTAAAATCACATCAAATGCAAGTATTTTCAAAGAGATGAGATCGACAAGTAACGTAAGGGTGCCGATTTGAATCAAATATAACTTATAAATAGTGGATATAATGAAGGTTTCTCCTAACAGAGTTTCAATAGATAAGTCAAAGTCTAATTTCTCAAGAGTTAAGTTCAAACGTTGAACACAACTAGGTGAAATAAAAGAGTGGGTAGAACCGGTATCTAACAAGGTATAGACTTCTTAAGAGTTTATGTTTAACTTACCCGTGATAACTTCATTCGGGTTCCTCAACAAACGCTCTCACTTAAACTACCGACTTTGACTTGTCTGGGACATCCTTTGGCGTCACCATCCCAGCTGGACTTGACTTCACTACACGACAAAATTGAGCTAGGTGACCATATCTTCCGTAATTGAAACAGACTTTAGGTTGCTGCGTAAAGTTTGGACGGATGTGTCCCTCCAATCCACATTTGAAATATATGACCGGTGGTCATTCTCCTTCCTTGGAAACGGGTGCTGGTGTTGTTGTCGACGACTTTCCGTCATTGTTGAATCTCCTCTTCTTAAAGTTGTTCTCACTTACTTCACCTTTCCTATTATCTTGGCCATGATTACCACCGAAGTAGTTACCATTTCTTGCCTGATAATTTCCTCCATGATGGTTATCGTTGTTCCGATGGTCGTTGCCACCGGTACGATTATTATCGTGTTTTTGGTCGTTACTTTTTGGTTGAGCTGACTCATAATCGCATTCTAATAACTGAGCCCTATTCACAATATCTGAATATAAACAAAGTTTGTGAGAAATAAGGTGTTGACGTATTTCAGGTTTCAAACCTCTTAGAAACATTCGCGTCATTCACTCCTCATTATCTATCAAATGAGATGCAAACCGGGATAACTCTGAAAACTTTGCCTCATATTGCGATACGGTCATATTGTTTTGCTCCAGCTTGATGAATTACACCTCCTTCTTGTGAAGAATACTTTTGGGAAAATACTTGTCGTTGAACAATTCTTGAAACTTCTCCCAAGACATTTTTAGTGCGGCAGGTTGAGTACGTTTTACAAATTCCCACTAATGATCTGCCTCTTCTCACATCATAAAGGTGGCAAAGGGAACCCTTTGCTCCTCGGAGCATCCCAAGACATCAAATATCTTGGTGATCTGCTTTATCCACGTCTCCGCCTTAAGTGGTTTTGGCTCTCCCAAAAACTCCAGTGGTCCTAGCTCCTTGAACTGCTTAGCAGTGACCAGCCGTGAGTTGCCAGTGTTTACACCTGCATTTTCAATAGGAGTCTCTCTCGTTTGGTCTTGCATAAATTCTAGAAAGTTCCTAAACATACCATCGTTTGTCATTTAGTCGGTGTTGTTGTTTACACGAGGATTATTTCCTTCCTGATGTACATTATCCTGGTTATTGATCATCGGTGACTTAACAGTCTCATGTGCTTCATTGCTTATCTCAATAATTTTAGATGCCATTCTCAAACACTGTCACAAAACAAGGGTTAAATGACATGCCACATATTATCCCTATACTCTGACCGACCAATTAAATAACAAATAACTTAGGTGGGTCATACTAGCGAAGGATTAACCCGTCTCTCCCCTCCTAGTTCTTGTCTCACATCTCAACGAAGGATCATATCCCTAAGATTTGATACTAACTGTGACGCCCCCAAAATAGGTATACATCACCCATCTTGAGTCGCCAAGTACATGGTACAGAAATTAAATACAAACTTCTTTAATACAACTGTCGTGTAAAAATACGACAAAATATAGCTGAGTTTTTACATGAATATTGTCTCATAGACAATATCCAAACTCAAATTCAATCCTCGTTGTATTTATTATCACACTAAGTAGTGAGAACTACTAAAATAACCATCTCGGACCGTCACTCCATTCCCTAACTAGTCCCGGCTACGTTCTCATTTCTTGAAGAGAACAATGAAAGCAAAAGGATGAGCTCAACTAGCCCAGTAAGAAATATTATGACTAAGATAATGCAGAATAAATTATCATTAGCCTTCAACAGTATTAAACTGATAAAATACAATAAACATCAAGTTTAACTGCAGTGGAACAAGCAATCCATTAGAAGAGTCAAGTAAAGCATGATATCTACTATCTTCAATGATTTAAAAAGTTTTTCATCAACTTTATCGCTAAGACTCAGCTTAATAAATAAACCACATCATCGAATCATCCCTGCACTACGGGCCAAGGATATTCATGTAATCATCAATGGTCATGATTATACCGAATAATCCCTGGTCATAATCATACCAACAACTGTCCATCAATACACTACAGGCCAATGAGGACTTTTACCATATCATTTGTAACATTACGGGTCATGATTATACCGAAAGATCCCTGGTTATAATCATACCAATCAATAGTCCATCTATGCACGTAAGCCACAGATGACTTTCATCATAATATAAGCATGAGGATGATGACAATGATATAAGAATTCAATTAAAAGAAAGTATATGATAAATTTTTAAATATTTATAAATTAATTTATCCAGAATTCAATAATGTTCAAATTTCCAACATGATACTGCTTTGTGGAGTAAAATTCAAGAATGATACTGTATCAAAAATGATTTGGATCGAAAAGAAATCAATTTTTGTCATGAATAGTACTCCGGGTGAATAATACCTGGGTGAATAGTACCTCATGAATAGTACTTCGAAAATAGTACACCGTGAATAGTATTTTGTGAATCGTACTTGTGAATAGTACTTCGTGAATAGTACTTTGTGAATAGTACTTTATGAATAGTACTTTGTGAATAGTACCTGTGAAAAGTACTTTATGAATAGTACCGTATAAATGAATAATACTCATGGACTGTACTCCGGCATGAAAAGCTTAAAATTTAACAAGAATGTGCAGAAAATATCCTTGTGAAACGATACTAGATAAAGCGCAAATTTCAAGGATATTCTACTAATTTAACGGAGTATAGAAGCAATACTTTAACAAAATGAGGGTATAATAAGGAATACGAGACGAAATAATATTACTCACATACTACAGAGTATGGAAGAAAATATTATTCCTATGAATACTGAACAAAATAATATTCCTTACGAATATGAAAGAAATAATACCCCTTACCTTAGAAGAATATTGGATACTGGAATAGTGAAGTAGCAGACTTCTCTTCTTCTTTCTCTCTTTAGCTTCTCTCTCTATAATTTCTCTTGTGAGTCTTAGTGAATTGGTGAGAATGAAAGAAGAATGAGCTTCTATTTATAGAAAAATATAGTTTCGATAATTACACATTTTGGGGTTCAAAATATTACAGTATAATACCTTCATCTTTTCCTCCATTTTTAATTTAGTCCTACAAGTATTATCAAACTTGCACCACCTCCCCTAATAGTACATCATGTGAATCAATAGTTCAGTCATGTGAATCAATAGTTCTATACATGTGAAAAAAATAGTTAAAATATAGTACCTTCATTTATACCTCCATTTTTAATTTAGTCATGCAAGTATTATCAATCTTGCACCACCTCCCCTAATAGTACATACATGTGAATCAATAGTACATACATGTGAATAAATAGTTATAAGCATGTGAATTAATAACAATTAATTGCTCATTTATCCAATTAATTACCCGATTGGTCAATATAACCTTATCGAAATAAATGTCGATCTCCACTAACATTAATAATCCCAACACAATGGAAATATCAATTTCATCATTAATTAACACGAACTTATTTATCATTAATATTATAACTCACAATATTTAACAACCAGATCATTCCCAAGAAAGAGGGACTTTTTTGATAAGGATTTCGACCTATTGGCGCGCAATTAGGTGACCAAACCTCTCCTCGACAGAACTTTCTAGACATCGTCAATATTGGAAATAATAATATGAATAACTTTGTCATCTTAATTATTGATTTAATAATATAAAATATTGATACTATGACAATAATTGAATCAATAATATGAGAGATATTGTGGAATAATTACTATAGCAATAATTGAGTATTTCAACAGTTAACGGTAAAACTTTCGTCGTTATTTTTATAAAAAAATATTTATTTCGTTTTATAACTCCGACAATAATTCCGTTGTAGGGTCCACCAATAATTTTGTCGTAACGAATATTCTCCGACCAAACGAATATTTTATAACAACTTGCTTACTTTGCAAAATTTATAAATATTACCCACAACTATAACATTATATCAAATCCACACCACAATATTCAAAAATATATTTCGAGAAAAATTAATCTTTATTTATAAAAATTGGGGTCTTACAAAACCCACCAGAATAATATATCCAGAAGTTTTCGGCGATCAAATAAAAAGGAATATAGAAGAATCATAAATCTATTAACCAACATAGACCATCCAAATCTGAAAATTTAAAAAATAAACAAGAAAACATAAAAATTCAAGATCGAAAGCACGCGGATAATCATGAACCATCCGCGCAAGCCAACAGAACAAAACACCGACAAAGTAAAATCAGATCTGAACAAACTCCTCAAGCAAAAACCCCACCCCAGTAAACATCCAGATCCGAGACCCATTAGCCCCAAGAAACCCCACTGCAGATCATCCACTACAACAAAAAGGCTTATTTCTGACGGAATATTTCATCAGGAATAAGGATATTCCGTCGAGGTTAATATCATTTTCGACATAATATTCGGTCAGAAATTCGATCGTATATAAGCACGTCGAAATTAAGTTTGTCGGTCTTTCGGTCGGGGATACTTATTATCGACGGACTTATCGTCGACCGAATATTCAATCGGTCTTAATATAAGTCTGACTGAAACTAGTCTATCGAGGAAATTCGATCAAGGATAATCATGCCACGTGGCAACGCCAGGAAAATAGAAAACAACTGAAACTCGACGGAAATCCGTCGATGATACTACTATTCCGTCGAGAATATACGTGCCACATGGCACATGACCAAAATGTTAAGGACTTAGTACCGACGAAATTCCATCGATAATATTACTATTCCGTCGAGATTAGTGTTTTTTTTCAAATGTTTTATTTGTTTTTGCAATATCCAAGGATTTAACCCACATCTTGTACCTGTACCTGTACCTATTTTCCCAACAGCACATACACAAGCTACCAATATGGCCAATAATATGAATTACAATTACCAAGGCCAACAATATGTCAAAAACCAACTAAATGAGAAGTAAAAAGGTCAAAAACATCCCATTAATCTAAACTAAACTATATCAAACATCCGATTAAGGTGCAGTTAAACTAAATGTCAAACCAAATACAAAACCAAATTAATGACAAGGTTTAAACTACAATACGTCAAAAATTATGTAAACTACAAAAGAATGTAAACTAAGTCAAGCTAGTAGAGCCCCCGGTGTGAGGAGGATCATCGGACGGGCGTCGACGTTGCTCTGGAGTATGAAAATCGCCATCATCGTCATCCCGCTCGTCAGTCCGCTCGTCACCCTGTTGATATAACATAATGTAACTCATTAGTCCATATATATGATTCAGTTAAAGATAACTAAATGAAAATTAAATAACATGCAGAATATATATTTGTATTTAAAACGAAGTATACTTGAGCAGTTGAGCGCTGACTCAACATCGGCCCAAATGCGTCCTCGACTAAGGTAACCACCATCCGAATAATCTCGTCGCGTATCGCGACCCACTGCTCCGGAGGGATACCCGTACTCTCGGCGGTGGCACCAGCTGCAACGTCCTGCGCAAGCTAATAGAGGCGAGAACTATTTGGCGGATCTCGACGATGGAACAATGGATCGGGTCTCAAACCTCTCGACACGCAGGCCATAACACGCTAGAACAAAGCATCGCTTCAAGACAAATACCAGTATGTGATGGTCCCACGGGGGATCTCAGACTCAGACGCTGACTAGAGTTGTGACGCCCCCAAAATAGGTATACATCACCCATCTTGGGTCTCCAGATACATGGTACAGAACTCAACTACAAACTTAATTATATAACTGTCGTGTAAAAATATGACAAAACATAGCTGAGAGTTTACATGAATATTGCCTCATAGACAATATACAAACTCAAATTCAGTCCTCATTACACTTATTTTCACACTAAGTAGTGAGGACTGCTATAGCCACCATATTGGACCATCACTCCATTCCCCGACTCGTCCCAGCTATATTCTCATTTCCTGAAGAGAACAATGAAAGAAAGGGTGAGCTCAACTAGCCTAGTAAGAAATATTATGACTAAGATAATGTAGAATAAATTATCCTTAGCCTTCAACAGTATAACAACTAATAGAATACAATAGACAACAAGTTTTAGATCAACAACTGCAGTGGAATAAGCAATCCATTAAAAGAGTCAAGTATAGAATAAAATCTACTATCTTCTATGATTTAAAAAGTTTTTCATCAACTTTATCGCTGAGACTAGATTAATAAATAAAATCGAATCATCTGTGCACCACGGCCAAGGATATTCATGTAATCATCAATGGTTATGATTATACCGAATAATCCCTGGTCATAATCATACCAACAACTGTCCATCAATGAACTACAGGCCAATGAGGACTTTTACCACATCATTCGTTACATTACGGTCATGATTATACCGAATAATCCATGGTCATAATCATACCAAGTCCATCTATGCACGTAAGCCAAAGATGACTTTCTTCACAATATAAGCATGAGGATGATGACAATGATATAAGCAATAATCAAACGAAATCAAATCCAACGAAATCAAGGATAAATATTAAAGACTTTAAATTTATCCGAGTTTAAAAATATCCAAATTGTCAACATGATCTCGCTTTGTAGAGTAAAATTCAAGAATAATATTCATGTACCAAAAATAATTTGGAATGAAAAGAAATATATTTTTAGGGTAAATAGTATCCGTGAATAGTACTTGAGAATAGTACCCGTGAATAGTACCCCAAACATGAAAAGTACCCCAAATAATTCGAGTGAATGATACTAGAGTGAATAGTAATTGGGTGAATAATAACCCATGAATAGTAACTCGTGAATAGTACTCCCAAACACAAAAAGTGCCCCAATACCCGAAAGTGAATAATACTAGAGTGAATAAGAAAAGGTGAATAGTAACTAGAGAATAATAACTCGTAATGTGAAAAATACCAAAGAAAACGATATTTCATGGCGAGTACAAAAGAAATGATATCTCGAGACGAGTATAATAGAATATACAAAAGCGTAAATGGATTTTCACCGCCACGCAGAAATCCACGTAGATGCATCATTTCCACAATTTAATAAGGAATGAATACGAAGGATCATTCACCATGCATGCAGTAATCCACATATATAAAAGTTATTCCAATGAATAATAAAGAATGGAATAACAAAAGAATTCACCATGCATGTGATAGACCAAGATGATAAAAGTTATTCCTAACGAATAATAAAGAATGGAACCGTGTCATGCGTAATCCGCAGATGGATATTCCAATGTAATAATAAAGAATAAAACCGGGTCCTATGTAATCCGCATGCATGTGATATTCCAAATGTAATAATAAAGAATGGAATAACAACATAATTCACTGTGCATGCGATTGATCAAGATGCATGTGTTATTCCAATGTAATAATAAAGAATGGAATAATGTAAAATTTTCACCATGTATGCGGTACTTCACATAAACAGGTTATTCCAACATAATAATAAAGAATGGAATAACAGCTCTTACAAGTATTGAAAGAAAATAATTCTCTTCATAAATACGAAAGAAATAATACCTTTTACCTCAAAAGAAGACTGGATACTGGAAGAGTGAGGTAGCAGACTTCTCTTCTTCTTTCTCTCTATAATTTCTCTCTATAATAATTGCTCTATAGCTATAGTGAATTGGTGAGAAATGAAGGAAGAATGAGCTTCTATTTATAGGAAAATATAGTTTCGATAATTGCACATTTTGGGGCTCAAAATATTACAGTATAATACCTTCCTCTTTTCCTTCATTTTTAATTTAGTCCTGCAAGTATTATCAAACTTGCACCACCTCCCCTAATAGTAAATAATGTGAATCAATAGTTCAATCATGTGAATCAATAGTTATAATCATGTGAAAATACGAATTACAGTATAGTACCTCCATCTATACCTCCATTTTTAACTTAGTCATGCAAGTATTATCAATTTTGCACCACCTCCCCTAATAGTACAAGAATGTGAATCAATAGTACACACATGTGAACAAATAGTTATAATCATGTGAATTAATAGCAATTAATTACTCATTTATCCGGTTAATTACCCGATTGGTAAATATAGCCTCCAGACATCAATTATTATCTAAATAAATGTCGATCTTCACTCACATTAATAATTCCAACATAATGAAACTATCAATTTCATCTTTAATCAACACGAACTTATTCATCATTAATATTATAATTCACAATATTTAACAATCAGGTCATTCCTAGGAAAGAGGGGGCTTTCCGATAAGGATTTCTCCTTATTGGCGCGCAATTAGGTGACCAAACCTCTACTTGACAGAACTTCTAGACATTGTCAATATTGCAAATAATAATATGAATAACTTTGTCATCTCAATTATTGATTTAATAATATAACATATTATGCAAATGATACTGTGACAATAATTGAATCGATAATATGAGAGATATGATGCATCAATTACTATAGCAATAATTGGGTATAACTGAGTGATTTCTCACGTAAGCATCAATAATCAATACCATGTGCTATTCTGCAACCACACGTATTACTGTATTTTTACTACTGGGTAGTTCAACAGTTTAACGGTAAAACTTTCACCGTTATTTTTATAAAAGATATTTCTGTCGTTTTCTAACTCCGACAATACTTCCGTCGTGGGGTCCACCAATGATTGTGTCGTCATACGAATATTTCCTGTTTAAATGAATATTCCCCGACCAATCGAATATTCCCCGACACAACGAATATTTTATATCAACTTGCTTACTTTGCAAAAGTTTTTAAATATCACCCTTAACTTTAAACTTTTATCAATTTAACTATTTACCAAAATAGAAAAATTGAATACTTTTATTTCAAAAAATTCGGGATCTCACAATCTCCCCTCCTTATGAAATTTTGCCCTCAAAATTTACGTACCTGGTAGTTCGGAGAGATGAGAATACCTTGCTTTCTATTCGGATTATACCTTCCCGGTTATTTCCTCTATATCATGATTTTCCCATTGCTCATCTCCTTTATTTCAGATATCATTCTAGAATTCATCTTCAAAACAAAGGTTAATTAACATGCCACATATTATCCCTATATTCTGATCGACCAATTAAATATCACATAAGCTTAGGTAGGTCATACTAGCGAAGGATTAACCCGTCTCTCCCCTCCTAGTTCTTGTCTCACATCTCAGCTAGGGATCATATCCCTAAGCTTTGACACCAACTGTGACGCCCCCAAAATAGGTATACATCACCCATCTTAGGTCACCGGATACATGGTACAGAACTCAACTACAAACTTAATTATACAACTATCGTGTAAAAATACGACAAAACATAGCAGAGAGTTTACATGAATATTGCCTCATAGACAGTATACAAACTCAAATCCAGTCCTCATTACACTTATTTTCACACTAAGTAATGAGGACTGCTATAGCCACCATATTGGACCATCACTCTGTTCCCCGACTCGTCCCAACTATTTTCTCATTTCATGAAGAGAACAATGAAAGAAAGGGTGAGCTCAACTAGCCTAGTAAGAAATATTATGACTAAGATAATGTAGAATAAATTATCCTTAGCCTTAAACAGTATAACAACTGATAGAATACAATAGACAACAAGTTTTAGATCAACAACTGCAGTGGAATAAGCAATCCATTAAAAGAGTTAAGTATAGAATAAAATCTACTATCTTCTATGATTTAAGAAGTTTTTCATCAACTTTATCGCTGAGACTCAGATTAATAAATAAAATCGAATCATCCGTGCACCACGGCCAAGGATATTCATGTAATCATCAATGGTCATGATTATACCGAATAATCCCTGGTCATAATCATACCAACAACATCCATCAATGAACTACTACGAGCCAATGAGGACTTTTACCACATCATTCGTTACATTACGGTCATGATTATACCGAATAATCCATGGTCATAATCATACCAAGTCCATCTATGTACTTAAGCCAAAGATGACTTTCATCATAATATAAGCATGAGGATGATGACAATGATATAAGCAATAATCAAACGAAATCAAATCCAACGAAATCAAGGATAAATATTAAAGACTTTAAATTTATCCAGAGTTTAAAAATATCCAAATTGTCAACATGATACTGCTTTGTAGAGTAAAATTCAAGAATAATATTCATGTACCAAAAATAATTTGGACAGAAAAGAAATATATTTTTCGGGTAAATAATACCCCGTGAATAGTACTTGAGAATAGTACCCCGTGAATAGTACCACGACATGAAAAGTACCCCAAATACCCGAGTGAATAGTAATCGGGTGAGTAGTAACCCGTGAATAGTAACTCGTGAATAGTACTCCGGCATGAAAAGTGCCCCGAATACCCGAGTGAATAATACTAGAGTGAATACTAACCCGTGAATAGTAACTCGTAATAGAAAAATACCAAAGAAAATGATATTTCATGAAGAGTACAAAAGAAATAATATCTCAGACGAGTATAATAGAATATACGAACTTGCAAATGGATTTTCACCAGCCATGCGGAAATCCACGTAGACAGATCATTTTCACAATTTAATAAGGAATGAATATGAAGGATCAATCACCATGCATGTTGTAATCCAAATAGACAGGTTATTCCAACAGAAATATAAAGAATGGAATAACAGAAGAATTCAACATGCATTCAATAAACCGCACAGACAGGTTATTCCCAACAGAATAATTAAGAATGGAACCAGGTCATGCGTAATTCGTACAGACAGGATATTCCAACAGAATAATAAAGAATGGAACCAGGTCATGCGTAATCCTCACAGATAGGATATTCCAACAGAATAATAAAGAATGGAATAACAACAGAATTCACCAAGCATGCGATAGAGCAGCATGCAGAAAAGTTATTCCAACAAAATAATAAAGAATGGAATAATGAGAAGAATTTCACCATATATGCTAAGATTGCCAGCGTAGGCAAAAGTTATTCCAACATAATAATAAAGAATGGAATAACAGCTCTTACGAGTAATGAAAGAAAATAATTCTCTTCATGAATATGAAAGAAATAATACCCCTTACCTCAAAAGAAGACTGGATACTAGAATAGTGAGGTAGCAGACTTCTCTTCTTCTTTCTCTTTATAATTTCTCTCTATAATAATTGCTCTATAGCTTTAGTGAATTGGTGAGAAATGAAGGAAGAATGAGCTTCTATTTATAGAAAAATATAGTTTCGATAATTGCACATTTTGGGGCTCGAAATATTACAATATAATACCTTCCTCTTTTCCTTTATTTTTAATTTAGTCCTGCAAGTATTATCAAACTTGCACCACCTCCCCTAATAGTAAATAATGTGAATCAATAGTTCAATCATGTGAATTAATAGTTATAATCATGTGAAAATACGAATTACAGTATAGTAACTCCATCTATACCTCCATTTTTAACTTAGTCATGCAAGTATTATCAATCTTGCACCACCTCCCCTAATAGTACAAGAATGTGAATCAATAGTATACACATGTGAACAAATAGTTATAATCATGTGAATTAATAGTAATTAATTGCTCATTTATCCGGTTAATTACTCGATTGGTCAATATAACCTCCAGACATCAATTATTATCGAAATAAATGTCGATCTTCACTAACACTAATAATTCCAACACAATGGAACTATCAATTTCATCTTTAATCAACACGAACTTATTCATCATTAATATTATAATTCACAATATTTAACAACCGTGTCGCTCCTGTGAGAAGAGGGGCTTTCCGATAAGAATTTCTCCTTATTCAAGCGCAATTAGGTGACCAAACCTCTCCTCGATGTAACTTCTAGACATTATCGATATTACAAATAATAATATGAATAACTTTGCCATCTTAATTATTGATTTAATAATATAATATATTATACGAGATGATCTTTGTGACAATAATTGAATCGATAATATAAGAGAGATATGATGCATCAATTACTATAGCAATAATTGGGTATAACTGAGTGATTTCTCACGTAAGCATCAATAATCAATATCGTGTGCTACTATGCAACCACGGCGCCAGACATCGTACTTTTACTTTGGGTAGTTCAACAGTTTAACGGTAAAACTTTCACCGTTATTTTTATAAAAGATATTTCTATCGTTTTCTAACTCCGACAATACTTTCGTCGTGGGGTCCACCAATGATTGTGTCGTCATACGAATATTCCCTGTTAAAATGAATATTCCCCGACCAATCGAATATTCCCTGACACAACGAATATTTTATATCAAGTTGCTTACTTTGTAAAATTTTCAGATATCACCCTTAACTTTAAACTTTTATCAATTTAACTATTTACCAAAATAGAAAAATTGAATACTTTTATTTCAAAAAAATTCGGGATCTCACAAGAGCCTACAAAAATAAATATAACATGAATAATATTATAAGTTTAATTTATTTATAAACAAGAAATAAACTAATATATTATACCTCCTGGCAGCAGTATAAGTGGTATCCTCAGAACCCCAAAGACTCGTCTTAAATAGAGTAGTACTAGTGGGAGTATCCTGAGACGCGGCCCAAAGAACCGTCTCCTCGTCCTAAAATAAACTAATCTCGGGCGAAGGGACGGTGGAATCTAACGTCTCAAAGATCGCCCCTAAGTAGCTCCTGCAACTCTATTTATCTGTTGGTCATGAGCTTCTCAAATCGCTCCTGTAATTTGATATACAAGTGAGTTATCTTGGTATCATCATATAAATTACGTAATATTATCCTAAATAATATTTATTATAGTAAATGTATTACCCATATAGCTAGTGCTGCTGGAGATATCGTCGACCCCGAATTAGAGCCCTTCGACGTATGGACTCTCCCAGAACTCGATCATAGTAGGAGGTCGATCATAGTAAATTAAATTCTAAAATTTAAATTACTTCTAGTTTATTATTAGATTTATTTTATTTATTTTAAAATTAATTTATTATTATACTTTTATTTATTTATGTATTTTAATTTATTTTATTTTGTATTATTTTATTTTATATGTTTTACTTTAATTTAGTTAAATTAAATTAATTTATTTATTTAGATTTATTTTATTTTTATAATATTATATTAAATAATAAAGTAAATTTATTTTATTGTATTAAATTAAATTAAATTTATTTTATTTATTTTATTTTATTTTTAATTATATTATATTAAATAATAAAGTAAATTTATTTTATGTTATTAAACTTATTTTATTTTAAAGTTTATTATATTATATTATATTATATAATTTATTAAAGTTATTTAAATCTCCTAGTATTTTTTGTATTAATTTATTTAATTTTTCTAGTATTACTACTTAGTTTTAGTGGTAAACTAAGTCCTAATTGTCTTTTATATAGTTAATTAAATATTTATTTATTACCATCTATAACTTCCATAGAAATTCAGTCGGAAATTCAGTCGGAATTAATATTCAACACCAAAATAAGGGTACATTTCATTGTTCGCCATCTTTTGAATATAGTAAACCAATATCAGTAAACACCGCACAACATCTCAGTCTCAAAATCAGTTTCATACCAAACCAAATTAAACCCTAAATTAAATATAAAACTCAAAGTGAACATTCAGCCTCAATAAGTTTCAAATATATATATAACAAGACAAATTAAATCCTAAATTATAATTAAGCCCCAAAATCAATTGCATATATAGCCTATATAATATTCAAACCCTAATGGTATTAACTGAAGATAGAAATTGTGTACCTCAATTGATTTGAATTCTAGAAATAGGAGAGACGATATACCACAACGCCATGCTTGCGACACCACGACGTCATGGAAGGCGACTAGCAAGTGATGAGATAGATAGAGGAGTTGAAGTGTGAGGACAAGGGTTTTCCCCTTTACGATCAATATATACTGTGGGTGAGAGAGTATCTAGGGAGAGAGGGAGGAGGCTATTGGCCAGGATAAAGAGGTATGAGAAATGCCGGAAATCGCTTATAGAGAAGAGAGAGATCGCATGTAAAGACGCGGTAGAGAGAGAAGAGAGAGATCAGAAATAAAATAAGAGAAAGAAGGAGCTAAACGGTTTTTAATCGACTATTCTCGACCGAATATCTGTCGAAATTGGTTCCCTCGAGATTACTATATTTCTGACGGATATTTCGTCGACTATAAATATGATTCCGTCGAACTTATAATTCATGTGGCGCGAAATGTTGGCGCCCTTGGACTAGTGTTATCTCGATTGAATTCCGTCGAAGATACCATATTTCTGAGGGAACTACTGTCGACGGAATATTCTGTCGAAAGTATAATAAGGTCCACTGAATATCTTCCGTCGATAATATTTTTGTCGGTCTTAAGCCATTTTCTTGTAGTGATCATACTAATCAGTCCAGAAAAGCTCACAATCTAAGGCCCCCGGACTTTTCCATCATAGATCAGAAGAAGAGATTTTCGGGAAGGACCTAATCAGCCGAATAATATCTTCTTATTCATTCAAAAAGAATTTAGGAGAGAGAAAATGATATTGATAAGAGAAAATTGTGTGGTTCTAGGTTTTTCTTTCCAATTTGATGAAGGGAGGTAGCAGTACAAATGCCGATGACAGCGATTTGGGAGAGAGAGAGGGATTCAGAGAGGGCGACGAAGGTGATTGATTTCATGGGTTGAACGGCATGGGGATGGAGAAGATGGTATTATTATTATTTAAGGTATTTTAAAAATAAATTTTGACTAATTTTATATAGTAAATTATAATAATTATAAATTATATAAAAAGTATCATTAATTACAATATTTATTGTTAAAAATATTTAAATAGAATTTAAAACTCCAACACTAATTTTATATTTCAGAATGAAAAGGATAAAACAATAATAATAATAATAATAATAATAATAATAATAATAATAATAATAATAATAATAATAATAAATAATAATAATAATAATAAATAGTAAGATGAGGAATTTATATTGACAATGGGTACATGTATTGGGACAAATATGTTTGATTTGAATTTTTAGCTATTTTCCATGTATACATTGCCTCGTCAGGAAATTTTGTCCAGGTGTATGCTCCGTTTGCCTCGATGGCAAGTTTGTTAATGGGGGGGGCATAGTTGGGCTGAATTTTTTTAACGTTAAGGGTACTTTTGAAGAAAAAAAAATAGTTTAAGGTGTAAGTGGGATATCGGGGTAAACGTCAGGGACATTTTTGGACATTTGCCCAAATTATTATAACTCTTGAAAATTATGTAAGACCTCGACTTTTAATTAATAAAATTTAATATTTTTATATGTATTTTTGAAACAATAAGGTGTTAAATTGATAAAAAATTAAAGATGATATATGCAAATTATAAGAAATAAAAAGAATGTCAGTGGAGATGTTAATAATATTTGGTATCGTACGACAATACCATAACAACCAATTATTGGTGAATCCCACAACAAAATAATTGTCAGATACAAAAAAATGATAAAATAACCGTTAATAAAAATTGTCTTTTAACTATTAAAATATTCGATAATATAGGAATAGTAACGCATAGTGTCACTACAATATTTTATATTATTGAATCAGTAATGTCATAATAGCAACGATAACAATGGAAAGTTGCGTATTTAAAAGTCGCAAGTACTGAAAAGTTAGACAGACTCATTAATACATTAGATAAATAACACTGTGAACATAAATATATGTGATATTAATACATTAAGTAAATAATATAGAAGATGGACAAATATAATAAATAGTGAATAAAATGTAATCTAGAAATTAAAAATTGTGCCAAAATTATGTGGTGGATTGAAGATGATCTTAAAATGTGAAAGTTATGACAAAATTTATGTGTGGTAAAATAAAGGTAGTATTGAAATGTGAAAATTATGGTAAAATAATGTTTGGTAGATTAAATATGATTTTGAAATGTGAAAAATGTGCTAAAGTTGATCTGTGGTAGATGTTGGTTAAATTTTGGTTATAAAAGGTTGTTTGACATAAGGAGTTGACATAATCTTCTTACTTGTTTTTCCCTCACTTTTTAAATTTTTTTTAGTGTGAGTGCTTCTTTGGGTGTGCTAGGAATACTTTTGGTAACATTAGTAATAGTGTAAGGATTGCTCACATAAGTCTTTTTCTTAAATATAGTTACACAAACACCCACACACATTACACAATATTTACAATTTTTCCTTTAGAAGATTCATTTTGAAAAGCTCACTTTAGATTTTTTTTTTTTTTTGAAATGTTAATTTAATTATTTAAAAAAATATTTTTGAAATTTTATTCTACTCCATTTTATATACTACGCAAATTATTTAACAAATACAATCAATATATTTTTGACAATTTTACAAGATACTCCCTCCGTTTCTAAAAGATTGTCGTTTTAGAAGAAAAAAAAATTTCTAAAATGTTTGTCGTTTACAACTTTCGAGGAGAATAAATTATTTATTTTTCTATATTACCCCTACCTTCTCTCATTGTCCCAAGAAATTCTCTTTCTTGTATTAATAGTTTTCAACTTCCCATAAAGGGGTAGTGATGGAATTTTAAATAAATTTTACTTGGTAAATGATATTTTCTTAATCCATGTGCCAAAACCTTAAACGACAATCTTTTAGGAACGGAGGTAGTACAAGTTAGTGTACACCATAGAACTTAGGTAATTAATAATTAAATCATAAATATATATTTAGGTTGATCTCCTATATAGGAAGCATAATCTAGTCAGGTGCTAAGGTAAGAGATATCATCTTCTTCATACTCCAAAAATTAAACTTATTATGGTAAGAAATTATTATTTGTTTCTACCGCTCTTAACATTAAACGATGAAAATTTATGAAATAACAATTAGTTAAAATTTATTTAATAGTTTGCGCTTTATCTAATATCTTTTGACCTAAATCTTCCTGTTGAATTCAAACGGTTGTATTTGAACTGTGAACATCTTGGGCTTTAAACTTTATATTTGGACTATGAACATTTTGACTTGAACTTTCTATTTTAACAATGAATATTTTAAACTATTAAATATTCCTTGTAGAGTTAATCTTACCGTTGAACTTTCTATCTATGAATCTTTGATAATACCCTTGGACTTGAACTCATTTTGATATTTTGGACATCGTGTTGATAATTTAGACATTATTAAACCATGAAAAAATTAAATTATTATTTAAACATAAATAATTTGCAAATCTCTAATATTCAATCATTGTTTTATTATTCATATTATTTCTGTTTATTCTTTGTTTTTTGTATAAACCATTAAGACTCAAGTTGTTGTGAATATCTTTGGCTAATGGCAAAGACACGTAGTGAAAGTTTTTTTTGGTTTAGGTGCAAAGAAGAATGATTATTTGACATAATCATGACCATTGATGTTACAGTTGATATAATTTAAATTTTAAATTGGAGAAGATAGTAGACATTATTGTCTATTTGACTCTCCTAATTGGATTTCTCATTCTGCTGCAGTTATTTGTTAAAAACTTATGTTGTTTAACATTTTCTAAATATCTGATTTATCCATGTTGAAGGTTAAAGATAATTTTATTCTTTTGCTATCATAGTCATGATATTTCTTATTGTTCTATTTGAGCTTATTATTTTGTTTTTAATTTTTTTTTTCAAAAAACGAGAATGTAACTGAGGTTAGCGGGGAGAGCATGAGAATGGAGTGACGGTTCAATTTAATAATTGTGATAGTTCTCGCTAAGTTATAAAATAGTGTGTAAATAATTATAATAAAGACTTAGTGTGTGTACGTCGCCGTACTATACACGTTATTGTAATAATTATAATTAGAAAAATTTATGTATGTTATTTTCTATTTTGACCATTCAAATTGAGTTATCTATACCCAAATTTGAGGAGTCACAAATTACAATAAGAAAAAATAATCCTCAGAATTAATTTTATAATTGCTTTATTATTTTAATATTTTAATTTTATTGGATATTGTATTGAAGTAGAATAGTAGATTGCCTTTATTCGGCTGTCATGAATCTCAAGATGATTAGGTAACTAAAGAGAGATTATCCCTCACACGTGTCAAGCATTAGATAGTTTTCCACATCCACAAAACTGTTACTTTCCTTCTCAAGGCTGTCAATTTAGCCTCATTTTCAACAAAAATAAAGTCCAGCTTTTTGCTTTAGCCAATTCAAGCTTACGACTAACTAACTACTAGTACTAGTTAAACTGCTTGTTTTGTTTTTCTAAAGCTTATACCACGTTTGGTGTGTTTATTAGGGTATGTTCGATTAATCGCATTTAGAACATTTGCACCGATAGCGTAACGTTTATGAGTTAAATAAGTTGTATTTGAAATAAATTGATTACAAAAAAAAAAAAAGATTCTCAACTATGTTTGATGCGTTTAAAGATGTTCTAAACGCTCCAAATACTAATAGACAAACAAGCACTTAGAGATTTTAATGCACTTCAAAATTTTATTTATTTAGAAGCATAGTATTACAAATGAAACTTATTTTATTAACAAATATATTGTTTGTAGTCTAAACATATTAAAAATTAAAAAAGTTAATATTTTCATATGATTTTTTGATATTTTCACATGAAAAGTGTCGCTATAGATATATAATGACGGTAAAAGAAGTTGTTATAGGATCCATAGCGACACTTTACAAAAAATATCAAAAAATCGTGTATAAATATCAATTTTTTAAAAATTACTGCTATGATCATAAAATATTAACCCAATATGCTAAACTGCTCATTGCTCAAAAAAGAGATTAATGGTGATAGTTAGTGATAGATGTCTCTTTTTTTATAGTCTAACCCTTCTTAAAAAGCAGAAGATTTCAAATTTAATAATTCTAGGGGGATCGTCCATTGGCGACCGGTCTAATTTTTATTTTTTTTTCTATTGCCTCCTAAAAAATATAAAATATTTATTTAAATTAGAATTTTTATAAAATACAGCGATTTAGATGTAATTTGGATACATATATGAAACAGAGTTAGACAGTCTGTTTTATATATATATCCAAATTACACCTAAATTACTACTCCATCGGTTCCATATTAAGTGTCGTTTTAGAGAAAAAAACTGATTCTTAATTAAGTGTCATTTGTAGATTTTTAGGAGAAATTTTCTCATATTTTTTTGATTTACCCCTAAATCTCTCTTTTCAAGTGCAACACTTTCCAAGTAAATTTATTTTCATAAAAATACAACACCTAATTCCTCTCCACTTTCCAAGGAAATTTATTCCTATAAAAATACTACTTACTCCATTCTATTCTCTCTCTCTTATTTAAGGAGAGGTTTGCACCTTAATTGGAGGAAAGAGACTACCAACACATAAGGGGTAAATATGAAAATTGGGACCTATATTAATTACTCCATTTGTCCCTAAAAGATTGTCGTTTAAGGTTAATGCACACAGATTAAGAAATATAATTAATACCTAGCGAAAATACTATACTACCCTTATTAATTGTCTCAACCAATTATTCTCCTCCCAATGTTTTTTATTCAATTCAACTAATTACTTCTTATTCAACCAATTACTACTTGGATTATAGCATTAAATTGAATAAGAATTATTGGGAAGGAAAGAAAACTTTAAATAGAAGAAAGCTTTAAATAAGGGTAAAGTAGGGAAAAAATAGCTACTGTGTATTGATAAACTCAAAACGACAATCTTTTTGGAACAAAAATTACTTTCTAAAACGACAATCTTTTAAGAACGGAGGGAGTATAAAGTAATGATATTCTTGATATGTGTGTTTTATGTAATAGTGACACATAATATGGAACCGAGAGAGTATATTTTATAAAAATTTCACTTGAAATAAATGCTCTACTTTTTTTGGAAGGCAATAGAAAAAAAAAATTTGGACCGGTCGCCAGTAAACGGTTGCCGGGGAAGGAATCTTTCAAAATTAACCAGAGTAGAGGAAAAAAAAACACATGTACGTCACGTGATGAACATGGTTAGAATTATGGTTTCACCAAACAGTTCATAGTACAGTCAAAATAAAGAGGGAAAGGAAGGGGTACAAGGGAAGTTATTCCATGTTTTTTGATCAGTATTACTAGTACTAGTAGACTTCTTGGTCAATCAATTTACCTCACTCCCAAACACGCCACAAATGAATATGTCACCTGCCAAAGGACCAGATCGCACGTGAGGATTATTACACCTTTCCTTTTCTTTTCCGCTTTCTCCCTCGTATAAGCAATTAAGCAAATAATGAAATTAATTTAGTTTTAACTTATCTAATTTTAGTCTATTAAATGATAATCATTTTCACCCAAAAAAAAATTTATTATCTTTGGCACATGAATGAAAAAACATATACATGTGCTTACATATACATGTGCTTGTAGTCAGGTATTTATAATCGAGTTCGTTGAAGAGAAAATAATGAGAATATATTATTGTTACTGTTGATATCAAGTATAATTTATACTATATTATGTAATATTAGTATAATTTATAATAATGATTATTATTTTGAAATAAAAATAAACTTGTAATTGTAATAGTAACTGTTAACGCCAAGATCTTTTTGTCGCGTCCCAATCACGTAAGACGCCCTCGATCCTCGCGACAAGAAACACGATAAACACTACAAGCTTCGACTACTCGACCGTCGTCGGGGGATAGCTCAAGCGTGAGAGTCAAGATTATCGGTTCACAAGGTTAACAATGGAGGATGAATGTCTCAGTGTATCGAGAGAGATAATAATTCTCCGTCAGTGTGTGTGTGAATATGAATGTGAACGCACACTGTTGTGAAGACTTGGTTGATAGAGTTATACTTTCTCGCCTTGGTTTCATCGTGCCAACCACTACTAATCGATTACTTACTCGATCCGATGGGCTCGCCGATCGCATCTTGATCTATCCACTACCTTTCGTCATCGTTTTATGCCACGTACCATTATAATCCCATCCACATTAATGCATATGTGTGTCTCTAGTCAACTGTCATGCTTTTTCATCATCAAGTCAAAGTAATAGATATTAAAAGATCTAATGGGTTAGTCTAATGAACCCACCCAATTTTATATAGAGTTCAATGGAAACAATATGATAACTCAGCCCAACGACTTTCAAGGTTCAATAATGAAGGCCCAATAAACTAGTTAAATAAATGAGCCCAATTCATTCTACCAAATAGAGAAATATCACGACCCAACATTACCCTCTAGTTTTTTATTAAATGTAATTTTTAATAGAAAACTATAAATGGTCCATGATATTAGAATTTACTAAAGGCTCATAACACGAAGCAATCGAGACATATCCGATTTGGTCCATAAGGTGAGATAGAGGACGGCCGAACGTCCAACGTGAAAAGCCCAATCAATAAAGGATTGAAATTGAAAAAGATGGACTAAAAACCGAAAACCCAACCGAGAAGTCCAACTCGATAAAATATCTAAGGCTCGATCCGGACGCTTCCCATTCAATTTCATCATTGCTGTAAATTAAATGTGCCGCCTTCATAACTCGTGGTAATCACAAGATAAAAGGTAAACTTTACCAATTTTGATAGTTTTTACTGTCAATTTGAATTTTGAACCTCGAGCTTTCTTCTTCTCTCCGTAACTTCTTCTTCTACTCGCGAAATCCCAACAATGGTGGTCGTGAACCCCAACCGTAGCTCTCCCTTTCGTGTGACCCCCATCACTACTGCTCAACCCAAATTTCAATCCTTCCGAAAAAGCATCGAGTTCAAACCCCAAGGTTGCTACTCGAGCTTGAAAATCTATGTCTCCGAGACCCAGATTCACCCCTCCGATTTCTTCAAGAGCAAGGAGCAGATCCCCATGCCAACACGCCTTCCATCATTTTCGAGACCGAAGTTAAGGAAGATTAGGCTCGCTATCACATTCTCGACACCCATCCGATAAGATCCCCAAATCAAGAGAGGATGTATCAACGCCCCGAGGGATGGACTGCACCGTATCAGTAACTTTACTTGAGAAGGGGTTAGGTTTCCCTTCATATCTTTCTCGTTACCCTTCGGGGTTTATGGGGTAGGGTTTACCCAATTGGTGCCAAACTCCTACATCCACATCTTAGCTTTTATCGCATTCTCATCACAATTAATCGGGGTCGAGCCTACTCTCAATTTTTTTCTTTATCAGATACAAGATTGCCCAAAGCAGGAAAAGGGTTCAAAGTATTAGCAAGTATTTATGTATGCGTGTGAGAAATTTGAGAGGCGATCACGATAAACACCCTTCGAGCAATAGAGGATGGCACGAGAGATGGTTCTTCGTCAAAGGACCCGAGATTGCCCTCTCTCACCGAATCGACCACGAGCGATGTGGTCTCGCCGATTTTGGAGATATATCCAAGAGCGCAGTAGCCGAATCGATCGATTTCACGCGCAATTTCCCAAAGGAAGAGAGGAAACATGGACTCCTTTCTAAACAAAGCTTGGCTATATGATCATAAACGTAAAATCATCGAACTACTTTTATGTATATTTCTGTGAAATCTTCGATAATATTGGTTCTAACTCATCTTTACATAATCTTCGCAGTGTCTCTAGTTAGATCGAACTCTTTAGAGATAAAAGAGTTTGAAGACTTTTTGGCAGGGAAGATTACGGATGCAAGTGAAGAGCCTCCGACTAAAGAATCTCCCCGAGCCGATCCCATCATTACCGATCCACCCCCTGTTTTTCCTCAGAATGACGAACCCCAAATTGATGAACCCATTGTTGCTGAAGAATCTCTCGACCCCGTCAAGAAAAAAGAGCCGCCAAAAAATCTAAGTCCATTCAAATGTAAACAATCCTTGAAAGTGATCCCAAATAATTCCAAAGAAATCCCACAAAGCCCAAGCCCTAGTTCTGAACCTTCCGAATCCGTCTCAACTAAGAGAAGTTTGTTTGACATACCTCTGCATGAACGGGCGAAAGTTCTTCGTGTTAAGAGATTGAGAACAAAGATCACCCCTCTAACTGCTGATGAGCTTCGAGTCCCTCCATCCTCGACTGACACCCCTCCTGTAATCCCAACTGAAATTCAAATACCTGATGATGAGCTGGTCGAATCCATCCCCGAACTATCTAGGAAAAGGAAACAACCATCGACAAAACCATCCAGTCCATCCTCCGCTTCCTCACCACCCACTTAACCTAATCTCGCTCGATTTCCTCCGGAGAATGTATACACGGATCCAACACCAACTCGTTATCAACCCATGCCTTCCCTCCAAGATACCAACTTCAATTTCGAAGATGATGTCATGGCCTCTCCAACCATGTGGCCCCGATTCAATGCCAACTTTCCCTTCCAATTATTCGATGCCTTCGTCTGTGATACCGATGACCATCGATTTGGTAACAGTTCAAACATGGACCTACTCAAGGAAGGCATGAGTTATCTGGCGAAGGTAAAGTGGTTTTCTTTGTAATTTCCGTATTTATCTTCATATTTAGGCACTCGAAACTGATTAAATAATGTTACATATGCAGAAGCGAATGTCAGATTCGGACGCTCAGATCCAAAGTCTATCGAAGCTGAGGCCGAAGAAGAGGCAATGAGAAAGGAGAACGCTATCTTGAAGTCTGCTTTGGCCCGGGAAAGGACTCAACGTGAAAGTGCTCTTCATACAAATGAAGGTCTTCAGAAAAAGTTGGCCCAAGCCAAAGGAGATGTGAAGACATCCAATGAAGAACTGAAGTCAACTAAAGCACAATACGAGGAGATCGTCAAGATGAACGTTGATTTGGTTCAGAGGAACGAAATAAGGATGGAGAAGATCAAAGAGTTAAAGGCCGATGCTAAGATCTTCGACTAAAATGATCCAAAAGCTAGAGCTAGCGTAAACTCGTCATCCGAATAAGCGCCGGAAGTTTGAAGAAGAAACCGAGAACTCAAGGCTCTTCGGATCTAGACCTCCTTTCGACCGATGATCTTCTAAATGATCCATGAAGAGTATCGTAAATCGGATGAGATCAATCAATGGCGAGATTATGAAGATATACTCTCAAGGATACGAGCTCACACGAGTCGTGGCAAGGAGAAGTTGATTACAAACTAACGTGGATCCATCCCTCGCCGATTCTTCGGATGGTGAAGACAATGCTTCGACAATGTTACTATTTTATTCGACTTTTTAAGGTCGTGGAAATTATCTATTTTTTGTGAGTTGTCAAGGATTTTATTTAAAACTTCGTTTAAGGACCTTTTGTTATGATTCCTATGTTTTTGAGATCGTTCCAAAATTTCTATTTTTGCTCAATGTGTTTGTCAATATGAATGAATAGATCGATACCTACTGATGAAATTTCAGCTTTCTATGTCATGACTTCTGCATAATGCTTTTCGTTTCTTGTCAATAATTCAGTATTGATTAATCTGTATGGACTTAACTTAGGCATGAATCGATAAGACATACGATGCTTAATTTATGAAATGAAGTGAAATCAATTTAACGGACAGAATCGATCGAATCGAATTGAATGAATCGAACTCAACACTTGAATAAAATAAAGTAATGTATACTTATCGTTTTCGAAGTGTGAGATCGGCCATGTGTCAGATGAATTCGACTGATCCTCTTTGCACCATCGGAATTTTGTTTACCACTCGGGGTAAAACAATTATATAGGAACCAAGATATAAGGACCATGGAATTTGTCTACCACACGGGGTCACAAATTCATAAGGACACTCCTGACAATAAGGCTGCCATCGAATGGCCAGCAAGTCCGACCATACCTCCTTACTCCAGGGCATTTTGTTTACCACTCGCGGTAAATCAAAATTAAGAGGATCATGGAATTTGTCTACCACGCAGGGTATAACAAAACCATAAGGACACTCCTGCCGAAGAGGCTACCATCGAATGGTTAGCGAGTCCACCCCGTCCTCCTTACTTCGGTGACTATTGATTTACCGCCCTCGGTAAAAGCAATATAAAGGAACATAGGATTTGTCTACCACGCTGGGCAACAAATAGATAGGCTACCATCGAATGGCCAGCGAGTCTGACCATATCTCCTTACACCGTTGTGAACTTAGGACAAATAAGAAAAGGAGTAGTTGTGAAAAAGTGAACTTTTATAGATGGTGAACAATCATGTACAGACTTCTTGGTAAACTGACTCGATCTCTACTGGAAATTTTTTCGAAGCTTGCCTGCATGCCAAGTGTTTTTGATCTCGGATCCATCTAATGCTTTTAAACGATAAGTCCCTGGCTTTGGTACTTCGATCACCTCATACGGCCCTTCCCGCCTCTAAGATTAACTTTCCCGTGTTTTGAGGCGTAGACGCTTCGACTTCTCCGAGGACTAAGTCTCCTACTGAATCTGCAAGTTTAACCCCTTTGTTGTAATGATTAGCTACTCTTCGCTGATAAGTTGTACCAATTTGAGCAAAGCTACCTCTCCGACTTCTTCTAGCAGATCCAAGTTGGCCTTCACCCTTCGTCATTGTAGATCTCTTTGAATCGACCGACCAAGACTTGAGATCCAATTTCGATTGGGACTAAGGCATCAATACCATAAGCCAATCGAAAAAGTGTATCCCCGTGGTGGTCCTCGGTGTAGTCCCAGAAGCCCACAAGACGCCGAAAGCGATTCTTCCGCCATCTTCCTTTAGTTTCATCCATCAAGGCTTGATCCCGCTCAAAGAAAGATCATTCCGTTGGTCACCTCGACTTGCCTGCTCGATCGTGGATGAGCCATCAAGTCTTCTTGTCTTTGAACCCCAGCCTCCTTTGAAAAATCCTTCAAATTTTGATCCCATTTAATCAAGCGCCCATTATTCGATATCACCACTTTGGGAATTCAAGTTAAATATTACTGACTCTTTTCATGAACTTCAAACATTCTCGCTCTGTTATCAACCAAGTGGCTTTCGCCTACCCACTTGGTCATGTAATCAATAAGAACTATTACGGTTAACCTCGCCCCTTAGCTTTTGGCAATGGACCCAATATATCAACCCCAGACAAAGAAAGGGTATAGAGATAGAATCGAGTATAGCTCTTTCCGTGGTCGATGGGATCGGATCGCTGAGGTGACACTTCACACTTCTTCACATACTCGGTAGCTTCTTTCAAGATCGATGGCCAAGTAGTACCTCGTCAAGAACTTTGTATGCTAATGACTTAGCGTACCATGTGATCGCCGCAGATACCTTCATGAACCTCCCGGCGGCGATTCACCTTGATCAGACGGAACCATACACTTCAACAGTGGTGACGAAAATGCCCTTCGATAAAGATCCCCATCAATAAGAACGAAGTTGGCACTCTCAGATTTGATCTTCTTCACAAGATCTCGATCCGGAAGGAAGGACGCCATCGCCAAATACTCGATGTGGAGTCATCCGCCAGTTAGATCGCTCGATACACATTACCGCTTCATGTTGAACACTCGGCTGCTGCAAAACTTCCAAATAGACTGATCCGTTGAAAACATCTCGATCCGTGGTGGCTAGCTTTGACAAAGGCATCAAGAATGGAATTATCGTTACGCCGATGCCCTGAAACTCATAAGAGAGAAAGTACTAAAGTCTGTCTTTCAATTCTGCCAAATACTTGATCATCCTAGTCCCGCGAGCTTCATAATCTCCCCGAAGTTGTTTGACGACCAACTGAGAGTCACTGTAAATGATCAGCTTCTGGACCTCTAGACTCTTCGCCAGTCGAACTCCTGCTAACACTGCTTCATAATCGGCCTCGTTGTTTGTTGCTTTGAACCCAAATATGATTGCTTGCTGCACCTTGAATCCTTCCGGACTTGTCAATATAATCCCTGTCCCACTAACATTCACCGTAGAGGACCCATCTGCATACAACGTCCATGTATTCTGAATATGTCAAGAACAAAGAATCGCCGATCGGACGTCTCACCTCGCAACTCTAAGATTCGCTTTTGAATGAACATTCCACCATAAAATCGGCCAAGGCCTGACCCTTGATAGCGGTTCAGGGATGGTATTCGATAAAAAATTGGGACAATTCCATCGTCCATGCTGCCAACCTCCCCGAAACCTCTGGCTTGCTCATCACCTTCTTCAATGGCTGATCCGTGTAAACGACTAGGAGCCGACCTTGAAAATATTGCCGAAGCTTTCTACTAGCAATTATCAAAGAAAAATCAAAATTTTCAATATTCGGGTACCTAGTTTCAAAGATCTCTAGGACGCGATCGACATAATAGAATCGGATGTCGCTTCCCATCGACCTCCGAACCAAAGATCGCTCCAACCGCCAACGAACTTGCCGCAAGGTACAAATACAAAGTCTCTCACAAGGTGTGCTTCACCAATAAAGGAGCAGTAAGATGATATGTCTTTATGCCTTGGAAGGCGTCTTCACACTCCGAAGTTCACCGGAACGTCTTCACATTCTTCGGCCCCTTCAATGTGTCAAAGAACGGCAAACATCTCTCCGCAGACCTCGACATAAACCTCCTCGAGCCGCAATCCCCGCCAATGACGTTGGACGTCTTTGAACGACTGAGGAGTCTTCATGTCAAGAATGGCCTGGATCTTCTCCGGATTGGCTTTAATGCCCCTCTGACTGACCAGATACCCCAGGAACTTCCCTGCACCGAGTCCGAAGGTACACTTTGCCGGATTGAGCCTTAGCTTGTGATGACGGACAGTCTGAAAGCATTCCTCCAGATCGTCCAAGTGCTTTTGGACTTGCATGCTTTTCACGATCATATCATCTACGTACACCTCCATGTTCCTCCCCAACTGCTTATCGAATATGAAATTCATCATTCTTTGGTAGGTGGCTCCAAAGATTTATAAGGCTAAAGGTCATCTTCTTATAGCATACACCGAATCTGCGTAATGAATGTCAGATTCTAATGTCCTCCTTGCACATGGAAATTTGATGATAACTTGAAAAATCATCCATAAAGCTTAGTAATGCATACCTCGAAGTGGCATCGATGAGCTGGTCGATATGGGGCAGAGGATAAAAGTCCTTCGGACAAGCTTTATTCAGGTCGGTGTAGTCGATGCAAACCCGCCACTTTCCATTCTGCTTCTGCACCAACACCACATTAGCCATCCACTGCGGGTAGTCGATCTCAAAGATATAAAGTCAGCAGCTATCAACTTGGCGATCTCCTCATCTATAATCCTTTCGACGCCAGTGCAAAGATCCGATCTTTTTTTTGCCGAACCAGCTTCTTCGATGGATCTACCTCCGATGCAGGCTTCAAAGAATCTTCCGCTTAATCCCCGGCATATCTTGTGGTTCCTATGCAAAAATATCCACATAGCAGCGAAGGAGCTCCATGAGGTTTGTCCGAAGAGGTTTCGAAGACCAACCAATCTTCACCGCCTTTTTCGGCTTTCCAAGGACTAGCTTTCGATCTCTTCCGCTCTCCCCGCAGAATTACCAATGGCTCCGAGCTGCTTTCAGTGAAGGGCTCGATCTCAATTGCCATGGTTTGTTTTTGTTTACCGACCCCCACTCCGGAAGAAATAACCGCATTTCTATAACATCGTCGGGCTAGATCTAAGTCACCTGCCACTTTTCCGACTCCATGTGCCGTGGGGAACTTGATTTTGAAGTGAGGGATAGAAGTTACCGCTTGAGAGCTGGCCAGTTGTAAGCCTTCCCAATATGGCGTCAGAAGTTTAATCTACACGCACAACATAAAATTTACATATTATTTCTACCTTTTGAGGAGTCAGGTCAAGATTCTTTTGGGAGCTCGATGGTGTATGCAACTCGACCGGATCGTTGCTAAACCATATAAAGGAGCCTCCCGCCTCGACCTCCATCTTCCGCCCATCAAGATGCATCCTCCGATAAGAATGGGCATATAAAATGTCTCTGAAGACCCGCTTGCTCATCATCATGCGCTTCACATCTACCAAACCCACCAAGGCCATGTGGATCACCAACGCCTCACGCGGCTCGACAGTTCAAGGATAATCCGTGACGGTGAAAGAAATAAAGCCCCTCGAAAAGGTCACGGCTTTGGGGAGCACCGCCACACGACATGATCGAATCCAGATATCCTCTCTCTTCTTCCCTACTAACTTCCCGCCGTCCCACCAAGTTATTACATCAACGACGTGTCTCAAGGTGGTATTGGAATACTTTGGGAGTAGGTAGGACCATTTGAACTGGCTCAATAAAGATGATCAAAGATTTTGTCGAATTTTGTTGGTCCCTCCCACCACGCATTAAACCAAAGAACTGCATTTTGAATCTTCCTCTCTACGTAAATCTTTCAAATTGCAACATTCATTAGTATCGACGGTGGCTTGATGGTAGCCACAATATTTTTGGGTATTGCCCTGCCCTGGCTTGATGTGGTCACGAGGCGGCTCATAGAATGGTTGGTTCCTGATCTGATCCAAAATCACCGACCTATCCGTGTTCAACTTGGTGTAAACCTTATTCACCTTCGAGAAGGACGCAGTGGACGACTACCCTCTGTCGCCACATGAAGTTATCGAACTTCTTCAATAGCCCTCCGCCGATCATTATATCCTCCCCTTTCTCTCGATCGCCATCTACCTTAGGAGCATCTGCATCCTTTAACTGGTCCGAAGAAGGACGTTTCAGGCTATTTATAGCCTCCTCTACAACAATATATCCTTTTGCTTTGTCAAAAGCTTTCACAGCTCTTCTGATGGTGGAACATCAACTTCTTCACCAACTTCTTGACTTTACTAGATCTAGCCCATTTCAAACAAACCTACGGGTTTGGAGATCATTGAGGTCTGACACCGACCAACCGCTTTCTCGAACCTCTTCACATATCGACCCAAGGACTCGTTGGTGGTGAATCGGCTTGACTCGTGCTAATGAACCAAATGGGCTTCCTCTCCTTCTTTACTTCCAAAGCGTGCATGGAACTTATCACAAAGCTCTGGCCCAAGAGGAAATTGAAATCGGCAAGAAAGTCCCCATCCATCGCCTCGCATCTTTCCTCAACGTCGAATAAATGTGTGACATTCGGGCCGCATCGTTGAAATCATAATAGTCCATCACCTATCGAACGCTTTGGCTATGGTCGTAAGGGATCCCGGACCCATCAGAACTCTCCATGCGAGGCAACTTCTTGGTGATATATCCGCTTCTCCTTAAGAATATCCGAGGAAAAAAGGTGATGCCTTCTTTCTGGAGCTCTGTGTCCTTTACTAAAAAATCAACACCTTCAGCCGCGAGGAGACCTCTTTCCCGAACAACATTTCTTTTAAGTGGATCGACCTCTCTCTTTCATCCCATTGCTTTACTGGGGCTTCCGGATCTACTCCGCTGCAAATTCTTTCCTCATGATGAGAATGGTCACCTGATGCTCTCTTTTTGGTTTTGCACGATCTCCCTCGAGACCTCTTTCTCAATGCCGAGAACCAACGACCACAAGTGCCTTTTTTCGAGGCCACGGACTCGATCTCCCTCCGTGAGAACGATCCCATTGCGTGTAGAATGCTCCGGCTCTTTCCCTCTCGTGGCATCTCCTTATCTTACCCCGCCTTTCTGATTCTACGGCTAGATGCTTGCCCCTTAATGGTCACCAAGCATCTCGCTCTGGGCTATATCTTCCCTCTGTTTTTAACAGATCTCCAAGGCTTTATTTTCTTTGTCTGTCATCTTCGCCAACTCCGCTTCGTCCTCCCGACCACTTCACGATGAGTCCTTCTTTGAGGCCCGCCGGATTTCTACCACCTCGACCCTTTATCATACCATTAAAGACAAACCTCCCTCTGCTCCACGTGTGGATCTTGGACGAGATCACCCTCTATGCTTAGAGGTCGTCTCTCCTGAGCACTTTTAGAAGGACCTTGACGATCCTTTATCGAAATACGAGGCTATGATGCTTACGTCCATTACCTCTCCGCCATTCAAGCACTGCCTCTACTCCTCACCATCATCTTCAAGTAGATTAAATGGATGTGATTTGCCTGAAAATTTCAACGACACTAGAACTCAAAACTCGCTTCTTTCTCTCAATGACCAACGCGCGATGAGTCTTTTGTCGGTGCCCCAATCACGTAAGAGCCCGATCCTCAAGACAAGAAACACGATAAACACCACAAAGACAAACCTCGGGATAGCTGGCTCCACCGTGAGAGTCGATGATCGGTGTTCATGAGTTAACAATGGAGGATGAATATACAGTGTATTAAGAGAGAGATAATAATTCTCCGTTGTGTGTGTGAATCGAATGTGCACGAATTTGTCAGGAAGACTTTATCGAAATAGGTTATACGCTTCTTGACGAAGCCTTACGTATCATCGCCGCCTCTGGCGCACTACTCTACTCCTCACCATCTTTCAAGTAGATTAAATGGATGTGATTGAAAATTCAATGATCCACTAGAACTCATCATCCTCCTTCTATGGCCAATGTAATAACGCCAAGATTAATGCATTATTGCGTCCCAATCACGTAAAGACCTTTGATCATCAAGAAAGATAAACACCACTTGGTCGAGATATTAAAAAGATCTGCTCTGGGGATAGCTAACGAAGAGAGTTCCCAATTTTATGAGTAACAATGGAAATGTAAATATCAGCCAGAGAGAGATAATAATTCAAGATTCATGTGTGTGAAATGAATGCCAATAAACTAGTTAAATGGTTGATAGCCCAATTCAATTTCTACCAAATAAGAGAAATATCATGACCCAACAGTAACGCTGGACTAACATTTCGATACTAGTCCCCAATTATGTGTCTCAAATTTTTATGTAGGTGTCAATTTTTTTGGTCCAATTTAAATTATTTTGTACAACTATTTAAAATAAAGAAGAATTAAAGATTAGAAACTGATAAATCTACAAAGGAAAATGATTTTTTTATACTAAAATCGTCGCTATAGATTCTATAACGACGGTTTTCACCGTCGTTATATATTTATATTGACACTTTTGTTATGAAAATATCAAAAAAATATTATGAAAATATTAATTTCCTTAAAGATTTAATGGTGTTAACGAAAGATTGAGATTTGATAGGTCGAAATTCGTAGCCTAATACTAATGCTCTATGGGATATATGTATGAATTATATATATATATACTTCATCCATCCTTTAATGATTTTATTTTCTTTAATTATTTATCATTTTATATAATTTAAGAGAATTAATTATGATCTTTTCAAAATTAATCTTTATGAAAAAATATTACAAATAAGAGAGAGTATGAAATAAGTATGATAATTATGAGAATTTAAGGATAGTATAGATTCTCTAAAAATAAAATAATTAAGTATTAGAGTATATATTATACTAATATAAGAGGGTTTGCTTGTGGATTCATGATAATTATACATATTAGTATAATCAAATTACTAATAAGTAAAATAAATGATTAAAAGTATAAATTAAATAATATTCCCAACCAATGAACCAATGAACCAATGAACCAATGATTAAACTGAAAATGAAATCTATCTCAAAAAGTAATTATAATGACTAATAATTTCTAACCAGCCACGTGGAAGAGAACACACCACGTAAGGTGGGACCCATGCAAAACCCTTTTCTTACAGACAAATTACAGCTGAACAATCCATTTGTTTTCGTCGGTGGAAAGTGAAACAGTTTAATGAAGAGCGACGGGCCGTTGGGCCCAACATTATAATTTACCAACTTGGTGGCCTGAATATAAAGTACGCCGTGTGCGTATTGTACCACCCCGCCGACAGAACGGGAGTCTAATCCACTGTAGGAGATTCGACCACGTGTTACAGAAGAGTGGGTCCAATGACAGCTCACTGAGGTGAGTGAGGGAAATAAAGTAGTAGTACTCGTTTTTTTGTTTGTCGCTCGCTCTCATCAGCTGTACCGCAATAATACGTAATTGTCCCGAGAGAAAAACTATAAAAATTTAATGACGTCATAAATTAAATAATAAATATTTTTAGTCATTCTAAATATACTCTTTTGAAATATAAAATTATTATTAGTTTTTAGAAGTAATTTTGAGATATTTTTAAATTTGAAATTGATATAGTTTATTTAATTTTTAAAAATAATAAAATTTATGATTAATAATAATTTTTGGATAACTTTTATAATTATCTTGTCTAAAAATTAATGAATTCATATTAATTTTAATTATAATTTCAAAAGATTAATATTAATTATATATTTTGAATCATGCCGCATTGCCACCACTATTATAATTTTAGCATAAACTTTTTGACTCCCGAATTTAGAGTATTTTATTTTCACACAATTCTCATAAAAAAGAAGGGAGAATAAAATTAAAAATACATTTTGATCTTTTATAATTCACACAATTCACATAAAAAAAGAAGGGAAAAAATTAAAATTTATTACAGTTTATTTTAAAATTAAAATAGATATTAATTTTAAAATTATATAATGATGTGATTTTTTTAATGTATCATTACTTTAAATGTATCGCAAAACAATTATTAAATTCTTATTTATAATTAAAATTAAATATAAAGAATATTACATTATCTTATAAATATTTAATTGTAATTTTAAAATGATGGGAGCACTAATTATTTTATATTTAGGGAGTATTGATTATTTTAATTGGTTTGATCATTTATAGTTGGTGGGTCGTTTTTTTTGTCGGTGGGATTTGTATCGAAGAACTTTTGACATGGATTAGGGGGCAATTTTTTTTGTATTTTTTTGACTTAATTTCAATGGTAAAAAGGTCTTTTCCATGTTTGTAAGTTTTTATTTGGATAATGCTAAGTACTAAAATTTTGGAAAATGTTAAAAGTCTCAAAAATATTTTAAATGATGCGATATTATTATTTTGATTGAATAAATCTCTTTTAATTAGATATGTTATAAAATAAATTTTATTTTATTTAGTATCACATTATTTGAGACTAAAAATTTGACACTCCTAATATTATTTTAAATATTAAATTTTATATTATTTGAGATAATTTTTTTTTAAAATCTCTTACATGTCATTTTGTTTTCGTGGAACGAGGAAAAACCTTACAGCTATAGCTACAGACCTCAACAGCTATAGACCATCATTCTATTTCCCTGTTACCCTCGCTCAACCTAGCTACACTCTTATTACCTGAAAGGAATTGTGAAGCAAAAGGGTGAGCACAACTAGTTCAGTAAAGAATATCATGACTAAGATAAATAATTTATCAATAGCCTTCATCAAGAATTAATCGTAGATTTAGAACATATGGTAGATGATAAAACTTTTCAACTATAATCACAATTGAACGAAGCAATCCATTAGAAGAGTCAAATAGACTATAAAGTCTATTATCTTCTCCACATTAAAAGTCCACCAACAATGTTTTATCTCTGTAACATCAATCAACAGTTCCTTTCCACAATCATAGGAATAACTCATAACCATAATTTTGATTCTAAATTCCTCTTCGCACCCAGGATGAAGATAATTTACATCAATTGTCTTTACCGAAATATCAAAAGATCATGGTTATACCAAATCACGATTCATGTTCATAATCATACTAATAAATTCATCTTCGCACTACAGCCAAATATATTCATCAACAGCTCATCTGCACTACAAGCCAAAAAATATTCAACAATAGGACATCTTTGCACTACTGCCAAAGATATTCAACAACAGGACATCTTCAGACTACTGCCAAAGATATTCATCAATAGTTCATCTCTGCACTACTGCAAAAGATATTCAATCAACAAGTCATCTTTGCAGACTACTTGCCAAAGATATTCAACAACAGTCATCTGCAGACTACTGAAGCCAAAAATATTTGTCAATAATCGATCTTTTGACCACAAGCCAAAGATATTCATATCCCAAAGAAACATACAATCATTTCGTAATTTATATAAACCATAATTATAATCACGTTGATCAATTCACCTTTCTGACTTAAGCTAAAAAATATTCAATTATAAATTCAATGATCGCGATCATACCAACCAACAATTCAACTTCAGACCACTCTTGGCCAAAGAGAACCCATAGTCACGATCATACCAATAATCTACCCATCTTTATACTTAAGTCAAAGAAAAATTTCATCACCGGGATTATTAAAATGTTATATATGATAATAAAAACAATATGATCAACAACTGCATTTAATTTCAAGAGTAAGATTCATAAATCAATGATTTCATAACACCTTAATCCAAATGTTATAAATCACTTAATAATCTCATAATCTAATATTATTAATATTACCACAATATTTTAATCATTTCTTAAACTTATAAACAATTTATTTTAATTATTTACAATTTACTAATTAATGCATTTAATCATACTAAAATGCCAAACTCATAAAATTTCATCACCAACAACCAAAACCCTCATCAAAAATCTGCATATACCTTATATAGGATTTCCAAGCCATAAAATTCTATTTTCCAATTTTGTTATTTCACATAACATATTTAATTCATTTACTCATAACTAGTCCATTTTCATGAAAAATACCAAATCAGTCCCAAAAATATTTCTTTTCTAGGATTTAGCAAAATATAGTCCCATATTGAACATATATTTTTCTCAGAATTTTTAAAATTCATTTACTATTTTTCATATGGCCAAAATTGCCGAATATTTAGACATTTATCATAAATTGTACTTTTGTCCAAAAATTCCAAAATTTACATGATATACTGATATTATATAGATGTACTCCCAATAAAAATTTCACCAATTTTGGAGTTAACCACAAGGAGTTATAAGGGTTTACTTTTAAAATAGTCTTTTCTCATAAAATCTATAACTCATAATTTATACATCCAAAAATCGCTATTTTTGGACACAATCAAGGAAACTCATCAAATTATCATTTCCAATTTTTCCAGAATTTTTGAAGGTTCAGAAAAATTTCGAAACTGAAAAACATAATAACCCTTAAAATTCCTTACCTCAAAAGAGCAGTATTTCTGACCGGAATGTAAAGCCGAAGGAACTTTGCACTGAATAACAACTCTCAAAGTATCTAAATACTCACAAAAATACGCTCGATAATATAGAGAGAAAAAGAGAGAAAACTTATGTTTCTGATGTGATTTTCAATTCTAACTTAGCCCTCTATTTATAGAAAAATATTAGCACGCCGAAGCAGACTTGACTTGCTACATGATGGTTTTACCTGTTATTATTGCCACCCACCACATTTGAATTATAATTTCAGCACATTTCTTCACCAACCATAGGTGGGGCCCACTCAATTCTAGAATTTTCTACCAAAATCATTTATAAACTTAATTTCTGAATTAGTCACCTCTTAAAATTCATAACAAATCATACATTCATTTTTAACGGTTCAAAATTTGTGGACATATACTCAACTTATATATGTATAACATATCCAAAAATCACAACGATCCAACGGTCGAATTAAAAATTATAACTCACGCAATAGAGCTTTAAGAACACCGATTTGATCTTTTAATACCTCCAATCCGATAAAATACTGATAAAAAACCTCAACATTAATTCCTTCATTTATAACCACATAAATAAATCCATCATTTATATCTGCATCAAATAAATTTTTTTTTATCATATAAATCAATAATAAATTATTCACAAATAATATTATAGAATCACAATTATGACAACCAGTGTGGTTCCCAGGAAAGAGGGGGCTTTCCAATAAGGATTTCTCCTTACTGGCGCGCAATTAGGTGACCAAACCTCTCCTTAACAGAACTTTCTAGACATTGCCAATAATGTTATCTAATAATATTATTCAAATAATATGAATTATTGATATGATAATGAGAAATACTGTGCAATGACAATTATTGAAACAACAATAATATAAAATATCAACGCAACAATTAATGAATCAATAAAATAAAATATTGAATAAAGAATTATCGTAACAATTATTGAGTTGTGCCTTCACGTAAGAATCAATAATTCAAAAAATCTCAGTAATACCGTGGTGTGCTCTTATGCAACCACACGACATCAGTATTTTAACCACCGTGTAATCCAACAATGTTAATTCGGTAAATAACTACGCCATTATTTATAAAAACTCATACTTATCGCTTCCTTCATCCACGGTTATTCTCATTATGGGCCCACAAATGGTCAGCTGTGCCGCATTTACGAATGTTCCCCGACAACAAGAATATTTCACGACCAAACGAATATTCTCGATAACAATAAATATTTTATAGCCACTTGCTTATTTTGAAAATTTTATATATATCACCCTTACTTTAAACTTTTATCAATTTAACCATTTACTGAATAATAATTATAAAAAAATTTGAATACTTTTATTTTATAAAATCCGGGGTCTTACACCCTATCCAATTCGTTGTATAATGTATATGAAGCCAAATTCATGGAAAAGACGGCAAGGGAATTATGGGAAGATCTCGACAACAAATACAAAATTGAGGATGCCAGAAATAAAAAATTTCTAGTAAGTTCATAATTTGATTATCAAATGATAGATAACAAATCTGTTATGCTGCAAGTACATGAACTTCAAATTATTATGAATCAAATTGTGTCGGAAGGCCATAGCCTTGATGAAGGGTTTCAAGTATCGACAATCATTTCAAAATTACCATTTTCATGGAAAGATTGTCGAAAAGAATTGAAACAAAAGAAAGATGCAATGATTATGCAAGAACTTATTAAATTTCTCCAAGTTGAAGAAAATTCTCGAAACTTGGATAAATTGGAAATAGAAAATAAAAGTGCTAAAGCTCTTGTCATAGAAAATACATTTAAACCAAGGGGCAACAATAAAAGAAAGCGTGGTGGTCAACATAGCACTTCTGGAAATAAAAAATTGAAAGGTACTTGTTGGAAGTGTGGTAAGCCAGGACATTTCAAGAAACAATGTATTTTGTACTTGAAACAAAGGCAACAAAAGAATGACCAAGCAAATATGGTAGACAATGAGGATATTGTTGCTATGATCATGGAAACTAACATGGTTGGAAATGACATGGAATGGTGGATTGATTCTGGAGCAATCAAGCATATTGCCAAGAATAAAACAATATTTCAAGCCTATGAACCTATGAAGGATAGTCAAGAACTATTCATGGGAAATTCATCAACTGCAAAAGTGATGGGCAAAGGAGGTGGTTCTCAAGCTGTCATCTGGGAAGATAATTACTCTTAATGATGTTCTTCATGTTCCAAAAATTAGGAAAAACCTTGTATCTGTTAGTCTTTTAAACAAACATGGCATAAAAGTCTTGTTTGACGCTAATTGTATTGTATTGTCTAAGGGTGGTATGTATGTCGGAAAATGATATGAATCTAATGGCATGTATAAACTAAATGTTATTAATGAGAATTCATCTTTTACTTATATGATTTATACTTTTAATGTTTGGCATGCTAGATTAGGACATGTAAATTATAAAAGTATGCGTAGCATGAGTAATCTTAGTTTAATTCCTAAGATTAATTTTTCCGACTTAGAAAAATGTGTTATATGTGTTAAATCTAAAATTGCCAAGAAGCCTTTTAAAAAAGTAGAAAGAAATTCACAATTATTAGAATTAATTCATTCCGATATTTGTGAATTTAAGGGCATATTGTGAGACCCAAAATTTTATGAATAAAGATTTAAATTTCTCAAAATATTTTTTTGAATATTATGGTGTGGATTTGATATAATGTTATAGTTGTGGGTAATATTTATAAATTTTACAAAGTAAACAAGTTGTTATATAATATTCGAATGGTTGAGGAATATTCGTGTTAACAGGGAATATTCGTACGACGGAACAATCATTGGTGGACCCCACAATGGAAGTATTGTCGTAGTAAGAAAACGACAAAATATCTTTTATTAAAAATAACGGCGAAAAGTGTTACCGTTAAAACTGTTGAACTACCCGGTAGTAAAAGTCTGATGTCTGGCGTGGTTGCGTGGTAGCATACCAGTATTGATTATTGATGCTTTACGCGAGAAGTCACTCAGTTATACTCAATTATTGCTACAGTAATTGCTGTATCATATCTCTCATATTATTGATTCGATTATTGTCACAGTATCATCTGCATAATATGATATATATTATTAAATCAATAATTGAGACGGCGAAGTTATTCATATTATTATTTGTAATATTAACGATGTCTAGAAGTTACGCGAGGAGAGGTTTGGTCACCTAATTGCGGCGCCAACAGGAGAAATCCTTATCGAAAGCCCTCTTTCCTGGAATGACACAGTCGATTAATATTGTGAATTATAATAATGATGATGATTTTATTTTATTATTATTATAAATGTAATAAAATAGAAAACTTTTTATATAAAAATGAATACTTTTTATAAAGTTTTGTTTTGTTTGATTATAAATAGAATATAATATATTTTATTATGCATATTGTTTGCATGGTACATGCATAGTGTTGGCATAGTAAAATTTATTTATATAAAACAAAATACTTTTATAAAGTTATTTGTTTTATTAGATTATAAATAGAATATAATATATTTTATTATGCATAGTGTTTGCATGATAAAGGCCTGCATAGTGTTGGCATAGTAAAATCTTTTTATATAAAAATGAATACTTTTATAAAGTTATTTGTTTTATTAGATTATAAATAGAATATATTATATTTTATTATGCATAGTGTTTGCATAGTGCCTGTATAGTGTTTGCATAGTAATTTTTTTTTTATATAAAACAGAATACTTTTATAAAGTTATTTATTTTATTAGATTTTAAATAATATATATATTATATTATATTTTATTGCATAGTATCATTTCCTTTCTTCTATAAATAGGATGCTTAGTTAGAATGGAAAATCACACCAGAAATTCTGAGAATTCTTCTTCTATAATCTTGAGCGTATTTCTTTAGAGTTTAAGAAAGCTTTGAGTGTAGAAAATAGTATAAGTTTTCTTCAAGAATATCCTCGCCCTACCCGTCGGAATACTCTTCTTTTTAAGGTAAGGGGTATTATTTCTTTCGTATTCATGAAGAGAGCTTCTATTATTCCATTCTTTATTATTATGTTAGAATAACCTGTCTATGCGAAGTACCGCATACATGGTGAAATTCTTCTATTATTCAATTCTTTATTATTATGTTGGAATAACTTTTTTTTATGTAATCGCATACATGGTGAAATTCTTACATTATTCCATTCTTTATTATTCATTTGAATAACATACATGCCAAGTACCGCATACATGGTGAAATTCTTACATTATTCCATTCTTTATTATTACATCGGAATATCACATGCGTCTCGTGCGTATTAAGCATGACCTAGTTTCATTATTTATTATTACATTGGAATAACTTTACGCATCAAATACCGCATACATGGTGAATTCTGTTGTTATTCCATTCTTTATTATTACATTGGAATATCCTCATGCTGTGCGCGGATTACGCGTGACTGGTTCCATTCTTTATTATTCTTGGGAATAACTTTGATATATGCGGTCTATCGTATGCTCGGTGAATTCTTACATTATTCCATTCTTTATTATTTTGTTGGAATAACCTATCTATGTGGATTACCGCGATGCGTGGTGAATGATCCTTCGTATTCATTCCTTATTAAATTGTGGAAATGATGCGTATGCGTGGATTACCGCATGGCGAGCGTAAAATCCATTTGCGAGCTTCATATATTCTATTATACTCGATTGGGTTATACTTTTTGGCTTCTATACTCCATGAAATTAGTAGAATATCTCGGATATTTGCGCTTCATCCAAAGATCTTTTCATGAAAATATTCTTACGAGCATTCTTGAATTTTACTCCCAAAGCGAGATTATGTTGACAATTTGGATGTAATTGATTTCAAGATAAATTAACTTATAAATCTTTAAAATTTATTCTTGAACTTGTTTTATTGAATTATTATGTCATTGTCATCATCGTCATGCTTATATTGTGATGAAAGTTATCTTTGGCTTACGTGCATAGATGGACTTGGTATGATTATGTCCAGGGATCATTCGGTATAATCATGACCTGTAATGTTACAAATGATGTGGTAAAAGTCTTCTGTGGCCTGTAGTGCATTGATGGACAGTTTTTGGTATGATTATGATCGGGGATTATTCGGTATAGTCATGACCATTGATGATTTAATGAATATCCTTGTCCTGTAGTGCAGGGATGACTCGATGATGTGGTTTATTTATTAAGCTGAGTCTCAGCGATAAAAATTGATGAAAATATTTTAAATCATAGAAGATAGTAGATATTATGCTCTACTTGACTCTTCTAATGGATTACTTTTTCCGCTGTTGTTAAACTTGATGTCTATTGTATTTTATTAGTTTAACATTGTTGAAGGCTAATGATAATTTATCCTGCATTATCTTAGTCATAATATTTCTTCTTCGGGCTAGTTGAGCTCACCCTTTTGCTTTCATTGTTCTCTTGAAATGAGAACGTGGCGGGACTAGTCGGGAAGCGGAGTGATGGTCCAGAGATGGTGTTATAGTAGTCCTCACTATTCTATAAAAATAGTGTGACAATAAATGTAATGAGGACTCTATTTGGGAGTGGATATTATCTAGAACGCAATATTCCTGTTTAAACTCTCAGTTATGTTTTGTCGTATATTACACGACATTTGTATAATTAAGCTTGTATTTTTATTCTGTACCATGTATTTGACGACTCAGAATAGGTGATGTATACCTATTTTGGGGGCGTCACACATATTAACTAGGGGAGGTAAAAGATATTTTATAACATTTATAGATGATTGTTCTAGATACACTCAAGTTTATTTGTTAAGGACTAAAGATAAGGCTTTAGAAAAATTTAAAATCTACAAGGCTGAAGTTGAAAATCAATTAGATCAAAGAATTAAAATTCTTAGATCGGATAGAGGAGGGTAATACTTCTCTTATAATGATTTTTGTGAGAATTATGGTATAATTCATCAAACTACATCCCCTTATAGTCCTCAACAAAATGGAGTGGCAGAACGAAAAAATAGAACACTTGGAGAAATGATTAATACATTACTTCTTACTTCTGGTTTGCCTAAAAATTTATATGGGGAAGCATTAATGACTGCTTGTTATATACTTAATCGTATACCCCATAAAAAAACTAATATTACACCTTATGAATTGTGGAAAAAGAGAAAACCCTCTCTTGACCATTTAAGGGTGTGGGGATGTAGAACATTAGTAAGGTTAACGATCCTAAAAGGCCTAAACTTGGTGCTAAAGCAATCGAGTGTGCTTTTATATAGGCTATGCACAAAATAGCAAAGCCTATAAATTTTTGACCATGGAATCCACAGATTCTGTTAGCCAAAATATAATTTTGGAATCTAGAGATGTTGAGTTCTTTGAGAATTCTTTCTTTAGAAAAAGGTCAAGAGAAGACACTGATAAAGAGGATCAAGAAATTGTTCATCATGGAACAAATGATGAAATGGAACTTACTACATCTACTGAAGAAATAGAACCAAGAAGAAGTAAAAGAACAAGGATAGAAAAATCCTAAGGCCTTGATTTCTATATGTACCTAGTAGAAGGAAATATGGATGTTATTGTTTCTTCTAGTGTTTTTGTGACTGAACTTGATTCTAGTGATAGAGATCCATTGACTTTTAGAGAAGCCATTTCCTCTCAAGATTCAGGTTTTTGGCAAGAAGCCATAAATAATGAAATGGATTCTATCATGGGTAACAAGACTTGGGTCTTGGTGGATTTACCTCTTGGTAGTAAACCCATTGTGTGACGCCCCCAAAACAGGTATATATCACCCATCTTGAGTCGCCAGATATCATACTATAAAAATCAAATACAAACTTTATTTATACAACTGTTGAGCTGTCGTGCAGAATACTACCACAGTTAAACTGTGAGTTTTAATACAAATGTATCTAACTCTCATGGTACCTCGACCACAACCTTACAAAGGTACTTTATATAAAAGTACAGTCAAAAACTGTTTTAGAAATTAAAATCTTTGGGAAGTGCTCAAAGAAACCTTCGTACATGGGAGGCCATGCGTCTAGGTTATGATAGATATCACATGTCCACAGAATTATCCTTGGTTGACCCAATAGACCCCAAAGAAAAATAAGAAGATTACTATTAAGTTCTTTCCAATGGTGAGTCTTCTCTTGACATATAACTATCTCCATTGTGACGCCCCCAAAATAGGTATACATCACCCATCTTGAGTCGCCAAATACATGGTACACAATTCAAATATAACTTAATTATACAACAGTCGTGTAAAATATGACAAAACATAATCTAAGAGTTTCAATAAGAATATTGTCATCTAGACAATATCCACACTCAATGGAATCCTCATTACATTTATTGTCACACTATTTTATAGAATAGTGAGGACTACTAAAATAACCATCTGGACCGTCAATCCGTTCTCCGACTCGTCCCAGCTATATTCTCATTTCCTGAAGAGAACAGTGAAAGAAAAGGTGAGCTCAACTAGCCCAGTATGAAATATTATGACTAAGATAAAACAGAATAAATTATCCTTAGACTTCAACAGTATAACAACTGATAGAATACAATAGACAACAAGTTTTAGATCAACAACTGCAGCGAAAATAAGCAATCCATTAGAACAATCAAGTAGAGCATAAAATCTACTATCTTCTATGATTTAAAAAGTTTTTCATCAACTTTATTGCTGAGACACAACTTAATAAATAAAATCGAATCATCCCTGCACCATGGCCAAGGATATTCATGTAATCATCAATGGTCATGATTATACCGAAAAATCCCTGGTCATAACCATACCAACAACTGTCCATCAATGAACTATAGGTCAATGAAGACTTTTACGACATCATTCGTCACATTACGGTCATGATTATACCGAATAATCCCTGGTCATAATCATACCAAGTCCATCTATGCACGTAAGCCAAAGATGACTTTAATCACAATATAAGCATGAGGATGATGACAATGACATAATAATTCAATAAAACAAGTTCAAGGATAAATTTTAAAGATTTATAATTTAATTTATCCGTAAATCAATAACGCCCAAATTGTCAACATGATCATCGCTTTGTAGAGTAAAATTCAAGAATAATATTCATGTATGCAAAAATAATTTTGACAAAAAGAAATATATTTTTGAATTGAATAATACCCAGTGAATAAGTACTTGAGAATAGTACCCCAATACCGAAAAATGTCCCGAATACCCGAGTGAATGATACTAGAGTGAATAGTAATCGGGGTGAATAGTATTTGAATAGTACTCTAAAACATCTAAAAGTGCCCCGAATACCCGAATGAATAATACTAGAGTGAATAGTAACCGGGTGAATAGTAACCCATAAATAGTAACTCGTAAAAGAAAAATACCATAGAAAATTATATTTGTGACGCCCCCAAAATAGGTATACATCACCCATCTTGAGTCGCCAAATACATGATACAAAATACAAATAAAATTTAATTATACAACAGTCGTGTAAAATACGACAAAACATATGCTACGAGTTTTAATACATATATTGTCATCTAGCCAGTATACAAACTCAATGAAGTCCTCATTACATTTATTATCACACTATTTAACAGAATAGTGAGGACTACTAATGCTATCATCTGGACTGTCACTTCGTTCCCTGACTCGTCCCAGTTATATTCTCATTTCCTGAAGAGAACAGTGAAGGAAAGGGTGAGCTCAACTAGCCCAGTAAGAAATATTATGACTAAGATAATGCAGAATAAATTATCATTAGTATTCAACAATGTTAAATTGATAAAATATAATAGACATCAAGTTTAACTGCAGCGGAACAAGCAATCCATTAAAAGAGTCAAGTAAAGAATAAAATCTACTATCTTCTATGATTTAAAAAGTTTTCATCAATTTTTATCATTTGAGACTCAATTTTAATAAATAAACCACATCATCGAATCATCACTACACTACGGGCGAGGAAATTCATTAAATCATCAATGGTCACGACTATCTTAGAATAATCCTCGGTCATAATCATACCAAGTCCATCTCTGCGCACGTAAGCCAAAGATATACAACAATAAAACCAATAATCAACAATCTATCTTTGCACATAAGCCAAAGATATACAATTCAATAATCAATAGTCCATTCATCTTGCACGTAAGCTAAAAGATAACTTTCATCACCATATAAGCGTGAGGATGATGACAATGATATAAGAATTAATCAACGAAAATAAGGATAAATATTAAAGACTTTAAATTTATCCAAATATTATCCATCACTTAAATAACTCATAATCTAATATTGTTAATATTATAACAATATTTGAATCACTTTTTAAACTTATAAACAATTTATTTCAATTGTTTACACTTTACCACATAATGCATTTAATCATTCAAAAATGCCATACTCATAAGATTTCATCACCAATGAACAAATCCCTCATCAAAAATCTGCATATACCTTATATAGGATTTCTAAGCCATAAAATCCTATTTTTCCAACTTTGTTACTTCACATAACATATTTAACTCATATGTTGGTAACTAAACTATTTTCATGAAAAATACCAAATCAGTCCCAAAAATATTTCTTTTCTGGGATTTAGCAGAATATAGTCCCATAATAAACATATATTTTTCTCGGAATTTTTAAAATTCATTTACTATTTTTCAAAAATCAATTTCTAATTAATTCCTTAAGAAATTAGCTACCTCAAGTTTAACTCCAAAAATTCCCAAATCTTGGAAGGATCTTACACATGTTAACATGAGCTTCCAGTTCAAATTTCATGGTCATCGGAGTTATAGAACTCCGATTATAGCGTTTTTCATCGAAAAAACCTAAATATTGAAATGGTCATAACTTGCTCATTTTAAGTCAGAATGAGCTCATTTTTGGAAAGAAGGTTCTTTATACCATATACTTTCATGTCCCAAAAGGCTAGAATTTTTCTCACAAATTAAGTGGCCGAAAATGCCCTTTTAAAAATCTGGGCAGTAGCTTTTTCCCATTTTTCACTTTTTCGTGCTTTGCTAAAATTAGTCCACACGAAAATCTACAACACCTTTTCCAGTGATTCCACTTGGATAAGTTAGGAAACTCATAGATCTAACTCTAGAACTTGACCGGACTCAAAAATTGAAATATAATAGGAGATATGGTCAATTGAATTTTATGTTCCATTTTCACTAAAATCTGATTTTTCAACTCTTTGTGATTTCTAAGAAACTTTCATGTTTTCACATAATATCCAACATAACTTATCATAACACTTACTAATACTACATATACCCATGGTTTTCATCAATCCATTGCTTTTATTATGACTTTCTCCATAATCCACGTAAACAGATCATTTCCACAATTTAATAAGAAATGAATACAAAGGATCAATCACCATGCATGTGGTAATCCACATAGATAGGTTATTCCAACAGAATAATAAAGAATGGAATAACAGAAGGATTCAACATGCATGCGATAGAGACCAAGACAGATAGGTTATTCCTAACGAGTAATAATAAAGAAGCGAAACCGGTCAGCGTGATCCAAGACCGGTTATGCGGATATTCCAACAGAATAATAAAGAAGCGGAACTCAGTCATTGTAAAATTTGCACCGACGGTATATTCCAAATGTAATAATAAATAATGGAACCAGTCCCAAAAAACGCATTGCATAAGATATTCGATGAATAATAAATAATGGAACCAGTCCCGTGAAAAATGCATGACGGGATATTCGGCGTGAATAATAAAGAACGGAATAATAGAAGAATTTCACCATGTATGTATTACTTTGCATATACAGGTTATTCCAACATAATAATAAAGAATGGAATAACAGAAGAATTTCACCATGTATGCGGTACTTTGCATAGACAGGTTATTCAAACAGAATAATAAGGAATGGAATAACAATAGCTCTCTTCATGAATACGAAAGAAATAATACCCCTTACAGGTACAACAAATAATATCCCTTACCATAGAATAAAGCAGGATACTGGAGTAGAGAGGTAGCAGACTTCTTCTTCTTCTTCTTCTCTATAATTTCTCTCTATAAATAATAAAGAATGAAATAATGTAAGAATTTCACCATGTATGTAAGTATTTCAGATAGAGAAAAGTTATTCCAATATAATAATAAAGAATGGAATAACTCTCTTCATGAATAATGAAAAAGAATAATACTCTCCTTATGAATATAATAATAATATCCCTTACCTCAAAAGAAGATCGGATAATCGGAATAGTGAGGGTAGCAGACTTTCTTCTTCTTTCTCTTTATAATTTCTCTCTATAATAATTGCTTCTATAGCTTTAGTGAATTGGTGAAAAATAATGAAGGAATGAGCTTCTATTTATAGGAAAATATAGTTTCGATAATTGCACATTTTGGTGCTCAAAATATTACAAGTATAATACCTTCCTCTTTTTCTTCATTTTAATTTAGTCCCGCAAGTATTATCAAACTTGCACCACCTCCCTAATAGTAAATAATGTGAATAATAGTAAATCATGTGAATCAATAGTTCTAGACATGTGAAAATACGAATTATAGTATAGTACCTCCATCTATACCTCCATTTTTAACTTAGTCATGCAAGTATTATCAATCTTGCACCAACTCCCCTAATAGTAAATGAATGTGAATCAATAGTACACATATGTGAACAAATAGTTATAATCATGTGAATCAATAGCAATTAATTGCTCATTTATCCAGTTAATTACCCGATTGGTCAATATAACCTCCAAACATCAATTATTATCGAAATAAATGTCGATTTTCACTAACACTAATAATTCCAACACAATGGAACTATCAATTTCATCTTTAATCAACACGAACTTATTCATCATTAATATTATAATTCACAATATTTAACAACCGTGTCGCTCCTGTGAAAGAGGGGCTTTTCGATAAGGATTTCTTCCTATTGACGCGCAATTAGATGACCAAACCTCTCCTTGACAGAACTTCTAAACATTGTCAATATTTCAAATAATAATATGAATAACTTTGTTGTCTCAATTATTGATTTAATAATATAAATATTATGCAGATGATACTGTGACAATAATTGAATCAATAATATGAGAGATATGATGCGAGAATTATCGTGAGTAATAATTGAGTATAACCGAGTGACTTCTTACGTAAGCATCAATAATCAATACCGTGTGCTACTACGCAACCACGCCAGACATCGTATTTTTTACTAAGGGTAGTTCAACAGCTTTTAACGGTAAAACTTTTTCCGTTATTTTTATAAAAGATAATTTCGTCATTTTCTAACTACGATAATACTTTCGCTAGGGGTCCACTAATGATTATGCCGTTGTACAAATATTCCTCGTTAAAAAAGAATATTCCCCACCAAACTAATATTTTATAACAACTTGCTTACTTTTCAAAATTTATAAATATTACCCTTAACTATAACATTATATCAATTTAACCATATTATGAAATAAAAAATATTATAAGAAAATTAAATCTTTATTCATAAAATTTGGGGTCTCACAATCTCCCCTCCTTATGAAATTTTCCCTCGAAATTTACGACGCATTCGGTATGTCAAGAGGTGAGGATACTCGACTTCATTTAGATTCTAACTCTTGAGGTATAACCTTTGAGTGTTGAATACGATCCTTCTTATCCAAGATTTTAACACGTATCTCCTCACACGTTAAATCTTCCGCTATCTCGCCTAGTTCTAATTCAATAATGTGGTTCGGGTCGTCCACATAATTACGTAACATCGACACGTGAAAAACGTTATGAACACGCCGACATACTTGGCGGTAAAACGAGTCTATAGCCACGCTCCTACCGATCGAGGATTTCAAATGGGCCAATTAAATCGAGGGTTGAGATTTTCTCTTCATCGATTCTCGCTTCTAGAATAACGCCTTCTTGAACCTTCTTCTTCATATTCATCGCCTCTGTGTGTAGCTTGAGCGGCTTTAACTTTATCGATTAAAGTCGATTCTAATCGATATTCGTTATCTTCACGTGGGTCCCTAGAGTCTTTAACTCTATCTTCATCATTTGTAAGTTATAAGAAATGGGTTTTATGTTAACAACATCGCACTGTAAACACATACGATCTTCTACTCAAACGCCGCCTACCATGCTCGCTTCTTCCACGATGATATTGGAATGGTACGATCGTAATCTTTCAATAACCGAGCCAACGTCCTTCGCACATTATACATTCATTTTAGGTGAAGAAATATTTGAGGGTTTTAGAAATGGGTTTTGTATTGGGGTCAATACAAAATTCGATTTCACGCCTAGGGTAGGCTAAGAAGTCTTCAAGAATATTCAAGAAATTTATTAACAATAGAAATATCATTCAAAATCGTGACCTCATCCAAGACTTGGATAAGACGTCACATTGATATCTATCAACTTGCCATCGTTATTCACGACGCCCCCTACGGATAGTCTCTGGCTACGGTGTATTCCAAGACTTGGAAGTCACAAGTGAAAGGCTTGGGGCTCTTTACTTATGGCTTCGATATGACAATGATTGACTTTAGTGGTTTGGTTTCTTGAATTCACATAACAAGGTTGGTTAGGAATATGAAAGCTAACAACTTGTGAAAATTAAAAGCATGATGAGTAGTTAACCAATCGATTCCTAAAATCACATCAAATGCAAGTATTTTCAAAGAGATAAGATCGACAAGTAACGTTGAAAGTGTCGATTTGAATTAAACAAGATTTATAAACAAAGTGGATGTAATGAAGGTTTCTCCTAATGAGTTTCAACAGATAAGTCAAAGTCTAATTTCTCTCAAGAGTCAAGTTCAAACATTGAAACGCAACTAGGTGAAATAAAAGAGTGGGTAGAACCGTATCAATAAGGTATAGACTTCGCAAGAGTTTATGATTAACTTATCCGTGATAACTTTGTTTCAGTTCCTCATCACGAAAAAAAATGCTCTCTTAAACTACCGATTTTGACTTGTTCTGGGACATCTAGTTGGACTTAACTTTGTCAGAAAGTACATTCCACCCTTAATTGCTTTGTCACATTCTCGATCCATGATTCGAATCATTACTCTCCGATCCATATCGAATTGGGGTTGACCGCCTCGCATGTGGTAATTTCAATTCGATGTTGGATTCTCCCAATTGTTGTCCAAAAAGAAAATCCATTTCATCTATTTTGGCCTTATTAGATCGGACGCCTTTTTCTACAATATCTACGCTCGCATGGGCTTTTTACCCACGCATCATCTATTCTCATTCGCTTCAGTTTCTTCTTCTTTCATCGTAACTTTGATCATAGCATTCTCGGACGACACCCCCAAAATAGGTATACATCACCCATCTTGAGTCGCCAGATACATGGTACAAAATTCAAATACAACTTAATTATACAACAAATGTGTAAAACGACAAAACATAATCTAAGAGTTTAAATAAGAATATTGTCATCTAGATAATATCCACACTCAATGGAGTCCTCATTACATTTATTATCACATTATTTTATGTAATAGTGAGGACTACTAAAGCCATTTATCCCGACCATCACTCCATTCCCCGACTCGTCCCGCCTATATTCTCATTTCTCAAGAGAACAATGAAAGAAAAGGGTGAGCTCAACTAGCCCAAGAAGAAATATTATGACTAAGATAATGCGTAATAAATTATCCTTAGCCTTCAACAAAGATAACAACCGATAGAATACAATAGACAACAAGTTTTAGATCAACAATCGCAATGAAATAAGCAATCCATTGAAGAGTCAAGTAGAGCATAAAATCTACTATCTTCTATGATTTAAAAAGTTTTTCATCAACTTTATCGCCGAGACTCAAACTTAATAAATAAAATCGAATCATCCTCGCACTACACGGCCAAGGATATTCATGTAATCATCAATGGTCATGATTATACCCAAATAATCCTCGGTCATAATCATACCAACAATCGCCCATCAATGAACTACATGTGCCAATGAGGACTTTTTACCACATCATTCGTTACATTACGGCCATGATTATACCGAATAATCCCCGGTCATAATCATACCAAGTCCATCTACGCACGTAAGCCAAAGATGACTTTCATCACAATATAAGCATGAGGATGATGACAATGACATAATAATTCAATAAAACAAGTTCAAGGATAAATTTTAAAGATTTATAATTTAATTTATCCGTAAATCAATAACGCCCAAATTGTCAACATGATATCGCTTTTAGAGTAAAATTCAAGAATAATATTCATGTACCAAAAATAATTTGGATGTAAAAAAAAATATTTTTTGGGTGAATAGTATTCGTGAATAGTATTTTGGGAATAGTACTCGTGAATAGTACTTCACACAAAAAGTGTCCCAAATACCCGAAAGTGAATAATACTAGAGTGAATAGTAATCGGGTGAATAGAACTCCGTGAATAGTAATCGTGAATAGTAATCCAAGCATTAAAAAGTGCCCCTAATACCGAAAGTGAATAATACTAGAGTGAATAGTAATCTAGTGAATAAGAACTCGTGAATAGTAACTCGTAAAAAAAAAATACCAAAGAAAATGATATTCCACATGATTTAGTACAAAAGAAATGATATCTCATACGAGTATAATAGAATATACTTAAATCGCAAATGGATTTTCACCCACCATGCAGAATCCACGTAGATGCATCATTTTCACAATTTAATAAAGAATGAATACGAAAGGATCATTCACCATGCATGCAGTAATCCACATAGACAAAAGTTATTCCAAATGTAATAATAAAGAATGGAATAATGTAAGAATTCACCATGCATGCGATAATCGCATGCAATCCGCAAAAGTTATATTCCAATGTAATAATAAAGAATGGAAGAATGGAAAGTCACGCAAAGAATCCGCATGCATGTGATATTCAAATGTAATAATAAAGAATGGAACTGTGTCACGCGAGAATGCATGCATGTGATATTCCAATGTAATAATAAAGAATGGAATAACAACAGAATTCACTGTGCATGCGATAGATCGCATGCATGTGTTATTCCAATGTAATAATAAAGAATGGAATAATGTAAGAATTTCACCATGTATGCGGAGATTGCAGAGACAGACAAAGTTATTCCAACATAATAAATAAAGAATGGAATAATTTCACCATGTATAGTATTGAAAGAAAATAATTCCTCTTCATGAATAACGAAAAGAATAATAACCCTTTACATGAATACGAAAAGAAATAATACCCCTTATGAATAAAAAAAAAAGAAAATCGGATATCGGAATAGTGAGGTAGCGTATTTCTTCTTCTTCTTCTCTCTATAATTTCTCTCTATAATAATTGCGTTTATAGCTTTAGTGAATTGGTGAAAAATAATGAAAGAATGAGCTTCTATTTATATAGAGAAAATATAGTTTCGATAATCGCACATTTTGGGGCTCAAAATATTACAAAGATAATACCTTCCTCTTTTTCTTCATTTTTAATTTAGTCCCGCAAGTATTATCAAACTTGCACCACCTCCCCTAATAGTAAATCATGTGAATCAATAGTAAATCATGTGAATCAATAGTTCTAGACATGTGAAAATATTAATTAAAGATAAGACTTCCATCTATACCTCCATTTTTAACTTAGTCATGCAAGTATTATCAATCTTGCACCAACTCCCCTAATAGTAAATGAATGTGAATCAATAGTACACACATGTGAACAAATAGTTATAATCATGTGAATCAATAGCAATTAATTGCTCATTTATCCTAAGTTAATTACCCGATTGGTCAATATAACCTCCAGACATCAATTATTATCGAAATAAATGTCGATTTTCACTAACACTAATAATTCCAACACAATGGAACTATCAATTTCATCTTTAATCAACACGAACTTATTCATCATTAATATTATAATTCACAATATTTAACAACCGTGTCGCTCCTGTGAAAGAGGGGCTTTTCGATAAGGATTTCTCCTTATCGGCGCAATTAGGTGACCAAACCTCTCCTCGATGTAACTTCTAGACATTGTCAATATTGCAAATAATAATATGAATAACTTTGTGTCGTCTCAATTATTGATTTAATAATATAACATATTATGCAGATGATATCGTGACAATAATTGAATCAATAATACGAGAGATATGATGCAAACAATTATCGTAGTAATAATTGAGTATAACCGAGTGACTTTTCACGTAAGCATCAATAATCAATACCGTGTGCTACTACGCAACCACGCCAGACATCGTATTTTCTTTTACTACCGGTAGTTCAACAGCTTTTAATCGTAAGAACACTTTCGCCGTTATTTTTATAAAAGATAATTTCGTCATTTTCTAACTACGATAATACTTTCCGTCAGGGGGTCCACTAATGATTGTGCCATCGCATTTAATATTCCCCGATAAAAAGAATATTCCCCACCAAACTAATATTTATATAACAACTTGCTTACTTTGCAAAATTTATAAATATTACCCTTAACTATAACATTATATCAAATTAACCACCATAATAAATAAAAAATATTATAAGAAATTTAAATCTTTATTCATAAAATTTGGGGTCTCACAATCTCCCTCCTTATGAAATTTTTCCCTCAAAATTTACGTACGCACTGGTATGTCAAGAGGTGAGGATACTCGACTTCATTTTCAGATTCTAACTCTTGAGGTATAACCTTTCGAGTGTTGAATACGATCCTTCTTATCCAAGATTTTAACACGATCTCCTCATACGTTAAATCTTCCGCTATCTCGCCTAGTTCTAATTCAATAATGTGGTTCGGGTCATCCACATATTTACGTAACATCGATACGTGAAAAAACGTTATGAACACGCGCGACATACTTGGCGGTAAAACGAGTCTATAGCCACGTTCCTACTCGATCGAGGATTTCAAATGGGCCAATTAAATCGAGGGTTGAGATTTTCTCTTCATCATTCTTCGCTTCTAGAATAACGCCTTCTTGAACCTTCTTCTTCACATTCATCAGCTCCGGGTGTGTAGCTTGAGCGGCTTTTAACTTTATCGATTAAAGTCGATTCTACTCGTATATTCGTTATCTTCACGTGGGTCCCTAGAGTCTTTAACTCTATCTTCATCATTTGTAAGTTATACGAAATGGGTTTTTGTGTTAACAACATCGCACTCATAAACGCATACGATCTTCTACTCAACGCGTCAGCTACCACGTTCGCTTCTTCCACGATGATATTGAATGGTATGATCGTAATCTTCAATGCTCGAGCCAACGTCTTCGCGCACATTATACGCTCATTTTAGGTGAAGAAATATTTGAGGGTTTTAGAAATGGGTTTCAGATCGGGTCAATACAAAATTCGATTTCACGCCTAGGGTAGGCTAAGAAGTCTTCAAGAATACGTCAAGAAATTTATTAACAATAGAAATATCATTCAAAATCGTGACTCTCATCCAAGACTTGATAAGACGTCACATTGATATTCTATCAACTTGCCATCGTTATTCACGACGCCCCCATGGAAATTCTCGGCTTTGTGTATTCCAAGACTGGAAGTCACCAAATAAAGGCTCGGGGCTCTTTACTTATGGCTTGATATGACAATGATTGACTTTAGTGGTTTGGTTGCTTGAATTCACATAAAAAGTTGGTTAGAATATGAAAGCTAACAAACCTGAAAATAATTGAAAAGCATGATGAGTAGTTAACCAATCGATTCCTAAAATCACATCAAATGCAAGTATTTTCAAAGAGATAAGATCGACAGTAACGTGAAAGTGTCGATTTGAATAAAAACAAGATTTATAAACAAAGTGGAGGTAACGAAGGTTTCTCCTAACTGAGTTTCAACCGATAAGTCAAAGTCTAATTTCTCCCGAGTCAAATTTAAACATTGAACGCAACTAGGAGAAATAAAAGAATGGGTAGAACCAGTATCTAATAAGGTATAGACTTCGCAAGAGTTTATAATTAACTTACCCGTGATAACTTCGTTCGGGTTCTTGAGAAGTCAAAAAAACGCTCTCTTAAACTACTCATTTTGACTTGTTGGGACTACTGATTTGGTGAGTTGGACTTAACTTTTTATATAGAGTACATTCCACCCTTAATTGCTTTGTCACATTCCTCGATCCATGATTGAATCATTACTCTCCGATCCATATCGAATTGGGGTTCGACCGATTCTCGCATGTGGTAATTTTGAATTCGATGTTGGATTCTCCCAATTGTTGTCCAAAAAGCAAAATCCATTTCATCTATTTTGGGCCTTATCGATCGGACGCCTTTTTCTACAATATCTACGCGTCATATAAAGCAAGTTTTTTTTTTACCCACGCATCATCTATTCTCATTCATTCATTTTGTTTCTTCTTTCATCGTAACTTTGATCATAGCATTCTCGAGATTCAGCTCTAATATCTTATACTCGCCAAAGAGTGTTTTATTCAAGCATCGCACATCGGAAAACACAATTTTGAATTGTTACATCATTCTTTGCTTCCACGACCACCGCCATTCTTCACCGCGCTTCTAACTCATGAATACGATTTTGTAATTCTAAATTTTGATCATAAAATTCTTCTAATAAATTCTCCTCGTGTTCCTCTTCTTCCTCTTCTCTCATCTCTCCGCTACCTCTCGCAACTAGCTCTCGGTGCAAAACTATTAGTTCTTCACTCACCACGTAGATATCTCTAATTTCTTCTTCCATCGACATCACATTAACTCAAGTTAGTGATTAAAGGTGTCTCAACGGTCTCATTCACTCCATTGTTAACATTTTCAGCTGCCATTTTCAAACACTGCCACAAAACAAGGGTTAATTAACATATCACATATTATCCCTATACTCTGACCGACCAATTAAATACCAAATAAACTTAGGTAGGTCATACTAGCTGAAGGAATTCCCTGCCTCTCCCTCCTAGTTCTTGTTCTCACATCTCACCAGGATCATATCCCTAAGCTTTGATACCAACCGTGACGCCCCAAAATAGGTATACATCACCCATCTTGAGTCGCCAAATACATGGTACAAAATTCAAATACAACTTAATTATACAATAATGTAAAATACGACAAAACATAATCTAAGAGTTTAAACAAGAATATTGTCATCTAGATAATATCCACACTCAATGGAGTCCTCATTACAATTATTATCACACTATTTCATGTAATAGTGAGGACTACTAAAGCCATTTATCCGGACCATCACTCCATTCCCCGACTAGTCCCAACTATATTCTCATTTCCTCAAGAGAACAATGAAAGAAAGGGTGAGCTCAACTAGCCCAAGAAGAAATATTATGACTAAGATAATGCGTAATAAATTATCCTTAGCCTTCAACAAAGATAACAACCGATAGAATACAATAGACAACAAGTTTTAGATCAACAATCGCATGAAATAAGCAATCCATTAGAAGAGTCAAGTAGAGCATAAAATCTACTATCTTCTATGATTTAAAAGTTTTTCATCAACTTTATCGCCGAGACTCAAATTTTAATAAATAAATAAAATCGAATCATCCCCGCACTACGGCCAAGGATATTCATGTAATCATCAATGGTCATGATTATACCGAATAATCCTCGGTCATAATCATACCAACAATCGTCCATCAATGAACTACTATGTGCCAATGAGGACTTTTACCACATCATTCGTTACATTACGGCCATGATTATACCGAATAATCCTCGGTCATAATCATACCAAGTCCATCTACGCACGTAAGCCAAAGATGACTTTCATCACAATATAAGCAATGAGGATGATGACAATGACATAATAATTCAATAAAACAAGTTCAAGGATAAATTTTAAAGATTTATAATTTAATTTATCCGTAAATCAATAACGCCCAAATTGTCAACATGATATCGCTTTTGTAGAGTAAAATTCAAGAATAATATTCATGTACCAAAAATAATTTGATGAAAAAAGAAATATATTTTTGGGTGAATAAGATAGTGAATAGTATCTCGTGAATAGTACTTTGGGAATAGTACTTTTCGTGAATAGTACCCTAACATGATAAAAAGTGTCCCAAATACCCGAAAGTGAATAATAATAGAGTGAATAGTAATCGGGTGAATAGTAACCCATGAATAGTAACTCGTGAATAGTACTCTGGCAAAAAAATTAAATAATACTAGAGTGAATAATACCAGAGTGAATAGTAACCCGTGAATAGTAACTCGAATAGTAAAAAAAAATACCAAAGAAAATGATATTCCATGATGAGTACAAAAGAAATGATATCTCATACGAGTATAATAGAATATATGAAGCGTAAATCGAAATGGATTTTCACCGCCATGCAGTAATCCACGTAGACATATCATTTCCACAATTTAATAAAGAATGAATACGAAGGATCATTCACCATGCATGCGGTAATCCACACATATAAAAGTTATTCCAATGTAATAATAAAGAATGGAATAATGTAAGAATTCACCATGCATGCGATAGACCGCATGCATAAAAGTTATTCCAATGTAATAATAAAGAATAAAGAATGGAAAAAGTCACGAATCCGAATCCGCATGCATGTGATATTCAAAATGTAATAATAAAGAATGGAACCAGGTCATGCGTAATCCGCACGCATGCATGTGATATTCCAATAATAAATAATAAAGAATGGAATAACAACAGAATTCACCATGTGCATGCGATAGATCGACACAGATGCATAAAAGTTATTCCAATGTAATAATAAAGAATGGAATAATGTAAGAATTTCACCATGTATGCAATAGTAAAGACATGACAGTTATTCCAAAAGTTATTCCAAATAATAATAAAGAATGGAATAAAGAATTTCACCATGTAGTTATTCAAATAATAAAAATAATGGAATTCATGAATACGAAGAAAATAACTCTTACTATATAATAATAAGAATAATACCTCAAAAAGAAAATCGGATAATGGAATAGTGAGGTAGCGAGACTTCTTCTTTCTTCTCTCTATAATTTCTCTCTATAATAATTGCTCTATAGCTTTAGTGAATTGGTGAAAAATAATGAAAGAATGAGCTTCTATTTATAGGAAAATATAGTTTCGATAATTGCACATTTTGGGGCTCAAAATATTACAAAGATAATACCTTTCTCTTTTTCTTCATTTTTAATTTAGTCCGCAAGTATTATCAAACTTGCACCACCTCCCCTAATAGTAAATCATGTGAATCAATAGTAAATCATGTGAATCAATAGTTCTAAGACATGTGAAAAAATTAATTTATAGATATAGTACTTCCATCTATACCTCTATTTTTAACTTAGTCATGCAAGTATTATCAATCTTGCACCAACTCCCCTAATAGTAAATGAATGTGAATCAATAGTACACACATGTGAACAAATAGTTATAATCATGTGAATTAATAGCAATTAATTGCTCATTTATCCGGTTAATTACCCGATTGGTCAATATAACCTCCAGACATCAATTATTATCGAAATAAATGTCGATTTTCACTAACACTAATAATTCCAACACAATGGAACTATCAATTTCATCTTTAATCAACACGAACTTATTCATCATTAATATTATAATTCACAATATTTAACAACTGTGTCGCTCCCAGAAAGAGGGGCTTTTCGATAAGGATTTCTCCTTATCAAGCGCCGCAATTAGTGACCAAACCTCTCCTCGATGTAACTTCTAGACATCATCAATATTGCAAATAATAATATGAATAACTTTTGTCGTCTCAATTATTGATTTAATAATATAACATATTATGCAGATGATATCGTGACAATAATTGAATCAATAATACGAGAGATATGATGCAACAATTATCAGTAGTAATAATCGAGTATAACCGAGTGACTTCTTACGTAAGCATCAATAATCAATACCCGTGCTACTACGCAACCACGCCAGACATCGTACTTTTACTACCGGGTAGTTCAACAGCTTTTAATCTCAGAAACTTTCGCCGTTATTTTTATAAAAGATAATTTGTCATTTTCTTAACTACGACAATACTTCGTCAGGGGTCCACTAATGATTGTGCCATCGAATATTTAATATTCCCCGATAAAAAGAATATTCCCTTTCAAACTAATATTTTATAACAACTTCAATTTACATTTTGCAAAATTTATGGTAGATGATAAAACTTTTCAACCATAGTTGCAAAATAACAAGCAATCCATTAAAAGAGTCAAATTGACCATCAGATCTATTATCTTCTCCATGTTAAAAGTCCACCAATAATGTTTTATCCCTGTAACATCAATTAATAATTCATGTCCACAATCATATGAATAACTCATAATCATAATTGTGATTCTAAATTCCTCTTCGCACCCAGGACGAAGATAATTTTCATCACCTATCTTCACCTGAAACATCAAAAATCATGGTTATACCAATTTACAATTCCTGCTCATAATCATACTAATAAATTCATCTTTGCACTACGACCCAAAGATATTTATTAACAATTCATCTTTGCACCACACAGCCAAAGACATACAAATCAGTATTTTAGAAGCCGTGCAGTAGGCATGATATCTACTATCTTTTACAAATTAAAAGTGTATAATCAATATTTTATCGGTGAGACTCAGCTTAATAAATAATCCACATCATCGAATCATCCCTATACTACGGCTAAGGATATTCATGTAATCATCAATTGTCATGATTATACCGTAATAATTCCTAATTATAATCATACCAATAAGCATTTCATCAATGCACTACAGGCAAATGAGGACTTTACCACATCATCTATAACATTACGGGTCATGATTATACCTTATGATCCACGGTCATAATAATACCGATAAGCAGTTCATTTATGCATAAGCCAAAGATACTCATCAATTAATAGTTCATCTTTGCACGTAAGCCAAAGATATACAATCAGTAAAACCAATAATCAATAAATCATCTTTGCTTGCGCAAGCGAAGATGACTTTCATCATAATATAAGCTTGAGGATGATGACAATGATATAAGCATTAATCAAGCGAAATCAAAGATAAATATTAAAGACTTTAAATTTATCCGAGTTTAACAATATCCAAATTGTCAACACGATCTTTGCTTTGTGGAGTAAAATTCAAGAATAATATTCATGTACCAAAAATAATTTATACGAAAAAGAAATATATTTTTGGGTAAATAGTACCATGATAGTACCTATGAATAATACTTGGGGAATAAGTACCTCGTGAATAGTACCACAGCATGAAAAGTACCCCAAATACGAGAGTGAATAATATTCGGTGAATAATAATTTGGGTGAATAATAGCCGGTGAATAGTAACTCGTGAATAGTACTCAAAGCCAAAAAAGTGCCCCAAATACCCAAGTGAATAATACTAGAGTGAATAAGTAATGGGTGAATAGTAACCCATGAATTGTAACTCGTAAAAAAAATACCAAAGAAAATGATATTCCATAGCTAGTACAAAAGAAATGATATCTCATAATGCAGTATAATAGAATATACTTAAACCGCAAATGGATTTTCACCATGCCGTGCGGTAATCCAATGAGACAAATCATTTCCACAATTTAATAAAGAATGAATATGAAGGATCATTCACCATGCATCTTGATGATCCCACACGCACGAGTTATTCCAAGCGAGAATAATAAAGAATGGGATAACAAAAGAATTCACCGAGCATGCGATAGAAGCCTTGCGCAGACGAGTTATTCAACGAGAATAATAAATAATGGAACCAGTCGTCATGTAATCCACACGCATGAGAATATTCCAACAAAATAATAAAGAATGGAACTAGGTCATGCGTAATCCGCACAGACATGATATTCCAACAGAATAATAAAGAATGGAACCAGGTTATGCGTAATCCACACAGACAAGATATTCTAACATAATAATAAAGAATAGAATAACAAAAGAATTTCACCATGTATGCGGTAGTTCACATAGATACAGGTTATTCCAACATAATAATAAAGAATGGAATAAAAACCCTTACAGTATTGAAAGAAAATAACTCTCTTCATGAATACGAAAGAATAATACCCTTACTGATAATAATGATATCCCTTACCTCGGAAGAAGACTAGATCTTTGGAATAATGAAGTAGCGAGACTTTCGCTTCTATCTCTCTATAGTTTTCTCTCTATAATTTCTCTATAATAATTGCTCTTGTGAGACTTAGTGAATTGGTGAAAATAATGAAGGAATGAGCTTCTATTTATAGGAAAATATAGTTTCGATAATTACTTGCGTTTGGGGCTCAAAATATTTCAATTATAATACCTCCCTCTTTTTTTCATTTTAATTTAGTCACCGCAAGTATTATCAAACTTGCACCACCCCTAATAGTAAATCATGTGAATCAATAGTAAATCATGTGACTCAATAGTTCTAAACATGTGAAAAAATTAATTATAGTATAGTACCTTCAACTATACCTCCATTTTTAACTTAGTCATGCAAGTATTATCAATCTTGTACCAACTCCCTAATAGTAAATGAATGTGAATCAATAGTACACACATGTGAATAAATAGTTATAATCATGTGAATCAATAGCAATTAATTGCTCATTTATCAGATTAATTACTGGATTGGTCGATATAACCTCCGGACATCAATTATTATCGAAATAAATGTCGATTTTCACTAACACTAATAATTTCAACACAATAGAACTATCAATTTCATCTTTAATCATCACAAACTTATTCATTATTAATATTATAATTCACAATATTTAACTGACGGTCATTCTCGGGAAAGAGGAGCTTTTCGATAAGGATTTCTCCCTATCAGTGGCCTTGCAATTAGATTATACAACCTCTCCTTGATAGAACTTCTAGACATTGTCAATATTGTAAATAATAATATGAATAACTTTGTCATCTCAATTATTGATTTAATAATATAACATATTATACAGATGATGTAAAATTCTAAATTTTATGAATAAAGATTTAATTTTCTCAAAATATTTTTTCAAAATTATGGTGTGGATTTGAGATAATGTTATAGTTGTGGGTAATATTTATAAATTTTAAAAAGTATGCAAGTTGTTGTATAAAATTCGTTTGGTCGGAGAATATTCTTTTTGTCGGGGAATATCAAATGCGACCAAGCACAATCATTAGTGGACCCTACAACGGAATTATTATCGAATTGTGAAAGCAACAAAAATATTTTTATGAAAATAACAGGCGGAAGTTTTACGAGTTAAAACTATTGAACTACTTTCGGTAGTAAAAATACGATGTCTGGCGTGGTTGCATAGTAGTACACGGTATTAATTATTGATGCTTACGTGAGAAGTCACTTTCGGTTTTGTTCGATTATTACTTCTGATAATTGATGCATAGTATCTCACGTTATTTGATTTAATTATTGTCGATATTTTATATATTATTAAATTAATAATTGAGACGACAAAGTTATTAATATTATTATTTGCATTATTAACGATGTCTAGAAGTTCTGTCAAGGAGAAGTTTGGTCACCTAATTGCGCGCCAATAGGGAGAAATTCTTATTGGAAAGCCCTCTTTTTCCTGGGAATGACCTGGTCGATTAATATTGTGAATTATAATAATGATGATAAATGTTGTTAAATATATTGAGGTGTCTTTTTATGAAGTCACGGAAGTTTATATATATATATATATATGTATATTATATAAATTTTGTTTTATTAGTATTATTAATGTAATAAAAGCAGAAAAACTTTTTATATAAATCGAATACTTTTATAAAGTTATTTGTTTTATTAGACTATAAATAGAATATATTATATTACTATTATGCATAAGTGTTTTGCATAGTAAAATCTTTTTTATATAAAGCAGAATACTTTTATAAAGTTAATTATTTTATTAGACTATAAATAGAATATATTATATTCTATTATGCATAGTATTTTGCATAGTAAAATACATTTATATAAAAGCAGAATACTTTTATAAAGTTATTTGTTTTATTAGACTATAAATAGAATATATAATATTCTATTATCATGAAATGTTTGCATAAGTGTACTGATAGTGTTTGCATAGTAAAATCTTTTTATATAAAATAAAATACTTTTATAAAGTTATTCGTTTTATTAGATTATAAATAGAATATATTATATTTTATTTAAAAGATTTTGTTTTATTAGAATATTTTATTAATATTGCATAGTAAATCGATATGGACCGTCTCGTTTAAAAGTAAATCAACGGATTTGTTCATGAATTAATTCTTATTAGGTCCATTCTCATATAAATAAGCTCATTCCTTCATTATTTCTTACTGAATTCCTTTGAAACTCTAGAGAGAAACTATAGAGAGAGAAGAAGAAAAGTATTACGCTACTTCACTACTCCTATATCTAGTTTCTTCTAAGGTAAGGGATATTATTTGTTATACTCGTAAGGGGTATTATTTCTTTTCGTATTCATGATGAAGAGAACTTACATTATTCCACTCTTTATTATTCTCATTTGGAATAACTTTGTATATGTGAAGTACATACATGGTGAAATTCTTCTCTTATTCCATTCCTTATTATTACATTGGAATAACCTATATATCACAATACCGCGTATACATGGTCAAATTCTTACGTTATTCCATTCTTTATTATTACATTGGAGTAACTTTGTACATGTGGATTACCACATGCATGGTGAATGACCCTTAAGTATTCATTTCTTATTAAATTATGAAAATGATGCATCTACGTGGATTACCGTATGGCGGGTGAAAATCCATTCTTGCGATTTCATATATTCTATGATACTCATTTGGTTAAAATTTTGGCTTCTATACTCCACGAAATTAGTGAAATATCCTTGATATTTGCGCTTAATCCAGTATCATTTCATGAAAATATTCTTCTGATCATTCTTGAATTTTACTCCACAAAGCAGTATCATGTTGACAATTTGGACATTATTGAGTTCAGGATAAATTAACTTATAAATCTTTAAAATTTATTCTTGAACTTGTTTTATTGAATTATTATGTCATTGTCATCATCCTCATGCTTATCTTTGTGATGAAAGTCGACTTTGGCTTATCTTGTAGATGGACTTGGTATGATTATGACCAGGGATTATTCGGTATAATCATGACCTGCAATGTTATACATGATGTGTTAAAAGTCCTCATTGGCCTGTAGTGTATTGACAGATAGTTTTTGGTATGATTATGACCAGGGATTATTTGGTATAGTCATAACCATTGATAATTTAATGAATATCCTTGGCCCATAAAGCAGGGATGACTCGATGATGTGGTTTATTTATTAAGCTGAGTCTCAGCGATAAAAATTGATGAAAACATTTTTAAATCATAGAAGATAGTAGATATCATGCTCTACTTGATTCTTCTAATGGATTGTTTATTCCTCTGCAGTTAAACTTGATGTACATTATATTTTATCGGTTTAACATTGTTGAGGGCTAATGATAATTTATTACGCATTATCTTAGTCATAATATATCTTATTGGGCTAGTTGAGCACACCCTTTTTTTCCTTTATTCTCTTTAGGAAATGAGAATATATTTGGGGACGAGTCGGGGAGCGGAGTGACGGTCGAGATGATAGCATTAGTAATCCTCACTATTACATTAAATAAGTGTGACAATAAATGTAATGAGGACTCCTTTGAGTGTGTATATTGTCTAGATGACAATATTCTTATTAAAACTCTCGGTTTATGTTTTGTAAGTATTTTACGACTATTGTATAATTAAGTTATATTTGAATTTTGAACCATGTATCTAGCGTCTCACGATGGGTGATGTATACCTATTTTGGGGGCGTCACAGTTGGTATCAAAGCTTAGAGATATGATCCCTGGCTGAGATGTGAAACAAGAACTAGGAGGGGAGAGACGGGGAATTCCTTTGCTAGTATGACCTACCTAAGTTTATTTGGTTTTTAATTGGTTGGTCAAAGTATAGAGATAATATGTGATATGTTAATTAACCCTTGTTTTGTGGCAGTGTTTGAAAATGGCATCCGAAAATGTTGAGATAAGCAATGAAGCACATGAGATCGTTGAGTCACCAATGATTAATACCCAGGATAATGTGCAACAGGAAGAAAATAATCCTCAGGTAAATAACAACAACGATCAAATAATGAACGATGAGATGTTCAGAGGCTTTATGCAATTCATGCAACATCAGGTAAGAGAGACTCCTGTTCAAAATATAGGTGGAAATAATGGCAACCCACGATTCGATCACCGTCATGATTCAAAAAAGCTGGGACCACCGGAGTTTTTAGGAAAGCGGAACCATGAAGGCGAGAGGCGATGGTTAAACCGGATCACCAAGATATTTGATGTCTTGGGATGCTCAGGAGCAAAGGTTCTCTTTGCCACCTTTATGTTGCGTGAAGAAGCGATTCTTGGTGGGAATTTGTAAAGCATTACTTGACTAACGCATTCAAGATGTCTTGGGAGAAGTTCCAAAAGCTTCAACGACAAGTACTTTCCGAAAGTATTCGTCACATGAAGGAGGTGGAGTTTATCAAGTTGGAGCAAAATAATATAACAGGTGTCGCAATACGAGGCTAAATTTACTGAGTTATCCCGGTTTACATCCCATTTGGTGCGATAATGAGGAGGCGAATGGCGAATGTTTTAAGAGGTTTGAAACCCGATATACGTCGATACCTCATTTCTCACAAACTTTGTTTATATTCGGATGTTGTGAATAGGGCTCAATTATTGGAGTAGCGATAATGAAGTCGAGACAACTAAAAAGCTGACGACCAACAACACGATAATAATCGTACTTGGCAAGCGACCATTGGAACAATGATAACCATCATGGGGAAATAATCATGCTAAGAATGGTGACCATTTCATAGTGGTAATCATGGCTAAGATAATAGAAGTGGAAATTTCAAAGAGAAGGTTCAATAATGATGGAAAGACGGAAGGACCGACCCGTTTCAAAAGGAAGGAGAATGGCCGTTAGGTCGTATGTTACAAATGCGAGAGAGGGAGGGACACATCGGTCAAAGCGTGCATGCAGCCAGGTCAAAGCGTGTTTCAATTATGGAAGAAGGTCACCTAGCCCGAATTTTGTCATGCACCAAAATCAAGTCCGGTGGGAAGGTGGCTCCAAAAAGCGGATATGGACAAAACAAAGTTCGGTGGTTTTCGGGGAGGCGTTTTTCATGACTTCTCAAAAGCGAGTAACCGAACAAAGTTAGCACGGGTTAGTTAATTATAATTTTGTGAAGTCTATACCTTATTGAATCTTTGGTTCTACCCATTCTTTTTATATCTCTTGCTTGCGCTCAACGTTTAAATTTGACCCCAAAGAAGTTAGACCTTGACTTATTGGTTTGAAACTTCGTTAGGAGAAACCTTCGTTACTTGTGCTATCCCAAGTCTTGGATGAGAGTCATAGTTTTGAATGATATTTCTATCTTTAAGAAATTTCTTAACGATTCATGAAGACTTCTTGGCCTACCCAGGCGTGAAATCAAATTTTGTATTGACCCAAAGATAAAAATCCCATTTCTAAAACTTTAAATATTTCTTCAACTAAAACGAGCGTAACATGCGCGCTTAAAGAGCGTTGGCTCGAAATTTGTTGAAGATTACGATCATACCATTCAATCTTTGTAAGACCCCAACTTTTATGAATAAAGATGAATTTTTTATAATTATCATTTTTAAATATTATGGAATGAATTTGATATAATGTTATAGTTGTGGGTAATATTTAGAAATTTTGCAAAATCACGTGAGTTGTTTATAATATTCGATTGGTTGGGGAATATTAGCGATACGCAACAACCTGATCGTTGGTGGACCCCTAGCGAAATTATTGTTGGATTGAGAAAATGACAAAATATTTTTATGAAAATAACGGCGGAAGTTTTCTGATTAGCTTTGTTGAAACACACGGTGTTAAAAATACGCGTGAATCTGGCGTGGTTGCGTAGTAGTACTGGCGGTATTAATTATTGATACTTACGTGAGAAGTTACTCGATTTTGTTCAATTATTGCTTTAGTAATTATTGCATAGTATCTCGCGTTAATTGATTCAATTATTGTTGATATTTTATATTGAGATGGCGAAGTTATTAATATTATTATTTGCAATATTAACGATGTCTAAAAATTACGCGAGGAGAGGTTTGGTCACCTAATTTGCGCATGATAGGGAGAAATTCTTATTAGAAAGCCCCTCTTTCACAGGAGCGACCTAGTCGATTAATAGTGTGAATAATAATAATGATGATGAAGTTTTATTTTATTAGTATTATTAATGTAATAAAATAGAAAAACTTTTTATATAAAAGCAGAATACTTTTATAAAGTTATTACGTTTTATTAGGCTAATAGTAAAATCTTTTTTATATAAAAGCAGAATACTTTTTATAAAGTTATTCGTTTTATTAGACAATAATTAGAATATATTATATTTTATTATGCATAGTGTTTTGCATAGTGCTGCGTAGTGTTTGCGTAGTAAAATCTTTTTAAAAGTTATTCATTTTATTAGATTATAAATAGAATATATTATATTTTATTGTAAACCAATCTGGACCGTCGGGTTTAAAGTAAATTGATGCAGATAGTTCATGGATTAGTTCTTATTAAATCTATTCTTCTATAAATAGAAGCTTATTCCTTCATTATTTCTTACGAATTCACTTTGAAACTCTAGAGAGAGAAAGCGTAGAGAGAATTATTCTTCTATCTTGGCGTATTTCTTTAGCGTTTAAGAAAGCTTTGAGCGTAGTGCAAGTTTCTTCAAGTATATCCCCCTACTGTAGTTGAGTACTCTTCTTTATAAGGTAAGGGTATTATTATTATTTTCATATTCATGAAGAGAACACATTATTCCATTCTTTATTATTCTATTGTAATAACTTTGTATCGTGGTCTACCCTATACTTGGTGATTTCATTTGTTATTCCATTAGTTATTATTACATTTGGAACATCACATGCATGCGTTATTACTGGGGGACTGGTTAAAATCTTTATTATTCGATGAAATATCATCTGTATGCATGCGTTTTTCGTTGGACTGATTACATTATTTATTATTACATTGGAATAAACTTATATATGAAGTACCACATGCGTGGTGATTTATGTTGTTATTCCATTATTTATTATTACATTGGAATATCACATCGGTGCGTATTACACCGACACTGGTTAAGATTATTTATTATTTTGTTGGAATAACTTTCATCATCTGTAATCTGCATGCGTGGTGATTTCTTTTGTTATTCCATTCTTTATTATACTCGGTTGGTTAAAGTTTTGACTTTTATACTCCATGAAATTGGTGGAATATCCTTGATATTTACGCTTCATCGATATCTTTTCGTGGAAATATTCTTACGAGTATTCTTAAATTTTACTCTACTAAAGAAGTATCGTGTTGACAATTTAGGCGTTATTAGTTCTGAATAAATTAATTCTTGAACTTATTTTTATTGAATTCTTATATCATTGTCATCATCCTCATATTTATATTTTGTTGAAAGTCATACATGGTTTTGTGGTGCATAGATGGACTTGGTATGATTATGACTGAGGATTATTGATTGTAATCATGACCATAATATTACAAATGATGTGGTAAAAGTCCTCATTGGCGTAGTGCATTGATGGACAGGTTGTTGGCATGATCATGACTATTGATGAATACACGAATATCTTTGGCCGTAGTGCGTGGATAATTTGTGGTTGTGATACTAATGAATATCCTTGGTAGTAGTGCGGGGATGATGTGGATTATTTATTAAAATTTGAGTCCGGCGATAAAAGTGATGAAAACCTTTTAAATCATAAAAGATAGTAGATTTTATTCTCTACTTGACTCTTTTAATGGATTACATGTTCCTCTGTGATTAAACTTGTTGTCTATTGTATTTTATCGGTTTAACCTTTGTTGAAGACTAATGATAATTTATTCTACATTATCTTAGTCGTAATATTTCTTCTTGGGCTAGTTGAGCTCACCCTTTCTTTCTTTTGTTCTCTTAAGGAAATGAGAGCGTGGCGGGACTAGTCGGGGAGCAGTGACGATCCGGATGATAGTATTAGTAGTCCTCACTATTACATTAAATAGTGTGTTAATAAATGTAATGAGGACTTATTTTGAGAGTGGATATTGTATACAGAAGACAATGTTTGTATTAAAACTCCTGACTCTCTTGTTGTATATTTAAGATTGTATTTGTATTCTGTACCATGTATTTGGCGACTCAGAATAGGTGATGTATACCTATTTTGGGGGCGTCACAAATACCATCGTAGAAAAGTGAACGTGGTAGCTGAAAAGTTGAGTAGAAGATCGTATGCGAGTGCGAATATACGAACTTACGTGAAGATAACGAATATATGATTAGAAGCAAGCTTTTAGTCGATAATGCTAAAGTTGCTTAAAGCTACTGGAATCTTGGTGATGAATGTGAAGAAGAAGGTTGAGAGGCGTTATTTTAAAAGCAAGAGTTCTTTGAAGAGGAAAATCTCAACCCTCGATTTAATTGGCCCATTTGAAATCCTCGATCGAGTAGGAACTGTGGCCTATAGACTCGTTTTATCGCCAATTATATCGCGTGTTCATAACATTTTTAACGTATCGATGTTACGTAAATATGTGGACGACCCAAACCACATTATTAATTTAGAAACCAGGACGAGATAAGCGGATAATTTAACGTATGAAGATGTACTGTTAAAATCTTGAAATATATTTTGCGCTCAAAGGTTATACCTCGAGAGTTAGAATCAATGAAGTGTCCTCATTTGTTCGGATACAGTAATATCGCGTCGTAAATTTCGAGGGAGAAATTTCATAAGGAGGGAGATTGTAAAATCCCAAATTTTACGAATAAAGATTTAATTTTCTCAAAATATTTTTTCAAAATTATGGCGTGGATTTGAGATAATGCTATAGTTGTGGGTAATATTTATAAATTTTGAAAAGTATGCAAGTTGTTGTATAATATTCGTTTGGTGGGGAATATTCTTTTTATTACGGGGAATATCCGATGCTGATGCGACGACATTAATCATTAGTGGACCCCCAATAGAATTATTATTGGATTTGAAAACAACAAAAATATTTTTATGAAAATAACGGCGAAAGTTTTATCGTTAAAAGCTGTTGAACTATTCGATAGTAAAAATACGAATGTCTGGCGTGGTTGCGTAGTAGCGCACGGTATTGATTATTGATGCTTACGTGAGAAGTCACTTTCGGTTTTGTTCAATTATTGCTATGATAATTCTTTGCATAGTATCTCAAGTTATTTGATTCAATTATTATCAATATTTTAAATATTAATAAATCAATAATTGAGGCGACAAAGTTATTAATATTATTATTTGTAATATTAACGATGTCAGAAGTTACATCGAGGAGAGGTTTGGTCACCTAATTAGCGGCTTGATAGGAGAAATTCTTATTGGAAAACCCTCTTTCACGGGAGCGACATTGGTCGATTAATATTGTGAATTATAATAATGATGATAAATGTTGTTAAATATATTGAGGTGCCTTTTTATGAAGTCATGGCGATTATATATATATATTATATATAAAATCTTTTTATATAAAATAGAATACTTTTATAAAGTTATTTGTTTTATTAGACTATAAATAGAATATTATATTCTATTATGCATAATGTTTTGCATAGTAAAATCTTTTTATATAAAAGAGAATACTTTTATAAAGTTATTTGTTTTATTAGACTATAAATAGAATATATAATATTCTATTATGCGTAAAGTTTTGCATAGTGCTGCGTAATGTTTGCATAGTAAAATCTTTTTATATAAGTAATACTTTTATAAAGTTATTCGTTTTATTAGATTATAAATAGAATATATTATATTTTATTTAAAAGATTTTGTTTTATTAGAATATTTTATTAATATTGCATAGTAAATCAATATGGACCGTCCGTTTAAAAGTAAATCAAAAACTGAATTTTTTAAATTCTTAAAAGAATTTCCTTTATTTATTATTTTGAAATAGTAAGGGTTGATTTGATTATATGTTTCTGGAGGTAAGGGATATTATTTGTTGTAATCGTATGGGTATATTTTTCGTAAAATAAGCAGTGGAAATTTTTTATAAAAAAAATATTTATTATTTTGTTAAGGGGGAATTATGTGGATAGTTTGGTAAAATCATAAATATTTGGAATAGTGGTTATAAAATATTCATTTTTGTAAGGGAATATTACGTTTGGTGCGTGGAATATTAAAATGGGAATATTAAATGACAGACTTGACCATATAATGGGCCCATGCTTGAAGCGATTGGATGAAGAAAGCGACAAATATAAGTTGGTTAAAAATAACTTGGCGTAGTTATTCTGAATTAAAGGCATTGGAATACGGTGGTTAAAATCTGATGTCTGGCGTGGTTTACGCATTAGTACGGTATTACCTGATATTGTTGAATTATTGATTAAATACGTGAGATGGCTTTACTCGATAATTTTCCACGGTGAATTCTTATTCGATATTTTATTTTATTGATTGATAATTCTTTGCGTTGATATTTTATATTATTGTTGTTCGATAATTGTCACTTTGCCACGATATTTCCATTATCGGATCAATAATTCATATTATTTGAATAATATTATTAGATAACATTATTGGCAATGTCTAGAAAGTTACATCTAAGGAGAGGTTTGGTCACCTAATTGCGCGCCCGATGAGGAGAGATCCTTATTGGAAAGCCCCTGCTCACTGAGGAGCGGCTGGTTGTCATAATTGTGATTACGTAATATTATTTGTGAATAATTAATTATTGATTTATATGATAAGAAATATTTATTTATAAATGATGGATTTATTTTTTTATGTGGTTATAATTGAATGATTTAATGTTGAGGTGTTTTATCGATAATTTTATCGGATTGGAGGTATTAAAAATCAAATCGGTATTTTGACGATATATTGCGTGAGTTATAATTTTTAATCAAATAGTTGGATCGTTGTAATTTTTGGATATGTTATACATACATAAGTTGAGTATATGTCCACAAATTTTGAGCGAATTAAAAATGCACGAATGATTTGTTGTGAATTTTAAGAGGTGTCGGATTAGGAAATTGGGTTTATAATTGATTTTGGTGGAAAATTCTAGAATTGAGTGGGCCCCACTTGTGGTTGGTGAAGAAATGTGCTGAATTTTATTTCAAATGTGGTGGGTGGCAATAGTAGCGGTAAAAGCCATCGGTAGTGGTCGAAATGCTGCTTGGTGGGGCTAACATTTTCTATAAATAGAAATTTAAGTTAGAATTGAAAATCACACGAGAAACAAAGTTTTCTCTCTTTCTCTCTCTATATTATCGAGTGTATTTTGTGAGTATTTTAGATATACTTTGAGTATTGTTAGGCGGTCTGCAAGTTTCCTTTGACACTATACTCCAGGTTTTTCAACTAGAAATTGATTCTTTCGAGGTAAGGGATGTTATTTTCTTCTCGAATGATATTATTTCTTGATATCATTATCTTTGAAATATTGGTTGGTACTTTTTATCAAATTTGGAACTTTTTCATGTCGGGTTCTTATTCATGAGTTTCTTATTCACGAGTTACTATTCATGAGTTACTATTCACGATTCTTATTCACAGTCTTATTAAATGAAGCGTGAAGATGTTTTTTTTGTGGATTTCTATCTTTGGGTGTGAGTTTCTATTCACTTATACGGCTTTATTCACATTATCTGACCTTTATTCACGAATCTGGCACTATTCATAGAAAAATGAAAAATTTTCTTTTCGTCCAAAATATCTAATACGGATACTAGCTTTGATTGTATCCGTGTTTTGATCATTCTTGAATTTTACTTCACTATGATTATTTATGAAGTATTTTTGAACTCGGATTGTTAAAAAAATGCTTAATCCATAATATTTGTCATTTTGTTTCCTTTGGATTCGTTTCTTTAAAATATTTTCATCATCCTCGGTCTTAAATGATGATATTATTGAATATCTTTGGCTGTAGTGCAAAGATGAATGATTTTCGAAGAATATCTTTGGCTGTAGTGCTGAAGATGAATGATTCGAAGAATATCTTTGGCACCATAGTGCAAGATGAGCAGGTGTTTAAATGAACATGACAATTGGCGATGAATATCTTTGGCTGTAGTGCAAAGATGAGCAGTGTTTAAATGAACATGGTAGGTGATGAATATCTTTGGCCTTTAGTGCAAAGATGAGCAGTGTTGAGATGAACATAATGGAGATTGATGAATATCTTTGGCTGTAGTGCAAAAGATGAATATTTGATTTGAGATGAATATTGATTGATGTTACTGAGGATAAAATATTGATGATGAATTTATTAAATTCATAGATTATAGTAGATTTCATTCTCTACGTAACTCTTATGAATTATTATTTCCATTGCGAATATTGATGCGAAACTTGTTGTACATTGTATTACATCAGATTTTTCCTGTTGGAGACTAACGATAATTTGTTGTATATTATCTTAGTCATAACATTCTTCTTGGGCTAGTTGAGCTCACCCTTTTCCTTGTTGTTCCATTTTTCTTCTCGGGAGGCGAGAATGTAGCGAGTCTTAGTCGGGGTATGGAATGAAGGTTTAGAGAGAGTTGTTTAGTAGTCCTCACCATTATTGTAAAATAATGTATCAATAAATGTGATGAGGATTTATTTGAGTATAAATATTGTCTAGAAGATAATATTTGTATTTAAACTCACATTTTATTGTTGTGATAATAAAGTTGTAGTTGTTTACATACCATGTATTTGGCGACTCGAGAATGGGTTGGATGGAATGGACCTATTTTGGGGGCGTCGCGGTTGGTATCGAGCTTAGGGATATGATCTCTGGCGGAGATCGGGGAATAGAACTAGGAGGGAGGATGGTAAATCCTTTGCTAGTGTGTCCTACTAATCTTATTTGTTAGTTGGTCGGTATATAGGGATATTATGTGATTGATTTCCTTAATTAACCCTTGTTTTATAATGATAATTGAGAATGTCGGTGAGAATATTAATAGTGGTGTAAATGAGGCCAGTGGAGATGCATGTACTTAATAACGAGGAGAGCGTCAGCAGTGGCAATGTACCTCTTGTGAATAACACCTTGAAGGCGGATGATGAGCGAGGGGATGTTTAGAAGCTTTTTGCGGTTCATGCAAAATCGACGAGGAGACTCGTGTTCAAAATCTGAGGAGGAGATGATAGCGATTCACGGGTGGTCACTGACCCAAGCAGTTGAAGTTGGGACCACGAGTGCAGGGAAAGCGAGATCCGATCATGGCGGAAACATGGGTCAAGCAAATTGCAAGATATTCGATGTCTTGGGATGCGAAGAAGCGAAAGTTCCATTCGCTACTTTTATGTTAAAGTGGCGAGGCGGATTCGTGGTGGAATCGTAAGCGTACCCATTCATTTGACTTTCGGCATATCGTAGGGAGCGTTTGAAGCAGTTCAATGACAAGTACTTCCTGAAAGTATTACGTCGTATGAAGGAAGTGGAGTTTATTAGATTGGGCGAGAATAACGTGGCGGTGTCCCCAAAGTCTGGCGAAGTTAGCGGAGTTATCGAGTTTGCACCTCATTTGGTGGAGAATGAGGAGCGTATAAGCGCGGATGTTTACGAGAGGTTTGAAACCGGCATCGTCGGTATCTCATTTCTCATAAATTTTCTCTCTACCGGATGTTGTAAGCAGAGGCTCGGTTGTTAGGCGAGATACTTGAATACGTTCAATGAGGGACCATAACCGAGGATCATACCAAAGATAGAGTCATCGAATAGCGATAACCGGTGGAGAAAGAAGAATACGGACAAAGGCGGTAACCACTCTGGTGGTAATCGTGGCCATGAAAATAGAAGAAGCGAGTTGGGAGGAGATTTTAAAAAGAGATTCAACAACGACCGTGTGAAGGCGTCGGCGCCCGATGTGGCTGGTTCAAGGGAGGAGAAAGACCACCGGTCGTATGTTATAAATCACGGGAAGAGGGACATATCATTGCCCAAGCGCCCTAGCAGTTTAAGGTATGCTATAATTGTGGAAAAGAAGGACATATCGCTCGAGATTATGCGATATCGAAACCGATCCGGTGGGAATGGTGACTCAAAAGGATGTCAAGAAAAGTCGAAGTCGGCGATTCACGGAAGGCGTTTGTCGTGGCCGGTCAAAATCGAGGAACACGACGAAGTTAGCGGGTTAGTTAATTATAAATTCTTGCGAAGTTTATACCTTACTTGAATCTGGGTTCTACCCATTCTTTTATCTCTCTTGCTTGCGCTCAGCGTTTGAACTTGACTACGGAGAAATTAGACTTTGACCTATTTATGGAGACTCAGATTAGGAGAAACTTTCATTACATCCGTTGTTTAAAAATCTTGTTTGATTCAAGTTGGCACCATTACCTTACACATTGACCTTATCTCTTTAAAGATACTTGCTTTTGATGGGATTGATTGGTTAACTACTCGTACGTACCAAAATTGATTGCTTTTGTAAGGTTGTTAGTTTTCATATTCCTAAGCAACTTTGTTATTGAACTCAAGCGATCAAACCATTGTAGTCAAACATTTTCATATCAAGCCATGAAGTCATTCGTTTATTACGGATGTCGAATTTTCTTAGTCCGTGTTATGGATTTGAATAAAGACACGTCGATTTGAATAATATTCTTGTTGTTATTGATTTTCTGGCGTATTTTACGAAGAATTTCTTGGCTTACTCCAAGCACGATATTAAATTTTGTATCGACTTTGAACCGGTACAAAACTCATTTCTAAAATCTCATATCGAATGGCTCTATTGAACTTGAGAGTTAAAAATTCAACTATAAATTTGGTACTGAGCCTTTATCTTGTGACTTCCTTTGTGGAATTCACTAAGCGAGACTCTCTGTGGGGACGTCATATTAGATGCGATAGTAAAGCGATAGGTGTCATTGTGACGTCTTTATCAAGATTGGGATATGAGTCGCGGTTGAGAAAGCAACCTAAGTCGATGTCGAAATCGTAGCTTTTCTGAGGCTTAGTTGGTTATTATCGGAGATTCGTTGAAGGATATTCTCGAATCGCTATTCCATTATCGTGGTGACTCGTAGAGATACAAAATTCAAATGGAGCGAGGAATGTGGGAAGAGCTTGAAGAACTCGAGAGGAGACTCATTTTTCGTACGTATTACGACCATGCCATCTGGAAAAGCGAGCGTGGTAGGTGGCGTGTTGAGTAGAAGATCGTATCTGAAATCTGAGTACGATATTGTCAAAGACTAATTTCGTATAATTTACAAATAATAGAGATGGAGATGAAAACTCTAGGTACCCGCGTGATGATATCTGATGCGTGATGATATCTGAGTATAATCGACTTTAATCGATAAAGTTAAAACATTGAGCTACACACCGGGTGATGAATTTGAAGAAGGAGGTCAAGAAGTTGTTATTTTAAAAGCGAGAATCGGTGAGGTGAGGAAAGCTCGAACCTTGATTTATTAATCCATTTGAAATTCTCGATCGAATAGGGCGTGGCCTATAGACTTTCGTTTACCACCAAGTATGACGGCGTGTTCATAGCGTTTTCACGTATCGATGTTACGTAAATATGTGGACGACCGAAACACGTCATTGAGTTAGAAGCAGGACGAGATAGTAGAAGACTTAACGATTTGAGGAGGTACTGTCAAGATATTGAATAGGAAAGAACATGTCCTATGTCAGAGGTTATACCACAAGTTAAAGTTTTGTGGAGAAACCATGCTTTATTGAGGAAATGACACGGGAGTTGGAAGCGAAAATGAAAGCGAGGTATCTTTACCTTTTGAAAACACCAGTGCGTCACGTCGATTTCGAGGGACGAAATTTCATAAGGAGGAGGTTGTAAGACCCAGAAATTTTTTAAATAAAAAGGAATTTCCTTTATTTATTATTTTGAAATAGTAAGGGTGGATTTGATTAATGTGGATAGTTATGGGTAAAATCATAAATATTTCAAAATAAGCAAGTGGTTATAAAATATTCATTTTTGTCGGGGAATATTCGTTTGGGTCGTGGAATATTAAATCTTTGTCGGGGAATATTAAATGCGATGGCCTTGACCGTGTGTGGGGCCCATGTGCGGAAAGCGATTGGATGAAGAAAGCGACAAATATAAGTTGGTTAAAAATAACAGGCGTAGTTATTCACAGAATTAAGGCATTGGAATACCCGGTGGTTAAAATACGATGTCTGGCGTGGTTGCCGCGATAGCTGCGGTATTTACTGCAGTATTGTTGAATTATTGATCCTTACGTAAGAAGGCCTTTACTCGATAATTTTCACGGTGAATTCTTGTTGATATTTTATTTTATTGATTGATAATTCTTTGCGTTGATATTTTATATTATTGTTGTTCGATAATTGTCCGGTGCATGTATTTCCATTATCGGATCAATAATTCATATTATTTGAATAATATTATTAGATAACATTATTGGCAATGTCTAGAAAGTTACATCGAGGAGAGGTTTGGTCACCTAATTGCGCGCCCGATGAGGAGAGATCCTTATTGAAAGCCCCCTCTTTCTGAGGAGCGGCTGGTTGTCATAATTGTGATTACGTAATATTATTTGTGAATAATTAATTATTGATTCATATGATAAGAAAATTTATTTATAAATGAATGATTTATTTGTTTTATGTGGTTATAAATGAATGATTTAATGTTGAGGTGTTTTATCGGTAATTTTATCGGATTGGAGGTATTAAAAATCAAATCGGTATTTTTGAGACGATATATTGCGTGAGTTATAATTTTTAATCCAAATAGTTGGATCGTTGTAATTTTTGGATATGTTATACATACATAAGTTGAGTATATGTCCACAAATTTTGAGCAGATTAAAAATGGCACGAATGATTTGTTGTGAATTTTAAGAGGTGTCGGATCGGAAATTAGGTTTATAATTGATTTTGGTGGAAAATTCTAGAATTGAGTGGGCCCCACTTGTGGTTGGTGAAGAAATGTGCTGAATTTTATTTCAAATGTGGTGGGTGGCAATAGTAGCGGTAAAGCCATGAGGTGTGGTCAAGTGCGCTTGGTAGGCTAACATTTTCTATAAATAGAGGGCTAAGTTAGAATTGAAAATCACACGAAACAAAGTTTTTTCTCTTTCTCTCTCTATATTATCGAGCGTATTTTGTGAGTATTTTGAGTATACTTTGAGTATTGTTAGCGGTCTGCAAGTTCCATTGACACTATATAGCCTTTCCTTAGAAATCTTGATTCTTTGAGGTAAGGGATGTTATTTTCTTCTCGAATGATATTATTTCTTGATATCATTATCTTTGAAATATTGGTTGGTACTTTTTATCAAATTTGGAACTTTTTCATGTATGGGGTTACTATTCATGAGTTCTTATTCACGAGTTACTATTCATGAGTTCTTATTCATGAGTTCTTATTCACGAGTTCTTATTCACGAGTACTATTCATGAAGCGTGAAGATGTTTTTTGTGGAATTTCTATCTTTTGGTGTGGGAGTTACTATTCACGTATACGGCCTTTATTCGCATTCTGACCTTTATTCACGAATCTGGCACTTATTCATAGAAAAATGAAAATTTTTCTTTTAAGTCCAAAATATCTATTACGGATACTAGCTTTGATTGTATCCATGTTTTGATCATTCTTGAATTTTACACCCACTATGATTATTTATGAAGTATTTTTGAACTTGGATTGTTTAAAAGAATCCGAATCCATAATCCTTGTCATTTTGTTTCCTTTGGATTCGTTTCTTTAAAAATATTTTCATCATCCTCGGTCTTAAATGATGATATTATTGAATATCTTTGGCTTTGTAGTCTAAAGATGAATGATTTCGAAGAATATCTGTAAAGATGAATTGAAGAATATCTTTGGCACGTAGTGCAAAGATGAGCAGGTGTTTAAATGAACATAATGGTGATGAATATCTTTGGCACATAGTGCAAAGATGAGCAGTGTTTAAATGAACATGGCCAATGATGATGAATATCTTTGGCCTTTAGTGCAAGAAGATGAGCAGTGTTGAGATGAACATGGAGTAGATTGATGAATATCTTTGGCTTTGTAGTGCAAAGATGAATATTTGATTTGAGATGAATATTGATTGATGTTCTGAGGGGATAAAATATTGATGATGAATTTATTAAATTCATAGATTATAGTAGATTTCATTCTCTCGTAACTCTTCTATGAATTATTATTTATTTTGCGAATATTGATGCGAAACTTGTTGTCTATTGTATTCTATCAGATTTTTTCCTGTTGGAGACTAACGATAATTTGTTGTATATTATCTTAGTCATAACATTCTTCTTGGGCTAGTTGAGCTCACCCTTTTCCTTGTTGTTCCATTTTTCTTCTCGGGAGGCGAGAATGTAGCGAGTACTAGTCGGGGTATGGAATGAAGGTTCTAGAGAGAGTTGTTTAGTAGTCCTCACCATTATTGTAAAATAATGTATCAATAAATGTGATGAGGATTTATTTGAGTATAAATATTGTCAGAAGATAATATTTGTATTTAAACTCACAGATTTTATTGTTGTGATAATAAAGTTGTAGTTGTTTACGTACCATGTATTTGGCGATTTCGAGAATGGGTTGGATGGAATGGACCTATTTTGGGGTCGTCACAACTTCATTATTCCATTCTTTATTATTACATTGGAATAACTTTTGTATATGTGAATCCGCATACATGGTGAAATTCTTCTCTTATTCCATTCCTTATTATTACATTGGAATAACTTTGTATATGCAATCTCTAGCATAAATGGTCAAATTCTTCATTATTCCATTCTTTATTATTACATTGGAGTAACACTTTATGTGGATTACCACATCCATGGTGAATGACCTTTAGTATCCATTTCTTATTAAATTATGAAAATGATGCATCTACGTGGATTACCGTATGGCGGGTGAAAATCCATTCGGTGATTTCATATATTCTATGATACTCATTTGGTTAAAATTTTGGCTTCTATACTCCATGAAATTAGTGGAATATCCTTGATATTTGCGCTTCATCTAGTATCTTTTCATGGAAATATTCTTACGTGCATTCTTGAATTTTACTCCACAAAGCAAAAGATTATGTCGTGTTGACAATTTGGACATTATTGAGTTCGGGATAAATTAACTTATAAATCTTTAAAATTTATTCTTGAACTTGTTTTTATTGAATTCTTATGTCATTGTCATCATCCTCATGCTTATATTGTGATTAAAGTCATCTTTGACTTACGTGCATAGATGGACTTGATATGATTATGATCAGGGATTATTCGGTATAATCATGACCTGCAATGTTATACATGATGTGTTAAAAGTCCTCATTGGCCTGTAGTGTATTGACGGACAGTTTTTGGTATGATTATGACCTGGGATTATTCGGTATAGTCATGACCATTGATAATTTAATGAATATCCTTGGCCCGTAAAGCAGGGATGACTCGATGATGTGGTTTATTTATTAAGCTGAGTCTCAGCGATAAAAATTGATGAAAATATTTTTAAATCATAGAAGATAGTAGATATCATGCTCTACTTGACTCTTCTAATGGATTGCTTATTCCGCTGCAATTAAACTTGATGTCTATTTTATTTTATCAGTTTAACATTGTTAAAGGCTAATGATAATTTATTCTGCATTATCTTAGTCATAATATTTCTTACTGGGCTAGTTGAGCTCATCTTTTCTTTCACTGTTCTCTTCAAGAAATGAGAATATAGCTGGGACAAGTCGGGGAAGGGAGTGACAGTCCAGATGATAGCATTAGTAGTCCTCGCTATTCTATTAAATAGTGTGACAATAAATATAATGAGGACTCCTTTGAGTGTGGATATTGTCTAGATGACAATATTCTTATTAAAACTCTCAGTTTATGTTTTGTTGTATTTTACACGACTGTTGTATAATTAAGTTGTATTTGAATTTTGTACCATGTATCTGGCAACTTAAGATGGGTGATGTATACCTTTTTTGGGGGTGTCACGGATGATCTTTGTGATAATAATTGAATCAATAATATGAGAGATATGATGCAACAATTACTGTAGCAATAATTGAGTATAATCGAGTGACTTTTTTACGTAAGCATCAGTAATCAATACCGTGTGCTACTATACAACCAAGCATATTACTATACTTTTATCATGGAATTATTTTATGAAAACTTTCTTACTTTGAAAAATTTTCAAATATCACCCTTAACTTTAACCTTTTATCAATTTAACTATTTACTAAAATAGAAAAAATTGAATACTTTTATTTCATAAAATTAGGGATCTCACACATTGGGCGTAAATGGATCTTTAAAAGAAAAGAAAATCAGATGGATCCATTGATAAGTATAAAGCTGAAGCCCGGTAGCCAAAGGTTTTAAACAAAAAGAAGAATTGATTATTTTGATACATATGCTCCGATAAGAAATTAGTACCATTAGGTTATTAATTGCATTAACATCAATTCATAAACTTGTTATACACCAAATGGATGTTAAAACTGCTTTACTAAATGGTGATTTAGAATAGGAAGTCTATATGGAACAACTAGAAGGTTTTGTTTTGAAAGGCCAGGAAAGAAAAGTTTGTAAACTTATTAAAATATTTATATGGCCTAAAACAAGCACCTAAGCAGTGACATGAAAAATTTGACCAAATAATTGTTTCAAATGAATTTAAAATAAATGAATAGGATAAATGTGTTTATTCTAAGTTTAATAAAAGTTTTGGGGTTATAATCTGTTTATTTGTTGATGATATGCTTATTTTTGGTACTAGTGAAAAAGTAGTATTAGAAACTAAAGCATTTTTGTCTGCTACTTTTGATATGAAAGATATGGGGGAGGCTGATGTAATTTTAGGTATTAAAATTGTGCGGTCTCAAGATACTATTTCTTTAACTCAATCTCATTATATTGAGAAATTGTTAAAGAAGTTTAATCACGAGAATTGCAAGATAGCCTCTACCCCAATTAGAGTATGCAAGTGTAATTGGTAGTCTAATGTATGCAATGCAGTGTACTATACCTGATATAGCATTTGCAGTAGGAGTATTGAGTAGGTTTACTCATAATCCAGTCGGAGTTCATTGGGATGCGATGATCGAGGATACTTAAATATCTTAAAGGCACAATGAACTATGCATTATGCTATACAGGATACCCAGCTGTGGTAGAAGGGTACACGGATGCAAACTGGATACCAGATTCGGATGAAATAAAGTCTATAAGTGGATGGATATTCACTTTAGGAGGAGGGGAAATTTCTTGGGGTTCCAAGAAACAAACCTTGATAACATATTCAACTATGGAATCGAGCTTGTTGCATTATCAATCTTTAGAAAAAAGAAGAATGGCTTAAGGATTTATTATTTGAGAAACCACTTTGGCCCAAACCAATGACAGCTATCTCAATATATTGTGATAATGAGGCAGCCTTATCACGGTCTTATAACAAGGTTTATAACGAAAAGTCTAGACATATAAGTTTAAGACATAGTTATGTAAGGGAGCAAATCAATAAAGGGGTTGTTACCTTTAACTATGTTAAGTCAAAGGGAAATTTGACAGATCCTTTTACAAAAGGCCTAGGTAAGGATGTAATATGTATGACTTCCAGGGAGATGGGTTTAAAGCCTTTAAATGAGAGGTAATCTATAAGTGGAACCCAACTAAATACTAGAGTAACATCTGGTATATTAGTTCAATGGAAAAATACTTATAGTAATAACCAGTTATACACTAGACAAGTATGAAGAAGAAATTGTTCAAAACCATTTCAAAGATAGTGTATGCTTGTATGGAGAACAAAGAGGGTAGGGTAAACCTTTAATGAATCTATATCCGGTTTGGAGGATGCGAATTAAATACAAGTGCATCTAATTAGATTCACTATGTAAGTGAAGGAAGTGGACCGCTTCACGAGACACATAAGGCTTATCTCTAAGTCGATTCTGAAACCCAAGAGGTAAACACAAGGCCATAAATGTGTTGGGTTTCCTTAAACTATAAGAGATATAGTATATGTTTATAGAGCAAAATATCACTTTAAAATTTTTAGTTCAAAGCTAACGCTACTAAAAGTTCGGATATTTTGTGAAATAGACTATGTAAAGGTTCAAGTCGAAAGACACCTATTACTTATGTATACTATATTTAATAAGAAGAGAAAGAAGAATGTCAAAGGAAAAGGATTGGAGGATTATGAAAATAGGGAGGATTGTTAGATATTTTCATTATCTAAAAGTATATAATAAATATATTATATGTTATCCATGTAACCAATAATTAATATTGGTTCAGTTGGATAAGAGAGAAGTGTTGATATTAAAGACTTGGGTTCAAGTCATGGTAACAATATATATATATATATATATATATATATATATATATATATATATATTTAATATAATTTTATTTGCCCAACAAAGAATAAAATCAACCGTAATATCGATTATTGGAAGTTGGGAGCCAAAATTGAGTTGGATCAAAATACATTGAATTGGGATCGATATATCTCATAATTGGGATCGACCCAATTTATGGGATATGACCCAATTTATAGGATACGACATATCCCATAATTGGGATACGGCCAACCTATAAATAGATCAGAAATCCACAAAATTCAATACACTGAAAATTATTTCAAATCCTCTCTAATTCTTAGAAAAAATATTAATATTTTTTCTTGTTATAATTTTCTTCTTTCATTTATAGTTTAGCACTAGATTTGTTTCTACACAACAAAATCTAGTCTGAGTAAAATTTGGAATTTTGTCTTATCTTGGGAGACTAATTCACATGAACCACTGTAGCAAAAAAAAAAGGCGAATATAGTTATAAGGAAAGAGTGGTCAACCATTCGATTCAGGAAGAAATATTGTTGTTCTATATCTTACTACAAAAAGAAATTTTTTACAACATATTTTATATTTGAAATTAATTACTAAAATTTTATAGCATGAAATTTATTTTTTGATAAGTTAGTCGATTAGCGATAGAATCTTTGATACACATAGAGAGCCTCACAAGTGTATCAAGACTCTATTAGCCAATTAACCAACTTACCTAAAATAAACTTCATGCTAACCACTTAGTAAAAATTGAATGGGATGAAATTAATTATGAAATTTTATTTTGAATTATACTATTGATAAGAAGGAATAAAAGGAAAAGACTAATAACCCTTCGGTGACTACTTATGAATAACTCAAAATTTTATATTGGATTTAATTTTTCTTTTTCAAGCCATGTCATTACTCCTCACATCTACTAAAGATAATATTGTTCACATTCAAAATTATACAAGAAAAATTATGAAATAAAAATTGTATAACCACTAAAATGAAACTAAAGGTAGAATAGAAGGACTAAAAGGGTTATTTTGTGACCCAAATCAAACAAACAATTTTTTTTATATAGAAAATGATATTTTTTTGATTTTATACATGTATGACTATAGTTAGTAATAATATTTGATATAGTGGACTAACTTTATAATCGTACTCAGTCTCATATATTGATATTCGTCGCAATCGTAATTCGGCATGAAATTTTTGCAATACATAACGGGACTCAATTTTTTTTTATGAGAGGTTCAATAAAGACAGGTTCAGAAGGCATCAACGCTATGAAGATAGTAAATTATATCTCCTTCCCTTAAATTATGATTAACTATTGTAATAATTAACTATTGTAACAAATTAGCGGATCCAAAAAAAATACAATTGTTTGATGATTTAAGGTTAGTTTACTTAACTAGAACAATCTAGGTTCATCCCTCTCTCCACATTTAGAATTTCACCATTGCATGATTGCCACTGGATCTGCGGTCTCTCCGATCCCTCCCTTTATCTCTGCACATGAATTAAGAATTTCATTATTACATGACAGCCACTATATATGTGTTTATCGAAAAATTTATCTAAACGAATCACGGCTATGAGGACGATTGAACCAATTCAATAGAGCGTATTATATATATATATATATATATATATATATATATATATATATATATATATATAAACTAAGATCGAGGTTCGGAGTTAGGACCTAAGGGTGGGTGGGCAAATGGTTCGATTTTTTAGGCTTTTGGGACGAATCGGACCGTCAGAATCGAACCAGGATCGGTTCTAAGTATAAATGTAAACCAAACCGCTTTAGATTTAAAAACTTAAGTATGTCTGGAATTTGATTAAAAGCTTTTAGCTTTTAAGATATAAATGAATGAGAATAGAATATATATCGATTTTCTATTTTTTATTAATAATTTAATAATAATAATAATAAAATATTGATTATAATAATAAAAATAATATTAATAATAATAATAATATAAATAATAAAATAATAATTATATTAATTTTAGCTAAAAATTGATAATAGAATTGGTACACTTGTGGGTTCAGATATCTAGGTCAACCGAGATAGTGATCGATATCAAAATTTGAGTAATTTGACTTCTGGGATTCATTGTTAAATCTTGGTCCGGTTCGGGCCAATTTTACCTGGGTTGACCACCTATCCTAATTGCATTAAAATACATTTTAATGAGATTTTTTTTTTTTTTTTAAAAAAACAACAACTATTTTTTTAAATATTTTATGAAATGGAATTTTTTATATCAGAGTGTTTTTGGGTGTGATTTGGATCGTATAACAAAAATATGTATATACGATCATGTCTGAGACTGTTTTGTTATATGTATCCAAATCACCTGCTATTCTTCATTAAACTTTTTTTTAGTTATTTTTTAACAAAAAGTCCGCATTTTAACAAAATGCGACGTCCGAGATAGGAACCGGACCATATATATATATATATATATATATATATATATATATATATATATGGGTCTCAATCCATGACATTTGATTGCCCATATCACTATTTCAACAACCAACATGTCAGCCGTAGATCAATTAAATGGAAGGCTGAGATAGAAAAAATATCAACCCAGCCACTACATGTTGTAATGGATCAAAACAACAATTTCTAACGACTTATATTTTAACAAAAGTCAAATTAACTTTAATGTAATGTGAGCCCATATTATAGACGTACGTAAAGATAACAAATAAATTTATTTTTATATACCAATAGCTACTGACATGTGGCTTCAGTCTTAATTTTTTTTGTCATCCGTTGTCCCACTTTGTTGTCTCCGCTTGTCGAGGAAGATAGATAAAGGATGTATACTCACGGTTACATAAAATGTGTCCCACTTCCCACTTTTAACATTTTATATGGAGAAAAATTAATTATCTTTATTAAAACCAACCGCAACATGCTGTAGCGGCTTATTTTAACATTTTTTTGTCCAACACAAGTGAAGTGAAAATAGGTCCCACATTTGTCAACTTTGTCAGATTTTATAAGAAAAAGGGCAATTATTATTAATATTAATATAAAAATAAGTATTAATAATATTTTCTTAGTATAGAATAGAATGGAAATAATTGTAATAGTAATGGGTAAAATGGGATAATAATACTCTACGATGATATTAATAATAATAATAATAATAATAATAATAATAATAATTATTATTATTATTATTATTATTATTATTATTATTATTATTTTGCAATCTGAGTATGAGTGTATGCTATTCATGTATTAATATTACAAAAAGTAATACTCTCTCGAGTCCCAGGATAAAAGTCCTGATGAATTTTTTACGCATATTAAGAAGAGGAATAAAATGACAAAATTGTCCATAATAATAAGTCATTAATCATTTTCAATGTAGGTGAAAGAGTGACTTTCTAGCTTTTCAATTCAAAATATTTTCAACACATAACTAATTATACTTATTGAATATGGAGAGAGAATTAGAATAAAAAAAAATGAGATATTTAATGTTAAGGGTATAATAGGAAAAATTGTGTAAAAGTTTGGTTATTAAAGAAAAGTGGACATTTAAAATGGGACTACCCAAAATAGTAATAAGGACTTTTATTATGGGACGGATGGAGTATTAATATTAATAATAATAATGTGATTACTAATATTAGAAGTACATATGATAATATTACTACTATCGCATAACATTAACATAAGTACAGATGACATGTTAATTTTCATTTGTACAAAAGACATAGCATAAATAATACAATCGATGCCTACTTTTTTGGCTCAGGAATCCCTAACACTCGATAGTGATTTCACTTATCGTGGTCGATTTCAAAGTTGTAAATTGCACATTTTTTATGAGGCTTAGAAGGAATGATTTTCTCGAGTGCACTTTTTAATCTAGATTGTTTTTTACGACCCTTTGTTTGAGAAATAATAGGCGGTAAAAACTCATTTTCTTCTGCTTCCCCCTCTGCATCTTTATCGTGATTATCGTAACTCATATCATGAGGTGGATCTCTAACCGTGCGATCAATGTCGTCGTCTGTCACTTCAGTGATATTCTCATCAAGATCATACTGGTCAACCAACGATTTTCCTCGTGCATTCAGTTTAAGAACAATTTTGTAACCTCGAACTGAGCAAGCAATTTTACATGTTAACTCCTGGTAATCACTCATCAAATGATTATATATAGCGCATTGCTTGATCGTGTTTGAAGTCAACAACAATAGAGTTAAAGAGTAATTCTTCACCATTGCTCTTGTTCGCGTCTCTTGTCCATCGATGAATAATCATGCCACTCGGTATTTCTGAAATACTCTTGAACATGAAATATCTTGAGATGTGACTGCATAATTCACCAGAATGAGAAAATATTTGGCTATTACAATTCTTTATCAACCTAAGCGATGATTGTTGACGATTTGTTTATATCTTCCACCACTTTTCGATTTGCATATGCAATATACTTTGCATAGACCTTAGTATCGATGACACCAAATGACTAACTTTACTAACATTGTATTTCATGGAATCGATGAATTGACGTTGAAAAAGTCTAAACATTTCTTTTGTTTACATTTGTGTAATATGAACTTCCAAAGATGAACAAGAATACCATATTACTTTTTTGATGTTTTATTTTGTAGTGGCCTTTCTCTCTTTGATAAATTATTTTTCTAGAGCCTTGACGACTGCACTACAAATTCTTTCATACATGTGAAGCATTAACGTACTCATAAAAAATGATTCATGCTCTCGCTTCTTCAGTGGTTGTCATTCCCGTGAAAATATATCTTTATATACATAGGAATCCATTTCTGTCGTACATCATACAAACTTTTAAGCCACGCATTGTAATACAATTCATGATAGTTCCTTATCAGATTATGCCAACGCTCTTCAAACTCCCCGATGGACAATGAATTATACACACAATTATTAAAATGATCTTTGAATGATGGGTGCACAGAATAAACATGATGTAATTTCTCAGGAAATTTATTACTAATATGCCAAGAACACAATAAATGATAACTAGAAGGGAGTACCTTAACAATAACATTACTCATAGCTTTGTCTTGGTTAGTGATGATCGTTATACGTGCCTTGTAGTCCATGGCTTTAAGTCATGTCTCTAATACCTAAACGACAGTGTCTTCTGTCTCGTCCCTTAACAATGAAAATCCAAACAATATAGACTGATAATGGTGGTTGACCCTAGAAAATGGAACAAACGGCATACCATACTTATTTATCCGGTATGTACTGTCAAATGCCACAACATCTCCGAATTGTTTATAGTAAATCTTGATCAGGAGTCAACCCACAAAATACAAGCTATGCGATTATTTTCACCAGGTTTCATTCGGGAAAAAAATTTACTATCACTTTCGGATGCAAAGTTTTTTCAAATAATTGGCAGCAGCTTGTGCATCATTTTCATCTGCAGAATCACGCCTTAAATCTCGCACCACATTCTGAACATTTACATTAGAGAATGGAACATTTTGCATCCCACCACCCATTGTGCTCAAAAAATTCATCATCCTACTAGGACCAATACCAGACTTATTTAAAATGTCAATTAATTTTCTTGCAACCGGAGTAATATTTTTGTGTGTCTTAATCAAATCTACTTTGGTAAGGGTCACTAAGTGATGATTGTACTCTAATTCAACAGTAGAAATACGCCAATTGTCTTATTTCTTATTGTGGACAACATATATTCTAACTTTTCATAATGTGCGTCCTAGAAAGTCTATCTGTCTACTTATTTTATTACTACCATCTTCATCATCAGGTAAACTCTTTCCAACAGTTGGTGTACCGGCTTTTTTACATATATACTAGGACGCCCCCAAAATAAGTACACATCACCCATTCTGAGTCACCAAATACATTGTACAGAAATAACTACAACTTTATTAATACAATTGTCGTGCAAAATAAGACAACACATAAACTGTGAGTTTGAATACAAATATTGTCTTCTAGATAATATCCACACTCAGATAAAGTCCTCATTATAATTATTGATGCACTATTTTACATAATAGTGAGGACTGCTAAAACAACTATCTTGAACCATCACTCCATACCCCGACTAGTTCATTCTAAATTCTCACTTCCTGAGAAAAAAAATGAAACAAAAAGGAAAAGGGTGAGCTCAACTAGCCCAATAAAGAATATTATGACTAAGATAATGTATAACAAATTATCCTTAGTCCTCAACAGGAAAAAATCTGATAGAATATAATAGGCAACAAATTTGAGATCAACAACTGCAGCGGAAACAACAATTCATTAGAAGAGTTAAGTAGAGAATGAAATCTACTATCATCTATGAATTTAAAAGTCCATCATCAATATTTTATCCCTGTAACATCAATCAATATACATCTTGAATCAAATATTCATCTTTGCACTACGGGCCAAAGATATTCATTTGTATCACCAGTTGGTCATGTTCATCTCAACACCTGTTCATCTTTGCATTACGGGCCAAAGATATTCATTAGGTAATCATTTATCTTTGCACTACAGGCCAAAGATATATATTCAGTTATATCATCATTTAGGACTGAGGATGATGAAAAATATTTTTAAAAAATGAATCTAGTGAGACAAAAGAACAAAGATTAGGGATTCGTACTTTAGATAATCCAAGTTCGAAAACACTCCATAATAAACCATAGTGGAGTAAAATTCAAGAATGAAGATCAAAACATGGATATAATCAAAGATAGTAACCATAATAGACATCTTGGACAAAGAAGAGAAAATTTTATTTTTCGGTGAATAGTATCGTATTCGTGAATAGTACCGTATACGTGAATAGTGTCGTATACGTGAATAGTAATTCTGACACAAAAAGGTAGAAATTCCATAATAAAATTTATACCTATATTTCAGCATAATGATATTGAAAGAAATAATATCATTTACGAAGAAAATAACATCTCTTACCTCAAAAGAACAATACTTCTGACTGGAATATCGGATATAAGGCTGTAGGGAACTTGCACTGAATAACAACTCTCAAAGAATCTAAATACTCACAAAATACGCTCGATAATATAGAGAGAGAAAACTTATGATTCTGGTGTGATTTTCAATTCTAACTAAGCATCCTATTTATATAAGAAATCTTTAGAAGCAAGAAAGGAGACTAAATTAATAAAATATTATTATTTTATATAAAATTTCCTGCATGCCACTTTTGATCAAATTTTAGTACACCGCAGTAGGGCCCACCAAAATCATCCAATTCCACACCAACCAAAAGTGGGGCCCAACATATTTTTTAATAAAAACATTAACTTCCAAAACTTAAATAATTCATAATAAATAGCCATTTTATCAGAAAAATTTGAATCTCATGTCTATTCCATATGAAATTTAATTCACTACAACTTTGTAGAAGGAAGTTTTTCCAAATTCCAAATAGAAAATGTTCGAAATCCACATACGGATGATTTTTAATACATCCATTCTGATAAAATACTGATAAAATACCTCAGCATTAATTACTTCATTTATATCCACACAAAATAAATATTTTCTTATCATATAAATCAATAATTAATTATTCATAAATAATATTACAGAATCACAATTATGACAACCAGGTCATTCCTAGGAAAGAGGGGGATTTTCGATAAGGATTTCTCCTTACTGGCGCGCAATTAGGTGACCAAACCCTTTTCCTTAGACATTGCCAATAATGCTATCTAATAATATTATTCAAATAAAATGAATTATTGATCTGATAATGGAAATACTGTGCAGTGATAATTATTGAAACAACAATAATATAAAATATCAACTCATCAATTATTGAATTAATAAAATAAAATATTGAACAGTAATTACTGTAACAATTATTGAGTAGTGCCTTCTTACGTAAGAATCAATAATTCAAAAAATCTTGTGCAATCACCGTGTCTCTTCATGCAACCCGCCAGTATTCATCGTATTTTAACCACGAGTAATCCAAAAGTATTAGCTTGGTAATAATTACGCCGTTATTTATAAAAACTCAAAAATGTCATTTTCTTCATTCGACCGTTTTCTGTTATGGGGCCCACCAATGACTGCGTCATCGTACGAATATTCCCCGACAGCAAGAATATTCCACGGCCAAATGAATATTCCCCGACAACAATGAATATTTTATAACCACTTGCTTATTTTACAAAATTTGCACATTTCACCCATAACCAAAACATTATATCAAATTAACTCCTTATTATTTCAAGATAATGAATGGAGGAAATTTAATTTTATTTATAAAAAGTTGGGGTCTTACAACCTCCCCTCCTTATGAAATTTCATCCTCGAAATTTACGTACGTACATGGTGTTTCGAAAAGGTGAGGGTACCTCGCTTTTATTTCCGATTTCAACTCCCAGGTCATTTCCTCCATAGCATGGTTCCTCCATAAAACCTTGACTTATGGTATAACCTTTGTTCATAAGACATGCTCTTTCCTATCCAAGATCTTGACAGGTATCTCCTCGTATGATAAATCTTCGGCTATCTCGTCTGGTTCTAACTCAATAATGTGATTTGGGTCTTTCACATATTTATAAAGTAGAGATATATGAAAAACATTATGAACACTAGGCATGCTCAGAGGTAATGCGAGTCTATAGGCCACATTTCCTATTCGGTCAAGAATCTTAAACGGACCAACAAATCATGGATTGATCTTTCCCGAATCTTGTAACTCCCTTCCATAGAGCAATACGTAACAGTACATGATCTCTAATATTAAATTCCACATCCTTTCGATGAAGATCCACATAACTCTTTTGTCGATCTTGTGAGGTCTTTATACGTTGCCGGATCATTTGAATCTTTTTCGTAGTCATGCATACTAATTCTGGTCCCAACAATGTTGGTTCATCCACCTCGTCCCAACATACTGGAGAACGACACTTTTGTCCATACAATGCCTCGAATGGAGCCATGCCTATACTTGCCTGATAATTATTGTTGTAGGAGAATTCCACCAATGGCAAGTACTTATCCCAACTTCCTTTGAAATCTAGGACATAGAGTCTTAATAGATCTTCAAGGGTCTGAATAGTCTTTTTTGATTGCCCGTCCGTTTGAGGATGGTATGCCGAACTGAATCGTAAATCTGTGCCCATAGCTTTCTGCAAGCTAACCCAAAATCGTGAAGTGAATCTTGGGTCATGATCCAAAACTATAGATACTGGTATACCATGCAATCTCACAATCTCATTTACATACATACTAGCAAGACGTTCAGGGGAATAAGTCTCACGTATAGGCAAGAAATGAGCAGACTTGTTTAATCTATCAACAATAACCCAAATCGCATCTATACCTTGAGAAACCTTGGGAAGACCCGTAACGAAATCCATAGTAATGTGTTCCCACTTCCATTTTGGAATCTTAAGTGATTGTAATGAACCCTTTGGCACTTGATGCTCCACCTTTACACGTTGACAGGTTAAACACCTTAAGATAAACTCCACGATCTCTCTCTTCATATTGCTCCACCAAAATGTAGGTTGAAGATCATGATACATTTTGGTACTCCCAAGATGGATTGCAAATGGTGTGTTGTGTTCCTCCATCATGATTCTATGCTTCAAGTCAGAATCGTTAGGAATGCAAAGTCTGGAGTTGACTCAAAGTATTCCTTCTTCATCGATTCTTGCTTTTGGAATAACACCTTCTTGTACTTTCTTCTTCATATGTATCATCTCTGGGTCTATGGCTTGAGCAGCTTTAACTTTATCGATTATAGTCGGTTCTACTCTTATGTTTGATATCATCACGTGGGTACTTGGAGCCTTTAACTCTATCTCCATCCTTTGTAAGTCGTACAAAATGGGTCTTTGTGTTAACAACATTGCACTCGTGCCAGATACGATCTTTCTACTCAATAAATCGACTCAACGTTTGCTTTTCCAGGATGATATTGAATGCTATGGTCGTAATCTTTCAATAGCTCAAGCCAACTTCGTTGCTGTATGTTGAGTTCCTTTTGGGTGAAGAAATATTTGAGACTTTTATGATCCGTATAAATCTCCAATTTCTCCCCATACAGGTAGTGTCTCCAGATTTTCAAAAAACAGCAATTTGCTTAACTCGGATCATGAGTAGGATAATTCCTCTCATATTCTTTGAGTTGTTGCAAGGCATAAGCTATGACTTTCCAATGTTGTATGAGAACACATCCTAACCCTTTTCCTGAAGCATCGCTGTAGATAACAAATCCATCTGAACCAGATGTTATTGTCAGAACAGGTGCCGAAACGAGTCTCCTCTTAGGCTCTTGGAAACATTTCTCACATTCCTCGCTCCATACGAATTTTGTATCTTTTCGAGTTAGCTGAGTTAACGGAGTAGCGATTCGAGAAAATCCTTCCACGAATCTCCGATAATAACCAGCTAAGCCCAGAAAGCTACGTGCTTGGTCACTTGACTTCAAATTGCTCCCAACTTTGGATTGCTTCAATCTTCGCCAGGTCAACAGATACTCCATGTTTTGACACCACGTGACCAAGGAATGCTACTTCCTTAAGCCAGAACTCGTATTTCTTCAGCTTGGCATATAGCTTATTGTCAAGAAGCCTTTGAAGTACCAACTTCAAATAGTTCATATTATCTTCACGGCTTTTGGAATAGATGAGGATGTCATCAATAAAGACAATAACGAACTGAACCAAATATTCCTTGAATACTCAGTTCATCATATCCATGAAATTAGCAGGAGCATTAGTTAATCCAAAAGACATGAATAAGAATTCATAATGCCCGTACCGAGTTCTAAAGGTTGTCTTCGAAATATCCTCAGTTTTAATCTTTAGCTGATGATATCCAGAACGAAGATCGATCTTTGAAATGAATTGTGCTCCTTGCAACTGGTCGAACAAGTCATCAATGCGAGGTAGCGGATACCTATTCTTGATGGTGACATGGTTCAATTCCCAGTAGTCAATATAAAGTCGCATACTCCCGTCTTTCTTCTTTACGAATAAAATAGGAGCACCCCAAGGAGATGTACCAGGACAAATGAAATCGATGTCTAACAACTCCTGTAGTTGGACCTTTAACTCCTGAAGTTCAATAGGAGCCATTCGATATGGGGTTTTAGAAATGGGCTTTGTACCCAGTTCAAGGTTAATAAAGAATTCAACTTCACGTTCTGGGGGTAGACCAAGAAGTTATTCAGGAAATACGTCAGGAAATTCACTAACCACAGACATATTATTCAAATCTGACGTGTTTTTGTTCAAGTCCATAACATGGGCTAAGAAAGCTTGACATCCATTTTTTAATAAACATATGGCTTTATGGCTTGATATGACAGTAATTGAATTTAGTGGTTTGGTTGCTTGAATTCGCATAATAGGTTGGCTAGGAATATGAAAACTAACAACCTTACGAAAATAATCAATTTTAGCATGATGAGTGGTTAACCAATCAATCCCTAAAATCATATCAAATGCAAGTATCTTTAAAGAGATAAGGTCAACAGGTAATGTGATGGTGCCAACTTGGATCAAGCAAGATTTATAAACACTGGATGTAACAAAAGTTTCTCCTAACGGAGTCTCCACAGATAAGTCAAAGTCTAATTTCTCTGGAGTCAAGTTTAAACGTTGAGCACAAGTAGGAGAGATAAAAGAATGGGTAGAACCGGTATCTAGTAAGGTATAAACTTCGCAAGAGTTTAAGATTAGCTTACTCGTGATCACCTCGTTCGGGTTTCTCGCGTTTTAGCCAGTCACGACAAACGCTCTCCCTTGATCCACCGACTTTGTTTTGTCCGTAGTCGCCTTTGGTGTCGCCGTCCCAGCTGGACTTAACTTCGCTACCGGACAAAATCGGGCTATATGACCATCTTTTTCACAATTGAAACACATCTTGGAAGGCTGTGAACAGTTTGAACTTATGTGTCCCTCCTCTCCGCATCTGTAGCATCTAACTGGCAGTCGTTCTCCTCCCTTAGACTTTGTTGCTGATGCTGGTGCTGTTGCTGATGTCTTCCCGTCATTGTTGAATCTCCTCTTATTGAAATTTCCACTTGACTCACCTCTCCTATTATCATGGCCACGATTACCACTAGAGTAGTTACCTCTTTTATCCGTATTTTTCCCTCCCCGCTGGTTATCATTGCTCCGATGACTACTGTCACCAGTATAACCCTGGTTGTGGTCCCTCGGTTGAACATACTCATTATCTCGCTCTAATAATTGAGCCATGTTGACAACATCTGAATATAGAAAAAATTTGTGAGAGATAAGGTATTGACTAATTTCGGGTTTTAGACCTCTCAGAAATATCTGCGTCATACGTTCCTCATTCTCTACCAAATGAGGTGCAAACCTGGATAACTCCGCGAACTTTGCCTCGTATTGGGACACCGTCATGTTGTTCTGTTCCAGTCTAATTGTAACAATCCAAAATTTCAAATTATAATTTTAAATATTTATTGGATTATATAAATATTTATTTGATGTGTTTATTGTTGAAATGGTTGAATAAATATTTTATGGATGTGGTGGTTGTTAGCAAATATTTATGAATCTAAATTTATTAGAGAATATTCTAAATTAATTTAATTTATGATTTAGAAAGTTGTAATATAACATGAGATGTTATATTGTTGTATTAATTTAATAATTTAAAATGGTATGTTAAATTATTAAATAAAATTATAATGAAATTATAATTTTGTGATATTTGTTAAAGTGGAATATTTACTTAAAATATAGTATGCGTAATTAATTTATTTGATAAATGTTGGATATGGAAATCCAAATAAATAATATGTGATTATAAATTATAAACTAAATGGTTTATTAAAATAAAATTAAAGTAGTTTAATTTAGTTTTGACTCAAACAAGGCTTAAAATATTAAGTCTTTATTTTAAAGACTTTTTGCCAAACAAAGACTTATGGCTTTTGGATTTTTAAATTATGAATTTTAATATAACAAATAAAATAAATAATATAAATATATATTTATAACTGATGATTTAATAGGGATAATTAGTAGACGTCGATTTTTAGACGTTTAAAAGTGTGCGTTGGCTGGAGTTATATTTTGTTTTACGCATACTTGGTAGGTTGTCAGTTTTGTTTAGTATACTGAGAGTTTTAGAGAGAAGCTACGAGAGAATTGAGAGAGATTGAGAGAAAACCTAAGAATTTCCAAAGCAATTTCAGTGGTTAGCAAGGATTATCTTAGTAATTGAAGGTATGTTCTATAACTTTAATATTATATATGTATATGTATGAGTATGACATAATTTATATGCTCTGTGAATTCAAAATTTTAAGTTGATGATTATACAACTGAGTACTTGTAGTTTCATGTGTTTATGATGATTAGAGTTTGTGTTTAAACAAGAATTGTATGCTAATTTCGTTCAAAAAGTAGGAAAAATAATGACAGTGTTTGTATTTCTCATATGACTTTTGAAAGTACCAATTTTAGTAGTCAATTTGTATGTTAAACTGTAAATTGAGTTTTGGTTATGCTAGTCCATTAAGAAACGAAGAGAACGTAGTTTGAATGAAGTGATTTGGATAAGAATAGTGATCACAGTGATGATTTGTGTAAAGAATGTCAAAAAAATGGAGTTTTTATATGAAAATATGGAATTTGAGGATTTAAATTAGTTAAAATTGTTGTTAAATTGTTCTATGTTGAGGAATATGTGAGGAAACATGTTTATGATAGTTTTATATCAATTATATATGTTAATTTCACTATTTTATGGGTGAAATTCATGTTAGTTGGGCTAAAAAGCTCATTGTTCATTCTTGATTCTTATTTGGTGCTAAAGCTAAAAATTAGTAATTTACTTGTGGGTCCCGAACTTATGTATATGCAATTTGCGCTTATACCACAGTTTAAGACAACCTTTCTGCTGCTGCAGATTCAGGATAGCAATATAACTTAGCTTTATGTTATGTTAATGTGTCAAATATGTAGTAAGAAGGTTAAAACAGAACCGTCTCATGTCATTGATAAATTCAAAGTTGTAAAAATGATTAGTAACTTACGAACGCGTTATGTTATGACTTAGTGTACACAATGAATGTTAGATAAGTGTTGTGAATGTTAACACTTGGAATTTTTGATATTTATATAGTAGCATAAGATTTGTACTAAATTAACAAGTTTAGCTAGAAATGGGTGTTATTTTGTAAGTGGATGTTAACATGTCTAATAGATATTGTGATTCCACTAAAATGTGTAGGTGAACGTGAGTTTTAATATTATAGCTTACGCTTGAGGCAAGTTTTCTAACTCTACCATGTTATTATTGAGCAAGTTTATTTACCCTATCTCAATTACAATTACACAAGTTTCCAAAATCTTATCTCTTTACATTGAGCATGTTTTAACCCTAATTCATTGGAATTCTAATCATTGTTGATTTACTCTAACTTGTTTATAGTTAAACAAGTTTCCTTAGTTCATTCTTTGTAGTAAATGTTTTTTTTGAACTTTAATTCCTAGTATTGAATTGTCGTACTTCAATCACGTTGCATAAGCTATTATCATGTTGAGGAAGCTTTGTTTCTAGCTTGCTATCAATTAGTGTATATTCAGTAATTAACTTTCTAATTTGACAAAATCATAGACCTAGCTTATTATTGTTCCAGCAAAGGTTTATCATTTTATTCATTTTATTTAAAGCTTATGCTCTCTAGTTATTTCCAAGCATGAGTTTAGTATCTAGTCAATTCACCTATGATTCTCAATTGTTCTATATTATGTTGTTATGAAATAACTGTTGTGTTATCAAACATTATTAATTCAACTAGTCCTCTTGTTGATGATCGTTAAACTTTAAATTTCCCTTGAACGTTTATCCAAACCAAACTTTCTTTGGTGCGGACTTGTACTCTAAAACTGAGAAGAATAGCCCTATTATAGGGGATACGCAATGCGTTAAGATGTTTGTGCACAATACATGGTACGAAGGGCTGATACCCTAAGTACGTGAAGTCCCTACAGTATAGCTGTTAAGGTTAAAGTTGAAAGATTACTTGTAACCATGGACATAGTTCGTAGTCTTATGACCCTCAGAAATATTTCTTATTTTGATTCTCGTTGTTGGTTATCATTGATAGAGTACTATTCAGTATTGATGAACCTATTCATCGGCAGTTATTATTCTTTGTTGATTTATTGTTATATCTAGTGAGCAATTGTTTTGCTCACTCTTGCATAAATATAATTATTGCAGCTAAAGTTGAGAAGGTCGATGAGCCTTCAAATAGCAAAGGAAATGGAAAAATGTACAAGTGGTGAAGACTTGTAATTTCATTTATAGTTGCGATGATAAACTTTTATTTAATGATGTGATGTATCTATTTTATTTCCGCACTTGAATGATGTTTAAGGTTAGACAACCTAGGATATTTTTATATTTAATGATGTAACCCTTTTATAGGGAGGATTTTATAGTTTTAATTTTATTATATTTGGGTAGATAGTATGAATGTATGGAAAGTGAACACCAAGTCTGAGGGGAATAAAGTACCCAGATTTGGGGGTGTCACATGTTGGTATCAAAGCTTTAGGTTATGAACCTTAGGTGGGGAAAAGCCTTAGAAAGTAACCTTTGAAAAGATAGTGGTGATAAACTCTTATCGAGTTGTTAAGAAAGAAGTAATAAAACACTTATGTGTTTATGTGATTGTAAATTATGTGCATGTGAGTGTCGAGTAGTAATGATTAGCAATTAAAACTTAAAATTTTGTTGTCAGGATGGCTAATGTAGGAGAATCCAGTCAGGCTACGGATGAAGGATCCCGGATGCCTAGAGAGGAGGAGCCTCTAGATATTCACGTGGTTTGGGAACAACTACTGCCACGGGAATCATCTCCGTTGGTCCCAGTGGTTGAGCAGGAGAATTTACCTGATGAGGATGATGAGATAGGGACGGACGAGGAAAACCCCGTTGAGGTTCCACGGTCGAACGAGGATGAGGAGGACGAGGAGGAAGAGATTCCACGTAACTCGATTGTTGCCCGTATGTATGATGAGATATATGATCGCAATGTGGAACTCCAGGATATCGTCGAGGAGTTGCAAGAGATAGTAGCTGAACAGCAGATCGCGATGGCGCAGAAGGACAATGAGATCCAGGATCGAGATGGACGTCTTAATAATGTCAAAGAGAAGCTGATCCACACTGAAGGAGAGAACGAGAAACTGACAGAGAAGATTACAGAGCTGGAGAACAAATTGAAAGAAGAATCTACGAAGAGGGCAAGAGCCGAAGACGTGTATAATGAAGCTTATAAACGAGCTGGGGTAGCAGAGAGAGAGGTTCAGGTAAAGAGGATCAAGATGGAAGAGATGAATAGAGTTTTCAACACCGTGATCAATCGAGCTCAAGATTGGGTCATGTGTTATCCTATTTAGTTTGAGACGCTGCCATCGTACATTTTAGATCGCCGAATAATGTTTCGTATTATGGAAGAGGAGCGTCGTAAGGCTATGCAACATTTTAATAGGACGTCATAAATGTAATTATGATAAGATTAGTGAGTAAATAAGATGTAAATCTCGGGTATGATATAACCAATGGGATATGATGTTGATGTTATCCTGGAACTTTAGTAGTTAAGGAAAGTAATGTAAATAGCAGTGATGCTATTGTTTTTATGTTTCCTAAAAGATTATGAATGAATAAAAGTTATTGTTTTATTCAAAGTGTTATGTGTTACGTGATAATCTTTTATAGTGTGAAAATTAAGTAGTAATACTTAAAAGGTTGAATAGAATCTAATGGGTGTATTTTAACAGAAAAATGCCTCCAAGACGTCAACCACGACAAAGAAATCCTGAGGGATCTACCAATAACAACAATGTTGAGGCTAATTCAGTTCAGCAATTTGTAACGCTACTGACGGGAGCATTACAGAATCAGCCACAGAATCAAACCACAACTTTTAAGGATTTCAAGGCGGTTGGACCACCAGAATTTCGTGGGTCCATGAATCCAGTTGAGGCACAGACCTGGATTATGGAGATAGAGAAGGTTTTTGATGTTGCTAGGGTAGGGAATAATCATAAGACTGCTTTTGCAACATTCATGTTGAAAGCAGAGGCTGGTTATTGGTGGCAAGCCAATAAAACTAGAGGAGGTCAAGGGGTAATGTGAGACCCCAAATTTTATGAATAAAGATTTAAATTTCTCAAAATATTTTTTTTGAATATTATGGTGTGGATTTGATATAATGTTATAGTTGTGGATAATATTTATAAATTTTTCAAAGTATGCAAGTTGTTATATAATATTCAATTGGTCGGGGAATATCCGTACGATGGCACAATCATTGGTGGACCCCACAACAGAAGTATTGTCGTAGTTAGAAAACGAAAGAATTATCTTTTTATAAAAATAACGGCGAAAGTGTTACCGTTAAAACTGTTGAACTATCCGGTAGTAAAAGTACATGCGAATCTGGCGTGGTTGCATAGTAGCAGCACGGTATTGATTATTGATGTTTATGTAAGAAGTCACTCGGTTATACTCAATTATTGCTACAGTAATTGCTGCATCATATCTCATATTATTGATTCGATTATTGTCACAGTATCATCTGCATAATATGATATATTATTAAATCAATAATTGAGACGACAAAGTTATTCATATTATTAAATTACAATATTTACAATGTCTAAAAGTTCTGTCAAGGAGAGGTTTGGTCATCTAATTACGTGCCAATAAGGAGAAATTCTTACCAGAAAGCTCCTTCTTTCCTGGGAACGACCTGGTTGTTAAATATTGTGAGTTATAATATTAATGATGAATAAGTTCGTGTTGATTAAAGATGAAATTGATAGTTCCATTGTGTTGGAATTATTAGTGTTAGTGGAAATCGACATTTATTTCGATATTAATTGATGTTTGGAAGTTATACTGACCAGGTGGGTAATTAACCAGATAAATGAGGAATTAATTGCTATTAATTCATATGATTATAACTATTTGTTCAAATGTGTGTACTATTGATTCACATTTATGTACTATTAGGGGAGTTGGTGCAAGATTGATAATACTTGCATTACTAAGTTAAAGATGGAGGTATAGATGGAGGTACTATACTGTTATTCATATTTTCACATTATTATAACTATTGAATCATATGATTGAACTATTGATTCACATTATTTACTATTAGGGGAGGTGGTGCAAGTTTGATAATACTTGCAGGACTAAATTAAAAATGAAAGAAAAGTTGGAGGTATTGTATTATAATTTTTGAGCCCCAAACGCGTGCAATTATCGAAGCTATATTTTTCTATAAATAGAAGCTCATTCTTCCTTCATTTCTCACCAATTCACTAAAACTATAGAACAATTTTATAGAGAGAAAGAAGAAGGAAGTTTGCTACCTCTCATTCCAAAGATTATCTTTTTATTCTAAGGTAAAGGGTATTATTCTTTCGTTTCATGAACAGAGTTATTTTTCTTTCAATGCTCGTAAGGATGTTATTCCATTCTTTATTATTATGTTGAATAACTTTTGTCTAAGCAACCGCATACATGGTGAAATTCTTCCGTTATTCCATTCTTTATTATTACATTGGAATAACTCATGTCTGTGCGATCAATCGCATGCACGGTGAATTACATTGTTATTCCATTCTTTATTATTCGGTTAGAATATCCGCCTCATACGGATTACACATGATGACTGGTTCCATTCTTTATTATTCTGTTGGAATATCCTGTCTGTGCAGATTACGCATGACCTTGTTCCATTCTTTATTATTCTGTTGGAATAACATGTCTATGTGGATTACCGCATGTATGGTGAATGATCCTTTGTATTCATTCCTTATTAAATTATGGAAATGATCTGTCTACGTGGATTACCGCATGGCGGGTGAAAATCCATTTGCAGTTTTATATATTCTATTACACTCAGTTTGTGACGCCCCCAAAATAGGTATACATCACCCATTCTGAGTTGTCAATACATGGTACAGAAACAACTACAACTTTATTATTACAACAAGAAAAGCGTGAGTTTGAATACAAATATTATCTTCTAGACAATATCTATACTCAAATAAATCCTCATCACATTTATTGATACATTATTTTACAAAAATGGTGAGGACTACTAAACAATTCTTTCTAAAACCTTCATTCCATACCCCAGACTGCAGTACTCTTATATTCTCGCCTCCCGAGAAGAAAAATGGAACAAAAAGGATAAGGGTGAGCTCAACTAGCCCGAAGAAAGAATATTATGACTAAGATAATATACAACAAATTACCGTTAGTCTTCAACAGGGAAAAATCTAATAGAATACAATAGACAATAAATTTTAAATCAATATTCGCAATGAAATAATAATTCATTAGAAGAGTTAAGTAGAGAATGCAAACTACTATCTTCTATGTATGAATTTAAAAGTTCATCGCTCATCTTTTATCCCCGTAACATCAATCAATATACATACGGAATCAAATATTCATCTTTGCACTACAGCCAAAGATATTCATTAGTTGGTCATGTTCATCTAAACACATTCATCTTTGCACTACTACCAAAGATATTCTTCAGAAATCATTCATCTTTTATTACTGGGCCAAAGATATTCAATAATATCATCATTTAAGACTGAGGATGATGAAAATATTTTTAAAGAAAGCGAATCCGAGTGAAACAAAATGAAAAGGATTAAGGATTAAGGATTCGTACTTTGTTTTATCCATGTTTAAAAAAATACCTCAAAAATAATCATAGTGGTGTAAAATTCAAGAATGATCAAAACATGGATACAATCAAAGCTAGTATCCGAATAGATATTTTGGACAAAAAGAAAAATTTTATTTTTGGTGAATAGTGCGTAGTACGTGAATAGTAACTCAGACACCAAAAGATAGAAATTCCACAAAAAAACATCTTCACGCAATTAATAGAATAGTACTCGTGAATAGTAACTCGTGAATAGTAACTCCCTTGACATGAAAAAGTTCCAAATTTGATAAAAAGTTCCAACCAATATTTCAAAGATAATGATATTGAAGAAATAATATCATTTGAGAAGAAAATAATATCCCTTACCTCGAAAGATTAGTACTTATTTATTTGGAATCTAGGGTATAGTCTTTGAAGGAAACTTGCACCGTCTAACAATACTCAAAGTATACTCACAAGAATACACTCAATATATCGAGAGAGAAATAGAGAGAAACTTGGGTTTACGGTGTGATTTTCAATTCTAACCTAAGCACCCTATTTATAGGAAAATGCTTTAGAACACCAAAGCGAGAAAATTGAATATAATATTAATATATTTTTCACATTTTCTTTAGCCCACCTATGAACAACTGATCTCAGCCCATTTGAATCACATGTGAGGCCAACTTAGTTGCAAAAAAACGTTTTTTCTCAAAATAATTAACTAAAACTCCCAAAAAATAATTATTTGAACTTGAAACTTCAATAATTCATAATAAATAGCCCTTTTATCGGAAAATTCAAATATCACATTTTTTATAGGAAATTCAATTCTCTACAACTTTGCGAAGAAATTTTTTAAATTCCAAATGAAATTGACCGAAATCCACAAACCAGGCGATTTTACATGTGCTATAATCAAATTTGGTTAATAATTGTGTCCACCAACACACACAAAACATGTGTTAAACATTTAATGCCACAAAATACTTTCCTCCTCATATACTCATATATCCCACATTCATTGTAAAAATATCATCGTTAATATATTATTAAAATAATATATTTAAATGAATTATTTTATCGAGAAAAAGATAAAATATTAATTTTCAACAATTGTCACATTAAAATTTTCTCCATCTATATCCTCATAAAATCAATATTTTCCTCATCATATAAATCAATAATTAATTATTCATAAATAATATTATGAGAATCACATTATTGACAACCGTGCAGCCCCAAGATAGAGGGGTTTTCCAATAAGGATCTCTCCTACTTAGTTGCAATTAGATGACCAAACCTCTCCATGATGTAGAACTTTCTAGACATTGTCAATAATGTTATCTAATAATATTATTCAGATAATATGAATTATTGTCTCGATAATGGAAAAATGATTGTAATGACAATTATTGAAAAGCAATTCATATAAAATGTCAACGTGTAATTATTGAATCAATAAAATAAAAATATTGAACAAGAAATTCATAACCATTATTGAGTAGTGCCTTCAATAATTGTGTAATATCTTGTGTTTTCGTGTTTTAACCGGGTATTCCAAGCAGTGTTAACGGTAATAACTACGCCATTATTTTTAAACAACTTATATTTGTCGTTTTCTTTATCCAATCGCTTTCAAGTTATGGGGCCCACACATTGGGCAAGACCGTCGTTCGAATATTCCCAAGACAAAGACGAATATTCTCCGACAACAATGAATATTTTATAACCACTTGCTTATTTTGAAATATTTGCGTATTTTACCCTAACTATCCACATTAATCAAATCAACCCTTACTATTTCAAAATAATAAATAGAAAATTAAATTTCATTAATAATAAGTTGGGGTCTTACACAGGTTGGTTAAAGTTTTGGCTTCTATACTTTGCATGAAATTAGTAGAATATCCCGGATATTTGCGCTTCATCCAAAGATCTTTTCATGGAAATATTCTTCCGAGCATTCTTGAATTTTACTCCACAAAGCGAGATCATGTCGACAATTTGGACATTATTGATTTGGGATAAATTAACTTATAAATCTTTAAAATTTATTCTTGAACTTGTTTTATTGAATTATTATATCATTGTCATCATCCTCATGCTTATATTGTGATGAAAGTCATCTTTGGCTTACGTGTATAGATGGACTTGGAATGATTATGACCATGAATTATTCGGTATAATCATGACTCAGAATGTTATAAATGATGTGGTAAAGTCCTCGGTGGCTTTCAGAGTGACAGCTTTTTGGTATGATTATGACCGAGGATTATTCGGTATAGTCATGACCATTGATGATTTAATGAAATATCATTGGCCCGTAGTGCAGGGATGACTTGATGATGTGGTTTATTTATTAAAATTTGAGTCTCAGTGATAAAAAATTGATGAAAATATTTTAAATCATAGAAGATAGTAGATATCATGCTCTACTTGACTCTTCTAATGGATTGCTTATTCATTGCGCAGTTAAACTTGATGTCTATTGTATTTTATCGGTTTAACATTGTTGAAGACTAATGATAATTTATTCTGCATTATCTTAGTCATAATATTTCTTACTGGGCTAGTTGAGCTCACCCTTTCTTTCACTGTTCTCTTCAGGAAATGAGAATGTAGCCGGGACTAATCGGGGAACAGAGTGACGGTCCATATGATAGCATTAGTTGTCCTCACTATTCTATTAAATAGTGTGACATCAAATATAATGAGGACTCCATTGAGTGTGGATATTGTCTAGATGACAATATTCTTATTAAAACTCTTAGATTATGTTTTATCGTATTTTACACGACTGTTGTATAATTAAGTTGTATTTAAATTTTGTACCATGTATTTGGTGACTCAAGATGGGTGATGTATACCTTTTTGGGGGTGACAACAGTTGGTATCAAAGCTTAGTGATATGATCCCCTGGCGGAGATGTGAGACAAGATCTAGGAGGGAGAGACGGGGAATTCCTTCGCTAGTATGACTTACCTAAGTTTATTTGGTATTTAATTGGTCGGTCAGGGTATAGGGATAATATGTGATATGTCAATTAACCCTTGTTTTGTGACAATGTTTGAAAATGGCATCTAAAAATGTTGTGAACAGCAATGAAGCACATGAGATCGTTGAGTCACCAACGATCAATACCCAGGATAATGTGCAACAGGAAGACAATAATCCTCAGGTAAATAACAACACAGATCAGATGATAAACGATGGGATGTTCAGAGGCTTTATGTAATTCATGCAACATCAGGCGAGAGAGACTCCTGTTCAAAATTTAGGTGGAAACACTGGCAACTCTCGGATAGTCACTGCTAAGCAGTTCAAGGAGCTGGGACCGCCAAAGTTCTTGGGAAAGCCAAAACCACTTAAGGCAGGGATGTGGATAAAGCAAATCACCAAGATATTTGATGTCTTGGAATGCTCAGAGGAGCAAAAGGTTCCCTTCACCACCTTTATGTTGCGTGAAGAGGCAGATTATTGGTGGGAATCTGTAAAGCGTACCCAGCCTGACGTGCTCAAGATGTCTTGGGAGAAGTTTCAAGAACTGTTCAACGACAAGTACTTTCCCAAAAGTATTTGTCACATGAAGGAGGTGGAGTTCATCAAGTTGGAGCAAAACAATATGACCGTATCGCAATACGAGGCTAAATTTGCGGAGTTATCCTAGTTTACATCCTATTTGGTCGATAATGAAGAGCGAATGACGCGAATGTTTCTAAGAGGTTTGAAACCCGATATACGTCAATACCTCATTTCTCATAAATTTTGTTTATATTCAGATATTGTGAATAGGGCTCAGTTATTGGAGCGCGATAATGAGTCATCACAACCAAAAGCCAACGACCAACAACACGATAATAATCGTACCGGTGGCAACGGCCATCGGAACAATGATAACCATCGTGGGGGAAATTATCATTCCAGAAATGGTAATCACTTTGGTGGTAATCATGACCATGATAATAAGAGTGGACATTTCAAGAAGAGGAGATTCAATAATGATGGAAAGACGTCAGCACCAGCACTTGTTGTTAAGGAAGGAGAACGACCACCGGTCGTATATTACAAATGTGGAGGGAAGGACACATACGTCTAAACTATATGATGCAGTCCAAAGCATGTTACAATTGTGGAAAAGAAGGTCACCTAACCCGATTTTGTCGTGCACCAAAGTCAAGTCCAGCTGGGACGGTGGCACCAGAGGCGGATACGGACAAAACAAAGTCGGTGGTTTCAGGAAGAGCATTTTTCGTGACTTCTCAAAAAGCGAGTAACCCGAACGAAGTTAGCATGGGTTAGTTAATTATAAATTCTTGCGAAGTCTATACCTTATTAGATACCAATTTTACCAATTCTTTTATCTCTCTTGCTTGCGCTCAACGTTTAAATTTGACTTCGGAGAAATTAGACTTTGACTTATCGGTTAAAACTTCGTTATTAGAAACCTTCATTTCTTATGCTATCCAAGTCTTGGATGAGAGTCACAGTTTTTAAATGATATTTCTATCGTTAATAAATTTCCTGACGTATTCTTGAAGACTTCTTGGCCTACCCCCAGAGCGTGAAATCGAATTGTGTATTGACCCTAATACAAAACCCATTTCTAAAACCCTCAAATATTTCTTCAACTAAAATGAACGTATCATGCACCAAGGACGTTGGCTCGAGCTGTTGAAGATTACGACTATACCATTCACTATCATCATGCAAGAGCGAACGTGGTAGCTGACGCGTTGAGTAGAAGATCGTATGCGTTTACGAGTGCGATGTTGTTAACACAAAAACTCATTTCGTATAACTTACAAATGATGAAGATAGAGTTAAAGACTCTAGGGACCCACGTGAAGATAACGAATATACGAGTAGAATCGACTTTAATTGATAAAGTTAAAGTCGCTCAAACTACACAACTAGAGCTGATGAAAATGAAGAAGAAGGTTCAAGAAGGTGTTATTCTAGAAACAAGAGTCGATGAAAAGAGGAAATATCAACCCTCGATTTAATTAGCCCATTTGAAATCCTCGATCGAGTAGGAACTGTGGCCTATAGACTTGCCTTACCGCCAAGTATGTCTCGTGTTCATAACGTTTTTCACATATCTATGTTATATAAATATGTGGATGACCCGAACCACATTATTGAATTAGAATTAAATGAGATAGCAGAAGATTTAACGTATGAGAAGATACGTGTTAAAATCTTGGATAAGAAGGATTATATTCGACACTCAAAGGTTATACCTCAAGAGTTAGAATCTGAAATGAAGTCAAGGTATCCTCACCTTTTCGGCATACCAGGTACGTACGTAAATTTCGAGGGGCGAAATTTCATAAGGAGTGGAGATTGTGAGACCCCAAATTTTATGAATAAAGATTTAAATTTCTCAAAATATTTTTTTTGAATATTATGGTGTGGATTTGATATAATGTTATAGTTGTGGGTAATATTTATAAGTTTTGCAAAGTATACACGTGGTTATATAATATTCGATTGGTCGGGGAATATTCTTTTTGTCGGGGAATATCCATACGATGACACAATCATTGGTGGACCCCACAGCAGAAGTATTGTCGTAGTTAAAAAATGACAAAATTATCTTTTTATAAAAATAACGACGAAAGTGTTACCGTTAAAACTGTTGAACTACCCGGTAGTAAAAGTACAGTAATACTTGTGGTTGCATAGTAGCACACGGTATTGATTATTGATGCTTACGTAAGAAGTCACTCAGTTATACTCAATTATTGTTATAGTAATTGTTGCATTATATCTCTCATATTATTAATTCGATTATTGTCACAGTATCATCTGCATAATATGATATATTATTAAATCATTAATTGAGACGACAAAGTTATTCATATTATTAAATTGCAATATTTACAATGTCTAGAAGTTGTGTCAGGGAGAGGTTTGGTCATCTAATTGCGCGCCAATAAGGAGAAATCCTTATCAAAAAGCTCCCTCTTTCCTGGGAACGACCTAGTTGTTAAATATTGTGAGTTATAATATTAATGATTAATAAGTTCGTGTTGATTAAAGATGAAATTGATAGTTCCATTGTGTTGGAATTATTAGTGTTAGTGGAAATCGACATTTATTTCGATATTAATTGACGTCTGGAAGTTATACTGACAAGGTGGGTAATTAACCGGATAAATAAAGAATTAATTGCTATTAATTCATATGATTATAATTATTTGTTCACATGTGTGTACTATTGATTCACATTTATGTACTATTAGGGGAGTTGGTGCAAGATTGATAATACTTGCATGACTAAGTTAAAGATGGAGGTATAGATGGAGGTACAATATTGTTATTCATATTTTCACATGATTATAACTATTGAATCACATGATTGAACTATTGATTCACATTATTTACTATTAGGGAAGGTGGTGCAAGTTTGATAATACTTGCAGGACTAAATTAAAAATGAAAGAAAAGTTGGAGGTATTGTATTGTAATTTTTCGAGCCCTAAAATGTGCAATTATCAAAAATATATTTTTCTATAAATAGAAAGCTCATTCTTCCTTCATTTCTCACCAATTCACTAAAGCTATAGAGCAATTATTATAGAGAGAAAGAAGAAGAGAAGTTTTACACTGCTCATTCCAAAGATCAAACTTTATTCTAAGGTAAGGGGTATTATTCTTTCGTATCATAAAGAGAGTTATTTTCTTTTTAATACTGTGAATTATTTGTTATTCCATTCTTTATTATTATATTGGAATAACTCATCATCGCAATCTAGAATACATGGTGAATTTCTTCTGTTATTTCAATCTTTATTATTCTATTGGAATAACCTGTCTGTGCGGTCTATCGCATGCCTGGTGAATTATGTTGTTATTCCATTCTTTATTATTCTGTTGGAATATCTTGTCTAATCCGGATTACGCATGACTGGTTCCATTCTTTATTATTACAGCGGAATATCCTTCTGCATGCGGATTACGTATGACTGGTTCTATTCTTTATTATACATTTGGAATATCGTTCATGCATGCGGATTACGCATGACCTGGTTCCATTCTTTATTATTCTGTTGGAATAACCTGTCTATGTGGATTACCGCATGCATGGTGAATGATCCTTTTTATTCATTCCTTATTAAATTGTGGAAATAATCTGTCTACGTGGATTACCGCATGGCAGGCGAAAATCCATTTGCAGTTTCATATATTCTATTATACTCAGTTGGTTAAAGGTTTGGCTTCTATACTCCATTAAATTAGTAGAATATCCTGGATATTTGTGCTTCATCTAGTATCTTTTCATGGAAATATTCTTCTGAGCATTTTTGAATTTTACTCCACAAAGCAGTATCATGTTGACAATTTGGACATTATTGATTTCAGGATAAATTAACTTATACATCTTTAAAATTTATTCTTGAACTTGTTTTATTGAATTATTATGTCATTGTCATCATCCCCATGCTTATATTGTGATGAAAGTCATCTTTGGCTTACGTGCATAGATGGACTTGGTATGATTATGACCAAGGATTATTCGGTATAATCATGACCTATAATGTTATAAATGATGTGGTAAAAGTCCTCAGTGGCCTGTAGTGTATTGATGGAAAGTTTTTGGTATGATTATGACTAGGATTATTGGGGTATAGTCATGACCATTGATGATTTAATGAATATCCTCGCCCGTAGTGCGAGGATGACTCGATGATGTAGTTTATTTATTAAGCTGAGTCTCAGCGATAAAAATTGATGAAAACATTTTAAATCATAGAAGATAGTAGATATCATGCTCTACTTGACTCTTCTAATGGATTGCTTATTCCGCTGCAGTTAAACTTGATGTCTATTGTATTTTATCAGTTTAACATTGTTGAAGACTAATGATAATCTATTCTGCATTATCTTAGTCATAATATTTCTTACTGGCCTAGTTGAGCTCACCCTTTCTTTCATTGTTCTCTTCAAGAAATGAGGACGTAGCCGGGACTAGTCGGGGAACGGAGTGACGGTTCTGATGATATCATTAGTAGTCCTCACTATTCTGTTAAATAGTGTGACAATATTCTTATTAAAACTCTTAGATTATGTTTTGTCGTATTTTACACAACTGTTGTATAATTAAGTTATATTTGAATTTTGTACCATGTATTTGGCGACTCAAGATGGGTGATTTATACCTGTTTTGGGGGCGTCACAGTTAATGTCTTGGGAAGGTTCAAGGAAATATTCTTTGAGACCTATTTCCCAAAGAGTTCAAAAAATCAAATGGAGGTACAGTTTTTAGAACTAAAACAGGGCACAATGTCAGTGTCAGAGTATGCCACGAAATTCAACGAATTAGCGAGGTTTGCACCATATCAAGTCAACATGGATGAGCACAAGGCTAGGAGGTTTGAGCAGAGACTGAAACCATGGTTGTACAGCAGAGTGTCCCTATTTCAATTAAAGACATTTGCGGCAGTGCTGGAGATGGCAATTCTCGCAGAGAGTGGAGGCGAGGTTGTAACAAAACACAACCAAAAGCAGAGAAAGAAGAAGAATGAAGGTGAAGCTAAGAATGGTGGAAATGGCAACAATAATTTGAAGAAAAATGGAATGCAAATGTGGGAGCTGGAAATCAGCAAGGTAACCAGCAGAAGAAGAAGATGGACGCATGTGCTACATACGAAAAGTTTCACAGGAGTGTGCTTAAAGGGAAAGCGGGTATGCTTTAACTGTGGCCAGGAGGGTCGCATTGCCCCAAATTGTAATCAACCCAAGAAGAATGTTTGCTACACCTGTGGGTTGAAGGACCATTTTGCTCGCAAGTGTCCAAAGAAGAAATCTGGTGAGACAGCTGGAAGCAAGGGAAATGGCGGTGGAGGTACACTGACTATTGCTGGACCAACATCAACAAATAAGCCCACAGCCAGAACCTTGAATATGACGGTGCAGGATGCGGTGCAATCAAAAGATGTCATGTCAAGTATTATCCCGATCAATGATATAAATGCATATGTATTATTTGATTCGGGTGCTACTTGCTCGTTTATATCTGATGAATTTGCTAAGAAGTTAGAAATACCTAGAGAAGAGTTGAATTTTCCTTTAAACATAGAAATTGCAAATGGGGAGGTAATTCCTGTTAGATTCGTATACAAGAACTGTAGGGTGAGTATAAAGGGGAATGTTATGACAGTAGATTTAATCCCGATAAAACTTGGAGCGTTTGACGTTATATTGGGAATGGATTGGCTATTCAATTATGGAGCGATAATTGATTGCCAAAAGAAGTGTGTAAACCTTATGACTCCGTCAAAGGTAGTTTTCTTCGGTAGCAAATCGCCTAGACAAGCAAGGTGTCTGACGATTATGCAGGCCAAGAAATTATTGAGTCAAGGTTGTGTATGATATTTAGCCTACATAGTCGATACTCAAAAGAAGAAGGAGATGAAACTGGAGGAAATACCAGTGGTTAAGGATTTTTTAGAAGTGTTTCTGGAAGATTGACCAGGACTTCCGCCTGACCTAGAAATTGAGTTCGTGATCAACTTAGCGCCTAGGGACTGCTCCAATATCGAAGGCCCCGTACAGAATGGCTCCGGTAGAGATGAAGGAACTGATGGTACAATTGTAAGAACTGTTGGATAAGAAGTATATTCAACCGAGCGTATCACCGTGGGGAGCGCCGGTGTTATTTGTGAAGAAGAAGGATGGGTCAATGCGTCTTTGCATTGATTATAGGGAATTAAATAAAGTCACTATTAAAAACAAATATCCATTGCCAAGAATAGATGACTTGTTTGATCAGTTGAAGGGTGCTAGATACTTCTCAAAGATAGATTTAAGAAGTGGGTATCATCAACTAAAAGTAAGGAAGGAGGATGTACCGAAGACGGAATTCCGAACTCAATATGGACATTACAAATTTTTGGTAATGTCTTTTGGTTTGACAAACGCCCCTGCAGCGTTCATGGATTTGATGAACATGGTGTTTAAACCATTTTTAGACAAGTTTGTGGTGGTATTTATCAATGATATTCTGGTGTACTCTAAATCTTAAGAGGAACACGCGAAACACTTACGTCTAACGCTCGAGACGCTAAGAAAAGAAAAATTGTATGTGAAATTCTCTAAATATGAATTTTGGCTAGAACGTATACAATTTCTTGGGCATGTAATTGATAAGGATGGGATTTCAGTGGATCCATCAAAAGTTGAAGTTGTGATAAATTGGGAACAGCCAAGAACTCCATCAGAAGTAAGAAGTTTCTTGGGATAAGCAAGATATTACAGACGGTTTATTCAAGATTTCTCCATAATTGCTACTCCGTTAACAAATTTGACAAAGAAAGCTGTAAAATTTGTTTGGATGAAGAAGAGTGAGGAAAGTTTTGCAGAATTGAAGAAGAGACTTAGTGTGGCACCTGTATTGTCATTACCAGATAATACAGGGAACTTTGTGGTCTTTAGTGATGCTTCACACAAAGGGTTGGGTTATATCCTTATGCAAAATGACAAGGTCATTACGTATGCATCAAGGCAATTGAAAGACTACGAGAAAGGTTATTCGACTCATGATTTAGAGTTGGCGGCAGTGGTATTTTCTCTGAAGATATGGAGACACTATCTCTATGGAGAAAATGTGAGATTTACACAGACTGTAAAATTTTGAAGTATATTTTCACACAAAAGGACCTGAACATGCGTCAAAGAAGATGGATTGATTTGATAAAAGGTTATGATTGCGAGATCTTTTATCATCCGGGCAAAGCTAATGTGGTTGCAGATGCCTTGAGTAGGAAAGGCTGAGAAAAGTTGATGTTGTTAACCGATAATGAGGAGCTCATTTCAGCTATGGCAAGACTAGAGTTGGAAATCAAATTTCCAAAAGAATCAGACGAAAGATTGTACCAGATAGAAGCTAGTCCAACTTTGGTGGACAAGGTGAGGGACGCTCAAATACAGGATGAAGAATGCAGAAAAATAAAGGAAAGTGTGGTCGACGGTAAAGAGGTGAAGTATAAGCTTGATACTGAGGGAATGCTAAGAATCGAGGGGCGAATTTGGGTTCCAGCAATACAGGATATTAAAGAAGAAATCTTGATAGAGGCTCATAACTCAAGATATTCTATTCATCCAGGAAGTACGAAAATATATCAAGATTTGCGGCGACACTTTTGGTGGCCAAATATGAAAAGAGACGTTGCAGAATGCGTTGCAAAGTGCTTGACATGTTAGAAAGTCAAGGCCGAGCATCAAAGACGAAGCGGATAACTTCAACCATTGGAGATACCAGAATGGAAGTGGGAACATATCACAATGGGGTTTGTGGTAGGTCTTCCAACGACTCAGAAAGGATACGATGCTATATGGGTGATAGTGGATAGATTAACAAAATCAGCACACTTTTTGCCAATAAAGATTAGATTTAATCTTGATCAGTTGGTAAAACTGTACGTCAAGGAGATCGTCTCAAGACATGGAGTTCCAATATCAATTCTATCAGACAGAGATCCGAGATTCACCTCAAATTTCTGGAAGAAACTACAAGAATGCATGGGAACACAATTGAAGATGAGTACGACATATCATCCGCAAACCAATGGTCAAAGCGAACTAACAATCGAAACGTTAGAAGATATGCTTAGAGCGTGCATAATGGATTTCAAAGGAAACTGGGATGATCATTTTTAGTGGAATATGCCTACAACAATAGTTACCATGCAAGCATTGGTATGCCGCCATACGAGGCGTTATACGGCAGGAAATGCAGAACTCCACTATGTTGGGATGAAGTTGGTGAATGTCAACTGTTAGGACCAGAACTGGTATAGCAAACTGCCAAAGTTATAAAACTCATCAGAGCAAGACTAATAGCTGCTCAAGACAGACAGAAGAAGTATTCTGCTTAACATAGGCAGAATCGTGAATTTGAAGTAAGAAATTTTGTTTTTTTGAAAGTTTCTCCTTGGAAGGGGAAAATTCATTTTGGCAAGAAAGGAAAGCTCAGCCCAAGGTTTATTGGACCTTTTGAGATATTACGAAGAGTGGGAGAAGTAACTTATGAGGTAGCTTTACCTCTAGAATTAGAACATGTTTACAACGTTTATCATGTTTCGGTATTGCGATCGTATAAACCCGATTACAAGCATGTAATCGAGTATGAACCATTGCAGTTCAGTAAAGATTTGTCTTATGAAGAGATTCCTATCCAGATAGTCGACAGTAAGGAACAGGTGCTCAGGAATAAAGTGATACCTTCTATGAAGGTGATATGGAGGAACCAAAACGTCGAAGAGGCTACGTGTGAAATCGAAGCTGAAATGATGAAGAATTACCCTGAGTTATTTGTTTAGTCTATGTCGTCAATTCTGTGGGCATAATCTTTGTAAGAAGGGAAGAATGTGACGATTTGATTATTTGAGTTGTGATTCTGGGAACAGAATCCTTGTAAGAAGGGAAGGATGTAACAATCCAGAATTTCAAATTGTAATTTTAAATATTTATTGGATTATATAAATATTTATTTGATGTGTTTATTGTTGAAATGGTTGAATAAATACTTTATGGATGTGGTGGTTGTTAGCAAATATTTATGAATCTAAATTTATTAGAGAATATTCTAAATTAATTTAATTTATGATTTAGAGAGTTGTAATATAACATGATATGTTATATTGTTGTATTAACTTAATAATTTAAAATGGTATGTTAAATTATTAAATAAAATTACAATGAAATTATAATTTTGTGATATTTGTTAAAGTAAAATATTTACTTAAAATATAGTATATGTAATTAATTTATTTGATAAATGTTGGATATGGAAACCAAATAAATAATATGTGATTATAAATTATAAACTAAATGGTTTATTAAAATAAAATTAAAGTAGTTTAATTTAGTTTTGACCAAACAAGGCTTAAAATATTAACTCTTTATTTTAAAAACTTTTTACCAAACAAAGCCTTATGGCTTTTGGATTTTTAAATTATGAATTTTATTATAAGATATAAAATAAATAAAATAAATAATATAAATATATATATATATATATATATATATTTATAACTGATGATTTAATCGGGATAATTAGTCGACATCGGTTTTTAGACGTTTAAAAGTGTGCGTTAGCTGGAGTTATATTTTGTTTTATATACTTGGTGGGTTGTCAGTTTGGTTTAGTATACTGACAGTTTCAGGGAGAAGCTGAGAGGGAATTGAGAGAGATTGAGAGAAAACCTAAGAATTTCCAAAGCAATTTCAGTGATTAGCAAGGATTATCTTAGTAATTGAAGGTATGTTCTATAACTTTGATATTATATATGTATATGTATGAGTACGACATAATTTATATATTCTGTGAATTCAAAATTTTAAGATGATGATTATACAACTGAGTACTTGTAGTTGTATGTGTTTATGATGATTAGAGTTTGTGTTTAAACAAGAATTATATGCTAATTTTGTTCAAAAAGTAGGAAAAATAATGACAGTGTTTGTATTTCTCATATGGCTTGTGAAAGTACCAATTTTAGTGGTCAATTTATAGGTTAAACTGTAAATTGAGTTTTGGTTAAGCTAGTCCATTAAGAAACGAAGAGAACGCAGTTTGAATGAAGTGATTTGGACAAGAATAGTGATCACATTGATAATTTGTGTAAAGAATGTCAAAAAATAGAGTTTTTATATGAAAATATGGAATTTGAGGATTTAAATTAGTTAAAGTTGTTGTTAAATTGTTTTATGTTGAGGAATATGTGAGGAAACATGTTTATGATAGTTTTATATCAATTGTATATGTTAATTTCACTGTTTTGTGGGTGAAATTCATGTTAGTTGGGCTAAAACGCTTCTCGCTGTTTATTGTTGTCTCGGTTCGCAATCAGGCACTGGTAGCGATTCTTGTTGGTACCAAGGCCAAAAAAAATAACCTCACTGCGCTATGGGTCCCTGGGCTTGTGTATGGGCGCAATTGCGCATCTACTCGTTTCGAGATAAGCCTTTCACGTGCTGCAGTTCTGGAATAGCAATATAACTTAGCTTTATGTTATGTTAATGTGTCAAATATGTAGTAAGAAGGTTAAAACAGAACCGTCTCTTGTCATTGATAAATTCAAAGTTGTAAAAATGATTAGTAACTTACGAACGCGTTATGTTATGACTTAGTGTACACAATGAATGTTAGATAAGTGTTGTGAAGGTTAACACTTTGAATTTCTGATATTTATATGGTAGCATAAGATTTGTACTAAATTAACAAGTTTAGCTAGAAATGGGTGTTATTTTGTAAGTAGATGTTAACATGTCTAATAGATATTGTGATTCCACTAAAATGTGTAGGTGAACGTGAGTTTTAATATTATAGCTTAAGCTTGAGGCAAGTTTTCTAACTCTACCTTGTTATTATTGAGCAAGTTTATTTACCCTATCTCAATTACAATTACACAAGTTTCCAAAATCTTATCTCTTTACGTTGAGCATGTTTTAACCCTAATTCGTTGGAATTCTAATCATTGTCTATTTACTCTATAACTTCTTTATAGTTAAACAAGTTTCCTTAGTTCATTCTTTGTAGTAAATGTTTTTTTTGAACTTTAATTCCTAGTATTGAATTGTCGTACTTCAATCACGTTGCATAAGCTATTATCATGTTAAGGAAGCTTTGTTTCTAGCTTGCTATCAATTAGTGTATATTCAATAATTAACTTTCTAATTTGACAAAATCATAGACCTAGCTTATTATTGTTCAAGCAAAGGTTTATTATTTTATTCATCTTATTTAAAGATTATGCTCTCTAGTTATTTCCAAGCATGAGTTTAGTATCTAGTCAATTCACCTATGATTCTCAATTATTCTATATTATGTTGTTAAGAAACAACTGTTGTGTTATCAAACATTATTAATTCAACTAGTCCTCTTGTTGATGATCGTTAAACTTTAAATTTCCCTTGAAAGTTTATCCAAACCAAACTTTCTTTGGTGCGGACTTGTACTCTAAAACTGAGAAGAACAACCCTATTATAGGGGATACGCAAAGCGTTAAGATGTTTGTGCACAATACATGGTACGATGAAGGGTCGATCCCCCAAGCACGCCAAGTCCCTAGTATATAGTCATTAAGGTTAAAGTTGAAAGATTACTTGTAACCGTGGACATAGTTCGTGGTCTTATGACCCTCAGAAATATTTCTTATTTTGCTTCTCATTGTTGGTTATCATTGATAGAGTACTATTCATTATTGATGAGCCTATTCATTTACAGTTATTATTCTTTGTTAATTTATTATTATATCTAGTGAGCAATTGTTTTGCTCACTCTTGCATAAATATCATTATTGCAGTTAAAGTTGAGATGGTCGATGAGCCTTCAAATAGCAAAGGAAGGGAAAAATGTACAAGTGATGAAGACTTGTAATTTCATTTATAGTTGTGATGATAAACTTTTATTTAATGATGTGATGTAACTATTTTATTTCCGCACTTGAATGATGTTTAAGGTTAGACAACCTAGGATAGTTTTATATTTAATGATGTAACCCTTTTATATGGAGGATTTTATGGTTTTAATTTTATTATATTTGGGTAGATAGTATGAATGTATGGAAAGTGAACACCAAGTCTGAGGGGAATAAAGTACCCAGATTTGGGGGTGTCACAGGTTGGTATCAAAGCTTTAGGTTATGAACCTTAGGTGGGGAAAAGCCTTAGGAAGTAACCTTTGAAAAGATAGTGGTGATAAACTCTTATCGAGTTGTTAAGAAAGAAGTAATAAAACACTTATGTGCTTATGTGATTGTAATAAAACTCTTATCGAGTTAGTCACGTTCATCTCAACACCTGTTCATCTTTGCACTACGAGCCAAAGATATTCATCAGGTAATCATTCATGTTTGCACTACAGGCCAAAGATATTTAGTTATATCATCATTTAGGACTGAGGATGATGAAAAATGTTTTTAAGAAACGAATCCAGTGAGACAAAAGAACAAAGATTAGAGATTCGTACTCTAGATAATTCAAGTTCAAAAACACTCCATAATAAACCATAATGGAGTAAAATTCAAGAATGAAGATCAAAACATGGATACAATCAAAGATAGTAACCATAATAGATATCTAGGACAAAGATAAGAAAATTTCATTTTTGGTGAATAGTGTCGTATTCGAGAATAGTGTCGTATACGTGAATAGTAACCCCGACACAAAAAAGGTAGAAATTCCACAATAATATTCATACCAAAATTTCAGCATAATGATATTGAAAGAAATAATATCATTTACGAAGAAAATAACATCCTTTATCTCAAAAGAACAGTACTTTTGACCGAAATATCGGATGAAATGTTGAAGAAACTTGCACTGAATAGCAACTCTCAAAGTATCTAAAGACTCACAAAAATACGCTCGATAATATAGAGAGAGAAAATTTATGTTTCTGGTGTGATTTTCAATTCTAACCTAAGCACTTATTTATAGGAAAATGTCAGAACGCCAAAGCAGACTAACCTGATACCTGATGGCTTTACCTGTTACTATTCATGCCCACCACTTTTGAAATAAAATTTCAGCACATTTCCAAAATATTTTACCATTAAAAAATAATTAGAAACTTCAATAATTCATAATAAATAGCCCTTTAATCAGAAAAATACGAATTTTATGTCCATTCAATAGAAATTAAATTCTCTACAACTTTGCAGATTTAAGTTTTTCCAAATTCCAAACGAAAAATGACCGAAATCCACATACGGACAATTTTTAACACCTCTATTCCTAAAAAATCTCGATAAAATAATACCCCAAAGATTAATTCCTTCATTTATAATCACATAAAATAAATATTTTCCTATCCTTCATTTATATCCACATAAAATAAATATTTTCTTATCATATAAATCAATAATTAATTATTCACAAATAATATTACAGAATCACAATTATGACAACCAGATCGTTCCTAAGAAAGAAGAGGATTTTCGATAAGGATTTCTCCTTACTGGCGCGCAATTAGGTGACCAAATCCCTTTCCTTAGACAGAACTTCTTTAGACATTGCCAATAATGCTATCTAATAATATTATTCAAATAATATGAATTATTGATCTGATAATGGAAATATCGGCAAATGACAATTATTGAAATAACAATAATATAAAATATCAACGCAACAATTATTGAATCAATAAAATAAATATTGAACAATAATTATCGTAACAATTATCGAGTAGTGCCTTTCACGTAAGAATCAATAATTCAAAAATCTCGCAGGTAATACTGGTATACTGTCATCAGACAACCACGCCAGACATTTGTTTTTTAACCACCAGGTAATCCAACGATGTTAACGGTAACAATTACGCCGGTATTTATAAAAACTCAAACTTGTCGTTTTCTTCATCCAACTATTTTTCGTTATGGGGCCCAATTAATGGTCTACTGGCCGCATTTAATATTCCCCGACAAAGAAGAATATTCTACGACCAAATAAATATTCTCCGACAACAATGAATATTTTATAACCACTTGCTTATTTTGAAAAATTTGCACATTTCACCTATAACCAAAGAATTATATCAAATTAACTCCTTATTATTTCAAGATAATGAATAGAGGAAATTCAATTTTATTTATAAAAAGTTGGGTTCTTACATATACAACCTAGAGGACACATCATTCGTATGAGCATGTTTATGACTAGTTGCAATTCAAATCTCAAATCTATTTTTACGAGCATATGATCTATAAAATTTTCAACTTCTTTCAACTTACAAAATAATTGACCAACGTAAGGAACCATTTCAGATTTACTACTTTTAACTTCACTTACACACTCAGATGTATTTTCACAATCTAATCTTGCAATAAAATCTGAAGAACTAGATAGAAATAGTTTTTTATGGATATTATATGCCATTTTGAAAAACTTATGAATAATAATGAAGAATTGCTGGATCAGAACTTCAACTTGAACTTGGGAAGTGAAAATGGGCAACCAAAACAAACAAAGTTAAGAAGATGTGAAAAAGAAAATTAATATCCGAGAGAATAAACCAAGCTGAAGGAGATGTGAGAAAGGAATGATAGGAAGATAACGTGAGAAAAGACCAAGCTGCAAGAGAATTAAAAAGGGTAAAAAGACCATCCGCTACATGTTGTAGCGGTTAATGCTTATTAAGTCAAATTTATTTACTTTTTCCATTCCCCCCATGTCAGCTTTTCCCATTCCTATTTCCTTACATGATAGCCTTTTGTACTTAAGTTTGACCATGTGAGACAATGGAAGACATGTAAATATATATATATATATATATATATATATATATATATATATATATATATATATAAAGGCCAAGTTGCTACATGCAACATATTACGGTTGGTATTTTTTAAAAAAAAATTCTTTTTTTTTAAATCTGACAAAGTGAGACATATAATAATAATAATAATAATAATAATAATAATAATAATAATAATAATAATAATAATAATAAGCGGCACCAGTGAAAACAAAATAATATTAGTTTTTTGGTGTACAATGGAAGGCATTAAAAAAAATACCAAGCCGCTACATCTTGTAGCAATGTAGCAGTTGGTATAACTTTTAAAAAAAATTCCTTTTTTTTTCTTTCCTTCTTTCAATGCCATACAATGGAAGGCATTAAAAAAAAATTAAACACCAAGCCGCTACATCTTGTAGCGGTTGGTATAACTTTTAAAAAAAATTCCTATTTTTATCTTTCCTTCTCTCAAGGCCATACAATGGAAGGCATTAAAAAATAAAATATTAAACACAAAGCCGCTACATCTTGTAGCGGTTGGTATATAAAAAAAATTTCTTTTTTATCTTTCAAGGCTATACAATGGGAGGCATTAATATAATAATAATAATAATAATAATAATAATAATAATAATAATAATAATTGGGTTGATATTCATTTAAGTTTTAAAAGTTATAGGTGTTTGAAACACTTGTGAAAATATTATTAAGTCACAGTTACTCAACAAATATAATTTTAAGGTAATCAATTAAATGTACATATTATGAATATATTCAATTAGGACTTTGAGAATACAATTATAGAATATTACTAGATTTTATTAGGCTGATTAGTTGAACTATATAATGTATATTTCTTTAGTCAGTTATTAAAATAAATAATTGTAGTGTAGTGTAAATTTATCAAGTTATGGCTATATATGATACAAAAATTTAACAAAAAATTATGTGATTTTATCTCAATTTCAGAACTCTTTTCTTACATCCAACTTAATACCATTTGAAAACAAAAAGAAAAAAATTATAAGATTATTATTAAATTTTAATAGTCAAATTGACACACTTTTATTTTATTTGATAATTATACAAAAATTAGTCAGGTCAATTGAATATTATGAAATAATTTTTTCTTAAGTTACGAGTTTAAAAATATATCAAGCTCAATTTAAAAATAAGTAATGATTAATTTGAAAATATATCAAGTTAGTATTTCATATTCGATTTTGTAAATATTTTATGTTATTAACTAATATTAATATGAAATTTAATATTACTATAAATACTAATATTAATACGAAATAAAAAATTTAACAAAATTCTGAATTTAAAAATATATCTAGTTCAACTAAATAGTTAATATTATTCACAGTGTACATAAGATATAACATTTTCTATATTTCAGACTTCGAAAGTAATCTTGCGAATTTTTTATAGAGCTCCCACGCGATTTAGTATCGAAAGATTGTTACATCTTCTAAAGACCACTTCTCTTGACAAAGATCAACATTGGCCCTAACGAAAGCGTCAACATACTTGCATAGAAAAATGTCACAGTCTGAGTTGTTATGCTGTTTCGGTCGGATTTTTGTTACCTGCACATGGGGATTAACATTGGGCCACTCACGCATCGGATTACCATTTTGCAAACAAAATGGTATCAATTGTACCTTCATGTACAAAGTAGTTGATTGATAATTTTGTAATATATTTGACATTATAAAAGCAAAATATTTTAAATTGGTACACAAACCGCAACATCAACGAATATTTAGTACATTTCTCGTAACTTCATACGTTGGGTATCATTGTAGTACGGGTCAACGATGGTAACCATCCGATCGTCTATATAGAATAGCAACAAGACAAAATGACTTTGATTTCTATTACACATCGGCATGAATATATAATTGCATTCGTGTAAAGGTGGGCCCACATCTTGGTTCATATACGGTGTAAGACCCCAACTTTTTAATAAATAACAATTAAATTTCCTCTATTCATTATCTTGAAATAATAAGGAGTTAATGTGAGATCCCGAATTTTATGAAATAAAAGTATTCAATTTTTCTATTTTGGTAAATAGTTAAATTGATAAAAGTTTAAAGTTAAGGGTCATATTTGAAAAAAAAATTCAAAGTAAGTAAGTTGTCATAAATAACCGGTAGTAAAAGTACAGTAATACGCGTGGTTGCATAATAGCACACGGTATTGATTATTGATGCTTACGTGAGAAATAACTCAATTATACTCAATTATTGCTACAGTAATTGATTCATCATATCTCTCATATTATTGATTCAATTATTATCACAGTATCATCTGCATAATATGTTATATTATTAAATCAATAATTGAGATGACAAAGTTATTCATATTATTATTTGCAATATTGACAATGTCTAGAAGTTCTGTCAAGGAGAGGTTTGGTCACCTAATTGCGGGCCAATAAGAAGAAATTCTTATTGGAAAGTCCCCTCTTTCCTGGGAACGACCTGGTTGTTAAATATTGTGAATTATAATATTAATGATGAATAAGTTCGTGTTGATTAAAGATGAAATTGATAGTTCCATTGTGTTGAAATTATTAGTGTTAGTGAAAATCGACATTTATTTCGATAATAATTGATGTCTGGAGGTTATATTAACCAATCGGGTAATTAATCAGATAAATGAGAAATTAATTTTTATTAATTCACATGCTTATAACTATATGTTTATATGTGTGTACTATTGATTCACATGATTTACTATTAGGGGAATTGGTGCAAGATTGATAATACTTGCATGATTAAGTTAAAAATGGAGGTATAGATGAATGTACTATACTATAATTAATTTTTTCACATGTTTAGAACTATTGAGTCACATGATTTACTATTGATTCACATGATTTACTATTAGGGGAGGTGGTGCAAGTTTGATAATACTTGCATGACTAAATTAAAAATGAATGAAAAGATGAGGGTATTATACTGTAATATTTCGAGCCCTAAAATGTGCAATTATGGAAACTATATTTTTCTATAAATAGAAGCACATTCCTTCATTATTTTTCACCAATTCACTTAGTCTCACAAGAGCAATTATTATAGAAAAATTATAGAGAGAGAAGCTATAGAGAGAAGAAGAATAAAGAAGTCCTTTACCTCTCTACTCCAAAGATATCGATTTCTTTCTAAGATAAGGGATATTATTATTATTGTAAGGGTATTATTTCTTCGTATTCAAGTAGAAGAGAGCTATTGTTATTACATTCCTTATTATTCGTTGGAATAACTCAGATAATGCTGACACTAATTAGATACATGGTGAAATTCGAATTGATTTATTCAAAATAGAAAATTATGGCATAATCGTTAATAATATGTTAAGTATATTTAATTTAATTAGAGAGAGAAGATTATAATATTTATAGAGAGAAAGAAGAAGTTATTCCATTACTCCAAAGATATCAGATTTCTTTCTAAGATAAGGGATATTATTATGTTTCGTATTGGAATATCCACCGTATACATGGTGAAATTCTTCTCGTTATTCCATTCTTTATTGAATATCCTCGTCATGTGAATTACGCATTTGACGGTTCTATTCTTTATTATTCTATTAGAATAACTCGTCTGCAATGATCTATCGCATGCCCGTGAATTTATTGTTATTCCATTCTTTATTATTTTATTGGAATATCCCGTCTCATGCGTAATTCACGCATGACTGGTTCCATTCTTTATTATTTCATTGGAATATCCTCGCTCACGCGGATTACGCATGACGACCGTTCCTTCTTTCTTTACTATTCGCTGGGAATAACTCGTCTGCATGCGGATTACATCGCATGCACGGTGAATTCTTCATTATTCCATTCTTTATTATTCGTTGGAATAACTCGCTCTATGTGGATTCGTAGTATGCATGGTGAATGATCCTTGTATTCATTCCTTATTAAATTGTGGAAATGATCTGTTTCACGTGGATTACTATGATGGAGTTGAGCTAGAAGGTGCACCAAGAAAGATAAGGTGAAAATCCATTTGCGCTTTCTTTAATTTTTCCGACCTCAAAAATTTTGGAAAAATTTGAAATAAAAATTTGATGAGTTTTCTAGATTGAGTCCAAAAAATGGCAATTTTTGGATGTATAGATTGTTATGAATTTTATGGAAAAGACTATTTTAAATGTAAACCCTTATAACTCCTTGTGGTTAACTCCAAATTCTTGGGAATAAGATTAAATCTATTGGAATTTATTGGTGAATGATCCTTTGTATTCATTCCTTATTAAATTGTGGAAAGTACGTAGAAAAGGCGTGTGAAAATCCATTTCAGATTTCGGTTTAATATGGAGTAATTTTTCCGACCCTCAAAAATTTTGGAAAAATTTGAAATAAAAATTTGATGAGTTTTCTAGATTGAGTCCAAAAATGGCAATTTTTGGATGTATAGATTAGAAGTTATGAATTTTATGGAAAAGACTATTTTAAATGTAAACCCTTATAACTCCTTGTGGTTAACTCCAAAATTGGAGAAAATTTTATTGGGAGTACATGTACATAACAGAAGTATACCCTGTAAATATCAGAATTTTTGGACAAAAGTACAATTTATGATAAATGTCTAAATATTCGGCAGTTTTGGCCATTTGAAAAATAGTAAATGAATTTTAAAATTTTAGAGAAAAATATATATTCAATATGGGACTATATTCTGCTAAATCTCAGAAAAGAAATATTTTTGGGACTGATTTGGTATTTTTCTTGAAAATTAACTAGTTATGAGTAAATGAATTAAAAAAGTTATGTGAAGTAACAAAATTAGAAAATAGAATTTTATGGCTTGGGAATCCTATATAGGGTATATGCAGATTTTTGATGAGAGATTTGATCATTGGTGATGAAATCTTATGAGTATGGCATTTTTGAATTATTAAATGCATTATTTGGTAAAGTGTAAACAATTAAAATAAATTGTTTATAAGTTCAAGAAGTGATTAAAATATTGTTATAATATTAATAATATTAGATTATGAGTTTATTAAGTGATTGATAATATTTGGATAAATTTAAAGTCTTTAATATTTATCCTTATTTTCGTTTGATTAATGCTTATATCATTGTCATCATCCCCATGCTTATATTGTGATGAAAGTCATCTTTGGCTTACGTGGGCTTACGTGTAAAGATGAACCGTTGATTATTGGTTTTATAGTCAGTATATCTTTGGCTTACGCAAAGATGGATCGTTGATTATTTGTTTTATAGTTGTATATCTTCGCTTACGTACGCAAAGAAGGACCTGATGATTATTGGTTTTATAGTTGTATATCTTTTGGCTTACGTGCATTGATGGATAGTTGTTGGTATGATTATAAACTGTGATTATTCTAAGTATAATCATAATTATTGTTGTAAACATCTAATATCCTTGGCCCATATGGTCATGGATAATTCGTGGTCGTGAATACTAATGAATATCCTGGCCGTAGACCAGGGATGATTCGATGTTGTGGATTAATTATTAAGCTGAGTCTCAGCGATAACATATTGATAATACACTTTTAATTCGTAGAAGATAGTAGGTATCATGCTCTACTTGACTCTTTTATAATACAGTTGTATGGCTTTGGCCTGTAGAGCAAAGATGAATTGTTAATGAATATCTTTGGCCCGTAGTGCAAAGATGAATTTATTAGTATGATTATGAACAAGAATTTTGATTTGGTATAACCATGATTTTGATGTTTCAGGTAAAGACAGGTGATGAAAATTATCTTCGATCACAGGTGCGAAGAGGAATTTAGAATCACAATTATGATTATGAGTTATTCATATGATTGTGGATGTGAATTGTTGATTGATGTTCTGAGGATAAAACATTATTGGTGGACTTTTAACATAGAGAAGATAATAGACACGATGGTCTATTTGACTCTTCTAATGGATTGCTTCGTTCACCGCAACTATGGTTGAAAAGTTTTATCATCTACCATATGTTCTAAATCTCTGATTTATTACTGATGAAAGATATTGATAATTTAATTATCTTTAGTCATGATATTCTTTACTAGGCTAGTTTTGCTCACCCTTTTGCTTCACAATTCTGTTCAGTTAATAAAGGTATAGCTGGGTCAAGCGAGATATTAAGATGATTAGAATGATGGTCTATAGCTGTTGAGGTTCTCCCTAAATAGTATGGAAATAATTTTATTGAGAACTTTAGATAAGTGTGTCGTATTGTATACGTCATTTGATATTTAATTTTGGTGAACCGAATAGGGTGAGGTGAACCCAACTTTGGAAGGCTGTTTTGTCGCTATCATACAAGATGTCTAATGACATACAACCTCGTGTTATCATAAGACAGGGTTGTGCACATCCACTTGCTGAGTATATCTACGAGCACTACCTATATAATCTTGGAGTTTATTTGAAATATAATTTTCACTTGGAGACAACGGAGATAATTATATGTATAGAGAAGACTCACCATTGGAAAGAAGATGATAGTAATCTTCTCATTTTTCTTTGGGGTCTATTGGGTCAACCAAGGATAATTCTGTGGACATATGATATCTATTATAACCTAGACGCATGGCCTCCCATGTACAAAGGCTTCCTTGAGCACTTCCCAAAGATTTTAATTTCTAAAACAATTTTTGACTGTACTTTTATGTAAAGTACCATTGTAAGGTTGTGTTCGAGGCACCATGAGAGTTACATACATTTGTATTAAAACTCACAATTTAACTGTGGTTGTATTCTGCACGACAGTTCAATAGTTGTATAAATGAAGTTTGTATTTGATTTTTATAGTATGATATCTGGAGACTCAAAATGGGTCGTGTGGACCTATTTTGGGGGCTTCACAAATGGTATCAGAGCTTAGGGATATGGTCGTTGGCAGAGATATGAGTCTAGAACTAGGAGGGGAGAGACGAGTAATATACTTTGCTAGTGTGTGACTTACCTAAGCCGAAATTTTTTTACTTGATAAGTTGATAATTTGTGATATGTCAATTGACCTTTGTTTTGAAGATATATTCTAGAATGATATCTAAAATACAGGAGATGAGCAATGGAAAAAAAATCATGATACAGAGAATATAATCGGGAAGGTGCAATCCGAAAAGAAAGCAAGGTATTCTCATCTCTTCGAACTACCAGGTACGTAAATTTCAAGGGCGAAATTTCATAAGAAGGGAGATTGTGAGATCCCAAATTTTATGAAATAAAAGTATTCAATTTTTCTATTTTGGTAAATAGTTAAATTGATAAAAGTTTAAAGTAAAGGGTCATATTTGAAAAAAAAAATCAAAGTAAGCAAGTTGTCATAAAATAACCGGTAGTAAACGTACAGTAATACGCGTGATGGCATAGTAGCACACGGTATTGATTATTGATGCTTATGTGAGAAGTCACTCAGTTATACTCAATTATTGTTATAGTAATTGATGCATCATATCTCTCATATTATTGATTCAATTATTGTCACAGTAACATCTGCATAATATGTTATATTATTAAATCAATAATTGAGACGACAAAGTTATTCATATTAGTATTTTCAATATTGACAATGTCTAGAAATTCTGTCAATGAGAGGTTTGGTCACCTAATTGCGCATCAATAAGGAGAAATCCTTATCGAAAAGCCCCATCTTTCCTGGGAACGACCTGGTTGTTAAATATTGTGAATTATAATATTAATGATGAATAAGTTCGTGTTGATTAAAGATGAAATTGATAGTTCCATTGTGTTAGAATTATTATTATTAGTGAAAATCGACATTTATTTCGATAATAATTGATGTCTAGAGGTTATATTGACCAATCGAGTAATTAATCGAATAAATGAGCAATTAATTGCTATTAATTCACATGTTTATAACTATGTGTTCACATGTGTATACTATTGATTCACATGATTTACTATTAGGGGAATTGGTGTAAGATTGATAATACTTGCATGACTAAGTTAAAAATGGAGGTATAGATGAAGATACTATACTATAATTAATTTTTTCACATGTTTAGAACTATTAAGTCACCTGATTTACTATTAATTCATATGATTTACTATTAGTTGAGGTGGTGCAAGTTTGATAATATGTGCGTGACTAAATTAAAAATGAATGAAAAGATGAGGGTATTATACTGTAATATTTCGAGCCCCAAAATGTGCAATTATGGAAACTATATTTTCCTATAAATAGAAGCTCATTCCTTCATTATTTTTCACCAATTCACTAAGTCTCACAAGAGCAATTATTATAGAAAAATTATAGAGAGAGAAGCTATAGAGAGAAAGAAGAAGAGAAGTCTGATACCTATCTACTCCAGTATCCAGTTTCTTTCTAAGGTAAGGGATATTATTATTATTATAAGGGGTATTATTTCTTTCGTATTCATGAAGAGATCTATTGTTATTACATTCCTTATTATTCTGTTGGAATAACCTGTATACGCGGACTACCGTATACATGGTGAAATTCTTCTATTATTCCATTCTTTATTATTATGTTGGAATATCCTGTCTGTGCGGATTACACATGACCTGGTTCCATTCTTTATTATTCTGTTGGAATAACCTGTCTGTGCGGTTTATCGCATGCCTGGTGAATTCTGTTGTTATTCCATTCTTTATTATTCTGTTGGAATATCACATGCTGTGCGTAATTATGCATGACTGGTTCCATTCTTTATTATTCGTTGGAATATCCTATATGCATGCGGATTACGCATTTAATTCGTTCCATTCTTTATTATTCTGTTGGGAATAACCTGTCTGTACGATCTATCACATGCATGGTGAATTCTTATGTTATTCCATTCTTTATTATTCTGTTGGAATAACCTATCTATGTGGATTACCGCATGCATGGTGAATGATCCTTTGTATTCATTCCTTATTAAATTGTGGAAATGATCTGTCTACGTGGATTACAACATGGCGGGTGAAAATCCATTTGCAGTTTCGTAATTTTTTCGACCCTCAAAAATTCTAGAAAAATTTTAAATGATAATTTGATGAGTTTTCTAGATTGTGTCCAAAAATGGCGATTTTTAGATGTATAGATTAGGAGTTATGAATTTTATGGGAAAAGACTATTTTAAAAGTAAACCCTTATAACTCTTTGTGGTTGTTGCCTCTTTTATAGTTCTAATAAAAGAGCTCTAACTCATGCAAGCATACATGCGTCAACAAGTAATACAGAGTAAGTAGAGTATCGATCCCACAGAGAAAGTTGTTAAATTTAAACTATTATGCATCAATTAACTCACCGCATCTATATGCTTAAACTAATAACTAGAATTGTTGAATTGAACTAATTGTACTAACAACTAAAAATAAGAATAATAATGGAATAAATATAAACTAGAAATAATGGGACCCTAACTTCATTTAATATTTCATCTCATCGCCAATATCATGCAAGAAGTGTTCATATATCATAGGAAAATAGCCAAGAGCACGAATAGAGTTATAACCATTTTTCAATGCACTATAACCTACTTACACAGCATCCACAGATGATAGACTCTATGTAATCATCAACACAACCAAAATCACTATATGTCTATGTGAAATTGCAATTATATTGATTTTAAGCACAAGTCCTTACTCTAGCTCATACGGTGAAACAGTATATGTCTATCTGGTTCACAAAATACGCAAGCCATATATAATAGCCCCATATTCGTATGCTATCATGATTACAATCCATTCTTGTATGTTCATTGTCAATTCCATACAAATACTGAGACAAATGGTGATCAGGCATTCATACATGTAAAACAATCACGATAGAATTCCCATATAATATGCAAAACAACCCTAGCATTTAAGCGTGCAACCAAACTATATATTAAAATCCGTTAGAATCCCATAATGGAGTTTAGATCATGTCTGAACCAAAAGCCATTATGGGATCAACGCTAAACATGATCAATAAGCAAATAATTGCAATATGAAAGATAGAATGATCAAACCCAATTGCTGAATAAAAACCAATGATCAATGATTAAATCCTCATAGAAATCCAGTAAACAATAATAAAAATCCACAATGACAGAGAATCCCAAGAAGAATTGGAGAAGTAGACATTTTGGCTTTGTTCTACGTTGGAATCTCTCCCAAGGTGTAAACCCTAGTTATGATGTGTAAAATACACTAAAAGTATCAATCCTCCTTTCTGACACCCGTCAGAATCGTTTTAAAAACCAATTACAACTCATTTAATTAAAATTAAAATAAAACAAAATCATGACTTGAAGATCGCTACATGTATGGCTCCTTGAGTATGTCCTCACGGACGCGAGACTTGCAGAAAGTTTGCCCTATCCAACCGAGTTCTCTGTGCAGGCCCCAGTTCCCCTTCGCTCACGCTGCATTGCCACTTGCTGCTTGTGCCACGCATCTTCCAGGAAGTACAAGTTCGGTTCTCTCATCATCAATGCAAATGTCGCGCTACTACTAGCTCTTTCATGCTTGATCTTCTTCCATGCTTGGTCTCCATGCTTCATTGTACCTCCATGCCATGCACATCACCGCTTATGCCTCGCCTTCACACATCCCTTAGCCTCGTGCCCTCTAATATCACCAAAATTAAGCCGATTCTTGCACTTATTCACAAAAAGGAGTTTTAAGTAAATGCAATGCAAAATAACATGAAATTCGTAAAAATACCACTTATCAAAACCTCACTTGAAATAAAATGTACTTGAGAAGGACACAACTATTCAGATGCAAACTATCTGGTATTCAAAATAAGTAGGTAAAAATACCAAACTTATCAATATACCAAATAATTCTAAAACTTGAATTGTTTACCAAAACTTGATCTAAGCAAAGAATACGATGCTACATTGCTCTTGAAGACTCTAAATTTTTAAATAAAAGGAATTTCCTTTATTTTGAAATAAGTAAGGGTTGATTTGATTAATGTGGATAGTTAAGGGTTAAATCAAATATTTCAAAATAAGCAAGTGGTTATAAAATATTCATTGTTGAATGGGAATATTCTTGGTCGTGGAAATGAATATTAAGACGACTCGCAAATGACCCATGTGGGCCCAATAATCTTAAAGCGATTGGATGAAGAAAACGACAAATATAAGTTAATTGCCAAGTATCATCATTGGAAACAATGAAAATGATTCTTACAAGAAGGCACTACTCAATAATGGTTACAAAATTCTTCGCTTGATATTTTATACAATAAATTGTCATTACACAAGATCTTTCATTACATATTATCTCAATAATATTATTAGATAACATTATTGGCAATGTCTAGAAAGTTAAACCTGCTGGTTGTCAATATTGTGATTCGTAATATTATTTGTGAATAATTAATTATTGATTTATATGATGATTAGATGGAGAAAATTTTAAAATGACAATTGTTGAAAATTAATATTTTATCTTTTTCTCGATAAAATAATTCATTTAAATATATTATTTTAATAATATATTAACTGGTGATATTTTTTTACAATGAATGTGGGATATATGAGTATATGAGGAGGAAGAGTATTTTGTAATGGTGGACACAATTATCCAAATTTGATTATAATTTGTGAAATTGCCTTCGTTTGTGGATTTTGGTCAATTTCTGATTGGAATTTGGAAAACTTTCTTCAAAGTTGTAGAGAAAATTACTCTCAAATAATCGATTTTTGGAAGTTTAAAATATTTAAAATTAGAAAAACGAATTATCGAGATATTAATTTATTAAATACAATAGGTTAGAATTGAAAATCACACCGTAAATCAAGTTTTCTCTCTATATTATCGAGTTTATTCTGTGTGAGTATTTTGAGTAACTTTATAGGCATAATTTTATATTATTTTTTCGTAATGATATTATTTCTTCAATATCATTATCTTTCGGAAATGTTGATCCGAAGTTTTTATCAAATTTGGAACTCTGGGGTTACTATAATATTCATATATTCACGAAGTTACTATTCACAAGTTACTATTTCGAGTACTATTATGAAACGTGAAGTTTTTTGTGGAAGATGTTGAGTTACTATTCACGTGATATCAAGACTATTCAATGATATCACGACTATTCACGATACTCAAGATTATTCACCTAAAAATAAAATTTCTTCTTTTCGTCTAAAACATCTATTCTCGGATACTAGCTCGATTGTATCCATGTTTTGATCATTCTTGAATTTTACACCACTAAGGATTATTTGTGAGGTGTTTACCAAAACATTTTGTTTCAATCGATTCGATCTCATCCTCATTTTAAGTGATGATATTATGGAATATCTTTTGGTTAATAGTGAATAAAAGAAATACAAAGATGAATGATCTAAGAATATCACATTGCTGAAAATGAAGAAAATTATAGTCTCAATCAAGGCTCATGATATAATCATGCCACATAAGGTAAAGATGAATGCGATTCAACATATCAACACTATCGATTTTTCCGTTGAAGACTAACGATAAGGTTCAGTCATAATATGGGTTTACCCTTTTCCTTGTTGTTCCATTTTCTTCTCGTGAGGCGAGAATGTAGCGAGTACTGGCGTATGGAATGAAGATTCTCCGCAGTCCTCACCATTTTTTTATTGATGAGGATTTATTTTAGATATTGTCTAGAAGATAATATTTGTATTTTTCCTTTTCATTTTTTCTATTTTTCTTATATCTTCAAGGCTTTTTTCTTTTTCAACATATCAACACGTACTAAGGTTCAACAATGGGTTTATTGCTTTATGTCTCAATCCATTAGGTTTATTGCTATTTTTCTTTGCTACCCCTTTTTTTTTACGGCGTGAGCTTTCAACAATGACTCCTGCACCATGAAAGACCTTTAGGGCGCTAGGTGTAGAGACAATCCCCCCTGTGTGTACTTACTCAAGTAAGCTAAGGCCCCGAATTAAGACTAGCCACGTTATTGCTATTTGATTTTTTTTATACATAGCATACCCATGTTTTTCCAAAATTTTGCATGTCAATGTTTCATACAGTCTAAGAGCACTTTCCACATGTTTCTCTTTTTAAAACTACATGTTCTATCGAGCGATGCAACACACATTTCTTAAACCTACAAGTGATTGTGAACACGTTCGTGCAAACCTAAAGCATTTAAATAGCAACATGAATATCATCGTGTAAAACATTATATCTCAGCTCATGTTATCCAACATACTCTAAAATCCTTCACAATTCACTATCATCATTGGCTAGGCAAGAATTTCTATAAAGCAAGTATTTGTGTGAGACATGCAACTAAAACATACTAACACAATCAATAAATGAATAAAAATTAAAAAAATTCTGCAAAATTTTATCTAACACATAAACATGCAAAATTAAACTAAATATGCAACAATTAAATAAAACTAAACTACTATGATATAACCCCCAATACCCCCAAACTTATAATATTCAATGTCCCCATTGAATGAAGGTAAAGGGTACAGAAAACTCCCCTAATGATCGGCTTAACCACCCTCCTCGGGTGGTGAATCTAGTGGTGGATATGGCACTGTGGTTCCAAACTGAAGCCACTCTAGCATTGTTCCTTGCTGCGCGAAGGCTTCGGCCAAGGCCCTTGTGAGTCCCGTAGCAAACGTTCCAAAATTGTCATACATGGCGTCGACTTTGCGCTCCAACCTTCAGAGCCGGCGATCGCTAGGAACGGTGTGTGCTCGGGTGGATGGGCCTGCTTCATCTGTCTGAGGGGGCTGCTGCGATGGCTCTGGGAATGTGGGCCAGAGAATAAATCCTCGTCCACGCGGGTGTGACTCACCGCCTGCCCAGTCCTCAAATTTAGCGATGGTGGCATGGGTGATGTCCTGGCTTGGATATTGCATTTGTTCGTTGCCCCAATTGCACCCCTGATGCGCACATAGCATGGCTACCACTGAAGCATATGGAATGCTCCCAGTGGTAGTTCCCTTCAGATACTTCACAATATTTTGATGAATCAAATAACCCACATCAATGTACTCGCCAGTAATTATGCCCCCACAGTATTATGGCCCTTTCCGTCGTGATCTCGTGTTGGTTCGATAAAGGCAATAACTTAGCACAGATGAACAGGTTCCATACCTTGGCGTATCGATTCAGTGCAGCTGCTGGGAATATGCGAGGCTGGATCGTGACAACTTTGTAAGTCCACTTCGTGCCTGGTATGCACAACTCTGCAATGACACGCTCCAAGTCTGTTTCCTGATGTGCTCCTGTGATCCAATTGGCAACCCCTCTTGGTGGTATTGCGGTGATTCTCAGGATGGTTCTGATGGCGGAAGGTCTGTAGTCTATCTCGAAACCACGAACCATAGAGGTATCGTTCATGGTGACTTTGGCATTGGCGTACAATTCTTAGACTATGCTCATCGGAATGGGCGCGGGAGATGCAATCAGTCCACCCCAGCCTCGTTCCTGGATCATGGCACACAGCTGTCCATCCTGGCCTTCTGGTTTGAATCCTCTTTCCTTGATGAATATTTTTGCTACGATTCGGTAGTACTCCTGCTGGGCTTCCAAACATAAGAACTTGGTGTGGTCGAAAATGTCCTCCTCGTGACTGTCGGAAGAGGATGAGGAAGATGAAGATGGATGTGCTCTCTTCGGACCCATATACAGATAATTGATTGAGAATGCAGATGAACTTACTAAGAGAGAATGAGAATTTATGAGTTGATAACCTTCACACTTGTTTCTACCATCCCAATTAGGAACCCTAGCTTTATAGAGTAGATGAGAGCATGGGTTGAGCTTGGGACGTGGAGAGAATCGTGGAGATTTGATGGAGAGATATACAACTTCAATCTGTAACTGATAGAGAGCTAGAGATGTGAGTTATGGGGAGTGAGAGAGTTTTGTGTCTGTTATTATGGCAAATGAGAGTCCAAATGGTCCACAACTCTATTTTAAAATGTTCAGATCTGCCTTGATTTGGTGTCGCTATTTACCGCCTGTGAAAGTGTGTCTTGGGTTGCGTATGGGCAAGACTTGCAGAATGTTTGTCGCTCGATAGACTGCTACGTGCAAGACGTAGTTCAGATTAAGATGGCTACGCATGCGCATATGGCCCGATATATCGCAATATTAACGTTCCACTCCACTCTAACTATTAGTGATTTTTTCCAATGATGGTTCCTGCATGGACATTAATGCACATTGTTAAGACATAACTTAGTGGCCTCATAGTGCTACCATCTTGCAAATATTCGCACAGCAGTTCTTGCTATGCACTTAAGCATGAAAATCTAATATCCTAGTAAGAAAAATGAATGGCATAGAACTAATTAAAAGAATTCCAAATGAATAACTAAAAAAAATCAATGGGGGTAGAAATAATGGGTTGCCTCCCATCCAGCGCTAAGTTATAGTCAATTAGCTTGACTATCTCTGAATCTCACGTCATATCAAGAACTAAGGTGCCTTCTTTGTTGTCCACCGCACCCCAAAATTTAGTGACTTCAGCCTTCATCAATGGCTCTACCTTCAACTCTGAACTTTTGCCCATTACACACCTCATCGGTTCATAATTCCTCAATTTCTGTACCTCATCCTTTAGGTCCCGGTCTACCAAGTCAACCAAAAAGCATTCTTCTTCGTCTATTAGGAACTTTATTGCCTTAAGACATTGAACGTGACCTCCTGATCATGTACGCGCATAGTGAGTTTCCCTTTTTGCACATCTATCGAAGCCCTGCATGTGGCTAAGAATGGTCTCCCCAGTATGATCGGTATACTCTTGTCCTCTTCGAAATCTAGGATGATAAAGTCAGCTGGAAAAATGAACTTGTCCACCTTAACCAACACATCTTCAACAATTCCCCGTGGATATATGATGGATCTGTCAGCTAGCTGTAGTGATATGTTCGTCAGCCTTGGAGCTGGCAGTCCCAACTGATTGAACACTAACAGGGGCATCAAGTTTATACTTGCCCCCAAATCACATAAACACTTACTAAAGTTCAACTTCCCAATTGTGCACGGATTTGTGAAGCTGCCCGGATCTTTCAGCTTTAGAGGTAGTTTGCGTTGGAGCACTGCACTGCATTCTTCGGTCAAGGCTACCGTTTCAAACTCATCTAATCTTCTCTTCCTTGACAATATACCTTTCATGAACTTTGCGTAGCTTGACATTTGTTCCAATACCTCGACGAAAGGTATATTGATCTGCAGCTTTTTGAATACCTCTAGAAACTTGCTGAACTGTTTGTCTTCTTTCTGCTTAACTAACCTCTGTAGATATGGTACTTGAGGGTGAATTGGTTATACTGGACTTTTAACCTTCTCTTTTGAATTTGCTTTATCTTTCTCATCCTGCTGAACCTCAGAATTTTCCAAATTTTCTTCCTCTTCAGTCACCTGCTCTGCCTCGCGTGGCCTCCTTAGTACTATCAGGTGCGAGCGCGCGACTTGCAGTGCCTGTCAAATCTTTTACTGATCTCAAAGTGATCGCTTGACACTGCTCCTTCCCGTGTCTTCTAGGATTTGTCTCTGTGTTACTTGGCAATGAACCTTGGGGTCTATTGTTAAGCATGTTTGCCATTTGCCCCATTTGAGTCTCCAAAATCTTAATAGCCACTGCTTGGCTTTTGATCATAACCTCAGTATTTTCCATGTATTTCAACATCATTTCCTCTATCTCTGATTTCTTTTCTGGCTATGGTGCAGCTGGAGTGTGATGTTGTTGTTGATGAGAGAATCCTGGTGGAAACGGTGGTTTTGGTGTAAACTGTGGCTGAGATAACTGTGACTGAAATTGATGATTCAGCTAAAACTGGTTCTGTTGTTGTCCTTGATTGTTCGACCAACTAAAGTTTGGATGATTTCAGTTGTTGGGGTGGTATGTGTTCTAGAATTGACCTTGGTCTTTTCTGTAGTTACTCACATACTGTACCGACTCCGAGCTGATAGCACATTGATGCGTGGAGTGTGACCCCGCACAAATCTCAAAAACGAAGGCAACTGTTTTCATTTTGCTCTCTGCCAAAGTATCTATCTTCTTAGCCATAGGCGCCATCTGCGTATAATTAACCGTGTAATCGCATCACCTCCAACACACCCGCAACTTACTTTGTGGCATCCGGAAGCATGTAGGATTCTGATAGTCATTTGCAGCCATAGTCTCGATAAGTGTATAGGCCTCATCATAGCTCTTTGCCCATAACGCCCCTCCTGCGGCTGCATCCACAATCGGTCTCGACTGCCATCCCAAACCATTATAGAAGGAGTTGATCACCATCCAATCTGGCATACCGTGATGCGGACATTTCCTGAGCATCTCTTTGTATCGCTCTCATGCCTCATATAAGGACTCACCTATTGTTGCTCGAACTGAGAGATAGTCGTCCTCATCTTTGCAGTCTTAGCCATTGGAAAGAACTTTGCTAAGAATTTATGTGCTAAATTCTCCCATGTAGTGATTGACCCTGACGGCAAAGAATGTAGCCAACCTCTAGCCTTATCTCTCTCAATGAAAATGGAAATAGCCGTAGTCTAATGGCATCCTCCGTTACACCATTGTATCTGAATGTATCACAAATCTCGATGAAGCTCAATAAGTGTTCATTCGGATCATCCGTAGCAGCACCCCCAAACTGAACCGAGTTTTGCACCATCTGAATAGTGCCCGGTTTAATCTCAAAGGTATTAGCTGCTATCGCTGGCCTGACTATTCTCGATTATAGTCCATTTATGTTTGGCCGAACGCGAGACTTGCAGAAAGTTTGCCCTGTCAAACCGAAGTTCTCTCATGTGGTAGCGCGCTCCCAGTGCTCTCCGCTGCTGCTTGACCTTGATCTACAAGTTTTGGTTCTGGTTCTACTATTGTCATGCTGCTGCTACTACTACTTGCTCTTTCATGCTTGATCTTCTTCCATGCTTGGTCTCCATGCTTCATTGTACCTCCATGCCATGCACATCACCGCTTGTGCCTCGCCTTCACGCATCCCTTAGCCTCGTGCCCTCTAATATCACCAAAATTAAGCTGATTCCTGCACTTATTCACAAAAAGGAGTTTTAAGTAAATACAATGCAAAATAACAAGAAACGCAACTAAAACACAATAAAATGTACTTGAGAAGGACACAATTCGCATGAATTGGTATTCAATAAGTAGGTAAAAATACCACTTATCAGTGGTTAACTCCAAAATTGGTGAAATTTTATTGGGAGTACATGTACATAACAGAAGTATACCCTATAAATTTCAGAATTTTTGGACAAAAGTACAATTTATGATAAATGTCTAAATATTCGGCAGTTATGGCCATTTGAAAAATAGTAAATGAATTTTAAAATTTTCGAGAAAAATATATATTCAATATGAAACTATATTCTGCTAAATCTCAGAAAAGAAATATTTTTGGGACTGATTTGGTATTTTTCTTGAAAATTAACAAGTTATGAGTAAATGAATTAAAAATGTTATGTGAAGTAACAAAATTAGAAAATAGGATTTTATGGCTTGGGAATCCTATATAGGGTATATGCAGATTTTTGATGAGAGATTTGATCATTGGTGATGAAATCTTATGATTATGGCATTTTTGAATTATTAAATGCATTATTTAGTAAAGTGTAAATAATTAAAATAAATTGTTTATAAGTTTAAGAAGTGATTAAAATATTCTTATACTATTAATAATATTAGATTATGAGTTTATTAAGTGATTGATATTATTTGGATAATTTAAAGTCTTTAATATTTATCCTTATTTTCGTTTGATTAATGCTTATATCATTGTCATCATCCTCATGCTTATATTGTGATGAAAGTCATCTTTGGCTTACGTGGGCTTACGTGCAAAGATGGACTGTTGATTATTGGTTTTATAGTTGTATATCTTTGGCTTACGTGCAAAGATGGATCGTTGATTATTTGTTTTATAGTTATATATCTTTGGCTTACGTACAAAGATGGACTGATGATTATTGGTTTTATAGTTGTATATCTTTGGCTTACGTGCATTGATGGACAGTTGTTGGTATGATTATAACCAGGGATTATTCGGTATAATCATGACCATTATTGAAAACACGAATATCCTTGGCCCATAGTGCATCGATAATTCGTGGTCGTAATACTAATGAATATCCTTGGTCGTAGAGCAGGGATGATTCGATGCTGTGGATTAATTATTAAGCTGAGTCTCAGCGATAACATATTGATAATACACTTCTAATTCGTAGAAGATAGTAGGTATCATGCTCTACTTTGACTCTTTTATAATACAGTTGTATGGCTTTGTCCTGTATAGCAAAGATGAATTGTTAATGAATATCTTTGGCCCGTAGTGCAAAGATGAATTTATTAGTATGATTATGAACAGGAATTGTGATTTGGTATAACCATGATTTTGATGTTTTAGGTAAAGACAGGTGATGAAAATTATCTTCATCCTGGGTGCGAAGAGGAATTTAGAATCACAATTATGATTATGAGTTATTCATATGATTTGAACGGTGGTCTATAGCTGTAGAGGTTCTCCCTAAATAGTATGGAAATAATTTTATTGAGAACTTTAAATAAGTGTGACGTATTGTATACGTCATTTGATATTTAATTTTGGTGAACCGAATAGGGTGAGGTGAACCCAACTTTGGAAGGGTGTTTTGCCACTAACATACAAGATGTCTAATGACATACAACCTCGTGTTATCATAAGATGGGGGTTGTGCACATCCACTTCTTTGAGTATATATATACGAGCACTACCTATATAATCTTGGAGTTTATTTGAAATATAATTTTCACTTGGAGACAACGGAGATAATTATATGTCAAAAGAAGACTCACCATTGGATAAAAAATGATAGTAATCTTCTCGTTTATCTTTGGGGTCTATTGGGTCAACCAAGGATAATTCTGTGGACATATGATATCTATCATAACCTAGACACATGGCCTCCCATGTACGAAGGTTTCCTTGAGCACTTCCCAAAGATTTTAATTTCTAAAAGCAGCTTTTTTTGTACTTTTATGTAAAATACCATTATAAGGTTGTGGTCGAGGCACCATGAGAGTTACATACATTTGTATTAAAACTCACAGTTTAACTGTGGTCATATTCTGCACGACAGTTCAACAGTTCTATAAATGAAGTTTGTATTTGATTTTTATAGTATGATATCTGGTGACTCAAAATGGGTCGTGTGGACCTATTTTGGGGGCGTCACAGTTAATTTGATATAATACTTTGGTTATAGGTGAAATGTGAAAAATTTTCAAAATAAGCAAGTGGTTATAAAATATTCATTGTTGTCGGGGAATATTCGTTTGGTCGTGAAATATTCTTGTTGTCGGGGAATATTCATACGACGACGCAGCCATTAGTGGGTCCCATAACGAAAAACAGTTGGATGAAGAAAATAAAAAGTTTGAGTTTTTATAAATAACGGCGTAATTTTTACTGTTAACACTTTTGGATTACCTGGTGGTTAAAACACAGTAATACGCATGGTTGCTCAGTAGCACACGTTATTGCACAGTATTTTTAAATTATTGATTCTTACGTAAGAAGGCACTACTCAATAATTGTTATAGTAATTACTGTTTAATATTTTATTTTATTGATTCAATAATTGTTGCGTTGATATTTTATATTATTGTTATTTCAATAATTGTCACTTCACAGTATTTCCATTATCAGATCAATAATTCATATTATTTGAATAATATTATTAGATAGCATTATTGGCAATGTCTAAGGAAGTTACATCTACAGGAAAGGGGTTGGTCACCTAATTGCGGCGCTTGAGAAGGAGAAATCCTTATCGAAAATCCCCCTCTTTCCTAGGAACGACCTGGTTGTCATAATTGTGATTCTGTAATATTATTTATGAATAATTAATTATTGATTTATATGATAAAAAATATTTATTTTATGTGGATATAAATGAAGGATAGTAAAATATTTGTTTTATGTGATTATAAATGAAGGAATTAATGCTGGGGTGTTTTATCAGTATTTTGTCGGAATAGAGGTGTTAAAAATCGTCCGTATGTGAATTTCGATCATTTTTTGTTTAGAATTTGGAAAAACGTAAATCTATAAAGTTGTAAAGAATTTAATTACCTATGGAATGGACATAAAATTCGTATTTTTCTGATAAAATGACTATTTATTATGAATTATTGAAGTTTCTGATTATTGTTTAAATGGTAAAACATTTTGGAAATTTCTAGAATGGGTGGGCCTCACTTTTGGTTGGTGAGAAATGTGCTAAAATTTTATTTCAAAAGTGGTGGGCATGAATAGTAACAAGTAAAACCATCAGGTAGCAAGTTAGTCTGCTTTGACATTCTGGCATTTTCCTATAAATAGGTGCTTAAGTTAGAATTGAAAATCACATCAGAAACATAAATTTTCTCTCTCTATATTATCGAGCATATTTTTGTGAGTCTTTAGATACTTTGAGAGTTGCTATTCAGTGAGAGTTTCCTTCAACATTTTATCTGATATTCCGGTCAAAAGTACTGTTCTTTTGAGGTAGGGGATGTTATTTTCTTCGTAAATGATATTATTTTTTCAATATCATATTGCTGAAATATTGGTATGAATATTATTGTGGAATTTCTACCTTTTTGTGTCGGAGTTACTATTAACATATACGACACTATTCACGAATACGGTACTATTTACTAAAAAATGAAATTTTTTCTTCTTTGTCCCAGATGTCTATTATGGTTACTATCTTTGATTATATCCATGTTTTGATTTTCATTCTTGAATTTGACTCCACTATGGTTTATTATGGAGTGTTTTTGAACTTGAATTATTTAAAGTACGAATCCCTAATCTTTGTTCTTTTGTCTCACTGAATTCGTTTCTTAAAAACATTTTTCATCATCCTCAGTCCTTAATGGTGATACTTGATGAATATCTTTGGTCTGTAGTGCAAAGATGAATGATTACCTAATGAATATCTTTGGCCCGTAGTTCAAAGATGGATAGGTGTTGAGATGAACATGACCAACTGGTGATACAAATGAATATCTTTGGCCCATAGTGCAAAGATGAATATTTAATTCAAGATGTATATTGATTGATGTTACAGGGATAAAATATTGATGATGAACTTTTAAATTCTTAGATGATAGTAGATTTCATTCTCTACTAAACTCTTCTAATGAATTGTTATTTCCGTTGCGAATATTGATCTAAAACTTGTTGTCCATTATATTTTATCTGATTTGTTAAAGGCTAACGATAATTTGTTGTTCATTATCTTAGTCATAATATTCTTTACTGGGCTAGTTGTGCTCACCCTTTTCCTTTTTATTCCATTTTTTCTTCTCAGGAAGTGAGAATTTAGCAGGAACTAGCCGGGGTATGGAGTGATGGTTCAAGATAGTTGTTTTAGCTGTCCTCACTATTATGTAAAATAATGCATCAATAATTGTAATGAGGACTTTATCTGAGTGTGGATATTATCTAGAAGACAATATGTGTATTTAAACTCATAGTTTATGTGTTGTCGTATTTTGCACGATAATTGTATTAATGAAGTTGTAGTTGTTTCTTAACCATGTATTTGGCGACTCAGAATGGGTGTTGTATACCTATTTTGGGGGTGTCACAGTTGGTATCAGAGATTAGGGATATAGTCTCTGGCGGAGATCAGTGAATACAAATAGGAGGGGAGAGATGAGTAAATCTAAGCTTATTTGTTTCTCACGTAATATAGGGGTATGTCGTGGTATGTCATTTTCTTTAATTAACCCTTATTTGTGGGGTATTTGAGAATGGCAGCTGAGAACGTTAACAATGGAGTGTATGAGACCGTGGAGACACCTTTAATCACTAACCAGGAGAACGTGCAACATGAAGGCAATATTCTTCCTGTAAACAACACTACCGAGCAAACGATGAATGATGGGATGTTTAGAAGCTTTTTGCAATTCATGCAAAATCAGACGAGGGAGACTCGTGTACAAAATACGGGTGGAAATGATAGCAATGCGCAGTTTGTCATAGCCAAGCAGTTCAAGGAGTTGGGACCACCAGAGTTCTAGGGAAAGCCGGATCCGATTAAGGTAAAAATGTGGGTCAAGTAAATTACCAAAATATTCGATGTCTTAGGATGCACGGAAGGATAGAAGGTTCTATTTGCCACCTTTATGTTATGTGGTGAGGCATATTACTGGTGCGAATCTGTAAAGCGTACCCAGCCAGCCGCACTCAACATGTCTTGGGAACCATTTTAGAAACTGTTCAATGACAAGTGCTTTCCTAAATGTATTCATCATATAAAGGAGGTAGAGTTTATTAGACTAGAACATGACGGTGTCCCAGTACGAGGCGAAGTTCACGGAGTTATCCAGGTTTGCACCTCATTTGGTAGATAATGAGGAACGTATGACGCGGATGTTTCTGAGAGGTCTAAAACCCGAAATTCGTCAATACCTTATCTCTCAAAAATTTTCTTTATAATCAGATGTTGTCAACATGGCTCAATTATTAGAGAGAGACAATGAGTATGTTCAACCGAGGGTCATACTGGTGACAGCAGTCATCGGAGCGATGATAACCAGCGGGGAGGGAAAAATACGGACAAAAGCGGTAACCACTCTGGTGGTAATCGTGGCCATGATAATAGGAGAGGTGAGTCAAGTGGAAATTTCAAAAAGAGGAGATTCAACAATGATGGGAAGACATCAAGAAGTGACACCAAAGAAAAAATTCTGGGGGGGAGAACGACCGCTTGTTAGATGCTACAGATCATGAGGAGAGGAGGGACACATAAGTCCAAATTGTTCACAACCTTCCAAGGTGTGTTTCAGTTGTGGAAAAGACGGTCATATAGCCCGATTTTGTCTGGTAGCAAAGTCAAGTCCAACTGGAACGGTGGCACCAAAGGCGACTACGGACAAAACAAAGTCGGTGGTTCAAGAGAGAGCGTTTGTCGTGACTAGCCAAAATGTGAGAAACCCGAACGAGGTGATCACGGGTAAGCTAATCTTAAACTCTTGCGAACTTTATACCTTACTAGATACCAGTTCTACCAATTATTTTATCTCTCCTGCTTATGCTCAACATTTAAACTTGACTCCAGAGAAATTAGACTTTGACTTATCTGTGGAAACTCCGTTAGGAGAAACTTGCATTACATCCACTATTTATAAATCTTGCATGATCCAAGTTGGCACCATCACATTACCTGTTGATCTTATCTCTTTAAAGATACTTGCATTTGATGTGATTTTAGGGATTGATTGGTTAACTACTCATCATGCCAAAATTGATTATTTTTGTAAGGTTGTTAGTTTTCATATTCCTAACCAACCTGTTATGCAAATTCAAGCAACCAAACCACTAAAGTCAATCACTGTCACATCAAGCCATTAAGCCATTCGTTTAATAAAACATGGATATCAAGCTTTCCTAGCCCATGTTATGGACTTGAACAAAAACACGTCAGATTTGAATAATATTTCTGTTGTTAGTGAATTTCTTGACGTATTTCCTGAAGAACTTCCTGGTCTACCCCCATAACGTGAAGTTGAATTCATTATTGACCTTGAACCTAGTACAAAACCCATTTTTAAAACCCCATATCAAATGACTCGTATTGAACTTCAGGAGTTAAAGGTTCAACTACAGGAGTTGTTAGACATCGATTTCATTCATCCTAGTATATCTCCCTGGGGTGCTCCTGTTTTATTTGTAAAGAAGAAAGACATGAATATGCGACTCTGTATTGACTACCGAGAATTAAACCATGTCACCATTAAGAATAGGTATTCGCTACCTCGCATTGATGACCTGTTCGACCAGTTGCAAGGAGCATAATTCTTTTCAAAGATCGATCTTCGTTCTGGATATCATCAGCTGAATATTAAAACTGAGGATATTCCCAAGACTGCCTTCAGAACTTGGTATGGGCATTATGAATTCTTAGTCATGTCTTTTGGATTGACTAATGCTCCTGTTGCTTTCATGGATATAATGAACCGTGTATTCAAGGAATATTTGGATCAGTTCGTTGTTGTCTTATTGATGACATCCTCATCTATTCCAAAAGTCGTGAAGATCATGAGCACCATTTGAAGCTAGTACTTCAAAGGCTTCGTGACAACAAGCTATATGTCAAGTTGAAGAAATGCGAGTTTTGGCTTGAGGAAGTAGCATTCCTTGGGCACGTGGTGTCAAAATATAGAGTATCCGTTGACCCGGCAAAGATTGAAGCAATACAAAGTTAGGAGCAACCGAAGTTGGTGACCGAAGTACGTAGCTTTCTGGGCTTAGCTGGATATTATCGGAGATTCGTGGAAGGATTTTCTCGAATCGCTACTCCGTTAACTCAACTAACTCGGAAAGATACAAAATTTGTTTGGATTGAGGAATACGAGAAGAGTTTCCAAGAGCTCAAGAGTAGACTCATTTCGGCACATGTTCTAACAATACCATCTGGTTCGGATGGATTTGTTATCTACATGTATACTTCAGGCAAAGGGTTAGGATGTGTTCTCATGCAACATGGGAAAGTCATAGCCTATGCCTCGCGATAACTCAACGAATATGAGAGGAATTATCCTACTCATGATCTAGAGTTGGCAGCAGTCGTTTTCGCATTGAAAATCTGGAGACACTATCTGTATGAGGGAGAAAGTGGAGATTTATACGGATCATAAAAGCCTCAAATATTTTTTCACCCAAAAGGAACTCAACATGTGGCAACGACGTTGGCTCGAGTTGTTGAAAGATTATGATCATAGCATTCAATATCATCCTGGAAAAGCGAATGTGATAGCTGACGCATTAAGTAGAAGATCATATGCGAGTACAAGTGCGATGTTGTTAACACAAAAACCCATTTTGTATGACTTACAAAGGATGGAGATAGAGTTAAAGGCTCCAAGTACCCACGTGATGATATCAAACATATGAGTAGAACCAACTTTAATCGATAAAGTTAAAGTTGCTCAAGCCACAGACCCAGAGATGATACGTATGAAGAAGAAAATACAAGAAGGTGTTATTCCAGAAGCAAGAATTGATGAAGAAGGAATACTTCGAGTCAACTCCAGACTTTGTATTCCTAACGATTCTGACTTGAAGCATAGAATCATGATGGAGGCACACAACACACCGTTTGCAATCCATCCTGGGAGTACTAAAATGTATCATGATCTTCGACATACATTTTGGTGGAGCAATATGAAGAGAGAGATCGCAGAGTTTATCTCGAGGTGTTTAACTTGTCAACGTGTAAAGGCAGAGCATCAAGTGCCTAAGGGTCCATTGTAACCACTTGAAGCAATATGATTCGACTCATTTTCACCCCTAACTATGGTTTATTATGGAGTGTTTTTGAACTTGAATTATCTAAAGTACGAATCTCTAATCTTTGTTCTTTTGTCTCACTGGATTCGTTTCTTAAAAACATTTTTCAACATCCTCAGTCCTTAATGGTGATACTTGATGAATATCTTTGGCTTGTAGTGCAAAGATGAATGATTACCTGATGAATATCTTTGGCCCGTAGTGCAAAGATGAACATGTGTTGAGATGAAGATGACCAACTGGTGATACAAATGAATATCTTTGGCCCGTAGTGCAAAGATGAATATTTGATTCAAGATGTATATTGATTGATGTTACAAGGATAAAATATTTATGATGGACTTTTAAATTCATAGATGATAGTAGATTTCATTCTCTACTAAACTCTTCTAATGAATTGTTATTTCTGCTGCGAATATTGATCTAAAACTTGTTGTCCATTATATTTTATCTGATTTATTGAAGGCTAACGATAATTTTTGTTCATTATCTTAGTCATAATTTGTAATTTAATTTAAATATTTATTGAATTAAATAAATATTTTAAATAATTTATTTATTGAGAAAAATAAATAATTGATGAATTGTGATGAATTAATTTAGTAACTAAATTGATTAATGTTAATTAAATTGAGTAATGATAATTTTATTTGATGGATTTAATTTAAGGAAATAATTAAATTAAATCAATTGCTTAATATTTAAGAAAATAATTAAATTAAATGAATTGTTTAATTTAAAAGAAATAAATAAATTAAATAAAGTGATGTTTCTAATTTATTAATTAAATTGGATATAAAATTATTTATTAATTATTATTATAATGATAATAAGATTTTTATTATTATTATAAGTTATTTAAATTAACTAAAGTAAAGTTATTTAAATTAACTAAGGTGTGACAAGTAGTAACTATATAATAAAAATAATATAAAAAAATAATTTAGTTTGGGGAGAAAATGTGGTAGCCAAACAAGGCCTTGTGGCCTTTGGCTTATTCCAACGGACGTCTTTTGTTTTTCTTTAACGGAAGAATACGTGGGTGAATGGCCAGTTTATATTATCTACGCATCTTATTTCTCCTAAGGCTAGTGGTGAGTTGGGTGAGAAGAAGAAATGAGAGAGTTTGCTTGAGAGAGAGAAAAACACCAGAGTTTTGGAGTTAGAGAAAGAGAGAAGAAGGAATTACTAAAACCTAGTCACCATCTTTTTTGCTAGCATACAATCAAAGAAAAGGTATAACTTACTTCAATTCTAATTTTTTTTTGATAATTATGTGGAATTGATACAAATACATGTATATATAAGATTTATAATCTGTTAATCCTCGTTTGGGGTGTTATTTGATGATTAAAGGCATGGAATTGGGTTATAGTAGAAAGCTTTATATATCAGTGTTTATGTTATTAGATATGGCTTAAAAAGTATAAATTTTTATGATCAATACTTGTTATAATCTGTAATTTGTTGATGGATTATGTTAGTATGTTAAGAAACGAAAGCGTCATAATTCGAATCATGTTAATTGGTTAAGAACCGAGTTCGTGGCGATCGAATTCGCTAAATATGTGAAAATGATGAAATTTGGAAAAATTGGGGTTTTGATCCCTTAAACATGAATATATATGATATTTTTGTATATAAATGGTGTATAACATGCTTAACTATGTTATTGCAGAGTTTTAGATGATTAGTTTTGTGAATAGTATAGTGTTTAGGATGATTTGGGTGATTGGTGCATTATGTAGCTAAGATGCTGCGGTTTAAATATGCATGGTGTGGCATTGTGTGCTTTGCGATTACCACGATCGCGAGCGACATTTTGTGCTTGAATTGCTATATTAGCTTTTTTATAAATTGAGCACAAGTAGCAATTACTTGTATGCTAATTGGCTTGAAGCTAAAATAGCTTATTCTGCTGCAGTGCCCTGAGCCCCGAGCGAGTGATGAACTTCGCTTATTTTGAGGTCATGTGTAATGGACTTATATTAGTTTAGCATGCATGTTAATGATGTTGAGGCATAATATAAACTATAATAACAAATTGTAATATGTTGTAATGCAAAGTGTGAAGATTTTAAATAATTATTTAAATAAGTTATAAAATGAAACCAAATGTGATGTTCTCAAAAGTTAGAAATGAACGATTAAGTTATGTTGGCTCGTAATGAGATTTCAGATTCGTTAAGTATGTTAACCTACATGGTTAGGTGCTAGGTTAGGGTTATGACCTAAATGATGGTTTAAACCCTAAAGCTAATATTCATACCACTAATTGTCGTTGTGATTTCAATGATATATATAGGGTAATTGGAAATTATTTTACACTTGTGTAGCTTACAAACAAGGCAAGTTTCTAAACCTTAACTCTTTACATTGAGCAAGCTTTCTAACTTCATTCTTTTCATATTGAATGCAAGTTCCCATTACTAAATCATTATTGTACAAGTTTCTAAAATTCTTTGTAAAGTTGAGCAAGCCTAGTCTATCTTGTATATGTTTGTTCAAGCTCTTGTAACCTAATTCGTTATCTCGAGCGAGTTTTACTTTTCTAAACTTTGATATTATTATTCAAAGCATATATTGTTTCTAATACATCGATTCAAATGAGATTGTTCTAACTCTTTTGGATATAGCACTTTGCATGTATATCATGTTTATTCAATTATATATTGTTGATATCAGATCTTTGACTTTGATAGCCTTGTTAGAGTTATACATTCTTGTATTAAACCTTCAAGTAGTAAGCAAACTCTTATTGATTGAATTAATCTATAATTGAATAGTGTTCTAAAATTCTAGAAACAACGATAAGCTAGTTCAAACTAAACTTTCTTTAGTGCGGAAATTCTAAATTCAAGCTGAAGACGAACAACCCTAACATAGGGGATTTTTGTGCGTGTAACGTTTAGATGTTTGTGCACAATACATGGTACAAAGGTTGATCCCCTAAGTACGTTAAGAAGAAGGGTAAAGTATAGTCTAAATATTTATTAAGGTTGGGTAATAATACCTAAATAGGGGACATAGTTTCGTGGTCTTAAGACCCTCGAGATATTAAAGTTGAACTTTTTTTCTATTTTGATTAAGTAGAACAAGTTCATTATTATTCGACATTCGTTGTTCATTCTCATGTTTGTTATCATTACTACTTTTCTATATCGGTGAGCATTTGTTTGCTCACTCTTGCAATCTTTCTTTGCTTGACTAAAGTTGAGAAAGTTGATGAGCCATCTACTAGCAAAGGAAAGGGCAAAATGTCAAGTGTTGAAGACTTATGATGAAATTTATTTAAATGTTTTATGTTATGAGACTTGTTTTATTTTATGATGTATTCCAAACTGATGTAATAAATTTAAGGTTAGATTACAGGATTATTTTTGAGATGATGATGTAACCCTTTAATGGGAAAGATTATTATTTAAGTTATTTAAATTATGTCTTTATCCTTTATTATGGGTAGTTAGATGTAATGGTTTTGGATAGTGAACACCAAATTACGTGGGAATGGAGTACGGATTTGGGGGGGTGTCCTGAGTTGGTATCAAAGCTTTAGGTTATGAACCTTAGGTGGGGAAACCTTAGGAAGTAACCTTTAAGGAAATAGAAAACATAGAGGTGTCCAACTCTTATCGAGTTTTAAGGAATGGATTAAGGTATCCATTGAAGCTAAATAATAAAAGACATTATGTCTTTATGTGTTAATAACTTATGTGCTCATGAGTATCGAAAATGTTAAGTAAAACTTAAAATATTTTGTTGTCGGGATGTCTAACGAAGGAGGATCGATCCGACTAGGGAAGTGATACCTCTCGGATACCTAGAGATGATGAACCCGGGATATTCATGTGTCTGGGGAGCGAGTTGATTTAGGAGGATGAGCTGTGGCCGATCCAGGAGGATAGTTACGAGGAGATAGAGGAGGAGGATGATGAGGAAGAGGATCTGAGGAGTTTCCACCAAACTCCATATCGGTGAGATGTATGGCTCTCTATGATAGTAACATAGAATTTGAGGACAAAGTTGAGGAGTGAAGGAGATGGTTGAGATGCATCATGCTTCGATGGAGCGAGAAGGATCACGGAGATTCGAGGAACTTCGACTCACGCCTTGGAAACACGAGGTGGGACCTAGTTCATACCAAGGGTCGACATGAAGACACATTGGCGATAAGCGAGAAGATGAAGATGACATGGAGAAATTAAAGATGACTTCAAGAGGAATCGACTAAGCGTGCAAGAAGCGGAGGATGCTTGGATGAAAGGCGACTCAGCGTGCGAGGCCGTCTTTGAGGCTAAGGTCAAGTGAAAAGGCAAGATGAGCGAGATGGATTACGCTTTTAATTCTGCGATTGATAGGGCCCGAGGATCGAGTCTTTTATTACCCACCTCGGTTTGAAGACTCGCCGTGGTTCGTGATGGATCGATAGAGCGGCGTATCGTATCATGGAGGGAAGAGCGTCGAGAAGCCTTACTGACGTCTTAATATGCCTAGATAGAATAAGAGTGATAATAATATGTGGTTAATTATGTGAATAAATAAACTGTGAATCCCTTATTTTGAGATAAATAAAGGGATAGTATGAGTATGTAATCACGAAACTTGTCTAGTTAGGGAAAGTGAATGTTTATAGCGGTTATGCTATCTTTAGTATGTTTAAAACGTTATGAATGAATAAAATATTAGAGTTTATTTGAAATGTTATGTGTTATAGCTTTAATCTTGGAATGTTTAAGTTAAACTTCAAATACCCAAGAAGTTGAGTAATGAACTAATAAGCGTATATTTTAACGAGAAAATGCCTCTAGAAGAAGACAACCACATCAACGAAGCACCTCTGAGGGTCTACTAATAATAATAATAATGAGACCAGCGCTAATCCGGTTTGTGGTTGGTAGCTCATTGTGGGTGCACTTATGAATCAACCATGCAAGCTCAAGTCACGACCTTTAAGGAATTCAAAGCGGTTGGACCACCTTAGAGTTTCAAGGGTCTATGAATCGGTGGAAGCCCAAGAACTGGATCATGGAAATGGAGAAGGTGTTGACGTTGCTAGAGTTAACGAGGATCGAGAAGGCTGCGTTCATAGCGTTCATCTTTGAAGTCGAAGAAGCTAGCTCTTGGTGGCGAAGCAAATAAGGTTTGTGTGGGGACAAGGGGTGATAGCGTGGGATAGATTTAAGGAGATGTTTTTTGAAATGTACTTTCCGGTGAGTTCTCGGAATCGGTTGGAAGTGCATTTTTGGAGTTGAAGCAAGGAATGATGGCGGTGCGAGAATATCTTTGCGAAGTTTAACGAGTTGGCAAGGTTTGCCACATATCAAGTCAATATCTTGATGAGCGTAAAGCGAGAAGGTTTGAACAAGTTGAAACCACAGGCTGTATAGCAAGGTTTCAATGTTCATTGAATACATTTCTTAATTTTGTCTTTGGAAAAGGCAATTATCGCGGAAGGTGGAAGCGATGCCTTGACCAAATACAATCGAAGACGAGAAGAAGAGGAAGAATGAGAATGAAAATAAAATTTGGTGGAAGTAATGTTGGAAATAACAATCGAGAAGAAGAAGTGGGGCGAGAATTCGATTGGGAGGAGGACAAGGAAATCGTGAGAAGAAAAAGTTTGAAGCTTGTGCGGCGTGTGGGAAGAACCATCTTTGGGGTATGTTTGAAAGGAAAGCGGGTGTGTTTCAATTTGTGGTCGGGGAGGACACATTGCACTTAGAACTATTTTAGTCAAGAAGAAAGGAGCATGTTTTACACTATGGTTCAAAGATCACATGGCTCGTGATTGCCCTAAGAAGCCGGTGGGAAGTGCAAGTGGTGGAAAAGGAAACAACAAGCGGTGGTGGTGCATTGACTATCCTTTGGACCGGCCACGGTCAAGCCGACCTCTGCGAGGACTTTCAATATGGCCGTGAGTGCGAGGATCTTTATCTGATCTAAGGATGTGGTGTCGGTATCATTCGATTAATGGTATTAATGCTTATGTCTTTATTTGATTTGGGGTGCTACTTGTTCATTTATATCAGATGAATTTGCTCGAGAATTTAGATTTGCCTCGGGAAGAATTAGAATTTCCCTTAAGTATAGAGATTGCGAATAGGAAGTGATTCTGTTAGATTTATATATAGGAATTGTAGAGTGGTTATAAAAGGTCACGAGATGATGGTAGATTTGATACCAATTAGACTTGGTGAGTTTGATGTTATCTTTGGGAATGGATTGGTTATTCAATTATGGGGCGGTAATTGATTGCCAAAGGAAGTGTGTTAACCTTATATGACTCGTCAAAGGTTGTGTTCTTTAGTAGACAAGTCACCTCGACAAGCAAGTTATTCGGCGGTGATGCAAAGCGAAGTTGTTGAGACAAGGATGTGTAGGATACTTAGCCTACATAGTCGATACACGAAGAAGAAGTGTGAAGTTAGAAGAATACCGATTATAAGAGATTTTTTGGGCGTATTTTCGGATGATTTGTCGGGTCTTTCGCCGGATCGACAAATCGAGTTCGTGATTGACTTACTACCAGGAACGACCCCGATATCTAAAGCACCATATAGAATGGCCCCGGTAGAAATGAAAGAGTTGATGATGCGATTACAAGAATTGCTCGACAAGAAGTATATTCGGTAGAGTGTGTCGCCATGGGGAGAACACCGGTGTTGTTGTTTAAGAAGAAAGGCGGATCGATGTGACTCTGCATTGATTATCGAGAATTGAATAAGGTCACGATTAAAAATAAGTATCCATTACCTAGAATCGATGACTACATTTGATCGGTTGAAAGGGCGAGGTATTTCTCTAAGATAGACTTGAGAAGTGGTTATCATCGAGTTGAAGGTGAAGTAGGAGGATGTACAAAAAATAGCGTTGAGAACTTCGGTATGGTCATTCTGAGTTTTAGTTTATCTTTTGGTTTAACCAACGCACTGCGGCGTTCATGGATTTGATGAGCAGGGTGTTTAAACCATTTTTAGACAAATTTGTGGTGGTGTTTATTGATGATATATTGGTATATTCCAAAACCAAGGAGGAACATGTGGAACACTTAAGAGTGACGTTGGAGACATTGAGAAAAAGAAGTTATGCGCTAAGTTCTCAAAATGTGAATTTTGGTTGGAGCGATGTATACAGTTTCTCGGACACGTTATTGATAAGGATGGAATTTTGGTGGATCCATCAAAAGTTGAAGTTTGTAATAAATTGGGATCGGTAAGACACCATCGTCGAAGTAAGGAGTTTCTTAGGATTGGCGGAGTTCTTACAGGCGTTTTATTCAAGACTTTTCCAAGATCGCGACTCCGTTGTGAATTTAACTAGGAAAGCGGTTAAGTTTGTTTGGACGAGAGAAGTGTGAGAAAGTTTTCAGAATTGAAGAAGAGGTTGAGTTAAACACTTTGTGTTGTCATTTTGCATGATGATGAGGAAATTTTGTGGTGTATAGTGGCGCATCGCATAAAGGACTAGGTTGTGTGCTTATGCAATGAAAAGGAAGAGTTATTGCGTATGCATCACGTCGAGTTGAAAGATTACGAGAAAGGGTATCGACTCATGACTTAGAGTTAGCGGCGGTGGTGTTTGCCACGAAAATTTGGAGACATTATCTTTATGGAGAGAGGTGTGAGATATATCTGACCATAAAAAGTCTGAAGTATATCTTTACACAAAAAGATTTGAATATGAGACAAAAAGAAGATGGTTGGGTGATCAAAGACTATGATTGCGAGATTTTCTATCATCCGGAAAAGCGAATGTTGTTCTTGATGCTTTAAGTAGGAAGGGACGGGAGAAGTTAATGATGTTATTTGCTTTCGAGAGAAGCTAGTGTCGAAAATGGCTAAGATGGAGTTGGAAATTAAATATCCGATGAAATTCGATGAAAAGTTATTCGAGATAGGAAGCAGTTCAGCGTTGGTGGATAAGGTGAAAAATGCACAACTTCGAGGATGAAAGGCTGCGAAAAGATAAAACAAAAAATATCTAAAGGTGAGGAAAACAAATTCAAAATCGATTCGGAAGGGTTACTTGATTGAAAGGAGAATTTGGGTTCACTTGATACCGAGAAGTTAAAGAGAAATTACGAGTGAAGCTCACAACTCAAGATATTTGATTCACCACAGGAGTACAAAGATGTACGAGGATCTTAGACATCATTTTTTTGGTGGTAGAATATGAAAGAGGATGTGGTGAATGTGTGGCAAAATGTTTAGCGTGTCGAGAAAGTTAAAATTTGAACATCAAAGGCCAAGCGGATTATTACATAGTTGGAGATACGAGAATGGAAAAATGGGAGCATATCACAATGGATTTTGTGGTAGGTCTTCCAATGACCCAACAAGGTTACGATGCCATTTGGGTGATTGTCGATCGATTGATGAAATCGACACACTTTTGCCAATCAAGATTTGATTTACCTAGATCGGTTAGCAAAACTATCGTGAAGGAAATTGTTTGAAGACACGGTGTACTGTGTCCATTGTATCGACGAGAGATCCACGTTTCATCTAATTTACGGAAAGCGATTACAAGAATGCTTGGGAACACGGTGAGAATGAGCCTGACGTACCATCCTCGAGCCAAATGACCGGACAAAGTGAGAGAACCATCAAACACTAGAAGATATGCTCGAGCATGTATCATGGATTTCAAGGGAAATTGGGATGACCATCTACCATTGGTGGAATTTGCTTATAATAATAGTTATCATGAGTATTGGCATGCCGCCTTACTGAAGCGTTATCTGACGAGAAAATCTGAGAACTCAGTTATATTTGGGATGAGGTAGGTGAGCGTCGACTATTGGGTCGAGAATTTGGTACAACAATGATTGTCGAGATCATCAAAGTTATTGAGCGAGATTGATAGTGCACAAGATGAGCGGAAAAATATCTTCGATCGGCATCGACAAAATAGAGAATTTGATGTCGGTAGTTATGTTTTCTTGAAAGTGTCTCCTGGAAGGGAAAATTTGATTTGCAAAAAGGGAAATTGAGCCCTAGATTTATAGGACCTTTTGAAGTGCTTGACGAGTTGGTGAAGTGGCGTCTGAGGTAGCTTTACCTCGGAGTTGGAGCATATTCATAATATTTTTCCATGTCTCGGTATTGAGGCCATATAAGCTGATTATAAACATGTTATAGAATATGAGCCCTTACAGTTTGAGAAAGATTTGTCGTATGAAGAAGTCCCTATTCAAATTGTTGAAAAAAGAGCAAAATCTTGAGGAATAAAGTGATACCTTACATTAAGGTAATCTGGAGGAAGAAACCAATCTTTGAGGAAGCTACGTGGGAACTTGAAAGCGTTATGATGAAGAATTATCCTCGGTTATTTGCTTGATTTTGTATAGCGATTCGGGGACGAGAATCTTGTTAAGGAGGAGGAAGAATGTAATGAATAAATTTTTTTTTGAGTTGTGATTACGGGGACAGAATCCTTTTAAGGAGGAAGGATGTAACGATCGAGAAATTTGTAATTTAATTTAAATATTTATTGAATTAAATAAATATTTTAAATAATTTATTTATTGAGAAAATAAATAATTGATGAATTGTGGTGAATTAATTTAGTAACTAAATTGATTAATGTTAATTAAATTGAGTAATGATAATTTTATTTGAAGGATTTAATTTAAGGAAATAATTAAATTAAATCAATTGCTTAATATTTAAGAAAATAATTAAATTAAATGAATTGTTTAATTTAAAGGAAATAAATAAATTAAATAAAGTGATGTTTCTAATTTATTAATTAAATTAGATATATAATTATTTATTAATTATAAGTATAATGATAATAAATTATTATTATTATTATTATAAGTTATTTAAATTAACTAAACTAAAGTTATTTAAATTAATTAAATTAAGTGTGACACATGAAACTATATAATAATAATAATAATATAAAAATAATTTAGTTTGGGGAAAAGGTGGTAGCCAAACAAGGCCTTGTGGCCTTTGGCTTATTCAATTGAGATGACGTCTTTTTTTTTTTTTTAGCGGAAGAATCGTTGGTGAATGGCGGCCATTTTATATTATCTACATCTTATTTCTCTAAAGGCTAGTGGTGAGTTGGGTGAGAAGAAGAAATACGAGAGAGAGTTTGAGAGAGAGAGAAAAAAAAAACTTTGAGTTTTTGGAGATTAGCGAGAGGAAGAAGGGAATTACTAAACCTAGTCACCATCTTTTGTAGCATCAATCAATCAAGAGTAAGGTATACTTGATTTTTTATATATTTTTATTATAATTATGTATTGATGATACATATATATATATGATATATATTATATAATATATATATGTATTATGGGTGTTATTTGATGATTAAAGGCATGAAATTTGGTTGTTTAGTATAAGAAAGGAAAAATATATCGGTGTTTTATTTGTTGAAATATGGCTTAGAAAGTACAAATTTTCATGATCGATACTTGTTATAATCTGTAATTTGTTGATGGATTATGTTAGTATGTTAAGAAAAGAAAAGCGGCGTAGTTTGAATCATGTTAATTGGTTAAGAAAGCGAGTTAAGTGGTGATCGAATTCGCTAAATATGTAAAAAATGATGAAATTTGGAAAAATTGGGGTTTTGATCCTTAAACTTGATATTTATATGATGTTTTTGTATATATAATGGTGTATAACATGCTTAACTATGTTATTACATGAGTTTTAGATGATTAGTTTTGTGAATTTTGTAGTGTTTGGGATGATTTGGGTGATTGGTGCATGCGATGCAAGAGCTTTTTTGAGTTTTTTATACGTCTTGCATGTGTTTATTACTTGTCGATTACCACAATCGAAAAAAGCAGTAATTGTCATTGATTTTCTGGAGTTTATGAGATCGAGCACCAGTAGCTAGTAAATTGTTGCTGGTTGGAAGAGCAAAGAGATAACTATGCAATTGCCTTCGTGCTACACTAAGCCTGAGGCGACTTGACTTCTTTTATTTTGAGGTCATGTGTAATGGACTTATATTAGTTTAGCATGCATGTTAATGATGTTAAGGCATAATATAAACTATAATATGATTGTAATGTGTTGTAATGCAAAGTGTAAAAGATTTTAAATAATTATTTAAATAAGTTATAAAATGAAACCAAATGTGATGTTTTCAAAAGTTAGAGATGAGCGATTAAGTTATGTTGGATCGTAATGAGATTTTAGATTAGATTAAAGTATGTTAACCTACATGGTTAGGTGCTAAGTTAGGGTTATGACCTAAATGATGGTTTAAACCCTAAAGCTAATATTCATACAACTAATTGTTGTTTGCGATTTCAATGATATATGTAGGGTAATTGGAATTATTTTACACTTGTGTAGCTTACTTACAAACAAGGCAAGTTTCTAAACCTTAACTCTTTACATTGAACAAGCTTTCTAACTTCATTCTTTTCATATTGAATGCAAGTTCCCATTACTAAATCATTATTGTACAAGTTTCTAAAATTCTTTGTAAAGTTGAGCAAGCCTAGTCTATCTTGTGTATGTTTGTTCAAGCTCTTGTAACCTAATTCGTTATCTCGAGCGAGTTTTATTTCTCTAAACTTTGATATTATTATTCAAAGCATATATTGTTCTAATACATCGATTCAAATGAGATTGTTCTAACTCTTTTGGATATAGCACTTTGCATGTATATCATGTTTATTCAGTTATATATTGCTGATATCTGATCTTTGACTTTAATTGCCTTGTTCTGTTATACATTCTTGTATTAAACCTTCAAGTAGTAAGCAAACTCTTATTGATTGAATTAATCTATAATTGAATAGTGTTCTAAAATTCTAGAAACAACGATAAGCTAGTTCAAACTAAACTTTCTTTAGTGCGGAAATTCTAAATTCAAATTGAGAGAACGAACAACCCTAACATAGGGGATTTTATGCGTGTAACGTTTAGATGTTTGTGCACAATACATGGTACAAAGGGTTGATCCCCCTAAATGCGTTAAGAAGGGTCCAGTATAGTCTAAATGATTTATTAAGGTTGGGTAATAATACTAAATATCTGGGGACATAGTTAAGTGGTCTTAAGACCCTCAGATATTAAAGCTCGAACTTGTTTTCTATTTTGATTCGTAGAACAAGTTCATTATTGTTCAACATTCGTTGTTCATTCTCATGTTGTTATTATTGCTACTTTCTATATCAGTGAGCATTTGTTTGCTCACTCTTGCAATTAGCATTGCAGCTAAAGTGGAGAAAGTTGATAAGCCATCTACTAGCAAAGGAAATGGCAAAATGTCCAAGTGTTGAAGACTTATGAGAAATTTATTTAAATGTTTTATGTTATCAGACTTGTTTTATTTTATGATGTATTCCGCAAATTGATGTAATAAATTCAAGGTTAGATTACCTGGGATTATTTTTGAGATGATGATGTAACACTTTAATGGGAGAGATTATTGTTTAAGTTATTTAAATTATGTCTTTATCCTTTATTATGGGTAGTTAGATGTAATGGTTTTGGATAGTGAGCACCAAATTTGCGTGAATGGATTTGGGGTAGTACGGACAAAGGATATAAATTGGAATGTAACACTCCTCATAAGATTGGGTGGTTGGAATGTAGATCTCCTCATAGGCTTGGGTGGTGGGAATGAAGTTCTCCTCATATGCTTGTGCGGTGGGTATGTACCTCTCTTGTACCGGATAATCAGTTTGTTTTCCAAGCTCTTCGTTGAATTTGGAGAATTGGGATTGGAATCCATATTCAGTGGGACCCCCCTGCTGAGGTATTTGTTTCCCTCTTACTTAAAAGTTGTATAGACTTTATTGGTATTCCCAATTTTATTTTTGCAGAACCAACTCAGGAGGCATCTGAGAAATTTATCAAGTAAGGATTTTGCACTATCAACCTCTCATGTAAGATGAATACAAGCAAATATCAAGAACACTAAATATCAATAAATATAATATTAAGTATATACTACATTGTAAATAATTAAACCAACTGCTAATTGTGTATCATTTGAATAAGGTGATGTTGGCTGTAAATGATCTGAGGCTCATAAGAACTGTTTGGGTCCCTTTCCCGTCAAGGTCGATGAATTTTCCAACGTGTTATTTTCCTATACCAGGCCATGTAATCATCTAGTGACACATAATTAGAAATTTCATATTGTTGTCCTTCGAGATGATCCATGTATGCCTCCCAAATCAAGATGTACTCCCTTCTCAAGGCCATGCAATCCTCGATATCAATAAATTTAAATATTTTCTCTTTTCTAAGGTCCCTGTGGTTTTTGGCTAGGGATGGTATGCCGTGCATGAACCAAAACTGTCTCATCACACGATCCGATATATGGAATTTCACAATATCAAAGTGGATCAGAGGGACCCTACCAGATCCTAACAACCTCCCTTCAAAATTAAATCCACTGATTTTATCATCCCACCTCATATAAAGCGGCCAAACCACCTCCCATCTCACCTCATATAAGGCGGCCAAACCATCTCCCACATAGAATTAATATCTAACTCCCCGCGGTAAAATGACAAATGGTGATGGGAATTCTCTCGTCTACCAGGGTTATTGTGTGTCTAAAGCCCTAAGTAACCATAAGTCTGATTGTGGCCAAGGGTTTGGCCTTTCAATATATACACACTCATAAGCCCAAATTTGTAATAATATTACACAACCATTATTGTATTTAACTCCTTTCCTTCTAGCAGTATATAAAGCCCTATACAAATATTCTAACACTACCACCCCCAGGAGTAAGTGACACAATCTTCAGCATTGGCAAAGACATATATCTTGGGTGTACACTATTCTTATTCCAATTTGGGAATAATATTGCCCTACACAACCACAACATGTAGGCTTTTGTGTGTCGACCTACAACATCTTTACTTGCATTCTTAAGATAATTATTAAAATGTTTGTGCAACCACACTAATGAAATTGCACTTCGCTTTTTTGAGCTAACATATTCAGCAGCTAATTCATCTCCAAAACAATCTCTAAAATAATTTAAAGGGGTGTTAAATAGGGGACACGTTAAGGGTTTGCCCACCACCGATAACCAAAAAATAAAGTGGACATCCTCTAACGTTATTGTTATTTCTCCAAGTATTGGTCTCCAGCCGCCATCTCTCCACCAGGGCAGAAATGAGACCAATGTCAGTTTGGTGTACAACCCTTCGAAAACTAAAAACCCCAAACCCAACATTTATCTAGAAGAATTTTTTGTTCTTTTGTTAAGTTCCATTGATTGTATTTTTGTTCGGTATATTGACTCGAGCCTAGTTTTCCCCTATCTTTCCCTGATATATGTCATATGAGACATGATTTTGTTGATCATGAAGAACACTTGGGTCAGTTGGCCCATAATCCCAGCTATCCATCTTTTACCTAAAAATACAACACTAATCTATTATTAATATTAACATTTAGATAATAATAATAATAATAATAATAATAATAATAATAATAATAATAATAATAATAACAACAACACCGCCAATCATAATAATTAAGTGTATTAATAATAACAACAACAACAACAACAATAATAATAATAATAATAATAATAATAATAATAATAATAATAATAATAATAATAATAATAATAACAACAACAACAATAATAATAACATAATAATAATCATAATAATTATTATAATAATAATGATAATAATTAATATTAATGTTATTATTATTAAAAAAATAATAACAATAATAGTATTAATAACAATACCAATAATAAAAATAATAACAATAATATTAATAATAATACTAAATAATTAATAGTAAAAATATCTTACAAATATTTTTGTGTTGTCAAAATTGTTGAATTCAATCCAACCGCTTCAACTTGTTGGTCAATTTCCTCTTCTTTCCTCTTAATTCTTCTCTCTTATGCTACTAAACTTTACTCACTTATGTTACAGAACTTTACTTTTTAGTTGCTGAAATGTGAGAGTTGGTAAAAGGAATGGGGAAAAAAGGGTTAAATAATATGCTTAACGGCCGCTACAACCTCTAGAGGCTTACACTTCAAATTCCCGTAAAAGTCAATCCCGTCAGCTTTAACTTTTAACTTTTCATATGTCAGCTTTCCCACGTCATTTCTTTTCACATAATGCATGTGTTGGTTCCCGAGGGGCAGTGGCAGGAAAAAAATGAGGAGCCACTACATGTTGTAGCGGTCGACATCTTTCATAACTTAGCTAATTTCTTTGGAATTTGGAGAAATTTAAGGAGCCGCTATAGGTTGTAGCGTTCCGCATAATATTATTATTATTATTATTATTATTATTATGAGGGAGTATTATTATCCCATTTTTACCCATTAATATTACAATTATGTCCATTCCATTCCATATTAAGAAAATATTATTAATATTAATAATACTAATTTTTCTTATAGATTCTGACAAAGTTGACAAAAGTGGAACCCATTTTCATTTCACTTATGTTGGAGAAAAAAATGTAAAACAAAGAGGTCAAGCCGCTACAACATGTAGCGGTTGATTTTAATAAAGATAATTAACTCTTCTGCGTATAAAATGACAAAAGTAGAAAGTAGGACTCATTTTCATGTAGTCGTGAGTATACATTCTTTATTCATCTTCCTAACAAAGTGGGACAACGGAAAGCGAAAAAAAGACCTAGCCGCTACAAGCTGTAGCGGTTGGTATATAAAAAAGATAAATTCTATTTTTATCATTCTATTTTAAAAAATGGGCCCACGTTATAAAAAATAAAATAATTAAGGCTGTAGCAGTTGGTATATAAAAAAATAAATTCATTTTCATTTTTCTGTCTGACAATATGGGCCCACATTAGAAAGTTAATTTAACTTTTATTAAAATAGAAACCTCTAAAAATTATTGTTTGGGCCATTACAACATGTAGCGGCATAGTTGATATTTTTTGGAACAATTACATATTCTATTACATTTTTTAAAATAATTACAACAATAGTGTACTCATAAAATATTTACAAAAGTAATAGACTTCCCATATTTATTTACAATATTAGTGCAATTAGGATTCCTTAATTTAAGGAATTAATGTGCAATTAGTATTACTTAATTTGACCCACCCAACTCATTTACAGTCAAACCAACTAACCCCTATCCATCCAACTTCGGCTGTTGCTAGCAAGCTCTGTTTTCTCTCTCATCCATGACCTCTTCAGATCTCATCACCTCAATTTTCAACTACCAACCCCACTCTGTATGAAACTCCAAAGGCGATGATGTCACCCAGAGTTTTGAGAAGGTGATGAAGTTATTTTCCAACACTTAGATGATCCCCACCATAAAGTTGCTCAAGCAGCTCTTTCAATACTTGTCGATATTATTTCAGCTTGCCAAAAACCCTTTGAAAGTTATATGGAAAGGATTTTACCCCATGTTTTCTCACGATTAATTGATACGAAGGAATTAGTAAGGCAACCATGCACGACGACATGAGAAATTATAGGCAAAACTTATGGTGTAGATTCTCTTTTGACATCTTTGCTCTAATTTATGGTGTATACAATATTAGTATAATATCATCTGCCCATTTTTTGGTATATTTTTTATGAATATTTGGTTACCCACAAAATGTAGAATTGTTACCTTTGTACGAAAGTTTGGCTACCAACTGCACCATATTCATAATAATTTTATTTTTAAAATGTTTATTAATACGTTGGTAGCCAAACCTTCATAAAAAGGTAACAAATTCAGTTTTATTTGGTTACCAATTAATTATAAAAAAATTTAAGAACAGTTTTCAAGTGTTATGTGCAGATGGTATCCGAAATGTCATGTCTAAGTTTCCATTTATGTAGCTGTTAGTTACTTATTAATAACCTTTTAAAAATAAAATTATTTTGAATATAGATGCGGTTGGTAGCCAAACCTTAATCTGAAAAGGTAACCATTTTAGTTTTTGTGGGTAACCAAATATTCATAAAAAAAATTATTCATGATTTTCTCTTTGTTTAAAATTTACTCAATTCGTTTTGGATCTGTTCTTGCTGGTTTGGTAACTCCGACTTCTTCTTCTTCGATTTGTTTTGGTAACTCCGATTTCTTTTTCTTCTTCTTCTTCGATTTGTTTTGTTTTGGTTGTTCGTGATTCCTCTTTGTTTGGCTACTCCGAATTCGTTTTGGATCTGTTCTTGCTCGTTTGGTAACTCTGACTTTTTCTTTTTCGATTTATTTTGGTTGTTCGTGATTTTCTTCTTTGTTTTGTTTTCGATTTGTTTGGTACTTTGAATATTTGAATTTGAATTATTATTTTGAATTTGAATTTATTTTTGTTGTTAGATCCAAGATATTTGAATTTGAATTATTATTTATGGTAGTTATTTCTCCTTGATTTTAGGTTTCCTTATTATTATGAATTGAATCCTATACTAATTTCCTAAATTAAGGAATCCTAATTGCACTAATATTGTAAATAAATATGGAAAAGTTATTATGTTTGTAAATATTTTGGTGATGCACTAATAGTGTAATTACTTTCTAATTGTTGTATATTTTTGTAAAGAACCCATATATTTTCGATCTCACCCTTCCATTTAATTGATCTATGGGTATATGTTAGTTCTTGAAATAGTGATATGATCCTGATAAACCTAGTAGATTGAAACCATATATATATATATATATATATATATATGGAAAATTGTATATACAGAGCTATGACAATCGGTATATATGACGATTTTTTGAAATTTATAAGCGACAATTTTACTCAGTATATATTTATTTATGACTACATTTGGTGAATGGCATGTAACACGCATGAATATGTATCTGAGTTATGTATATATATATATATATATATATATATATATATATATATATATATATATATATAACCTTATATATATATATAATGAGAGTGATTAGCATGAAATTAATTTTGATCACAATATCAACACATGTGGGAGGTGATCTTTCTCTATATATCAATACTATATTAGTCAATTGATCAATGATAACCGGATCCATATATAATGCATACGTATATGTATATATTGCACTTTAACGTGGACTTTTATATTAGGTTTTTATTATTCCTTGAGCATTAATATGTCAGGAAAAATTTGTCACTCAGTCCTCTCCCAACTGTCCTTGTTCAAGAATTCCTCATACTCCAAAAATCAAAAGTGATATCAATAACGACAAGCTTTTATATTTTTACTGTTGCTGTGCCTGTCTATTTATGAACCAAGTGGGCCTTTCACTCACATGCATGCAACTGTTCAAGTCACAAGTCTTTGCAGTATATTTTCTATTTTTATAAAAAATAATAACAAACAAAATAAATACTAGTATAAATTTTGTTCACCAAAAATATTTACAGGCCATGACTAACTGTCGGTTTAGTCATCTGGGCTAGCAAATTGCTTGATGCAAATATACAAATTTTTATTCTACGTTACTGATTTGAGTCATATATTTTTGTTTCGATTGTTTTTTAATGTATCTTAACAGTTTATTTTTTAATATATTTTAAAAGTTCACATATTTGTATTAAGAGATTATCCGAATAATTAAAATATAAATATGAATTTAAACTATTCAGAGAATATTTTAATACAAAAATATGAACTGTTAAGATACAATAAGAAGTAAATTATTAAAATGCATTAAAATACAATCAAACACTAGCTAATTTTGGTTTAATGACTTTATCATCACCCACTCTGGTTGACTACCTTACTAGGTTTGGATTTTATTAAAGTAATGTGATTATTGATTCTAATTATTACTTTTTGCATATATGTAATTTTACAAAAAGCAGTTTGTGTTTGATAATGAAAAAACACTTACACTTGTAAGAAAGTAAAAATTGTTTGGTATTAAAGAAACTGCTTCACTTATTTAAGCAGAAAATTATTAAAAAGGATGGTTTCAAAAATAAAAAGGAGTAATGGGTTGAACTATAAAAATCATTAAACATGATTATTGGAGTGGATTGTGGCAATAATCAGTAGCACCAAGCAAAGGCTTCTAATTATTTTTATAAAAAGTGGTTATAAGCAGTTTCAAAAATTAAATTACCAAATAATTTTTGTTTTTTAAAACTAATTTTAAACAAATTTGACTAATTATAAGCGATCGCAAACACACCCTATAAGTTTATATTGACTTAGGTGCTGTTTGTTTACATCTGATTGCCTCTTAATGGACTGCTTCTTATTCACTAAGAGGCATGATGCTATTTTTTTTCTGTTACCTTTGAATGCCTCTTAATCGGTAAGATAGAAAATGAAATCTTAATAATTAAGAGATACCTCTTAATGAAATTTTTTTGATAATTTTTTTTTATATAAATATATTCAACAATATTATGCACTCATTTTTATTAAATTGAATATTTAAAATTATTAAATAAAATTTTACCTTTTAAAATGGTAAAATAGTATCATTAAGAGAACTAATTTTTTAGTTATCAAATAATTTTTTAGATTCAAACCTTATAACCATTCAAATGATCTAATTTATTAAGACATCATAATCATTCAAATCTTAATTCTCAAGTTTATCAAACACAACCTTAGTTCCAAACTGAGTTAGGACCTGTAAGTCGTATCTTGGAGTTTGTGTTTGAAAAAATTGTATAATAAAAGCTTATTAAAATAAAAACTTTGTATAAAATAAAGGTTCTTTATAAAATAGAGTTTAAATGTAAAACAGCTGCTTGATAACCAATATTTACCAGGGCAAAGCTGGGATTGAAGGAATCTAGCACAACCATATTAAACCCGGCCCATAATAGAACACTTTTATTTGTTTTGGTAATTACTTACTTTTATAGAACAATTTTTTGTCTTCTAGATTATTGGTATCACACAGCTCTCAAAAATTTGAATATTATGTGCATGTTTAGTTTGGGGCTTTTGGAGCTTGAACGACTTATTCATCTACATAAGTTAATTCGAAACACAACTTATTTTAACTCGCAAACACAGAGACATAATTTTTAGTGCTGTGCGTTTGGAGCTTAAAAGCCGCCCAAGCCTAAACACACTTCTCAAACACACCAAATGGACAAACAAGATATGCATGGTCAAGTACTCCAAATTCTTTGTGGAAAACTGAGTATTACAGTGAACACACTCCTATTAACATTCCTACTACTTTTGACAGATCTAAATTATAACCAAACGTTGAAAAAATATGATGCATGTCGGTATATGCATGAAAACAACAATTATGTAAAAAATTAATATTTTCACACGACTTTTTGATATGAAAAGTGTCACTATAGATGTATAGCGACGGTTTTTACCATCGCTGTAGAATCTAGAATGACGGTTTTCAGTTTCCGTATGTAACAACCTTAAACCTGCATCATATTTATTCAAACAATAACGACTAAGCAAGACAAATATAATGTACAAGTCCCATATGCGACAGTTCCAACAAATTAAGAATTCGGTGCAAAATCCAGTCCCATATGGGGAAGCACGTTAGGCATGACTGCACGAGACAATTTTTTTCCATATTATTATGCGATAATTTTGAGCAGATAACAGACTCAAACTGCAATTCGTGTTAACAAACTCAAAGCCGGGATAGTTGTTCATTTAGCTAGCAATGAACAATTCAGGTACCTTTGTCATATAAAAGACTTTGAAAGGAAGAAGTGAAATAAAGATCTTTGCCGCTATAGATCCTTGATAAAAACTCACCATAAAGTAAGCAATGGGCACCAAGCTGAAAGATATTTACCCTTTTTTGGTTGTCATATCCCTTCATTTCACATCTTGAGAAACTTCTCTCCATATTACTGTTTCCTACATTAGCTCCAAAATCTGAGATGTGTGAATCTCTTATTTTCGTGAGCCATCTAAAATCAATAGGGTCTCTAATTAATCTCAAATAATGAGAATCCTCAATCAGAAATGTCCAGACTTTTGGGGTTATATTTGTAATGCAGTTAAGAAACTCCTTTGATATATCCTCAAATTCTGCATTCGGAGCTTGACTAGTAATAACATTGGCTTCAAACTTATCCATTAATGCACAATTATGGCATTTATGATTTAAAGGTGAGAGCTTTGGGACAGAAAACCGCTGTTCTACAGATAAATTCCACACTGAACTATTGGCGAGACCTAGTAAGGCCTCCCATGCAGCCATCCAGAAATTTGCAACACATACAATGAGAGAAGATTCAGAGAGGAACAGATGATGGGTTGCACCAGCTAGTAACAAGGAATACGCTGCACCGATTCTGCTCTTATTAAAAGCGCAAAATTGATGTTCGTCGGGATTGGTATTGAAAGCCAGTAAGTCACTTCCAAGGGTTTTGTAAGCAGAAGCCAGTGTTGTGTAGGCATTCAAAGAGAGATGGTGCAAAGGATGCAGCCTAATATTTTGCTGCAGTTTTTCTTCCCTCTGTGACTGGTCATAAGTTAGCCCATGAGCAAGCACATGTTCAAGCTTTTCACAGCAAGATACAGCATTACCAAAGGTTAAATACTCGCTTATAGCATCATCTATATCATCGGTCAACTTTCTGACTGCCTCATCTCTGTAGAAGTTGTGATCAGAAGTCAGGTTTGTAGAAGTGAAACTGACAACAGATGTATCCTATACAAGAAACAACCGTAAGTGTGATGCTTGCCACATGGTTCATCTAGAGTACTTGAGCATCAAAAAATTATTTCATAAAGCCACGGTATGAAGTTATAATAAAAGCATTCATGAAACAAAAATTATTTCATGAATTTAAAAGTTTTAATAGATAAAGATTGAAAGTAAACCAAAGGTGTTCAGAACAGGGTTACTAGGGAACTTTTATTGTCCTGCGTTCTACGTACCGGGTTCTATAGTATGGAAATTAGATGTCTTGTCATTCTACCATAGGTAGTGTTGGGATGAAAATTTTCAAGTCCATATAACCGATGTCCAAATTTGAGCCTGAGCCACATGGCAAATCGATTATTTGGTGGCTTGGTGTTCTAAAAAGGTCAAAGTCCAAGTTGATTTATAATTCCTTGTCCAGTTTTTAAGGAAGGAAGATTTTATTCAATGATAGATGTTATTCCTACGAAAACTCTAATTGGGTTCCTATTCTCAATTGAAACGCCTAAATTTGTCCACTCACCAAACAACGTACAATATCATGAACAAGGAACAAATAGTAATCACACCAACAAGTTTGACGGCTTGGACCATCAGGGGATAGCCACGATGTGAGAATCAATACAGGCCAAAAGCATCAACAATGGAAAAAATTAATTGCTTTAGTGTTATAAATTAATTGTGTGCATGTACCTAGACCTTAATGCACGGCTGTATTTATAGTTGCTCGCATCGTCGGCCTACAAGACACCTGAAGTCAATTGGGAATAGAACCTAATTAGAGTTTCTATAAGAATAACATCCTTATCATTGGATAAGCTCTTTCTTCCTTAAAAACAGAAAACTGAAAAGGGCAAGGAATCACAAGTCAACTTTGACCCTTCTAGAACACCAAGTCACTAAATAATCGATCCGCCACATGGCTTGGGCCCGGATTTGGGCATTGGTTATGGGCCCAAAAATTCCAGTCCAACAATCATCATGATTTTTGGATGAAGGCTCACTCAGATAAGTATCAAAATATAATATGAGTGAATGCTCTAAAACATGCATAATATTTTGAATTTGTGTAAATGCTTTCATTATATGCAGTAATATTATTATTTTATTCAAAGTTATCAATGTTCATCCTACTCATCTTATATGCTAAACAAAGTCTGCTTCCTTCATGATATTATTAAAAGATGAGTCAAGTATTAGTGTGATACATATACAAATATTTACCCAGATGAGAAAGAGGTGGTGTGCTGTTAACATTTTAGAGAGGTCACGGTATTACATAGTAGGCAGTAATTTGTGGGTCTATGTATTAGTAGTTCTTCCCTGTAGTAGGCCTATGTACTAGTAATTCTTCCCTGTAGTAGGCCTAAATACTAGTAGTTCTTCCCTGTGCACTCTCTCTAAGCTTCACGAAGCCAATTAGCATCACAGAACCATCATCACATCTACTCCGCCAAAAGTATCAGGGCATCTTCAAATTATAATTACTGCAACACACTGGTTTCAAGTTGTATTTTTGCTAGTTCAATTTTTTTGCCTATTGAGATTCGGGTGTTCACCCAAGTTCGAATAATGGTCGTGATTGAGATTTGTGTTTGCCTTCGGCAGACCCATCGGCAGTCCTCTATTATCTTCGGTCATGGAAGATCGGAACGCTAATTGATCAATTTTTATCAAAAGCCCAATTCTGGCGCCCTATCAGCCTTGATAACTTCGACAGTTATTCGGCTCTATATTTGGTTTGGGCTACTTCTCTTCTTCAGATTAAAATTGGCTTTTGGGAAAGGGGGGATATGTATTTTGGCATATACATAATTTCAAAGCAGCCCATACCACCTCAACAAATACTTAAAATTGCTACTAAGCAAATTTTGAAAATATAGCCACCGTACATCATATTTCTTGGTTACTATTTGAGTCCCAGTGGAGTTGCCTATCACAGCTGATAACTTTTGGTCCGAAGAGATTAAACGTTTACGCCCATTTAAAAAGCTTTGATGAGCCGTCCCGTTTAACAAGCTTTGACTAGCCATCCTGTTTAAAAAGCTTTGACGAGCAGCCCCGTTTAACAAGCTTTGACGAATCGTCCGCCCGGCCCGTTTAAAAAGCTTTGAAGAGCCGTCCCGTTTAAAAAGCTTTGAAGAGCTGTCCCGTTTAAAAAGCTTTGACGAGCCGTCTCGTTTGACAAGCTTTGACGAGCCGTCGCATTTGACAAGCTTTGACGAGCTGTCCTGTTTGACAAGCTTTGACGAGCTATCCAATGGAGATTAAATCTCTCGTTTGATGAGCTGTCCCGTTTGACGAACTGTCCGAGGAGATTAAATCTTTTGTTTGACGAGTCTTTTGTCCGATGAGGTTAGAAACATTTGGCTCGACCACATTATGGGCTTTTTCTTATTATAGCCCTCAATATCAGTTATGGATTCTGCCTAGATGCCTCTTTTATCTCTTCGGCTGGTTAACTCCCCGATAGTGGCATCACATCAGAGATCAAGCATTGGAGGATATTCTTCAGTATTTTATGATATTCCAGTACTATTATTCCACCTCTTATTGTCTACTCCCCTATCATCTCTTATAATAGGGGAGTGAGGGGCAATATTGGGATGAGATTTTTGGGTCCATAACCAATGCCCAAATCCGGTCCCAAGCCATATGGCTAGTAGGTTATGCGGCGACTTAGTGTTCTAGAAGGGTCAAAGTCCAAGTTGACTTATGATTTCTTATCGTGTTTGGTTTCCTATTTTTTAAAAAAGGAAGATCTTATCCAATGATAAGGATCCTATTCCTATGGAAACTCTAATTGGGTTCCTGTTCCCAATTGACTTTGGGTGTCTTGTAGTCAAGTAGCAGTGTGAGCAACTATAAATAAAGCCATATATTGGAGTCAAGGTATACAATTAATTTTATAGCACTATAGCAATTAATTTTTTCCTTTATTGATGCTTTTGGTTCTCACAACGAAGCTATCCCTGACAGCCCAAGCCATCAAGCTTTTGGTGTGTTCACTATTTGTTCCCTGTGTAGATTTATAGTTCGTTAGGTAATTTGGCGAGCGAACAAGATCATACGTTATAAGAGGTAGCGTTTCTCGTACCCGATTTCATTTTGCGTACTGAGTAGATCAGCATTTCCGGTAAGTGGTAACCATGGTTTAGAAACTACATTTGATGACTACTGCATATCTATAATTTTTCCTTTTTAACTTTTGGTTTTTTTACTTTGATAAGTAAAGAATGCCTCAATCATAGCATGTATCATGTATGTAAAAGCAATCAAGCCATACACTAAAACAATAACACATATATAGCATATTCACAAAATACCTTTTAGAATAAGAAATCTATATAAATATATAATAAGACAAAATTAGATTTTTTGCTCTTCATCTATGATTTTTGGTATAGACATAGAATTTAATTACAACAGAAACACTTTTCAAAGTTGCCCTAATTTTTATTTTATTTATTTTAAAGCAAACCAAATAGCTACTAATAAAACCCAAACTTCATAGAGCTCCTTTTCTTATACAAGCTCCATGACAGTTTCGGTTGATTCCTATAACTGTTTTCTAATCCCAACAGAACACGGTGATAGCGTAATATCATAAGATTTAATAATAAATTATGAAACAATAAAACCAAACTAAATTATTTGCAATTAGTAAGTTTAATTGTGAAATTATTAACTCTTAAAAATAATTAATAGTTAGTGTTGTAGAACCAAAATTCTTTTTATGATCCTACAAATTTTAAAGTTAACTTATTATTCTACAATAATTTTATTCTATAAGATTCCTTTAATTTCTAAGTCGAATAATAGAATTTAACTTTAAAAACATGTTTAGAATTTTACTTTACTCAACGTTGGACTCTAAATAATGAAATATTAAAATATAGAAAAAATATTATGATTACATAATAATTAATATTAAAAAATATATTACATAATATAAAATATATTAATGTCTAAACTTTAGTTAACAATTTTATTTCATAGGAGACATTTTTAGTTAATTAATGTTATTAGTGATTAAAATTTAGTTAATTTTTAAAACTAAAAGTCATAATGGTAACCTATTATTCTACAACAATTTTATCCCTACATAACAATATATTAAAACTATAGGAAAAATATTATGAAAAATAATAATTAATATTAAAAAGTGCAATATATATTACAAAATATATTAATAATTAAACTTAAGTTACTAAATTTATTTTATAAAGGAGATCTTTAGTTAATTAATGATAAAAAAATTCCTCACTTATATATTAATTATAAAAATTTAGTTACCTTTTAAAAATAAAAACCATGATGACAAGTTTTCATTCTCTAACAATTTTATTTCATATAGAATTTGTTAAACACCAAGTTTAGGCTTTTAGGTTGTACTCATTTTTGAACTCTAAAAAACAATATATAAATGTGAAAGATTAAAAATAAAAGCTAATATATTAAATTTAAAATAAATATAAACAATGATATTAAATTAAAAATATCAACAAAAAAACACATTACTAACATTCAATTGTGAGTTTTTGATAATTGTTTATTTGAGTAAAATTTGTAGTCATTCTAATAGTAATAGTAAGTTAAATTAAAATTCAAAAAAATAATTTATAATCATCATATACGAAGAATATATAAGAAATTAAAAATAATTTTATTTAAAAAATAAACCCGGGCTTTGCTCGGGGCACTTAGATAATACGGTCAATTGGAAATTCATTAAATCTCTGGGTCAAACTGCAAGTTCACCCACCCACCCACCCACCCACCCACCCACCCAACCAACCAAATCCTAACACCCTAATGGAGTATAAAATACAAAAAAATTGTCTTCAATCATGAAATTCTTACTTGTAAAGCATGATCCACATAAGCTAGAGGCAATGCACTACATCGGTTACATTGACAAATAAACCGGTACTTAAACCATAAGTCCGACTGCCTTGTTGCCTAGAAATGAACAAGAGAATCAAAAATCAAGAATGATAGATAAGTCAACTTAGACAAACATTGAACTTTAAAAAGCATTAGGAAATTACTAAGAAGAAAGGGATGAGGAAAAACAAGTAACAACCACATAAGTCCTTGGAAACTTGTGTTTTCCCAACGTATGCAGACTATGGAAAGTGAGCTTAACCTAAATCAACAGCTTTTGTAAATTCCAAAATGATTCAATTCTATATGAGAAAAACAGTTTTATTGTTGAGACACACTAGGGTGATGATGCTCTTTGTGATATTTAAATTTATGCATGAACAGGCACTAATGAAAGTAAACACGTCATTGGACACTGGATAGTGATACAGGGCAGATTTTGAAACAAGTACTGATAGCAAATAACAAAATTGTAACTAGGATTTAACTCCACGTTTAAATCATTAGTCTCAGTAGTGTATCAACTCCACAAATCGACACTAAGATGGATAAAATACCTCTACGCTAGGAATGACAATAACCAACTTCAATATCAATAATCCATAGTCTAAATGACTTGTAGGATTACATCACCATTTAACGAAACTTAAAATCCTAATATTACTTGGGGAATGATAAAAGTACTAAACAACTCAAATACCCTTATTAATAATTCCTAATCGCTAATTAATGTCCTAAATCCCCACTTATAAATTTTTTTACATCAATTATTCTTACATTAAACAAAATAAAAACTCTAAATAACAAATATAAAAATTCTTTGCTTTGCTCGACTTGTGATCCCCATCAAATAGTATGTCATTGTGAAAGAGAACATGTACAAAATACAACTGTTTTGTACTTCAACCAATTAACTTTAATGATTAATAGGAACATGGCTAGTTTACGGATACAAGTTTATCAAGTAGCAGGAGCAAGGGGTATATATTAACATAATTCTTTTAATTACGTAAGTAACATAATTTCAACAATGGGTGATCTTGGCATATCCTTAGGAGTAAAAATAAAGTAATATCTCCCTTAGTTCTAGGAAGCACACTTGAAAACGGAGTATATCATCACCCAAAATTTAACTTCATTATGAATAAATCACATCAATCAGTATCGACTACACTCAATTCCAACTAAGAATAGAATAGAATCATGTTTTTGCCATTAAAAGTTTAAAACCAAGAAGAAAATAGATATTACCTTAGGCTGTAACAAATCAGTGTAAGCAATGGTTATCTCCTCACCCTTCTTAATTGTCTTTAAACTCCTAACATTTATTCTCGGACCATATATTTCCCATCCTATATTTCCATACTCAAAAAGGTAAATGCATTGCAATTTCAACAAAATTTTGTCCAAACATAATACATTTTCTTATTTTAACATAAAAGGCAAGAACAACAAATTACCATATCTTGTTGTTTCACATTTGTCACCACCACAATTATCTGCCGATTCAACTCCGCCACCACAACCACCGTCGTCCATTGCGGTCGGAGCAATACGACACCGTGACTCACCCGTCGAGCAAGAAAAACGGTAACAAGCATTAGGAGAACAGCTGTGATTAATCCACGAAAATGTGGTATCATAAACCGCAATTCCAACCGCGCGACCGCCATTATCCTGCACCTCTACGGCGTTTGTTAGCACAACGCACAGCGCCGCCTCTTCCATCACGCAATCGCTACCCCAGAAATCCAGCCCGGACCCGTCTCGCATCCTCCTCGCCGCCGCCATCGCCTTCCCGCCCTCCTTAATTCTAGTCAAAATTTCGTCGTTTACATCCTCGGTATCCATTAACAAATTCTCGCGGTTGCTCATTAACCCGCATAATCTTTCTGGGACGGCATCGTTTTGGGAAATGAGCTGGAATCGTTCGAAGTAGTGGAGGAGGCGAAGGGCGGCGCGAAGGTCGGAGTAGTCAGGGGTAAAGGGGTGGCGCGTGAGGGAATGGGAATGGGATTGGGAGTGGAGGAGGAAGAGATGGTGCTCGGCGGAGAGGAGGTGGATGGAGGAATCGGAGGAGGAGCATTGAGGGGAGCAGTAGAGAAGGGGAGTGCTGGGGACATGGGTGGAATTAGTGGAGAAGGAAGGGGATAGAGGAGAGAAACAGGCGGAGCAGTGAGAGAGGAGAGAGGAGTTGTGGAGAGAGAAAGTGATGGGAGAAATTGGTGGGGTTAGGTCTTGGCCTATCCCTATCTCTTCTAAAGCTCTCATCTCCATGGCTTTGATTTTCATTTCAGTGATGCACAAATACAGTTTAAATATATTTAGTACGTTGTATTTAATTAAGATTTTTAAAAACTTTTAAAGATATTAAAAATTTAGTTGTATTCGATCTAAATATTTAAAAAGTTTATTGATATTTAATTATAATTTTTATAATGTCTTTAAAAATTAAGTGTTATTGAATTGAGACTTTTATAAAGTCTATAAAATAAAAATATTTTGTTATTCAAAAAATCTCAGATTTTTATAAAATGGTAGAGTTTGACAGACTTTAAAAAAAGAGATACTCATATCCAAAGTCTAACCTGATCTCTAAAGACTTTCAAAGACTTTTAAATATTTGAAAAAGGGAGAAGATGAACAAAAGAAAAAGAGATAGAAGATCAAACAAAGAAGATAAAAGAAAACAGTATATATATATATATATCTTTCTCACTTTCTCTCTCTTTACCTCAGTCCTTTCAAAATAAAACCTCAAAAGAAAAGAGAGTTATTATATATAGCAGATGAGGAGAGAGAAAAATGAGGAATGATTAAAAAGATAGAGTATCGTTAAGGGTTTCAAATAGAACCAATGATATAAATAAAGATAACAAATATTTTAATATCATTTTATATTTCTTCTCTTCCATAAAAAAAATGTCATTTATTATATTTGTAAGTATTAAGAAGATATTTTGTTTTATGTTTATTTTTAAAAGTTGTGACGCCCTCAAAATAAGTATACACCACCCATTCTGAGTCGCCAAATACATGGTATAGAAATAACAACAACTTCATTAATACAATTATCGCGCAAAATACGACAACACATAAATTATGAGTTTAAATAAAAATATAGTCTTCTAGACAATATCCATACTCGGATAAAGTCCCCATTCTGATTATTGATGACTATTTTACATAATAGTGAGTGATCGCTAAAATAACTATCTTGAACCATCACTCCATAAAATTTGGCGGCCTCGCTAAATTCTCACCTCCGAGAAAAAAAATAGAACAAAAAAGGAAAAGGTAAAGTTTCAACTATTTTAAGTAAAGAATATTATGGTAAGATAATGAACAACAAATTATCATTAGCCTTCAAATCAGATAAAATATAATGAATGACAAAGTTTTAGATCAACATTCACAATGAAATAACAATTTCATTAGAAGAGTTAAGTAAAGAATGAAATCTACTTATCATCTATGAATTTAAAAGTTCATCATTAATATTTTATCCCGTAACATCAATCAATATACATCTTGAATCAAATATTCATCTGCTGACTCTTTACCAAAAATATTCATTCAGATCATGGGTTGGTCGTGTTCATCTCAACACCTATTCATGCTTGCAGACTACTACCAAAAAAGATATTCATCGATAATCATTCATTCTGACTACATGCCAAATATATTCAGGTTATATTATCATTTTAGAACCGAGGATGATGGAAAATATTTTTAAGAAACGAATCCAATTGAGATAAAAGAACAAAGATTAGGGATTCGTCTGCTTTTAGATAATCCAAGTTCGAAAACACTCCATAATAAACCATAGTGGAGTAAAATTCGAGAATAAAGATCAAAACGTGAATACAATCAAAGATAAGAACTATAATGAGCATCTTGAACAAAGAAGAGAAAATTTTATTTTTGGTGAATAAGTGTAATGATTCGTGAATAAATATAAGTATCACGTGAATAGTGTTGTATACGTGAATAGTAACTCCGACACAAAAAAATAAAAATTTCACAATAAAATTCATACCAATATTTCAGAATAATGATATTGAAAGAAATAATATTATTTACGATAAAAATAACATCCCTTTCCTCAAAAGAACAGTACTTCTGACTGGAATATCGGATATAAGGCTGTAGGAAATTTACACTGAATAGCAACTCTCAAAGTATCTAAATACTCACAAAATACGCTCGATAATATAGAAAGAGAAAACTTATGATTCTGGTGTGATTTTCAAATCTAACTAAGCACCTTATTTATAAGAAAATGCTAGAACGCCAAAGGAGACTAAATTACTAAAATATTATTATTTTATACAAAATTTTCCGCATGCCACTTTTGATCAAATTTTAGCACACCACAGCGGGGCCCACCAAAATCAGTCAATTCCACACCAACCAAAAATGGTGCCCACCATATTTTTTAATAAAAATATTTATTTTTAAAACTTCAATATTTCATAATAAATAGCCCTTTTATAAAAAAAAAAAATTCAAATCTCATGTCTATTCCATAGGAAATTTAATTTTCTACAACTTTGTAGAACGAAGTTTTTCTAAATTCTAAACAGAAAATGTCCGAAATTCACATACGAATGATTTTTAATACCTCCATTCTGACAAAATACTAATAAAATACCTCAGCATTAATTCCTTCATTTATATCCACACAAAATAAATATTTTCTTATCATACAAATCAATAATTAATTATTCACAAATAATATTACAGAATCACAATTATATGACAACCAGGGTTCTTCACCAGGAAAGAGGGACTTTTCAGATAAAGATTTCTTACTACTTACAAGCTTGATTAGATGACCAAATCTCTTTTCTTATTTTAACTTCCTTAGACATCGCTAATAATGCTATCTAATAATATTATTCAAATAATATAAATTATTGATCCGATAATGGAAATCTTTGTGCGATGACAATTATTGAAACAACAATAATATAAAATATCAACGCAACAATTATTGAATCAATAAAATAAAATATTGAGCGATGAAATCTTTGTAATAATTATTGAGTAAATACTTCTTACGTAAGAATCGATAATCCAACAATACATGCAATACTGGTGTGCTTTCTTGTGCAACCACGCCAGACATCAGCACTTTTAACTACGGGTATTATTGCAATGTAATTACGAATAATTATGCCGTTATTTATAAAGACTCAAACTTGTCATTTTCTTTATCCAACCATTTTCTGTTATGGGACCCACAAATGGCTGCACCGTAGTACAAATATTCCCTGACAACAAGAATATTTCACGACCAAACGAATATTTCCCGATAACAATGAATATTTTATAACCACTTGCTTATTTTGCAAAATTTGCACATTTCACCCATAACTAAAGCATTATATCAAATTAACTCCTTATTATTTCAAGATAATAAATAGAGAAAATTCAATTTTATTTATAAAAAGTTGGAGTCTTACAACCTCCCCTCCTTATGAAATTTTGTCCTCGAAATTGACGTACGTACCTGGTGTTTCGAAAAGGTGAGGGTACCTTACTTTTATTTCCGATTCTAACTCCCAGGTCATTTCCTCAATAGCATGGCTCCTCCACAAAACCTTGACTTGTGGTATAACCTTTGTGCGTAGGACATGCTCTTTCCTATCCAAGATTTTGACAAGTACCTCCTCGTACGTTAAATCTTCGACTATCTCGTCTAGTTCTAACTCAATATTGTGGTTTGGGTGTGACACCCCAAAAAATAGGTATACATCACCCATCTTGAGTCGCCAAATACATGGTACAGAATACAAATACAATCTTTAATATACAACAAGAGAGTTGTGAGTTTTAATACAAATATTGTCTTACAGGCAATATCCACTCTCGTAATAAGTCCTCATTACATTTATTGTCACACTATTTAATGTAATAGTGAGGACTACTAATACTATCATCGGACCATCACTCCAGTTCCCGACTCGTCCAAAGCTATATCCTCATTTCACGAGAGAAGCGGTGAAGGAAAGGGTGAGCTCAACTAGCGCAAGAAGAAATATTATGACTAAGATAATGCGTAATAAATTATCATTAGTCTTTAACAATGTTAAACCGATAAAATATAATAAGCAACAAGTTTAAGCTGCGGTGAACAAGCAATCAATTAGAAGAGTCAAGTAGAGAATAAAATCTACGATCTTCATGGTTTAAAATATTTTCATCAATTTTATAAGTGAGACTCGAACTTAATAAATAAACCACATCATCGAATCATCCCCACACTACGCGCCGAGGATATTCATTAAATCATCAATGGTCATTGACTATCTTAGAATAATCTCTGGTCATAATAATCATACCAAATCCATCTCTCGCACGTAAGCCAAAGATATACAACAAATAAACCAATAATCAACAATCCATTTTTGCACGTAAGCCAAAGATATATAATTTAATAAACAACAGTCCATCTTCGCACGTAAGCCAAAGATAACTTTCATCACCATATAAGCATGAGGATGATGACAATGATATCAACATTAATCAAACTAAAACAAGGATAAATATTAAAGATTTTAAATTTATCCCAATATTATCAATCACTTAATAAACTCATAATTTAATATTATTAATATCATAACAATAATTTAATCACCTCTAAACTTATAAACAATTTATTTCAATTGTTTACACTTTACCAGATAATGCATTTAATCATCCAAAGAATTGCCATACTCATAAGATTTCATCACCAATGATCAAATCCTTTATCAAAAATCTGCATATACCTTATATAGGATTTCCAAGCCATAAAATCCTATTTTTCAACTTTGTTACTTCACATAACATATTTAACTCATATGTTCGTAACTAAACCATTTTCATGAAAAATACTAAATCAGTCCCAAAAATATTTCTTTTCTGGGATTTAGCAGAATATAGTCCCATAATGAACATATATTTTTCTAGGAATTTTTAAAATTCATTTACTATTTTTCAAAAATCAATTTCTAATTAATTCCTTAAGAAATTAGCTACCTCAAGTTTAACTCCAGAAATTCTCAAATCTTGGCAGGATCTTACACATGTTAACGTGATCTTCCAGTTTAAATTTCATGGTCATGGAGTTATAGAACTCTTGATATAGCGTTTTTCGTCGAAAAAACTTAAATATTGAAATGGTCATAACTTGCTCATTTTAAGTCGGAATGAGCTCATTTTTGGACAGGAGGTACTTTATACCATATACTTTCATGTCCCAAAAGGCCAGAATTTTTCTCATAAATTAAGTGGCCGAAAATGCTCTTTTAAAAATCTGGACAGTAGCTTTTTCCATTTTTTTAGTTTTTCGTGCTTTACTAAAATCAGTCCACACGAAAATCTACAACTCCTTTTCCAGTGATTCCACTTGGATAAGTTAGGAAACTCATAGATCTAACTCTAGAACTTGACCACAATTAAAAATTCAAAATATAATAGGAGATATGGTCAATTGAATTTCATGTTCCATTTTCACCAAAATCTGATTTTCAACCCTTGGTGATTTCTAAGAAACTTTCATGTTTTCACATAATAACCAACATAACTCATCATTACAATGACATAATAATTCAATAAAATAAGTTCAAGAATTAAATTAGCTAGGAACTAATAACGTCCAAATTGTCAACATGATACTTCTTTGCAGAGTAAAATTCAAGAATGCTCAGAAGAATATTTTCATGAAAAGATACTGGATGAAGCGCAAATATCAAGGATATTCCACTAATTTCATGGAGTATAGAAGTCAAAACTTTAACCAACTGAGTATATAAAGAATGGAATAATAAAAGAAATCACCATGCATATGGTATTTCGCATAGATAGGTTATTTCAACAGAATAATAATTAACGGAACTAGGTCAGGCGTAATACGCACCGACAGGATATTCCAACAGAATAATAAAGAATGGAATAACAACAGAAATCACCATGCATGCGGTGCCAGCATAGAGCGAGTTATTCCAATAGAATAATAAATGATGGAACCGGTCGGCGAAACGCATGTGAGCGAGGATATTAGAAACATAATAATAAAGAATGGAATAACAATGAAATCACCACGCATGCGGTGCCAGCATAGAGCGAGTTATTCAACAGAATAATAAATGATGGAACCGGTCCCACAGAAGCGCGTAGGCGAGGATATTACGGCGAATAATAAAGAATGGAATAATAGAAGAATTTCACCATGTATGCGATGCTTGGCATATACTGAGTTATTCAACATAATAATAAGGAATGGAATAAAGAAGAATATCACCATGTATGCGGTGCTTAGCATATACTGAGTTATTCAACATAATAATAAGGAATGGAATAATGAAGTTCTCTTCATGAATCTGAAAGAAATAATACCCCTTACAGTACAACAAATAATATCCTTACCTTATAAAGAAGAACCTGGATAAAGAAGTAGTGAAGTAGCGAGAATACTTTTTTTCTTTCTCTCTATAGTTTTCTCTCAGAGTTTTGATTGAATTCGTAAGAAATAATGAAGGAATGAGCTTCTATTTATAGAAGAATGGGTGAATAGTAACCAATCCATGAAGCGGTCCAGATTGATTTACTTTTAAGCGGATTTGTCAGATTGGTTTACAATAAAATATAATATATTCTATTTATTGCCTAATAAAAGCGAATAACTTTATAAAAGTATTACATTTTATATAAAAAGATTTTACTATGCAAAACACTATACGCACTATGCGATACTATATCATAATAAAATAAAATATATTCTAATTATTGTCTAATAAAATAACTAACTTTATAAAAGTATTTACATTTTATATAAAAAGCTTTTACATTTTATTAAATTAATAATACTAATAAAACAGAACTCATCATCATTATTATAATTCACATTATTAATCGACTGTGTCGTTTCCGGAAAGAGGGCTTTCAATAAGGATTTCTCCCTATTGGTGCACAATTAGGTGACCGAACCTCTCTCTTGGCGAACTTCAGACATCGTTAATAATGCAAATAATAATATTAACAACTTTGTTATCTCAATTATTGATTTAATAACATATAAAATATCGACAATAATTGAATCAAATAACGTGGGATTACATGCAACAATTCTTTCAAGCAATAAATTGAACAAAACTAAGTAACTTCTCACGTAAGCATCAATAATTAATACTGGTGTGCTACTTATGCAACCCACAGCGTATTCCTCGTACTTTTACTACCGAGTAGTTCAACAAGATTAACTGTAAAACTTCCGCCGTTATTTTCATAAAAATATTTTTGTCGTTTTCTCAATCAAATGATAATTCCAGTTATGGGGTCCACTAATGATTGTCTTGCGTAAATGCGAATATTCCTATTAAAAGCGAATATTCCCCGACCAATCGAATATTATATAACAACTTTCATACTTTGCAAAATTTATAAATACTACCCACAACTATAACATTATCTCAAATTCACACCATAATATTAAAAAAAATATTTCGAGAAAATTAAATCTTTATTCGTAAAATTTGGGATTTTACATTTGGTCTTTCACATATTTACCAAGCATAGATATGTGAAAAAGATTATGAACACGAGACATGCTTGGAGGTAATGCGAGTCTATACGCCACATTTTCTATTCGGTCAAGAATCTCAAATGGACCAACAAATCGTGGATTGAGTTTTTCTCTCTTCCCAAATCTTATAACTCCCTTCCATGGAGCAATACGTAACAATACATGATCCCCAATATTAAATTCCACGTCCTTTCGATGAAGATCCGCATAACTCTTTTGTCGATCATGTGCCGTTTGTATACGTTGTTGAATCGTTTGGATCTTTTTGGTAGTCATGTGACCAATTCTGGTCCCAACAACGTTTCTTCACCCACCTCATCCCAGCATACTGGAGAACGACATTTTCGTCCATACAACACCTCGAATGGAGCTATGCCTATACTTGCTTGATAACTGTTGGTGTAGGAGAATTCCACCAATGACAAGTACTTATCCCAACTTCCTTTGAAATCTAGGACACAGAGTCTTAATATATCTTCAAGAGTTTGAATAGCCCTTTCTGATTGCCCGTCCATTTGAGGATGGTATGCCAAACTGAATCATAAATCCGTGCCCATAGCTTTCTGCAAGCTAACCCAAAATCGTGAAGTGAATCTTGGGTCACGATTCGAAACTATGGATACTGGCATGCCATGAAATCTCACAATCTCATTTACGTACATACGAGTAATACGTTCAAGGGAATAAGTCTCACGTATAGGCAAGAAATGAGCAGACTTGGTTAATCTATCAACAATAACCCAAATCGCATCTATGCCTTGAGAAACCTTGGGAAAACCCGTAACGAAATCCATGGTAATGTGTTCCCACTTCCATTTAGGAATCTCAAGTGGTTGCAATGGACCCTTTGGCATTTGATGCTTCGCCTTTACACGTCGACAAGTTAAACACCTCGAGATAAACTCTGCGATCTCTCTCTTCATATTGCTCCACCAAAATGTATGTCGAAGATTATGATACATTTTGTTACTCCCAGGATGAATTGCAAACGGTGTGTTGTATGCCTCCATCACGATTCTATGATTCAAGTTAGAATCGTTAGGAATGCAAAGTCTGGAGTTGACTCAAAGTATTCCTTATTCATCGATTCTTGCTTCAGGAATAACACCTTCTTGTACTTTCTTCTTCATACGCATCAGCTCTAGATCTGTGGCTTGAGCAGCTTTAACTTTATCGATTAAAGTCGGTTCTCCTCGTATATTTGATATCATCACGTGGGTACTTGGAGCCTTTAACTCTATCTCCATCCTTTGTAAGTCGTACAAAATGGGTCTTTGTGTTAACAACATCACTTTTCGTGCCGCATCTGATCTTACCTTTCAATCGTTAGCTACAACGTTTGCTTTTCCAGGATGATATTGAATGCTATGGTCCTCAAAAATGACTGCTGCCAACTCCAGATCATGAGTAGGATAATTCCTCTCATATTCTTTGAGTTGGCGCCTGCATAAAGCTATGACTTTCCATGTTGCATGAGAACACATCCTAACCTTTTTCTTGAAGCATATTTGTGAGATAACAAATCCATCCAAACCAGATGGTATTGCCGAGCAGTCTTAGAAATGAGTCTCCTCTTAAGCTCTTGGAAACTCTTCTCGCATTCCTTGCTCCATACAAATTTTGTATCTTTTCGAGTTAGCTGAGTTAACGGAGCAGGGATTCAAGAAAATCCTTCCACGAATCTCTGATAATAACCAACTAAACCCGTAAAAGCTACGTGCCTGGCCACCGACTTGGTTGCTCCTAACTTTGTATTGCTTCAATCTTCGTCGGGTCAACAGATACTCCATGTTTTGACACCACATGCCCAAGGAATGCTACTTCCTCAAGCCAGAACTTGCATTTCTTCGGCTTGGCATATAGGTTATTTTCACGAAGCTTTTGAAGTACCAGCTTCAAATGGTGCTCATTATCTTCACGGCTTTTGGAATAGATGAGGATGTCATCAATAAAGACAACAATGAGCTGATCCAAATATTTCTTGAACACATAGTTCATCATATCCATAAAAGCAGCAGGAACATTAGTCAATCCAAAAGATATGACTAAGAATTCATAATGCTTGTACCGAGTTCTAAAGGCAGTCTTCAGAATATCCTCAGTTTTAATCTTCAGCTAATGATATCTAGAACGAAGATCGATCTTTGAAAAGAATTATGCTCCCTTGCAAATCGGGTCGAGCAGTCATCAATGCGAGGTAGCGGATACCTATTCTTGATGGTGACATGGTTCAATTCCGTAATCAATACAAAGTCGATACTCCGTCTTTCTTCTTTCCGAATAAAACAGGAGCACCCCAATGAGATGTACTAGGACAAATGAAACCGATGTCTAACAACTCCTGTAGTTGGACCTTTAACTCCTGAAGTTCAATAGGAGCCATTTGATATGGGGTTATAGAAATGGGCTTTGTACCCGGTTCAAGGTCAATAAAGAATTCAACTTCACGTTCTGGGGGTAGACCAGGAAGTTCTTCAAGAAATACGTCAGGAAATTCACTAACAACAGAAATATTATTCAAATTTGACATGTTTTTGTTCAAGTCCATAACATGGGCTAAGAAAGCTTGACATCCGTTTTCAATAAATGAATGGCTTTATGGCTTGATATGACAGTGATTGACTTTAGAGGTTTGGTTGCTTGAATTTTCATAACAAGTTGGTTAGGAATATAAAAACTAACAACCTTACAAAAATAATCAATTTTAGCATGATGAGTGGTTAACACATCAATCTCTAAAATCACATCAAATGCAAGTATCTTTAAAGAGATAAGATCAACAAGTAGTGTGATGGTGCCAACTTGGATCAAGCAAGATTTATAAACAGTGGATGTAATGAAAGTTTCTCCTAACTGAGTTTCCACAGATAAGTCAAAGTCTAATTTCTCCGGAGTCAAGTTTAAACGTTGAGCACAAGCAGGAGAGATAAAAGAATGGGTAGAACTGGTATCTAGTAAGGTATAAACTTCGCAAGAGTTTAAGATTAGCTTATCCGTGATCACCTCGTTCAGGTTTCTCGCATTTTGGATAGTCACGACAAACACTCTCCCTTGAACCACCGACTTTGTTTTGTCCGTAGTCGCCTTTGGTGCCACCATCCTAGTTGGACTTGACTTCGCTACCGGACAAAATCGGGCTATATAACCATCTTTTCCACAACTGAAACATACCTTTGAATGCTATGAACAGTTTGGACTTGTGTGTCCCTCCTCTCCGCATCTGTAGCATCTAACTGATGGTCGTTCTCCTCCCCTAGAATTTATTGTTGGTGCTGGTGTTGCTGCTGATGTCTTCCCGTCATTGTTGAATCTCCTCTTTTTGAAATTTCCACTTGACTCACCTCTCTTATTATCATGGCCACGATTACCACCAGAGTGGTTACCGCTTTTGTCCGTATTTTTCCCTCCCCACTGGTTATCATTGCTCGATGATCGCCACATCACCGGTATGACCCTGGTTGTGGTCCCACGGTTGAACATACTCATTATCTTGCTCTAATAATTGAGCCCTGTTGACAACATCTGAATATAGAGAAAATTTGTGAGAGATAAGGTAATGAAGAATTTCGGGTTTTAGACCTCTCAAAAACATCCGCGTCATACGTTCCTCATTCTCTACCAAATGAGGTACAAACCTGGATAACTCCGCAAACTTCGCCTCGTACTGGGACGCCATCATGTTGTTCTGTTTCAGTCTAATAAACTTTACCTCCTTCATATGACGAAAACTCTTAGGAAAGTACTTGTTATTGAACAGTTTTTGAAATGTTTCCCAAGACATGTTGAGTGCAGCTGGTTGGGTACGCTTCACAGATTCCCACCAGTAATTTGCCTCACCACGGAACATAAAGCTGGCGAATGGAACCTTCTATTCCTCCGTGCATCCCAAGACATCAAATATCTTGGTAATTTGCTTGACCCATGTTTTTGACTTAATCGGATCCAGCTTTCCCCAGAACTCTGGTGGTCCCAACTCTTTAAACTGCTTAGCTGTGACAAACTGCGCGTTGCTATCATTTCCACCCGTATTTTGTACACGAGTCTCCCTCGTTTGATTTTGCATGAACTGCAAAAAGCTTCTAAACATCCCATCATTCATTGTTTGTTCGGTAGTGTTGTTTACATGAGGAATATTGCCTTCCTGTTGCACGTTCTCCTGGTTGGTGATTAAAGGCGTCTCCACGATCTCATTCACTCTATTGTTAAAGTTCTCAGCTGCCATTCTCAAATACTGCCACAAAACAAGGTTAATTAAAGAAATTGACATACCACATAATACCCCTATATTTTGACCGACCAACAAATAAGCTTAGGTAGGACACACTAGTGAAGGATTTACTCGTCTCTCCCTTCCTAGTTCTATTCCCCGATTTCCGCCAGAGACCATATCCCTAAGCTCTGATACCAACTATGACGCCCCCAAAATAGTTATACACCACCCATTCTGAGTCCCCAAATACATGGTACAGAAACAACTACAACTTCATTAATACAATTGTCACGCAAAATACGACAACACATAAACTGTGAGTTTAAATAAAAATATTATCTTCTAGACAATATCCACACTCAGATAAAGTCCTCATTACAATTATTGATGCACTATTTTACATAATAGTGAGGACTGCTAAAACAACTATCTTGAACCATCACTCTATACCCCGTCTAGTTCCTGCTAAATTCTCATCTCTTGAGAAGAAAAATGGAACAAAAAGGAAAAGGGTGAGCTCAAATAGCCCAGTAAAGAATATTATGACTAAGATAATGAACAACAAATTATTGTTAGCCTTCAATAAATCAGATAAAATATAATGGACAACAAGTTTTAGATCAATATTCACAGCAGAAATAACAATTCATTAATAGAGTTAAGTAGAGAATGAAATCTACTATCATCTATGAATTTAAAAGTCCATCATCAATATTTTATCCATGTAACATCAATCAATATACATCTTGAATCAAATATTCATCTTTGCACTACAGGCCAAAGATATTCATTCATATCACTGGGTTGGTCGTGTTCATCTCAACACTTGTTTCATCTTTGCATTACGGGCCAAAGAAATTCATTAGGTAATCATTTATCTTTGCACTACAGGCCAAAGATATATATTCAGTTATATCATCATTTAGGACTGAGGATGATGAAAAATATTTTTAAAAAATGAATCTAGTGAGACAAAAGAACAAAGATTAGGGATTCGTACTTTAGATAATCCAAGTTCGAAAACACTCCATAATAAACCGTAGTGGAGTAGAATTCAAGAATGAAGATCAAAACATGGATACAATCAAAGATAGTAACCATAATAGACATCTTGGACAAAGAAGAGAAAATTTTATTTTTCGGTGAATAGTATCGTATTCGTGAATAATCAGATCACGTGAATAGTGTCGTATACGTGAATAGTAATTCTGACACAAAAAGGTAGAAATTCCACAATAAAATTTATACCTATATTTCAGCATAATGATATTGAAAGAAATAATATTATTTACGAAGAAAATAACATCTCTTACCTCAAAAGAACAGTACTTCTGACTGGAATATCGAATATAAGGCTGTAGGAAACTTGCACTGAATAACAACTCTCAAAGAATCTAAATACTCACAAAATACGCTCGATAATATAGAGAGAGAAAACTTATGATTTTGGTGTGATTTTCAATTCTAACTAAACATCCTATTTATAGGAAAATGCTAGAACGCCAAAGGAGACTAAATTAATAAAATATTATTATTTTATATAAAATTTCCTGCATGCCACTTTTGATCAAATTTTAGTACACCACAGTGGGGCCCACCAAAATCAGTCAATTTCACACCAACCAAAAGTGGGGCCCACCATATTTTTTAATAAAAACATTAATTTCTAAAACTTAAATAATTCATAATAAATAGCCATTTAATCAGAAAAATTCGAATCTCATGTCTATTCCATATGAAATTTAATTCACTACAACTTTGTAGAAGGAAGTTTTTCCAAATTCCAAATAGAAAATGTTCGAAATTCACATACGGATGATTTTTAATACCTCCATTCTGACAAAATACTGATAAAATACCTCAGCATTAATTACTTCATTTATATCCACACAAAATAAATATTTTCTTATCATATAAATCAATAATTAATTATTCATAAATAATATTACAGAATCACAATTATGACAACCAGGTCGTTCCCAGGAAAGATGGGGCTTTCCGATAAGGATTTCTCTCTCTTGCACCTTGATTAGATGACCAAACCCCTTTCCTTATACGTAACTTCCTTAGACATTGTCAATAATGCTATCTAATAATATTATTCAAATAATATAAATTATTGATCTGATAATGGAAATACTGTGCAGTGACAATTATTGAAACAACAATAATATAAAATATCAACGCAACAATTATTGAATCAATAAAATAAAATATTGAAGCGATGAAATCTTGTAATAATTATTGAGTGGCGTATTCTTTACGTAAGAATCGATAATCCAACAATATCGTAATACTGCACATCTGGTGCAATTCTTTATTTGTGACATCGTATTCTTTTACTTTAACATGCGGGTATTCCAAGCGGTGTTAATGAGAATAATTACGCCGTTATTTATAAAAACTCAAACTTGTCATTTTCTTTATTCGACCATTTTCTGTTATGGGGCCCACAAATGGCTGCACCGTAGTACGAATATTCCCCGACAACAAGAATATTTCACGACCAAACGAATATTCCCAGACAACAATGAATATTTTATAACCACTTGCTTATTTTGCAAAATTTGCACATTTCACCCATAACTAAAGTATTATATCAAATTAACTCCTTATTATTTCAAGATAATGAATAGAGGAAATTCAATTTTATTTATAAAAAGTTGGGGTCTTACAAAAGTAATAAATTTGTTAATTGTTGAAAATTACAAATTGTTAGTTTAGTAATAATGACTTGATAGAAAAACAACAATGAACAATTTTAAAATCGAAATTTTTATTTTATATTATTGTTAGTAGAAAATTACTTTTTTATGAAACATAAAAATTATAAAATATGACATTTTTTTTGTAATAAATGGGTATGATCTAATAATTCAAATTCAATAATGCCTTTTATTTCAAATTAGGTTGTGACATGATCAAAATATTTTAATATTATTTAATATCACACTCATTTCATCTAAAATATAAGATATTTGTTGACTTTTAAAAATTAATATAAGGTGCAAGAAATATTAGAAGTATACAAAAGTTTATTAAACTCTTGGTAAAAAGTCCATAAAAGTCTGTCACTTATTTCATGGAATCTTTAAGGGTAATTTTAAAAGTCTTTAAAAGTTATTAAAATTCACAAACTTTACAAAAGTCTGTAACTTAAAAATAGTATTTAAAAGTCTTTATTGAATACACCCTCCTTAAATAAATGCTTAAATATAAATTAGTATCATGAACTCTTTACCTTTTTTTTTTACTTTAAGGACGCCTTTTTAATTTTTATAATCAAGACATTAAACTTCTAATTTTTTCTACTTTGATTCAAATAAAGTGTCACGTCACAAATTTATGACATGACTTTAACACGTGGCATCCAAATGCTGATGTGCAAAAATAAATCATTTTCACTTAATTTTATAATTTTAAACTTTCAAAAAGGGCAAAATAGTAATCATACATACATATTAGAGGGAAAAACAAAATTCAACCTTCTATTGATGAAACTACCAACCTTTTGCCCCCGCTTCTATAGTCAATCTCAACTGTCCACGGCGACGTCCTGGCCTAACCCTCCCCTTCCCCCACCACAATCCTTCTTTAGTTGTACCCCTCCCTCTCCCGCCCAACTCTGCCCCATCTTCATATACCACCTCCTCCCTCCTGTCTGCCCCACCCTTAAACTTCTTTGAGCTCGACCGAATGAACCAAATCGAAAGCAACAATGGTGGCATCGTCTATAAATTCGTCCACTAAACCACTAGAGAACCACGGAGACTCCGTAAGTCGCTAGATCTGCCACAAAATTGAGACCCTCCGTGATGTCATCACTCTAAACGTTGTCAAATGCCACGATATGTTCGACCACGCCGACGAAGCTGAATTAAGATAGTGTTTAACGCACAAGATTGAGAGTATAGAATAGTCCATATTTTGGTGTCATTACACAGTGGACTTCCCTGAATAGCGAGTTAATCATCGCTATATTCATCATCTTCATCCTTATCGTCCAAAGTGGGATATGCAGGGAGGACATGTGGAGTAGGCAGTTGAACTAGATCGGTATTTGGACTAAATCAGGAGAAAGAATCTGACAACGCCATGAAAGAACCAATACTGTAATTAAACATTGCCACATGATGTTGAGCGAGAAGCATATTCTGTCTCTCCATCTCTTTGGTAACATCATTCTGGTGGCACGTAGGAATTAACTTCGCGCAAATGAATGCATATCATGCTTCGCCATAACGACTTAGTGCCGAATGTGGGAAGCTGATTTTCTCATATGTACTAACTTTCATCACCCACTGTGTGCCCGACTTACATAAACTCTGCATCATACCATCCAAACCCGGGAGAAAGTCCTTGTACTAATTGCCAAGACTAGGTGTTTCCAACCTGTAGTAGGCATTGATCGAGTCACCATCAAACGCCACTAGTTTCCCCCTTACTTGCACCATATGACCAACCTAGTCTATCGCATTGGCGTAGAACTCTTTTACAATTATAATCATCGCAGACCCCAATTGTTCCACTAACTTGAACCAATTCCTCTCCACAATCATCTCCACCATAGCCCCGTCTAAGTTAGCATCCGACCTTAGTCCTCGTTTTAAAATTAATGTTTTCCTTGCTAGTATAGTGTTGAATCTTTCCTTTACATCCGCACTTACAAACATAGACCGATTAATGGTTTACCTAGAGCGCGAATTATTACTCCTCTGTCTCTTTGAAGCCATCTTGGTTACTCATAAACACAATAGCAAAGCATAATAATAAATGTTCCCCCAACACATAAGTAAGACTTTTCCTTGGCAATTCGTTGAACACCTAACAAGCACTTTTAAACTTACCCCCAAAATTTGTTCTTTCGGTAACACTAATATACCCAATCAATAAATTACCCAAAAAATATCAATTGGGGCAACACAAACCCAATTAATCAACCAACACAGTATATACTTGAAGCAACAAGAGAAAACAACTAAAGATGCTTTGCGAATGAAACTCACAATAATCTCTAATATGTTACCTCAATTGATGCAATTAATGACCAAGTATTGATGAACCCTAACCTTTATTCTTGGAGAACGAATGAGATATACCTCGTGATGGAGAAAGATACCTTGGTGTGGGAATGGAATTTTGAATTGGGGTAATATAAGGATTAAATTAGGGTAAAGGTTGATTTGGTAAGGGATTAGATTAGGGAAGATTGAGTGGAAAAAGAATTTCTTGGATAATGTTCAAGTTCAATTAGTTGGAATAGGAAGTGGGAAGAGGTTTGAGTTTGATTAAGAAAGAATTTTGATTTAGAATGAGGTTTAAGGTCGAACGACTTTTTTTTTTCGCTAACCAACGCGCCCGGTTATACTGTGCACTAGCGCACCCCGCACTGGAGGTAACAAATCTTTGATGGACCGACATGCCCTGTGCCCAGTTGCTTTGATTCCCAAGGCATTCGCGCCTTGGTCCTTTCACACTCTGCAGTACCAGCGCGCCCCACGCCTAGTGCAAGCTATTGCGGGCGCGCTCTGCGCCAACCTGACAATTTGGTTGCCAATGTTTTTCCTTTTCCCTTGTTGCCTGCAACGAAGACCTGAAAAATTATGACAAAAAAATTATTAAAACTAAATAAATGGGATAAAAATAAAGCACTTCATAACTAAAATTCAACTAATTAAAAGAATTGCAATAACAAAATCGGTGCCTCCCAATGAGTGCTTGTTTTAAAGTCGACCCAAATTTGTTCCTCTTTTCAGTTTTGATCCTCAAGAGTGATCAAGGTCTTTTGAAAGTGCACATCTCTGCCCCAATAGTGCTTCAACCTCTATCCATTGACTTTAAATGTTTGTTAGGTGTTCGGGTCTTGGACTTCGAAAAAATTTGGAATTATGAAAGGGTCCGGATCATCTCGACTTCAATTTGCTCGAAAATAACTTTAACTTTGAGTTGAACAGCAGTACAAATTGACCTGATTCAAATGAACACTTAACGATTCGCTTATCATGCCATTTTTTGGTCTTTTCCTTATATAACTTGTCATTTTCATATGTGTGCAATCGAAATTCGTCCAATTCGTTCAATTGTAGGAGTCACTTCTCCCCCGTTGCTTGTAGATCAAAGTTGAGTTTCTTCACCACCCAATATGCTTTGTGTTCCAATTCGACTGGAAGATGACATGCTTTTCTGTAAACCAGTCGATAAGGAGACATGCCTATTGTTGATAGATTTCGCAATCAATTAATACGTGCAAGTATATACGTTCAACAAGTAATAAAGTGATAAGTAGAGTATCGTTCCTACATAGAATTATTTAACAACAATTACTAAGTATTAACTATTAACCAAATTAATTTTATTTAAACAATTGATAAAGATTATGAATTTTAGAAATAAAGTAAACTAATTAAACTACTACTATCCACACAAGTTTGAATTAAGATATTAAATGCTTAAGATTACCATTTCCTTTAATGTTTCACTTGAATTAATACACTTCCTGTTAAGTTATGCTAATTACATTGGATTGTTAATCGAGAACTCATCAATATTTATGACCATCTCTCGACGTATCATAAAAGAATCAACTTAAATCCACAGATGATAGAATTAAGGTGAAAACCCTAGTTAACTAATTCACTATATCTCTATGTGAATTATAATTAAAAGGGATTTAAGGAACAGGTTCTCTTTCAGATTACATGCGACATATAGGTATATTTCTATCCTAAACATAAATCATGAGTTCCATCGTCATGCAAAAAATATAATCACATGCTATTATGATCAAGTCTAAATCTATAATCTATATCTCGAGTTCATATAGATTACCACAGTAATTGTTGATCAGAAAATTAATCAATTAAATGCAAATCATAATAGACAATCCCATAATAATCAACAAAAACTAGCAAGGAAGCATATCAACAAAAGCTACGCAAGAAGTTCCATGATAATCTTAAATAGAAATTAGTTCATAACTGAATTAAAATCCATAATCCGCAATTGAAATAACATTAAAGAATAGAAAACAAGAGATGGAGAAGAGAATACAATACGTTGACACTGTCTTTGAATCTCTTCTCCAGCTCCTAAGTTGAATCCTTTGTGCTTCTTCAATTATTTCAAGCCTTGCAATCTTTCTCCCAAACTAAGGTTTTAATCCTAAAGCTAATGGAATCTAATACAATTGAATTCCCTCCACTATACTAATAATAACAACTATTTATAGTCTCTAACATAAATCCAATTCCAACTAGAAGTTAATGAATCAAATTTGCAATCTAATTGGTTACAAAGTCAAAAAGTTAACTCTGGTTAACCCCCGAAGTGGCGTGGCCACGATGAAAATAGCTTGGAATTGGGTGCCGTTGCGCCCAAGTGGCAGAGAGCATTTTCTAAGTATGGAGAGTAGCGTGGCCGCGCCGTTCCATTTTCTGCTGCGATATCCTTTAGTAAAATGGTCATAAATCTCACATCCGAACTCCGATTGAGACTATTCAAGATGTTTCGGAAAGCTAAGGAGTAGTTCTACAACTTTTATTCTTTGAGAATTGAGATATTCTAGCGAAATCAAGGTCTAAATTGGGCTTGAAGTAACTGTTATGTAAATGACAACTCCAAATATTGAGGTTCAACGTTCGTTGGTAAAAAGGTCATAACTTTTGATCCAGGAAGTGTTACGGGACGTGCCACCTATCAAATCGAAGCTCTAAGCAAGATCTACAATAAAACCTAAGTTTCAAGACAAAAAATGCATCCAAATTAGCATTAAATGCCCTACAATCTCCCCTTCTTGCATTTTCTTACATATTGTACTCCAAAGATGTCCGGATTGCTTTTCCTTACTTCTTCATGCCAATGTTGTGTCATAGCCTAGAAAATAACATAAAATTTATGAAATGCGCAAAAAATAAAAATTAAAAATAATCCAATTCTAATGAGATTCGATTCGTAGGTATAAAACTCACTCATCACCTATTGAGGTTTTGTAGGCGGTGAGATACGCCCACAAGGCCTCATCGAGCTTAATCACCCAATCTTTCCGCGTTGGATTAATAATATTTTCAAGGATCCATTTCTCCTCTCTATTCGTGATCTCAGCTTGTCTGTTCATTTAAGGATTGTGAGACCCCAGATTTTACGAATAAAGATTTAATTTTCTCGAAATATTTTTTTCAAAATTATGGTGTGGATTTGATATAATGTTATAGTTGTGGGTAATATTTATAAATTTTGCAAAGTATGCAAGTTGTTATAAAATATTCAATTGGTCGGGGAATATTATTTTTGTCGGGGAATATTAAATGACCGGCACAATCATTAGTGGACATGAACGGAATTATTATCGGATTGAGAAAATGACAAAAAATATTTTATAAATAACGACGGGAGGTATTCTTTCGTTAAAACCGTTGAACTACACGGTAGTAAAAGTACGATGTCTGGCGTGGTTTGCGTAGTAACACCGGTATTGAATATTGATGCTTACGTGAGAAATCACTCAGTTATACTCAATTATTGCTACAGTCATTGTTGCATCATATCTCTCATATTATTGTTGCAATTATTGTCACAATATCATCTGCATTATCTGATATGTTATTAAATCAATAATTGAGACGACAAAGTTATTCATATTATTAAATTGCAATATTTACAATGTGCAGAAGTTACATCGAGGAGAGTTTTTTAATACCCGTAAATTTTATGATTTAATATTAATATTTATAAATAGAGGACTGTGATTATTTATTTTATAAATGCTTACATGGCATGAGGTGAGTAACTCAATTGAATTAAAATTGAACTTTTAATAATTGATAAGATGTGGAGAATTATGATAGGTTTATGAAATGTCTTGTGTGACACTGATGATGGAATTTAGGAATAATTAAGAAGGAATGCATTATTAAGTAAAAGATGACAATAAGAGAGGTGGTATATAATTAATTTATTTAATTATACCGGAGTAATAATAAATCATTGAATTGGTTTGAAAGCTTATGCGGATGGACTAAATCTTTTTATTATTATTAAGTGAGTAACTTAAATTATGTGAAATAACTTGACTTATTAATAATTATTAAAGGTGGTGTATAATTTAGTGTTATTGGGTAAATTAAATTAATTAATTCTTTGCATATAATAATTAAGTATTTACATGTTTATAATCCAAATAATAAATTGGGAGTCTAGTGATAAATTAATTGATGGACTTTTGAGTTAGCCCAATAAACTTGGGTTATTTAAAATCAATTCGGAACCCAACATAATAGTTAGCGATGGTACAAGGTGTTGGTTAAATAAAATGTGGCGTGGAATGATGGGCCGACCGACTAGCCCCTTGTATATGTACGAGATCTATTCTCTTGTCCCAAATTAAGGGTCACCAAGTACAAGGAGCGATAGCCTAAACTCTCTTTACGCAAACTTTCAATTCGCTAATCCTAGGCATGCGGGGCTAGCTAAGTATTTGGTATGGAGTGGTTAAACAACTCCTTAACTAACCATTGTTCATTTTTATTGCACCATAAATCCCAACATTGGGTAAAGCAAGTGTCTAGTCCATGCTTTTCTCTTTAAATACAAGCCACCATGGCAGTCTGTTATAGTGATAAGAGTGTTGGAGAAATCGAGTAAAGAATTCTTAGTTCTTTAAGCATTACCAAATCAGTGTGTGAGATATCAAGGTTAAAGCTCGAGAAGGTATAATTTCTACTTCGTTTTTAACTTAAGTCTTGTTTGATTCTCGGTTTTCCTAAATTAATAGGTTAAGTATGATGAATTAGCATGATTTAGGCTGTTTAGAAAGTTTACTTTCGTACATGAATACGTTAATAATTGCCTGGAATCAAGTTGTGGCTACTCTGCAAAACAGAGCATGTTCACTACTTCCGAACTCCATGGGGTGCAGCTGCATTTGCTGCACCGTACTTAGGAACCAGCTGATGGGTTCGGTCGTGTTAGACCATGTATTAAGAAATTCCCTTAGGTTGTATGCATATAGTAAAGTCTTAATGAAATTAACCCGACAAACTTAGACCTTGTCGAAATAGTGTAGACCGAAGTCTCTGAAAGAGCTGACTTCGGAGATGTCTTCGGACAAAGCGTGTTGTCTTCGGACAAGTCGTAATATCTTCGGACATGGCTAAATGACTTGGCCGTACGTACATGGCTATATGTCTTCATCTTTGAACATGGCTGGCGACGTCTTGGCGTCTTGGACATGGCGGATGTCTTGACGGACATGGCGAGATGTCACTGGGACTCGAGAGACGACATCATAACTTGATATAAGGATGGATTAATAAATATTCCTATCTTTGCTATAAACTATTATTTACGAATGAGTTCTAAGTAGAGAATTTTACTAACCCGGAAAATAAATCTAATGCCTGCAAACATGCGTAGAAAAGGGGTCGGTGGGATTAATAGATGTTATGGTCTACTTAAAGCAATGAACCTCTTGGAACTATGAAGAAGAAAGATTATGAATAAACTAGCAGTGGTCAAAAGTATGAGCATGTTAGTGTACAGCTATGAGTTTTGATGGGTGCAGCAGTATACATAGAAAAAAAAATGTGTTATGTGTACATGTTGTTTATATATGTATATTAAGTGTGTTTGGCTAATGAATACCTATACTTACATAAATAGGACAAACATAGTTCATTGAGGTGATTTTCGCTATAAGTAGCAATCAACGCTAAAGGCAAGTTCCCTAACCTCACTCAAATTTATATTGAGCAAGTATCCGAACACTATTATTATTGTGTTGCAAGTTCCTTACTTCTTACACTGTATACATTTGAATTGTCGTCTCTCAAGCAAAATATCATTTCTATTAGAAAATCATTTATATACCTTAACGTTGTTGCAAGCATTGGATTTATCGTTCTTAAATGCATGATAAAAATTGTCTAAGCCTTTGATTCGACTAGACTATTATTATGCTATCCAAACCAATTGACTTGGTGCGGACTATCGTAAATCTACTGAGATGAACAACCCTCATTGAAGGGAAATTATATATTGTCGAGGAACGGCGTGCGCATATGAAAGTATGATTAAATGTTATGCATAGCGTAGGGTACTTTTAAATTTGATCACTGTTGTACTCGTTTACATTGGATTACGGTGTAATCTTTATTAATTCTAGTAAGAGTTCTTAGTCCTTAGTGACTGCTCAGTACTCATTCATGTTGAACCTCGAAATGAATAAATCTTGAAATTTTGTTGATATCCTTCAGTCTATAGCGACACCTATTGAATACTCTTGATATTTCTTGATATCCTTGAACTACCAATTATTATTATACCCTTGAAAGGTTTAAATGCTATAAGCGCTTATTCTTACGGCTATATTACTTCTTTGGGCAAACTCGTTGCTCATTCTTGCTTCCTAAAACATTACGAGTTAAAAGCGGAAGCAAGGCGATACTTTAGGACAGGACAAGGGAAAGGGCAAGGCGACAGAATAACTTAGTCCTTAAGACTAGAAGTATTATTATTATTGTTATGCTTATTATGATGTATTTAAGAATGATTAAGTTATGTTTAAGTTAATCACTGAATTGTCGTAGTAATGGTTACGGTACCTTGGGACGCAAATATTTATATTATATCAATGTAAATTATTCTAGTATTTTCGTTGTTGATTTTAGTAAGATATTAAGTAGTTAGTTGCGTGATGCAAGAATTAGAGATATGGGTGTCCGAATTTTGGGGGCGTCACAGGTTGGTATCAAAGCCATAGTTATAAACCTTAGGAGCGAGAGCCCTTAGATTATAACTTAGGAGAACTTAGAAGATAGAAAGGGATGAAACTCATATAGAGTTTTCATAGAGATGGACTTAGCGTGTTACAGAATATAACTTCATTCTATACAATGAACTTATGTTATTTAACATTCTAATGGAGTTGTTGTTTGTTTTGTCTTGTGTTGGTGATTGTGGGATGGTGACATGGGAGGACCTAAGTAGAGAGTAGTAGAAGAGGAGGCAGCGTGACATACACGTGGTATATGAGGCACCATTGATAGCGGAGCCTATATCAAGCTGTAGTCCCCTATCGATGATGATGATGAGGAAGAGGAGATGGAGCCAATGCGAGGAGTTTGATCCGGAGGAGGAGCCTATGGAGGGCGTATGGTGGGCGAGCCCATGGGGGACTCCGACGAGGCTATTTTTGAGGATAGGATGTTGGGGGAGTATGAGGAGCAGATTTTAGAGTTAGGGTGTGAGAGTTGAGGAGTTAGAGGTGAGGCTAGGGACGGGGAGTTCGAATTCCAAAAGGTGAGGGACGAAGACCACGAGAGAAAGTTAGTGATGCGAGGAGATGGAGGTAGAGATTGCTCACCGTAAGGAGGCGAGGAATCAGATGGGGACTTTGTTTCACTGGCGGTGGCTAGGAATGTAGAAGCTGGCGGGGAAGTTGGAAGAGATGGAGCGAGAGGAGTTGAGCGAGAGGACGAGAGAAGGAAGCTATCCGTACTCAGTTAGGGATGGAGGTAATGGATAGGATCCATTTCGAAGAGAAGTGGGAAGGGGCCAATGATAGGGCTAACGATCTAGAAGATGAAGTGAGGTACAAAAGGAGGAAGATGAATAGGATGGGCTATGCAGTGCGCACGACCATGGAGAGACTGATTGATGGGGTAAATCACTACCCGGCAGAGCAGGGATAGACCCGGCATACCATAAGCCGAGATTTGGTGGTGCACATTACTCAGAGGGAGTACTAGAGCGTTGTGGAGCGCGGAATGATAGATTAAGTCTAGGCGTTAAAAGTTATTAGTTGTAGTTCGTTATGTAGTGTATTATCTGTTGTTGTAATTTCAGTCTTTTATGTAGAATGTGAGATAGTTGTAAGCCCCAAACTTTTGAGTTATATTAGAGGGATAGTATGTTAATGGTTGTCCCCATCTTTTGTGATATTAGGGGATAAGTTGTGTCATTTATAGAAGTATGCTAGAGATAATCATGTAATGTAACAATTTGGCATATGAATATAAATGATATTGTTCTGAAATGTATTCTGAAATCTTATTCCTTTTATGGAGAATTGTTTAAGTAATGTAATTAGATAATAAAAATGGAAGTTTTATGATGCAGAAAAATGCCGCCCAGACGTAGATTAAGCTGCACTTAGGAAAATTCGGTTAATGATGAGAGAGGACAAGTAGATCCCATTCGGAGGCTTGTAGATTTGTTGGGGAGGCTCTTGGGGAAGAAATGAACAAGTAACACCCAATCCCCAAGTAGCTCCGTTCGTAAACTTCAAGGACTTTAAGAGTGTAGGACCTCAAGAATTCATAGGTACTACTAGATCCTATTGTAGCGCAAAGCGTGGATCAAGGAAATGGAATAGCCTTCGCCATTGCTCGTGTGGGTGAAGACCGAAAATCGTTTTCGCTACATATATGATGAGGGTGAAGCAAACTCTTTGGTGGGAAGCAAATCAACAGAGGCGGGAGAAGGGACTATAACACAGGAAAGGTTTAAGACTTTGTTCTTGAGAATTACTTCGAAGAGCATGAAGAATAGGATGGAGGTAAAGTTTTTAGAACTAAAACAAGGGGAGATAGCGGTGGCACGATATGCGGCCAAGTTCAATGAACTCGCATACGATTCATGCAACACATCAGTAGACTTGAAGAAAGGAAATCTCGACGCTCGAACTTGGACTAAAACCTTGGTTGTTCAACAAGGTGTCGGTCCTTCAAATCGACTCATTCGCCACATTATTGGAGAAAGGCGATAATTCTTTGAGGGAGGTAGCGAGGCATTGAGCCAATACAACAAGGAGAAGAAGAACAAGAATGTTGGGGAGAAACTTCGTGGAGGAGTAGCGGTGGTGGAAGTTATACGGGAAAGAGGAAATGGGATAACCGCAACAATGACACATAGCAACAACAACAACAACACCAACCACCGAAACATCGACGATCGAGAAAGTTATCAAGGAGGGTTTAAGAAAAGAAGTGAAGCTTGCCCGAAATGTGGGAAGAACCATCAAGAGGAATCTTTGGAAGAAGTATGGCGTCTGCTACAACTGTGGCCAAGAAGGGAACATTTCACCCAACCGTCCAAAGCCGAAAAAGATCAAGGGATGTTTCGCGTATGGCTCAACTGAGCATCAAATTAAGGATTGCCCAAAGAAGGGGAGCAACGGAGGAAGCGGCCAACAAGGAGGGGGCAACAAGCTGATGATCGGCGGACCAACGCAATCCAACCGATCGACTGCCCGAACCTTTAACATGAGTATCCAAGACGCAGTGACTGCAAGGGACGTGGTGTCAGGTATTCTCCCAATCAATAATATAAATGCCTATGTATTATTTGATTCGGGTGCTACCTATTCCTTTGTGTATGAAGAATTTGCTAATCGACTAAACATACCTCCTGAACATTTAGAAAATTCATTGAACGTAGAGATTGCGAATAAGGAAGTAATTCCTATAGAGTTTGTTTACCGAAACTGTTGTGCAAACATTAGAGGTCACGAACTAAGCGTAGACTTAATTCGATTAAAGCTGGGAGAGTTTGATGTGATATTAGGAATGGATTGGTTATCCTACCCGCCTGCGATAATCGATTGTCAAAAGAAAGTGTGAACCTTCGGACCTCAAATCGGTCTAATGTATTGTTTTACTGGTAGCTCGTCGCTCAAGCAATCGTGTTGCCTTACGATGATCTGAGCTAAGAAATTGTTAAGGAAAGGATGTGTAGGTTATTTAGCCTATATAGTGGACACTCAAAGAAAAGGAATAAAATGAAAGATATATCAGTGGTAAGAGATTTCCAAGACGTGTTTCTAGACGAACTTCCTGGTCTTCCGCCAGACAGAGAAATCGAATTCATAATAGACTTAGCACCGGGAACCGCACCAATTTCGAAAGCCCCATATCGTATGGCGCCAGTAGAAATGAAGGAATTGATGATTCAATTACAAGAGTTACTAGATAAGGGTTACATTCGGCCAAGTGTGTCTCCTTGGGGAGCACCAGTGTTGTTTGTAAAGAAAAGGGATGGATCGATGAGGCTCTGTATCGATTATCGGGAGTTGAACCGAGTGACAATTAAGAATAGATATCCATTGCCAAAGATAAACGACCTTTTCGATCAACTGAAGGGAACGAAGTGTTTTTCCAAGATAGATTTACGAACGGGTTATCATCAGTTGAAAGTGCGAGAGGAGGACATACAAAAGACGGCGTTTCGAACTCGCTACGGACATTACGAATTTTTAGTGATGTCATTTGGGTTAACCAATGCTCTAAGAGCATTCATGGACTTGATGAAGCGAAGTTTTAGGCCATACTTAGATAAGTTCATAGTAGTATTTATCGATGACATTTTGATTTATTCAAAAGGCGAAGGAAGAAACCTTAGAACACACGAAGATGGTATTGGAAGCATTGAGAAGGGAAAAGATGTATGCTAAATTTTCAAAATGTGAATTTTGGATGGAAAGGGTTCAATTTCTAGGACACGTGATAGATCAAAATGGAATTTCCGTGGATCCTGCAAAGGTGGAAGCGGTAAATAATCGGGAATAGTAGAAGGCGTGCCAATGAAGTTAGGAGTTTCTTAGGTTTAGCCGGGTACTATCGAAGATTTATCAAGATTTTTCTAAGATAGCAACCCATTGACCAATCTAACGAGGAAAAGCGAGAGAAGTTCGTATGGACGGAACAAATGCGAGGAGAGTTTCAAGAATTGAAGAGGAGGTTGAGTGAGGCGCTGTATTATCATTACCGGATGATACGGGAGGATTTGTGGTGTATAGTGATGCATCGCATAGAGGACTTGGTTGTGTGTTAATGCAACATGGCAAGGTCATTGCATATGCCTCCTGACAGTTGAAGATTTTGAAAAACGATACCCTACCCATGACTTGGAGTTAGCGGCGGTAGTCTTTGCATTGAAGATTTGGAGGCACTATTTGTATGGAGAAAATGTGAGATATATACGGATCATAAAGAGTCGAAATATATCTTCACCACGAAGGAGTTGAACATCGCGACAAAGAAGGTGGTTGGAACTAATCAAGGATTACTGTTGTGAAATTCTTTATCACCGGGGGAAAGGCAAACGTTATGGCCAAGCGCTTTGAGTAGAAAAGGAAGGAGAAGTTATTCAAATTGACAACTCAAGAGGAATTAATAAGAGAAATGGAAAAGTTGGAAATAGGGGTGGAGGAACCAAAAGAAGCGGAAAAAAAAATTACTCATGATGAGAGCTCACCCGAGCGTTATTGGATAAAATAAAGGAAGCACAAGAGAAAGATGAAGAATGTGAGAAGATAAAGAAGAGAAATAGTAAGAAGAGATAAGGAAGAAAGGTTCAAAGTAGATAAGGACGGTATATTGAGGTTTGAGGGTCGAGTATGGGTGCAAATTGTAATCAAGACCGAGAGAGGAAATCCTACACGAAGCACACAATACGACGTATTCTGTACATCCAGGAGGTACAAAAATGTACCAGGATCTTCGACACCATTTTTAGTGGCCTAATTTGAAAAGAGAGGTTGCAGAGTGTGTTAGCAGATGTCTTACTTGTCAAAGAGTCAAAGCAGAACACCAGAGACCAAGTGGACTACTTCAACCACTGGAAATTCCAGAATGGAAATGGGAGCACATTACGATGGACTTCGTGGTTGGACTTCCGGTTACACAGAAGGGTTATGATACCATTTGGGTTATTGTGGACCGACTAACAAAGATAGCTCATTTTCTACCCATCAAGATTCGATTCAATTTGAACCAGTTATCAAATTTGTATATAAGGGAAATCATATCGCGACATGGAGTGCCTGTGTCGATTGTCTCCGATCGAGATCCGCGTTTCACATCAAAATTCTGGAAAAGTTTGCAGGAACGAATGGGAAATCAATTGAGATTAAAATCGCTTATCACCCTCAAGCGTGTGCAGGCGAGTGAACGAACCATACAAACGTTGGAGGACATGCTTAGAGCTTGTGTGATGGACTTCAAGAGAAATTGGGACGACCATTTACCATTAGTAGAATTTTCTTACAATAATAGCTATCATGCGAGTATCGATATGCCGCCATATGAAGCTCTTTACGGGAGAAAGTGCAGAACACCATTATGTTGGGATGAAGTCAGAGAACGACGACTTTTGGGACCAGAATTAGTCCAATGAAACTACCGACGTGGTAGCAACAATAAGGGCAAATTGGTAGCGACTCAAGATCGCCAAAAGAAGTATCTTGAGCTTGCATCATCGTAGGCAAGAGACTTTGAAGTCGGTAGTTTTGTGTTTTTAAAGGTATCTCCTTGGAAGGGAAAGATTAGATTCAGAAAGAAAGGAAAATTGAGTCCGAGGTTCATAGGGCCATTCGAGATATTGAAGCGAGTGGGCGAAGTGGCATACAAAGTTGCTTTGCCACCTTTAACTGGAACACATTCACAACGTGTTTCACATTTTAAATACTACGTCCGTACAAGTCTGACTATAAGCACGTGATTTCCTATGAGCCCATTCAAGTAGAGAAGAATCTGGCATATGAAGAAATTCCTGATCAGATAATAGATAAGAAAGAAAAAATGCTAAGAAACAAAGTTATATCTTACAGTAAAGGTTGTTTGGCGAAACCCACGATGTCGAGGAGGCCACATGGGAATTAGAAGATAGGATGAGGAGAGACTATCCCCATCTTTTGTGTAACCTTGTATATCGATTCGAGGACATAATTTTTATATGGGGAGAGGATGTAATACAAAGTAAATTTTATGATTTAATATTAATATTTATAAATAGAGCTTGTGATTATTTATTTTATAAATGCTTACATGACATGAGGTGAGTAACTCAATTGAATTAAAATTGAACTTTTAATAATTAATAAGATGTGGAGAATTATGATAGGTTTATGAAATGTCTTGTGTGACACAATGATGGAATTAGTAAGAAGGAATGCATTACTAAGTAAAAGATGACAATAAGAGAGGTGGTATATAATTAATTTATTTAATTATACCAGAGTAATAATAAATCATTGAATTGGTTTGAAAGCTTATCGGATGGACTAAATCTTTTTATTATTATTAAGTGAGTAACTTAAATTATGTCAAATAACTTGACTTATTAATAATTATTAAGGTGGTGTATAATTTAGTGTTATTGGGTAAATTAAATTAATTAATTTGCTACCATAATAATTAAGTATTTACATGTTTATAATCCAAATAATAAATTGGGAGTCTAGCCCAATAAATTAATTGATGGACTTTTGAGTTAGCCCAATAAACTTGGGTTATTTAAAATCATTAGGAACCCAACATAATAGTTAACTGATGGTACAAGGTGTTGGTTAAATAAAATGTGGCGTGGGGCAATGGGCCCGACCGACTAGCCCCTTATCTATGTCTGAGATCTATTCTCTTGTCCCAAATTAAGGGTCACCAAGTACAAGGAACAGTAGCCTAAACTCTCTTTACGCAAACTTTCAAGCTGGTAATCCTAGGCATGCAGGGCTAGCTAAGTGGCTGGTATGGAGTGGTTAAATAACTCCTTAAGTAACCATTGTTCATTTCTATTGCACCATGAATCCCAACATTGGGTAAAACAAGTGTTCAGTCCATGCTTTTCTCTTTAAATACAAGCCACCATGGCGATCATTATAGTGATAAGAGTGTTGGAGAAATCGAGTAAAGAATTCTTAGTTGCTAAGCATTACCAAATCGATTGTGAGATATCAAGGTTAAAGCTCGAGAAGGTATAATTTCTACTTCGTTCTTAACTTAAGTCTTATTTGATTCTCGGTTTTCCTAAATTAATAGGTCAAGTATGATGAATTAGCATGATATAGGGTGTTTAGAAAGTTTACTTTCGTGCATGAATCGTTAATAATTGCCCGGAATCAAGTTGTGGCTACTCTGCAAAAACAGAGCATGTTCACTGCTTCTGAACTCTATGGGGTGCAATTCGCCGTACTTAGGAACCAGCTGATGGGTTCGGTCGTGTTAGACCATGTATTAAGAAATTCCCTTAGGTTGTATGCATATAGTAAAGTCTTAATGAAATTAACCCGACAAACTTAGACCTTGTCGAAATAGTGTAGACCGAAGTCTCTGAAAGAGCTGACTTCGGAGATGTCTTCGGACAAAGCGTGTTGTCTTCGGACAAGTCGTAATATCTTTGGACATGGCTAAATGACTTGACCGTATATGGCCATATGTCTTCATCTTTGGACATGGCCGGACATCTTGGAAGCGGACATGGCCCGATGTCTTTGACTTTCCGGACATGGCGAGATGTCTTGACGGACATGGGACTCGGGACTCGGACATCATCATAACTTGATATAAGGATGGATTAATAAATATTCCTATCTTTGCTATAAACTATTATTTACGAATGAGTTCTAAGTAGAGAATTTTACTAACCCGGAAAATAAATCTAATGCCTGCAAACATGCGTAGAAAAGGGGGTCGGTGGGATTAATAGATGTTATGGTCTACTTAAAGTAATGAACCTCTTGGAACTACGAAGAAGAAAGATTATGAATAAACTAGCGGTGGTCAAAAGTATGAGCATGTTAGGTATGACTATGAGTTTTGATGGGTGCGGCGATATACATAGAAAAAAAAAATGTGTTATGTGTACATGTTGTTTATATATGTATATTAAGTGTGTTTGGCTAATGAATACCTATACTTACATAAATAGGACAAACATAGTTCATTGAGGTGATTTTATTTATAAGTAGCAATCAACGCTAAAGGCAAGTTCCCTAACCTCACTCAAATTTATATTGAGCAAGTATCAGAACACTATTATTATTATTGTGTTGCAAGTTTCTTACTTCTTACCTTTGTATACATTTGAATTGTCGTCTCAAGCAAATATCTCATTTCTATTAGAAAATCATTTATATACCTTGGCGTTGTTGCAAGCATTGGATTTATCGTTCTTAAATGCATGATAAAAATTGTACAAGCCTTTGATTCGACTAGACTATTATTATTATGCTATCCAAACCAATTGACTTGGTGCGGATTATCGTAAATCTCTTGAGATAAACAACCCTCATTGAAGGGAAATTATATATTGTTGGGAGGCAAGCGATGCGCATACGAAAGTATGATTAAATGTTATGCATAACGTAGGGTACTTTAGTCGATCACCTATTGTACTCATTTACATTGGATTACTGATGTAATATTGTTAATTCTAGTAAGAGTTCTTAGTCCTTAGTATTTACTCGCAAAGTACTCATTCATGTTGAACCTCGAAATGAATAAAATCCGAAATTTTGTTGATATCCTTGATCTATAGCGACACCTATTGAATACTCTTGATATTTCTTGATATCCTTGAACTACCAATTATTATTATACCCTTGAAAGGTTTAAATGCTATAGCCGCTTGTTCTTACGGCTATATTACTTCTTTGGGCAAACTCGTTGCTCATTCTTGCTTCCTAAAACATTACGATTAAAAGAGAGAAGCGAAGCGGTACCGAGAGACGAGGACAAGGGAAAGGGCAAGGCGACAGAATAACTTAGTCCTTAAGACTAGAAGTATTATTATTATTGTTATGCTTGTTATGATGTATTCAAGAATGATTAAGTTATGCTTAAGTTAATCCTTTGAATTATCGTAGTAATGGTTCTGGTACCTTGGGATATTAAATATTTATATTATATCAATGTAAATTATTCTAGTATTTCCGTTGTTGATTTTAGTAAGATATTCGTAGTTTACACGTGATGCACCAAATTCGAGATATGGGTGTCCAGAATTTTGGGGCGCCATGAGTTTGGTCACCTAATTGCGCCGCTTGATAGGAGAAATCCTTATTGGAAAGCCCCTCTTTCACGGGAACAACTGGTTGTTAAATATTGTGAGTTATAATATTAATGATGAATAAGTTCGTGTTGATTAAAGATGAATTTGATAGTTTCATTATGTTGGGATTATTTGTGTTAGTAGAAATCGACATTTATTAGATGATAATTGATGTCCTGGAGGTTATATTGTTCTATCGAATTATTAGGAAACTTTTTATGTCGAGTACTATTCACGAGTTACTATTAATGAGTTACTTATACTTGTATACGGCGATACCCTATATATAACCTCGTATATCTGTGACATACCCTATACTTGGTGAAATCCTTACATTATTCCATTCTTTATTATTACATTGGAATAACTTTGTATAATGGCATACTATATACATACTTTTGTATCACGCTGCGTACCTTATACTTGGTGAAATCCTTCTGTTATTCCATTCTTTATTATTCTATTGAAATAACCTGTATACGCGGCATACCCTATACATAATGTATATACGCGGCATACCCTATACTTGGTGAAATGCCTCTGTTATTTCATTCTATATTATTATGTTGGAATAACCTGTTTATGCGAAGTATCGCATACATGGTGAAATTCTTCTATTATTCCGTTCTTTATTATTCGTTTTAATATCCCGCTTGGTGTAATTTACCGACTGGTTCCATTATTTATTATTCGCATTTATTATTCTCGTCGAAATATCCGTCTCGTGCGTTTCTTGGGACACAGTTCCATATTTATTATTCGTTGGAATAACTTCGCTGCTTATCTATCACATGCCGGTGATTTCTTTTGTTATTCCATTATTTATTATACTCGGTTGGTTAAAGTTTTAACTTATATACTCCATGAAATTAGTGGAATATCCTTGATATTTCAAGGCTTCATCCAAAGATATCTTTTCATGGAAATATTCTTCCGAGCATTATTGAATTTTACTCTACAAAGAAGTATTATGTTGACAATTTGGACGTTATTAGTTCTCGGATAAATTAATTCGTGAACTTGTTTTATTGAATTCTTATATCATTGTCATCATCCTCGTGTTTATATTTTTGAAAGTCATTTGTGTATTTTGTAGTGCATAGATGGACTTGGTATGATTATGACCAGGGATTATTCGGTATAATCATGACCGTAATGTTACAAATGATGTGATAAAAGTCCTCATTGGCCTGTAGTGCATTTATGGACAGTTGTTGTCATGATCATGACCATTGATGAATACACGAATATCCTTGGCCCGTAGTGCATGGATAATTTATGGTCGTGACCTAATGAATACCCTTGGTAGTAGAAAGTGGGGATGATGTGGATTATTTATTATTGTCGGGTCTCGGCCGATAAAAGTGATGAAAAACGTTTTAAATCATAAAAGATAGTAGATTTATTTTCTACTTGACTCTTTTAATGGATTGCTTATTCACTGCAGTTAAACTTGATGTCTATTGTATTTTATCGGTTTAACATTGTTGAAGACTAATGATAATTTATTCGTATTATCTTAGTCATAATATTTCTTATTGGGCTAGTTGAGCTCACCCTTTCTTTCTTTGTTTCTTCGTGAAATGAGAATATATTTGGGACGAGTCGGGAAATGGAGTGATGATCCGGATGATAGCATTAGTAGTCCCTCACTATTTTGTTAAATAGTGTGATAATAAATGTAATGAGGACTGAATTTGAGTTTGTATCGCCTCATGAGGACTCCATTGAGAGTGGATATTGTCTAGAAGGCAATATTCTTGCTTAAACTCTCGATTTATGTTTTGTCGTATTTTACACGATAGTTGTATAATTAAGTTGTATTTGATTTATGTACCATGTATTTGGCAACTCAAGATGGGTGATGTATACCTATTTTGGGGCATCACGAGCTTGGTATCAAAGCTTAGGATGAATGATCATACTTGGCTAAGAAGAGACAAGAAAAAAGGGAGAGCAAAATGGGTCCATTCATCACTAATTATGGCTACCTAAGTTATTTGTTAAAATATTGGTTGGGAGAAAATTTAGGATAATATGTGATATGTCAATTAACCCTTGTTTTGTGACAAAGTGTTTGAGAATGGCATCCACGAAAATGCCGAGATAAGCAATGAAACAATAAGAAGATATGAGTTATTGTTGTAGGATGAAGGAAATGGACTATAAAAGACGATAATAATCTAATATTTCCAATGGTAATGACCATCGTAACAATGATAACCATCACGGGGAAATTATTGGAGAATGGTAACCAACCCTTTAATCTATCGCCAAGATAATAGGAGTGGAAATTCAAGAAGATAAGGTCATTTAGCTCAATTTAATGTATAGTGAAATAGTCCAATTGGGATTGGAGGACCAAAGGTGGATACGGACAACCAAAGTTAGTGGTTTCAGTGGAGAGCATTTTACGCGAAAGAGTGAAAGTGAGTAACCCAAACGAAGTTATCACGGGTAAGTAAATCATCTTGCAAAGTCTATACCTTATTCGATACCGATTCTACCCATTATTTTATCTCTCTTGCTTGCGTTCAACGTTTAAATTTGACTCCGGAGAAGTTAGTCTTTGACTTATTGGTTGAAACTTCGTTAGTAGGAGCCTTCATTACCTCCACTGTTTATAAATCTTGTTGATTCAAATATACATTTTCACGTTACTTGTCGATCTTATCTCTTTGAAAATAATTTCCTTTGATGTGATTTTAGGAATCGATTGGTTAACTACTCATCATGCTTTTCGTAAGGTTGTTAGCTTTCATATTCCTAACCAACCTGTTATGCGAATTCAAGTAACCAAACCACTAAAGTCAATCACTGTTATATCAAGCTATAAGTAAAGAGCCCCGATCTTTTTGTTGTTGACTTCCTTGTGTGGAATGCACCGGAGCCAGACTTTCTATAGGCGACGTCGTGAATGAAGATGGCAAGTTGATAGGTATCATTGTAAGGTGTTATCCAGGTTAAGGGATAGAAGTCACAGTTGGTATCAATGTGATGTGTTATCCAAGTCTTGGATGAGGGTCACAGTTTTGAATGATATTTCTATTATTAATAAATTTTCTGGCGTATCCTTGATGACTTCCTAGCCTACCCCTAGAGCGTGAAATCAAATTTTTGTATTGACCCCAGTACAAAACCCATTTCTTAAACCCTCAAATATTTCTTCAACCAAAATGAACGTAACATGCGCCAAAGACGTTGACTCGAGCTGTTGAAGATTTTGATCGTACCATTCAATACCATCGTGGAAAGGCGAACGTGGTAGCTGACGCATTGAGTAAAAGATCGTATGAATTTACGAGTGTGAATATACCAACCCACGTGAAGATAACGAATATACGAGTAGAATCGACTTTAATCGATAAAGTTAAAGCCGCTCAAGCTACACACCCGAATTTGATGAATGTGAAGAAGAAGGTTCAAGAAGGCGTTATCTCAACCCTCAATTTTATTGGCCCATTTGAAATCCTTGATCAAGTAGGAACTGTGGCCTATACACTCGTTTTACCGCCAAGTATGTCGCGTGTTCATAACATTTTTAACGTATCGACGTTATGTAAATATGTGAAAGACTCGAACCACATTATTGATTTAGAACCGGACGAGATAGCAGAAGATTTAACGTATAAGGAGATACGTGTTAAAATCTTGGATAAAAAGGATCGTATTCAACACTCAAAGGCTATACCTCAAGAGTTAGAATCTGAAATGAAGTCAAGGTATCCTCATCTCTTTGGCATACCAGGTACGTACGTAAATTTCGAGGGTGAAATTTCATAAGGAGGGGAGATTGTGAGACCCCAGATTTTACGAATAAAGATTTAATTTTCTCGAAATATTTTTTTCAAAATTATGGTGTGGATTTGATATAATGTTATAGTTGTGGGTAATATTTATAAATTTTTCAAAGTATGGAAGTTGTTATAAAATATTCGATTGGTCGGGGAATATTCTTTTTGTCGGGGAATATTTGTACGACGGCACAATCATTGGTGGACCCCGCAACGGAATTATTGTCGGATTGAGAAAATGATAAAAATATTTTATAAATAACGGCGGAGGTGTTACTGTTAAAACTGTTGAACTACTCGGTAGTAAAAGTACGATGAATGGCGTGGTTGCATAATAGCACACCAGTATTGATTATTGATACTTACGTGAGAAATCACTCGATTATACTCAATTATTACTACGATCATTCATTGTGATCATATCTCTCATATTATTGATCCAATTATTGTCACAAAGATCATCCGCATTATATGATATGTTATTAAATCAATAATTGAGGCGACAAAGTTATTCATATTATTAAATTGCAATATTTACAATATCTAGAAGTTACATCGAGGAGAGGTTTGGTCACCTAATTCATGCGCATGATAGGGAGAAATCCTTATTGAAAGCCCCCTCTTTCCGGGAACAACTTTGGTTGTTAAATATTGTGAGTTATAATATTAATGATGAATAAGTTCGTGTTGATTAAAGATGAATTTGATAGTTTCATTATGTTGGGATTATTTGTGTTAGTAGAAATCGACATTTATTCCGATGATAATTGATGATTGGAGGTTATATTGTTCAATCGGGTATTCGGGGAACTTTTTGTGTCGGAGTACTATTCACGAGTTACTATTCATGAGTTACTATTCACGAGTTACTATTCACGAGTTACTATTTATGAGTTACTATTCATGAGTTACTATTCACGAGTTACTATTCATGAGTTACTATTCACCCAGTTACTATTCACTCTAGTATTGTGCATTAGGGTATTTGGGTACAATATTATTCAATGAGGAGATGTGCTAATTTTTTAAACCGTTGGTTGAAGTTATATTAGTGAATCAATATGGACTGCTGGTGGAAAGTTATAATAGTGAATCAATATGGATCGCTGGTTTAAAGTTTTAATAGTAAATCAGTATGGACCGTTGCTTTAAGTTTTAATAGTAAATCAATCTGGACCATCCGTTTAAAAGTAAATCAATCTGGACCGTTCAAGAATTAGTTACTATTCAATCCATTCTTCCATAAATAGAAACTCATTCCTTCATTATTTCTTACGAATTCATTGAAACTCTAGAGAGAGAAATTATAGAGAGAAAGAAGAAGAGTATTCTGCTACTTCACTACTTCGATATCCAGTGTCTTTTACGGTAAGGGGTGTTATTCTTTCTTATTCATGAAGAGAACTTCTGTTATTCCATTCTTTATTATTCTGTTGGAATAACCTGTATACGCGGCATACCCTATACTTGGTGAAATCCTTCTATTATTCCATTCTTTATTATTCTGTTGGAATAACTCAGATATCTGTGACATACCCTATATATAACCTCAGATGTATACACGACATACCCTATACTTGGTGAAATCCTTACATTATTCCATTCTTTATTATTACATTGGAATAACTTTCGTATAAGCGGCATACCCTATACATAACTCAGATACGTCATGGCGTACCTATACTTGGTGAAATCATACATTATTCCATTCTTTATTATTTTATTGAAATAACTTTGTATATACGCAGATACCCTATACATATAACGATATATATACGGCATACCCTATACTTGGTGAAATTCCTCTGTTATTTCATTCTATATTATTATGTTGGAATAACCTGTTTATGCGAAGTATCGCATACATGGTGAAATTCTTCTATTATTCCGTTCTTTATTATTACGCCGGAATATCCGCGGTCTTAATTTCGCACCGACACGGTTCCATTATTTATTATTCGCATTTATTATTCTCGTCGAAATATCACATGCGTGCGTACGCTGGGACTGGTTCCATATTTATTTATTATTCTGTTGGAATAACCTGCCTGTGCTATCTATCACATGCCTGGTGATTTCTTTTGTTATTCCATTATTTATTATACTCAGTTGGTTAAAGTTTTAACTTATATACTCCATGAAATTAGTGGAATATCCTTGATATTTGCGCTTCATCCAGTATCTTTTCATGGAAATATTCTTCTGAGCATTATTGAATTTTACTCTACAAAGAAGTATTATGTTGACAATTTGGACGTTATTAGTTCCTGGATAAATTAATTCGTGAACTTGTTTTATTGAATTCTTATATCATTGTCATCATCCTCGTGTTTATATTTTTGAAAGTCATTTGTGGCCTGTAGTGCATAGATGGACTTGGTATGATTATGACCAGGGATTATTCGGTATAATTATGACCGTAATGTTACAAATGATGTGATAAAAGTCCTCATTGGCCCGTAGTGCATTTATGGACAGTTGTTGTCATGATCATGACCATTGATGAATACACGAATATCCTTGGCCCGTAGTGCATGGATAATTTATGGTCGTGACCCTAATGAATACCCTTGGCCGTAGTGCAGGGATGATGTGGATTATTTATTAAGCTGGGTCTCAGCGATAAAAGTGATGAAAAACGTTTTAAATCATAAAAGATAGTAGATTTAATTCTCTACTTGACTCTTTTAATGGATTGCTTATTCGCTGCAGGTTAAACTTGATGTCTATTGTATTTTATCAGTTTAACATTGTTGAAGACTAATGATAATTTATTCTGTATTATCTTAGTCATAATATTTCTTACTGGGCTAGTTGAGCTCACCCTTTCTTTCACTGTTCTCTTCAGGAAATGAGAATATAGCTGGGACGAGTCGGGAAATGGAGTGACAGTCCAGATGATAGCATTAGTAGTCCTCACTATTTTGTTAAATAGTGTGATAATAAATGTAATGAGGACTGAATTTGAGTTTGTATACTGTCTATGAGGACTCCATTGAGAGTGGATATTGTCTAGAAGGCAATATTCTTGCTTAAACTCTCAGTTTATGTTTTGTCGTATTTTACACGACAGTTGTATAATTAAGTTGTATTTGATTTATGTACCATGTATTTGGCGACTCAAGATGGGTGATGTATACCTATTTTGGGGGCGTCACAAGGATGGTATCTTGTAGCAACCTTATGTCGAACTTCATACTTCACAAGAAGAGCCGTGAAAAAATTGTTGCAAAAATGGGTCCATTCATCACTAATTATGGCTATTGGTATTCCAAACCTTGTAAAAATATTCTTTCAGAGAAAATTTAGAACAACCTTGGCATCATTGGTCGGTAGAGCCACTGCCTCCACCCATTTAGAGACGTAATCAACAACAACTAAGATATATTTATTGTTGTAGGATGATGGAAATGGTCCCATAAAGTCGATGCCCCATACATCTAATATTTCCATTTCTAGCATGATAGTCAATGACATCTCGTGATGATTGGATATGTTCCCAACCCTTTAGCATCTATCGCACCTTTTTACGAATTCATGAGCATCTTTGAATAATGTAGGCTAATAGAATCCGGATTAGAGGACCTTTACATCTGTCCTATCACCCCCATAGTGTCCGCCATACAGAAAAGAGTGACAATGATGTAGGATTCCTTCACTTTCTTCTTTAGCCACACATCTCCTAACCATTTGATCGACACTCTATTTAAAGAGTAATGGGTCATTCCATATATACTGTTTAACCTCATGCAATAATCTTTTCTTTTGCTGATAACTTATATCATATGGCAATATCCCACTAACGATGTGTAATTCACGTAGTCGACGTATCACAGGGCTTCCGTTGCCACATAAAATAATTGCTAGTCTGGAAAAGATTCATTGATCACAATTCTATCTTCTTTTTATTGTTGTGAATTTTCCAGTCTAGAAAGGTGATCAACTACTTGATTCTCAGTCTCTTTCCTATCTCGAATCTCCAAATTAAATTCTTATAGTAGAAGGATCCAACGAATAAGCTTTGGTTTGACTTCCTTCTTAGAGATGAGATATTTTATTGCCGAGTGATCAGTGAAAACAGTCAATTTTGTTCCAATCAAGTATGCTCGAAACTTATCAAAAGCAAACATCACTGCGAGTAGCTCTTTTTTTGTTGCAGTGTAGTTCACTTGTGCATCCGTCAAACTGTTGTTGGCATAATAAATAGAGTGAAACATTTTATCCTTCCGCTGACCTAAAAATGCCCCCATAGTGTAATCGCTTGCATCACACATAAGTTCAAATGGAACTCTAATCTGGTGCAACAATTATTGGGGCTGTTATAAGCTTCTTTTTCAATAGCTTAGTAATCTTCAAAAATTCCTGAATGAACCGTTAGTAGAATCCTTCATGGCCCAAAAAACTATGAATTCCTTTTACAGAGGTCGGAGTTGGTAAATGCTCAATTATCTCAATTTTTGCTTTGTCGACCTAGATACCATTTGTTGACACTCTATGACCAAATATGATCCCTTCTTGCACCATAAAATGACATTTTTCCTAATTAAGAACCAAATTAGTTTCAACACATCTTTTTAGCACTAGGATAATATTTGTTAAGTATTGATCAAAATTTCCCCCGAATACCGAGAAATCATCCATGAACACCTCTAAGTTTTGCTCCACCATATTATAAAAGATTGCCATCATGCATCGTTAAAAAATTGTTGGTGCATTGCATAACTCAAAAGATATCCTCCGAAAAGAAAACATCCCATAAGGACAAGTAAAGGTTGTCTTTCTTGATCTTCGGGGGCAATAACAATCTGATCGTACCCTGAGTAGCCATCCAACAAACAATAAAATTGATGTCCTGCCAACCTGTCAAACATCTAATTAATAAATGGCAAGGGGAAATGATCCTTGTGAGTTGCTTTATTCAACTTCCTGTAATCCATGCAAACCAGCAATCCGGTCACCTTCTTCGTCGGGATCAATTCGTTGTTCTCGTTAGCTATCACTGTCATACCTCCCTTCTTTGGTACATACTGTATCTGACTAAACCAAGAACTATCTGATATGGGGTAAATTATACCCGCATTCAACCATTTAATAATTTATTTCTTTACTGCCTCCTTCATTATAGGATTCAATATGCACTGTTGTTCTATCACTGGCTTAACGTCATCTTCTAGAAGAATTTTGTGTATGCAAAACGAGGGGCTGATTCCCTTTATGTCCACTATCGACCAACCAATGGAAATTTAAAATTCATGCATCACTCTCAAAAATTTCTCCTCTTATGACTCATTAAGTGACATTGAGATCATAACTGGTAGTGTAGAAGACTCACCCAAATAAGCGTATCGCAGATGACTCGACAACTGTTTTAGCTCCAAGACTGGTGGTTCATTTATCGACATTTTAGAATTGTAATTTGGCTTCTCTTCTTGATCCAAAGATTTAAATTACCTTCCAAACTAAACATACGGGAGAGAAGTATTCAACAGATTCAAATACTCAAGTGAAGTCAAAAAATCCATAAATTTTGAATGAACTAAGTCTGTTTCTAGTGGATCCTTATTCAAGTTTACTTCAGAAACCTCATCCACTGCTAACTCGACCTAGTCAATTTTAAAGCATTCTTCCGCCTCCTTTGGAAATTTCATTTCCTTGAACACACTGAAAGAAACCTCTTGATCTTGAACCCTCATTTTGAGTTTCCCCTTTTGCGCATCTATCAAGGTCCTTCTCGTAGCTAAAAATTGACGCACAAGTAAGATCGGAATCTCTTTATCCTCTTCAAAGTCTAAACTATGAAATATACCAGGAAAATGAACTTGTCGAATTTCACCAAAATGTCATCCACTATCCCTCGTGGATAAGTTAGTGATCGATATGATAAATGTAGAGTAACGTTGGTAGGCTTCACTTCCAGTAAACCCAATCATTGATAGATCGATAATGGCATCAAATTAATATTGGCCCCCAAGTCACATAATGCTTTACCAAAAAACTTATCCCCAATATTGTAAGGTATTATGAAACTACTTGAATCTCTAAGTTTCGGTGGTAGCTTTTCTGTAAAATTGCACTACACTCCTCTATGAGTGCAACTGTCTCAAAGTCTTCAAGTTTCTATTTTCTCGACAAAATCTCCTTCATAAACTTTTCATAGCTTGACATCTGTTCTATAACATACTTAAATAGTATATTAATCTATAGTTTCTTGAAGACCTCTAAAAATTTCAAAAATTGCTTCTCTTCTTTTACCTTGTGGAGTCTTTATGGGAAGGGAACTGGGTGTACATATGAGCTTGGCTTGACCCCTTTAGGTTTCTCATCAAATTTCACCTTATTCATCTTTTCAGATTCCTCTTCCTTGTGCACTATTTGTTCTGCATTACTTTCCTTATTATGAAGTTGATTTGATTTTTCCTTGGTAGGATCCTCTAGTTCTTTCTCATTCCTTAAGGTGATATCTTTACAATACTCATTTCTATCAATCAAATTTGTCTCTGTGTTACTCGGTAGGGCTCCTTGAGGAAGAGTGTTCAAAACAGATGCCAACTGTCCGATCTGATTCTCTAGATTCCTCATAGTCAGATCATGGTTGTTCTTCGACGTATCTATATTACTTCTCCACATCTCATTCTCCTTAATATACTTCATCACGAGTTCTTCAAAATCTGGTTTCTTTTTTTGTTGAGTGGGTTGTTGTTGACCAGCCTGAAATCGGGGTGTGGTGCTTGCAGTTGAGCTTGATTGTCTCGCCACAAAAAATTCAGGTTATTCCTCAACCTCGGATTGTAATTATTTGAATTGTTATCGAACTGTTGTTGCTGCTGTTGTCTACTAAAATTCCTTATAAATTGCATTGACTCGGTACTAATGGCTCACTAATCCGATGGATGATTCCCTACATATAACTCACATATCACTTTCACTTTCTGAACATTCTTTACCCTAAGTGCATTAATCTTCTTTGTTAGGGAAAAAGTCTGAGCTGTTACTTGTGCAGAAAACGTTGTCATTGTATTCAGTTCTAGTACCCCTGCAGTTTTTGGTTGTGTCATCCGTGCCATCGGCCATTGGTAGTTATTAACTTCTATGTTTTCCAATAAATTATACGCCTCTTTACAGTTCTTAGCCATCAATGTTCCACTTGTTGCTACATATATACTTGTCCTCACTTGACTTCCTAAACCATTGTAGAAGGTTTGCACTTCTAGCCACTTAGGTATCCTATAATGGGGACATCTCCGAAGTAGATCTTTGAACCTTTTCTAGGATTCATACAATGATTCAGAATCTAGCTGAATGAATGAAGTGATATCGTTCTTCATTTTTGTTGTCTTTACTGGTGGGAAGAATTTGACAAGGAACTTCTATGCCAAATCATTCCATGTCATGATGGACCCGGGTGGAAATGAATGTAACCAGCTCTTGGCTTTATTTTTCAATGTAAATGGGAATAGCCTTAATCTTATTGCATCCTCTAACAACCCATTATATCTAAATGTCTTGACAAAATGGTTGTTGGGATCATAGTTTGGTAACCCCTCAAACTGAACCGAGTTTTGGATCATCTGGATAGTGTCTGTCTTGTGACATCCCCAAATCCGGGTACTTCATTCCACAGGATTTGGTGTTCACTATCCAAACATTCATATCTAACTACTCAAGTTAAAGAAAACTTAAGCAATAAATTTTTCCCATTAAAGGGTTACATAACTTAAACAAATAGATCCCAGGTTGTCTAACCTTAATACATCATCAAATGGGGAAAAATAATTACATAACATCAGAGATTAAGTCTAGTTATATAAACCATTTAAATAAAAATTAAACAAGTCTTCGACACTTTTTTATCTTGCCTTTGTCTTTACTAGAAGATGGCTCGTCAACTTTCTCAACTTTAGTTGCAATGGTTATATATGCAAGAGTGAACAAAACAGATGCACACTTGAAATAGCACTAAACAATGACAACATAAGAACTATCAAGTAGTAAGCTCGATTGAATTTAATAACATTTCCTATCAATGATAATCAAGAATTGAAAATCAAAATTTAGAATTTATTTGAGGATCACAAGACCATGAACTATTTCCCAGATTATAAGTATTTCTACTTGAACCTTTAACAGTCGTGCCATGTATTGTGCACAAACATCTTAACGCTTTCGCGTAAATAAACCCCTATAATATGGTTTTTCATCTCAGCTTTAACTTACGAGTCCGTACCAAAGTGAGTTTGGTTTGGATTAGTTTCAAGGGTAATTTGGAATTCAACGTTCATCAACTAAGGATTAGTTGAATCAAAAACTTAATAACGTTTCAAGGATTCGATAACAATATTTTATGGAATAATCATGAGTCACAATCAAATAAACATTATGCATCAAAGTCATGCTTTAGGAATAAATTTAAAAGCATTGAAAGATATACTAAACCTTTCTTGAGTAATAATAATAAGCTAAGGTTACGTTCTTTTTCAATAAAGAAACAGAATTAGAAACTTTATTCAATGTAAGAGTAGGTTTAGGAATAAGAAACTTTTTCAATAAAGATACAACATGAATAATCGTTATTGATTTAGGGTAATGAACTTTCATAATCATAAAAAAGGTAGGGTAAGGAACTTGATTAATGTAAAAATAAGGTTTATAAATTTGCATAGTGGTAATTAGTTAAACACATGAAACTTGCTCAAAGAAAGTTTAGGGTTAGAGAACTTACATCGTGCATAAGCTATACAATTATAACTTGATTCCCAAATATCCTACATACTTGTTATTAAAAATAATAACATAAATTAGTTACTGCATGACCAAGTTACATAATTAGATATCCATTTCATGTTAACTTTCAACCTTTAGGCTTATGTCTAATCACATTCTTCACAAAGCACAAAATAACATCACTTAACATGTTTAATAATCTTTTATATTCATAAGATCGAGTTACATTAACATTTACTAGATTGAATAAATAAAATCATATTTCTGAGCCAAACTGCCAACTGGCGCTGCAGCGCCCCAGTTTGAAATGGGAACCGGCGTTGCAATGCCCAAAATGGTCTCTGGATAGGCGCCACAAGATGACATGACTAGCGTCATCACAACAGAATCAGCGTGCTCTCAGAGCAGTATAACGGCGCTTCTAAGCATAGTTTCGAACGATGCATCAATTTGCGAAAAACACGTAATAAAGCCAAATAGGCCTAAAAACTTCACTTAGGCAACAAATTTAACCTACACAGGTTATATAAACTTTACATAAATATAAACTAACACTTCTAGCATGATTTGATCACATAAACAACGTAAACAATTAAATTTAAACCTTTAATTTTCTTGTTCTTGCTTTAAACTCCATTTTTAACGCTTTTAACGAATTCATTCATTGTAAATTCGTTTCTTAACCAAATTAATCCGTTCAAATTACATTCTTTTCGTTTCTTCATGCATTTACACAATCAACAATCAATTTACACATTATAATATGAATTAAACACTAATTTTAGTATCAAACAAGCCATATGCATATATATTTCATTGTAAACATAATTTCTTCTTATTTATCATGTTTTCATGGCTTAATCAACTCTAAATAATATATAAACCACATAAAACAGATTATATATATAAATTAACATATAAAAATCATATATTTAGCAAATTAATCATCAATATCAATTTACAGAGGAATAAAATAACTTTTTAAACAAAACAAAAACTTCAAAACTAAAATTATACCTTCAATTCCTTGTTTAGCTAACAAAGATGATAGAAATCTTCTTTGTTTTCTCCAATTCACAGATAATTTGCTTTTCTTCATTCTCTCTTTTCTCTCTGTAAACTCTTTTTTTTCTAAACTTAACGTAAGAAATATAACTGATGATATATAATATAAACAGATATATACATATAATACATATTAATATCGTAAAATAAAAAAAATTGACAAAACATATATTATCCCTTTTAATTCTTTTGTCGGTTGTTTTTTTTTAAATTGAAAAGTCATTAGGGATTGTTTGGAAAAACTAGATTAAAATAAGAATTCAAAAGTCATAAGGCTTTGCTTGGTAAAACTAAATTAAACCTCCTTTAATTTATTTTAATAACTCACTTACTATATAGTTTAATTGTCACACTTTATTAAATTCTAATATTCAAATTTAATTAAATTAAAGTTAACATCAACTTATTAAATCAAATCAAATTGCCACATAAATCAAATTGCTACATAATTATAATTTTCATTATATATTATAATTTTATTTAACAAATTAGTAAATCTCTAATTTAATTATTAAATTAAATTAGAACACCATTATAATTATTCAAAATTCATTTAATCATTACCAACTCTCTAATTTAATTATTAAATCGGAATATTACCATTATATAATATAATTATTAGTTAAAAATTCATTAAATTTAATTAACTCATTAAAACTTCAAACTACAAAATTACAAAACATCAACTTAATTAATATATTACACTTAATTAAGTTAGTTCACAATAAATTTTGAATTATTTAATTAATTAATTAATAAATAAGTAAATCAAATATTTATTTAACTAATAAGCACATCAATTAAAATATTTATTAATTCAATAAATATTTTAAGTTACATATAAAAATTCTCGATCGTTACATCCTTCACTTCTTACAAAGATTATGTCCCAAAAATCACAACTCAATCAATTCATTCGTCACATTCTTCCCTCCTTACAAGGATTCTGTCCCCAGAAACGAAGACATAGATTAAACAAATAACACATGAAAGCTTTTCATCATCTTGTCTTCGAGTTCCCACGTAGCTTCTTCAATACGTGGTTCATCCATATCACCTTAACAAAAGGTATCACTTTATTCCTGAGCACTTGTTCTTTCCTGTTAACTATCTGGATAGGAATTTCCTCGTAGGACAAACCTTTTTCAAACTGTAACGGTTCATACTCGATCACATGCTTGTAGTCGGGCTTATACGGTCGTAACACCGAAATGTGAAAAACATTGTGAATGTGCTTTAATTATGGAGGTAAAGCTACTTCATAATCCACCTCACCTACCCTTCTCAAAACTTCAAAGGTTCCAATAAACCTTGGACTTAATTTTCCTTTCTTACCAAATCAAATTTTCCCATTCCAAGGAGAAACTTTTAGGAAAACGAAACTTCAACGTTAAATTCTCGCTTTTGTCGATGTTGATCGGCATACTTCTTTTGTCTGTCTTGAGCAACTATCAATCTTAACCTAACCACTTTGACAATTTTGGCTGTCTGTTGCACTAGTTCCAGCCCTAGTAGTTGACGTTCGCTAACTTCATCCCAACAAAGTGGACTTCTGCATTTTCTACCGTACAATGCTTCGTAAGGTGGCATGCCAATACTCGCGTGATAACTTTATTGTTAGCGAATTCAGCTAATGGTAAATGGTTGTCCCAGTTTCCTTTGAAATCCATAATGCAAGCTCTCACCAAATCTTCTAATGTCTGGATTGTTCATTCATTTTTTCGTCCGTTTGAGGATGGTAATGCCATACTCATTTTCAACTATGTTCCCATAAATTCATGCCTGATACAATTGACAATGGAACACCATGCCTAGAAATGATCTCTTTGACATATAACTTTGCCAATTGATTTAGGTTGAATCTAATCTTTATTGGCAAAAACTGTGCTGATTTCGTTAGTCTATCCACAATCACCCAAATTACATCATACCATTTCTGAGTAGTCGGAAGACCTACCACGAAATCCATCATGATATGTTACCACTTCTATTCTGGTATTTCCAATGGCTGCAATAATTCACTTGGTTTTCGATGCTCAACTTTTACTTTTTGGCACATTAAACATTTCGTAACACATTCAGCAACATCTCTCTTCATATTCAGCCACCAGAAATGCTGTCGAAGATCTTGGTACTTCTTTGTACTCCCCGGGTGAATTAAATATCTTGAGTTATGAGCTTCGGTCAAAATTTTGTCTTTAATCTCTGGTACTAGAGAAACCCATATTCTTCCCTCGAATCTCAGTAACCCTTCGGTATTGACTTTGAACTTCACTTCGTGAACTTTGGATACCTTGTTTCATATTTTCTGACACTTTTCATCCTGAAGTTGAGCTTCTTTTACCTTGTCCATCAAAGTTGAACTAGTCTCCATCTGGAACAATCTTTCATCTAACTCCTTTGAATATCTTACCTCCAACTCTAGTTTCACCGTTACTGAGATTAGCTCCTCCTGAGCAGTTAACAACATCAATTTCTCCCGACCCTTTCTACTTAAGACGTTAACAACCAAATTTTCTTTATTCAGATGATAAAGAATCTCACAGTCGTAATCCTTTATCAGTTCCAACCATCTTCTCTGGCGCATATTCAAATCCTTCTGTGTGAAAATATATTCAGACTCTTATGGTTTGTATATATCTCACACTTCTCTCCATAGAGATAGTGACTCCATATCTTCAGAGCAAACACTACCACGACCAATTCCGAATCATGAGTCGGATATCCTTTCTCATATTCCTTCAGTTGTCTTGAGGCATATGTAATGACTTTTTCGTTTTGCATAAGCACAGAACCTAGTCCCTTATGCGACGTGTCACTACACACCACAGAATTTCCTGTATTATCCGGTAGTGACAACACAGGTGTCATACTTAACTTCTTCTTTAATTCCTGAAAAATCTCTTTGCACTTCTCCGTCCAAATGAACTTTAAAGCTTTCCTTGTCAAATTCAATAACGGAGTGACGATCTTGGAAAAGTCTTGAATAAAGCGTCTATTGTAACATGTCAATCCCAAGAAACTTCTTACCTTAGATGGTTTTTTTGACTGTTCCCAATTTATTACAACTTCAACCTTTGGTGGATCTATCGAAATTCCATCCTTGTCAATCACACATCACCAAGAAATTGTACGCGCTCTAGCTAGAGTTCACATTTAGAAAATTTCGCGTACAACTTTTCTCTTCTTAGTGTCTCCAACGTTAACCTTAAATGTTCCACATGTTCTTCTTAAGTTTTAGAGTACACCAGGATGTTATCGGTGAACACCACTAAAAAGTTATCTAAGAATGGTTTAAACACCCTGATCATCAAATCCATGAATGTTGCGAGGGTATTAGTTAAACCAAAAGATATTATCAGAAACTCGTAATGTCCATACCGAGTTATGAATGTCGTCTTTGGTATATCCTCTTTCTTTACCTTCAGCTGATGATAACCACTTCTCATATCTATCTTCGAGAAGTACCTAGCTCCCTTCATCTGATCAAATAATTCATCTATTCTTGGTAATGGATATTTATTTTTAATATTGACTTTGTTTAATTCTCTATAATCGATGCAAAGATGCATTGACCCATCCTTCTTCTTCACGAATAACACCGATGCTTCCCATGGCGACACGCTCGGCTGAATGTACTTCTTCTCTAGCAGCTCTTGAAGTTGTATCAGCAGCTCTTTTATCTCCACTAGAGCCATTCTGTATAGGGCCTTCGATATCGTTGCAGTCCTTGGTGCCAAGTCTATAACGAACTCAATCTCTCTGTCCGGCGAAAGTCCTGGCAAATCGTCTGGAAACACATCCGCAAAATCTCGAATGACTGGTATTTCCTCCAGTTTTGCACCCTTTCTTCTGAGTATCAACTATGTAGTCTAAATATCCTACACACCCTTGTCTTAACACCTTCTTAGCTTGCTTCATCGTCAGACAACTCGTTTGTCTAGGCGACTTGCTGCCATAGAACACTATCTTTAAAGGAGTCATAAGGTTTACACACTTCTTTTGGCAATCAATTATTACTCCATAATTGAATAACCAATCCATTCCCAATATTTCATCAAATTCCCCAAGTTTAAACAGACTAAAATCTACTATCATCACGTTTCCCTTAATATTCACCCTACATTTCTTGTTTACTAACTAACAAGAATTAATTCCCTATTCGCAATTTCTATGTTCAAAGGAAAATCTAATTCTTCCTGAGGTAAATCTAACTTCTTAGCAAAGTCATCAGATATGAATGAACATGTAGCACCTGAATTAAACAATACATATGCATTTAAATTGTTGATCAGAATAATATCTGCTACCACAACATTGGATTGCACAGCATCCAGCACGGTCATATTGAAAGTCTTAGTAGTGGGTCATATTGATAGTCAAAGTACCACCACTGGTGTTCCCCTTACCTCCACCTGCTCCTCCTACTGCCTTCTTAGGATAATCTCAAGCTATATGATCCTTTGACCCGTAAGTAAAACAAGCACCCTTCTTTGGATTAGGGCAGTTCAGTGCAATATGGCCCTCCTGGCCACAGTTGAAACACACCCTCTTCCCCTTCAGGCAAACACCTGCGTGATTCTTCTCGCAGGTAGCAAAAGCTTCAAACTTCTTCCTCTGCTGATTACCCTGTCAATTTTTAGCGTATATACTCTCCCACTTCCTCTTCTGAGTGTTGCCACCACTGTTACTACCACCAGCCTTATGAAAGTAGTATGCACACAAGCCAATCATGTTTGATGATAAAGCATATACTTTGTAACAATCTTATTCATTTATTAATAAAAAGTATTAATTTATTAAAGGCTTTTAATTATCTACATGATGCTGTTTTATAATATGTGATAAACCCATAGTTTTAAGCAATGCTTTTAGAATAATGATGATGATCATTCTAATGAGATCTAAATTCTTAAAAAGCTTAAAACTAAAATAGTTCCCAATCGTTGGATTACTAAATTGGGGATTAGTGAATCCGGATAGATAGATTGGTACATCGTTGCTTGCTCATTGGATGAGGATGATTGATCTCATGATCATTTGTGTGGAGACACTAAAGCAAGTATGTAGGTGCTTATTAGAGAATAAGTACATCTGAACGTGGCTCGCTAAGGAATACCTAATGGAGTTTTATTTGCTGTCAATAGAAATTCTGTAGTGATAGTAGTACAAATAATCCTTGGACTTGAGATCATCATAGTATCTTGTGTATGATGAGTTATACTTTGACTTATTCCTTAAGACCCTTAGGGTATATCAAAGGGTATGCTTGGGTATAATAAGTTGTGCATGGAGATAATGTATGATCAATAAAGAATCTACCACTTCTAATAAAAGAAGAGAAATGTCCTATGTGATTCGATAAATGACAACCCGGTAGTCCTTGGTTATAGCGAGAATGAAATTAGAAAGGAGTTTCTAATTTGCATTATTTGAGTTGTGCATTTAAGAGTCGAAATACATATAATTAAATAAAATAAGATTTGACAAGAATTCCATGTCTTATATTTAATTGGGACATTGTATGGTGGAAGGATTGAATTATGCGGTAACTATTTACTCAAAGGTTCTTTAATGATTAATGTTGAAATCTATATTATCCGGAAAGTCGTTGATCATTGGGAGGCTTATCCCTATTGTAGAATAAATATTATTTATTTAAATAAATTAATTTTTAATTTATTTATTTAAATAAGATTAGAATTGTTCTAATTGATTTATTCATTTAGGTTTAATATGGAGAACCTAAAAAGGGTCACACCATAAAAGGAAGAATAATTATTTAAGAAGTTAATGGCATAATCGTAATAATATGTTAAGTATATTTAATTTAATCTATGGTGATAGAATAAATTAAATAACTTAATATTTATTATTTAATATTTTAGAAATATTAAATATAAATTAATAAGAGGAGTCTTATTAATATTATTACAATTATTATTATTTTAATTTCTAAAAGAGTTTAGGAATTAATTTAATATAAGTACTCTCATTTATTCCTAATTGGATTAGGAAGGAAAATTAGTTAAAGGAGTTTAATTAATTATCCCTAATAAGATTAGGGAGCTTAATTAATTAAAAGAATTTAATTAATTAAATAAAACCCAATTCCTTAATTGTTAAGGTGGGTTGCCCACATCTATAAATAAGAGGAGTCTTATTATGGGTGATATGGGTTGTTGACTTTAACAAAGTACGTAATAATTCCAAGTTGTTGGGAGTATGCCTTTTCTATAGAGATAGAAAACTAGGGTTAGCCATAACACCCATCTTCTTGAATTTTATTCTTCCTTGGTGGATCACCTCTAGAGGCCAAACGCTTGGGTGGCTAACGTTGATCTAAGGAAGGAACCAAACCCGGTGGATTCAAGATTGAACGCGAAAGGATTTGGAGGTGAACTTGTACCTGAGGAAGCTCGATCTTCAAGGGTATGATTTATTCTTTATCTTTTTGTTTAATTAATAATTGTGCATAAAGGGTGATCCGGGTATATGGTTTGTAAAAATTTTAAACTCTGATTTTACTCGCTTCCGCTTATTTATACAATTTGATTGCGCTCATGAATATTACAAACCTAACAGTGGCATCAGAGCCAAACCTTTATGCGAATTATTAATTATTTTAATTTATATATTGATATGTGTTTAGAACAATTTAATTGGGCATAATTTTATTGTATAAAATTTAAATAAATAAATAAAAAAAAAAAGGACGCAAATCATGGCAGCTGTATTATTTTTTTTTTCGGCCGGATCATCATGCACGGAATTGAAGATGTTGTGGTCATATGATGTCACCTACTGCATGGAAACCGAAGTCAGCACTTGATGATGCACGGAAAACAAGGAACAGATTAATCATTATCAATCATTGCAAGAACATGATAATCTAATGATTGCTGATGATTATCACGGAAATCAAGGACAGATTAATCATTATCTAATGATTATATAATGATTATATATATATATATATATATATATATATATATATATATATATATATATATATATCTTTGTTATGCATACTGATTTTAAACCAAGCAAGTTGCCAAATTTCACAAAATCCGGTCATTATTTTTTTTTTTGTAAGCATGGCACGGAAATCGAGAACTGTCTTGGAAAATAAAAGGAACGGTTATATATATATATATATATATATATATTACGAATATATATATACATATATATATTCTTAATTATTATATAATTAAAATAAAAGTTTATTTTAATTTTAAAATAAAAGGTTTATTTTAATATTAAAATATAAAGTTTTATTTTAATTTTAAATAATTTTATAATTAAAATAAAAGGTTTATTTTAATTTTAAAATTAGAATTTCATGCTAACTAATTAGAGTTGGAATTGGATTCCATAATAACTAATTGGAGTTGAAATTGGATTTTATTTTTCCTTAAATAAAGGAGTTTATTTAGATATGAAATAGATTTCATATTATTCAAAATAAAAGAGTTTATTTGTGAATAGGAAAGTGAATCCGTATTTCCTTAAATAAAGGAGTTTATTTAGATATGAAATATGATTTCATATTATTCAAAATAAAGGAGTTTATTTATGAATAGGAAAGAATATCCGTGTTTCCTTTTTTTTTTTTATATATGGAATTGGATTCCATAATTAATTAAAATAAAGGAGTTTATTTTGATTAAAGATTTTGATTAAAATAAAATAGTTTATCTTATTCAAAATTGGATAAATTAAAATAAAATAGTTTTATTTTGATTTAAATTTGGATTAAAATAAAGGAGTTTATTTTGATTCAAAAATTAGATTTTATACTAACTAAATTTGCCCATTAAATGATATCAATATATATATTAAATGTTTATTATTCATGAGATGAATGTTATTTATTGATGCATATGGTGATGTGTATGATAATAAATGGGATTGATTATGGACTATTTACCAATGCGATTGGATTTATTTTAGTTGGATGCATGAATGTATGAGTTTTATTAAATGGAATTCTGTGACCTCGTCTTCTCTAATTTTTCTTAATGTAAATTCTATCTCCCTCCTATGTACTTCCCCTTGACTGCTGATCAAGGTTTCTATTTATTTTAAAATAGTTATGTAATAGGAATAATTAGAATTAAATTTTGAAAAATTAGAGATGAAGGGACAAGAAGCGCTTGAAGACCCGTTTGTAATGGAGCCCGGGTTTAAATGTAATAGTTATATTTAAATATTAATTCTTGCACCCCTAGGGTTTGACCTTTTGGTTCACTTGGTGGCTCTAGTGAACCAAACTAGAATAAAAGTCCATAATCAATCCGGGTAGAATATAGTATTCTATATGTGCATGCTTATACTATATATATTATATATTATGCAAACATGCTTCGCATGTTCATTAATATGATGCGTATTTTATATATATATATGTGCATGCGCGCTAAACAAGATGAGACAAATTAATAACAAACCCCTCAATTTTTATATTAAGTCCTAAGCGTTCAAAGATATTTGGAATATCGAACGTCGCTTTCTAAAGCATGATAAAATTAATAGAGTATTAAATATTTAATATGAGTTTGTTGTGTCACCACAAGGCAAGTATTAAGTATTTAAGATGTTAATTTATCACATTTGATGCTTATAAAGAAAATTGAACAATATTGTTTTGTTGTGTCACCACAAGGATGATATTTTTCTTTTTGAATATATGGAGTGCTAAAGTCGGACTTAACTTGGATAATTTTGATTCGGATGTGCCACCACTTGATCAAAATAATCTAAGAGGCATAAGACAAGGAGTTGCATAGTTGATGTAATTGACAAAAGTTGTCTACCTATTTATTTATATATAGTTTGTTGTGTCACCACAAGGCTATATACATTTGAAATGGGATCCTTATTCTCACTAGCAAATCTTTAATTAGATTTTGCCAAACTATATAAGTGAGGTAATATAGTTTGAAGAAAATAGTGGGAGATACCAATTTAAAACAAGACCTAATTTATTTTGGTAATTGATAAAAGAATGTATGTTAAAATGTTGTTAATTACAAATTCATTTACTGTAATTTTACAATGTCTAAAATTACTATCACTGCGAAGCATATTAGATGCTAAATTAACGAGAATAGGATTAAATGGATTGGTTAAGGAATATGAGAATAGTTCTCATAATTTGAAAAGCTATCTTATGTCCTTAATACGCCTATCCTCGCAATGGTTGCGAGATAATGCCTCGAGGAAGAGATTGCTACTTTTAGAAAGTGGCAAGATGATGCATGTGATTGGCTCAATGCATCATGCTCGCATCCATGAGTAACAAGCTTCAGCGTCAGCATGAAACTATGGATGCTCTTACTCCTGCACATCAAGTAGTTGATGGTGAGGAAAGTAGGACTGAAAGATATCAGATATCTAAGGAGCTCTTCCGATCTAGAATGGCCAATGGCACTATATAGCATGATAAAAAGTTCTTAACATAATCAATTTGATTGATCAATTAGGACAACTTGTTTTGTCATGGATGGAGAGTTGAGCCAAGATTTGATCTTGCACTCACTCCGGACTCCTTTCACAATTGTTGTGAATTTTTATATGAACAAGCTAGATATCGCCTCATTGATTTGCTTAACATGTTGAAAAATGTTGAGAGTCACTTTCCAACCAAGAAAGATCAAGTCTTCTTGGTAAGGGCCAAAGGATCTTCTAAAAAAGAAGAACGATTCAAAGAAGGTAAATAGAAAGGCAAAACAAAGGATAATAAGAACAAAAGCGTCTGAGGATAGCAAAGAGTTTGCTTCCCACCGCAATAAGCCTGAGACACCTTTGGAAAGAAACTGCGAGAAGCATCTTGCGAGAGGTTAACCAAAGAAGCTTAGTGAAGTTTGATTACAAATACAATTTTGTTCATGATTGAAATAAATTTTTCTTTAAGTCAAGGTTCTACTTGGGTATTGGATACCGACTTTGGTTATCATAAATATAGATTTATGAAAGGACCAAGCAGAAGAAAGCTAAACAAATATAAGTAATCCTATGTGTGGGAAATGAAGCAAAGGTTGCAACATTAGCCATAGAAACTTATAGTTTAGCAATGCCTACAAGCAAATCTATTAAGTCAATAAGTTGTTATTGTATTCCAGTTCTTGTTAAAATATTATTTCCATTTTATTGTTGGACAATGAAATCTTTGGTATTATAATTAAGAACAATTGTGTTTCTATTTATAATAATAATGTTTTGTATAGAACCGGAATATTACTTAATAAATTTTGTATACTTGACTTACTTGAAAATAATTTTGCATATTGAACAAATTAGTATAAGAAAAGGAGATGATCATTCAACGAGTTGAATGTATGTATTTGCTAAAATACAAGTGTGAATTATTTGAAAGGTTCAAAGAATTCAAAAGTGAAACAAATTGGCAAAGTATTAGGATTCTTTGATCGGATCAAGGAAGGAATACTTGTGCAATAAGTTTCTAGATCATCTCAAATGGTTTTCTCATAATGGACACCTCTCGATACATAATAATTGATTGATGTATCTGAAAGGAAAAATCGTACCTTGTTGGACATGGTGCTGTCCATAATGATTTTATCGACATTCCAGTATCCTTCTAGGGTCATGTCCTAGAAATAGCTGCATATCTACGAAAAGGTAACCTCAAAATCCAGCCCCAAGACTCCATAAAAGTTATGGACAGGGAGGATTCCTAATCTTAAGTATGTTAAGATAAGGGGTTGTTCAACTTATGTGAAATGGTTTCAAAGGATAAGCTTGGGACAAGATTTGACAAATACAGATTTGTGGGACATCCTAAAATAAGTTTAGGGTAAATGTTCTATAATCCTACTTAGCAAAAGGTGTCTATTGCGAAACACACTGCCTTCTAAGATAAAGGCGTTTATCATTGAAGGGGCTAGTGGGAGGATAATAGATCTTGAAAAGTTCAAGAACCACAAAACACTATAAGTCAAATAAGAGGAACACGTAGATGACCTATTGTACCACACAACCGAATCGTAAAACGGAATAGCATCAGAAGATACCAGGAGGTATGGATTCATCATAGATGATGATGATGAGGTACACATCATAGAAGATGATGATCCGATTACATACATACGATGAGGTAAGTGTTGTAGTCACTCAGAGAAATGGATTGAAGCAAGTTTCTCAAATATGGAACATTCGTTTTGATGAGGCAATCAAAAGAGTTTGATTTTATCAAAAATAAGAATGAACCTAGTGTGTACAAAAGGGTCAGTGAGAGCATCGTGACATTCCTAGTACTATATGATGATATACTACGGATAAGGAATGATATACCAATGCTACAATCAGTAAAGATAAAGTTGTCTAAACATTCCTCCACGAATGATTTGGAAGAGTATCTTAATTGGGGATATAAATCTATATAGATAGATTTAAAAGGATGCTCAACTTAACCCAAGTAACGTATATTCATTTGATGCTAAAGTCGTTTAGCATGGCAAACTCCAAGAGATGTCTCATGTCGATGAGCTATGGAGTGTATCTCTCTTAATAGTCCCCATAGACTCCAAAGAAGAGAGATCGCATGAGTGACAATCATGTATGCAATGAAATATACGAGACCTGATGTTGATCGATCATATTCTGGAGAAGATCACTGTAAGACAGTGAAAAACATCTTAAAGTTCTTAACCGGCACTAAGGATGTGAGCATACATGGTAGGTCTGAATTAAAACTAGAGGGCTTTCTGAGACTCAAGTTTTTTAAGACGCAAGACTAAGACGATTTAGAAAATCCACTTTAAGGTAAAGTGTTACCTCGAAGCGGTGGTGCGTTGAATTGGAAAGGTTCCAAACAAACAAAAGAGTTCTTTGGTTTAGTGATAAAGATAAAGTATATAGCTATAAATGAAAGTCGCAAGTTGATTGTTTGGATTAAAAGTTCATTACTGAGAACTAGAATAGTTCCTAAATCTCATCTTGGATCTAAACATGTGTTGTGGCACTTTCATTTGATTATTAGAATCATTGAAAGATGGGAAATCACTATAGAGATAGTGGACTCTCAAGAACAACATTACATATCCATTAACTAAAGCTTATCCAACAAAGCAGGATAATCATCACTTAGAGAAGAAGAGTATAAGATACCATGACGATTGGCTTTAGTGCAAGTGGGAGATTGAAAGTAGTATGCACTCAAGCCAATCATGTTTGATGATAAAGCATATACTTTGTAACAATCTTATTCATTTATTAATAAAAGTATTAATTTATTAAAGGCTTTTAATTATCTACATGATCTTTGTTTTATAATATGTGATAAACCCATAGTTTTAAGCAATGCTTTTAGAATAATGATGATGATCATTCTAATGAGATCTAAATTCTTAGAAAGCTTAAAACTAAAATAGTTCCCAATCGTTGGATTACTAAATTGGGGATTAGTGAATCCAGGATAGATTGGTACATACGTTGCTTGCTCATTGGATGAGGATGATTGATCTCATGATCATTTGTGTGGAGACACTAAAGCAAGTATGTAGGTGCTTATTAGAGAATAAAGTACCATTGAACGTGGCTCGCTAAGGAATACCTAATGGAGTTTTATTTGCTGTCAATAGGAATTCTGTAGTGATAGTAGTAGTACAAGTAATCCTTGGACTTGAGATCATCATAGTATCTTGTGTATGATGAGTTATACTTTGACTTATTCCTTAAGACCCTTAGGGTATATCAAAGGGTATGCTTGGGTATAATAAGTTATACATGGAGATAATGTATGATCAATAAAGAATCTACCACTTCTAATAAAGAAGAGAAATGTCCTATGTGATTCGATAAATGACAACCCAAGTAGTCCTTGGCGGCGAGAATGAAATTAGAAAGGAGTTTCTAATTTGCATTATTTGAGTTGTGCATTTAAGAGTCGAAATACATATAATTAAATAAAATAAGACTTGACAAGAATTCCATGTCTTATATTTAATTGGGACATTGTATGGTGGAAGGATTGAATTATGCGGTAACTATTTACTCAAAGGTTCTTTAATGATTAATGTTGAAATCTATATTATCTGGAAAGTCGTTGATCGCTAGGGAGGCTTATCCCTATTGTAGAATAAATATTATTTATTTAAATAAATTAATTTTTTAATTTATTTATTTAAATAAGATTAGAATTGTTCTAATTGATTTATTCACAACCGGTTTAATATGGAGAACCTAAAGGGTCACACCATAAAAGGAAGAATAATTATTTAAGAAGTTAATGGCATAATCGTAATAATATGTTAAGTATATTTAATTTAATCTATGGTGATAGAATAAATTAAATAACTTAATATTTATTATTTAATATTTTAGAAATATTAAATATAAATTAATAAGAGGAGTCTTATTAATATTATTACAATTATTATTATTTTAATTTCTAAAAGAGTTTAGGAATTAATTTAATATAAGTACTCTCATTTATTCCTAATTGGATTAGGAAGGAAAATTAGTTAAAGGAGTTTAATTAATTATCCCTAATAAGATTAGGGAGCTTAATTAATTAAAAGAATTTAATTAATTAAATAAAACCCAATTCCTTAATTGTTAAGGTGGGTTACCCACATCTATAAATAAGAGGAGTCTTATTATGGGTGATATGGGTTGTTGACTTTAACAAAGTACGTAATAATTCCAAGTTGTTGGGAGTATGCCTTTTCTATAGAGATAGAAAACTAGGGTTAGCCATAACACCCATCTTCTTGAATTTTATTCTTCCTTGGTGGATCACCTCTAGAGGCCAAACGCTTGGGTGGCTAACGTTGATCTAAGGAAGGAACCAAACCCGGTGGATTCAAGATTGAACGCGAAAGGATTTGGAGGTGAACTTGTACCTGAGGAAGCTCGATCTTCAAGGGTATGATTTATTCTTTATCTTTTCGTTTAATTAATAATTGTGCATAAAGGGTGATCCGGGTATATGGTTTGTAAAAATTTTAAACTCTGATTTTACTCGCTTCCGCTTATTTATGCAATTTGATTGCGCTCATGAATATTACAAACCTAACACCTTATTCTTAATTTCATTCTTCTTCTTATTCTGCTCCTGGTTATACTTGGTCAAAGCGTCACTCCCACCTTCTGCTATTATTGCCTTTTCTAACACTTCTGCAAACGTATTCAGTCGAAACATCGAGACTTTGCTATACAACCAGGGTTTTAGACCCTGTTCAAACCTCCCGCCTTGCGCTCATTTGTGTTAACTTGATACGGCGCAAACCTCGCCAGCTCATTAAATTTCGTAACATATTCAGACATTGTCATTGTTCCCTGCTTCAAATCTAGAAATTGAACCTCCATCTGGTTCTGTGAGCTCATTGGAAAATATGTCTCGAAGAATATTTCTTTGAATCTGTCCCACGATATTATCCCTTGTCCCCCTTAAGTCTAATTCGCCTGCCACTAGTAGCTGGCTTCCGACTTCAGCATAAACGTTATAAAGGAAGTCTTCTGATCATCATTGACTCTGGCAACGTCGAACATTTTCTCCATCTCCATAATCCAGGTTTTGGCATCCATTGGATTCATAGACCCTCGAAACTCTGCGGTCCAATTGCTTTGAAATCCTTAAAAGTTGTAGCCTGATTTTGCAGTTGATTTTGTAATGCTCCCGTCAATAAGGTCACTAACTGCTGGATTCGATTAAGATTAGCGTCATTGTTATTAGTAGACCCTTTAGGGTTTTTTTGTCGTGGTTGACGTCTTCTTGACGATATTTTCTATTTAAAAGATATGCTTATTAGATCATTGCGTAATTTCAAAATCAACACGTAACATATAACATCTTGAATAAACATTGATATTTTATTCATTTAACTTTTAGAAACATAGAAAAGATAGCATCACTGTTATTTACATCAACTTTCCTGAACTAGTAAGGTTTCAGGATAACATCATCATATCCCATTAGTCACATAACACTTGGGATTTACATCCTATTGATTGTATAGTTATTCATATAGTAATTACATTTCCTATTAAGGCTTATTAAGACGTTGAACAGCCTTACTGCACTCCTATTCTATGATATGAAACATCGTTCTATGATCTAACATATACCATGGTAATTCCTTGAACTGAATTGGATAGTAGATGAATCGGTTTTGGGCTCTGTTCATCGCAGTATGAAAAACATAATCCATCTCCATCATCTTGGCCTTCTTTTCCTGCACCTCTTCTTCAGCTACATCTTCACGATGGGAAGCCTTCTCGTAAGCATCTACGTACAACTTTCGTTCGCTTAGCGAATTCTTCTTCTAGGTCATCTTCCAGCTTCGTAACCTCTACCAATAACTGTTCCTTGTCACTCTCTGTTTGAACCAGCTTCCACTCTACATTACCGAGACGTTCGTCAAGATCCTGGATCTCGTCATCCATCTATGCCATAACGTTCTGACGTTCATCTGCCAGCTCCTCCAACTCCCTGAATCTATGCTGCAACTCTATATTATGTTCGTACACCTCGTCATACATCCGAACACCCATCGTAGAAAGAGTTATCTCTACTGGATCCTTTTCTTCCTCTTCATCCATTTTGGTATCTCCACAGGATCCTCCTCATCCATCTCCACATCATCCTCCTCATCCGGTAACTCATCCTGCTCAAACTCAGGATCATGCCCAACAACTATGACCAACGGGAATGGCTCCCTCAGTACCAGCTGCTCCCAGACAACCTGGATGTCTCGGGGCTCCTCCTCTCTAGGTTGGCTGGATCCTTCCATATTAGTCATCCTGACAACAAAGGTTTAAGTTTTAATTAACTAATCGTCACTACTCGGTACTCACAAACACATAGGTTATAAACACATAAGCACATATAGTCTTTTATTATTTATCTTTTAATGAATTTCCTTAATTCATTCCTTAGAACTCGTTAAGAGTTTATCACCACTATCTTTCCGATCTCATATAAGATTATATCCTAAGGTTTTCACCCGCCTAATGTTCATAACCAAACAGGTCTAATACCAACTTCATTCCACAAGATTTAGTGTTCACTATCCAAACGGGTACTTCATTCCACAAGATTTAGTGTTCACAATCCAAATATTCATATATAACTACCCAAGTTAAAGATAACTTAAACAATAAATTTTTCCCATTAAAGGGTTACATAGCTTAAACAAATATATCCCAGGTCGTCTAACCTTAATACATCATCAATTCCAGAAAAATAATTACATAACACCAGAGATTAAGTCTAGTTATATAAACCATTTATATAAAAATTAAACAAGTCTTCAACACTTGTTCATCTTTCCTTTGCCTTTCTAGAAGATGGCTCGTCAACTTTCTCAACTTTAGCTGCAATGGTTATATATGCAAGAGTGAGGAAAATAGATGCTCACTTGAAATAACAATAAACAATGACAACATAAGAACTAGCAAGAAGCAAGCTCGATTGAACTGAATAACATTTCCTATCAATGATAATCAAGAATTGAAAATCAAAATTTAGAATTTATTTGAGGGTCACAAGACCATGAACTATGTCCCAAGTTATAAGTATTTGTACTTGAACCTTTAACAGTTGTTAGACTATATGGACCTTTCTACTCGTACTTAGGGGAATCAGCCCTTCGTACCATGTATTGTGTACAAAACATCTTAACACTTTCATGTAAATAAACCCCTATAATAGGGTTATTCATCTCAACTTTAACTTACGAGTCCGTTCCAAAGTGAGTTTGGTTTAGATTAGTTTCAATGATAATTTGGAGTTCAACGTTCATCAACTAAGGATTATTTGAATCAAAACTTAATAACATTTCAAGGGTTCGATAACAATATGTTATGGAATAGTCATGAGCCACAATCGAATAAACATTATACATCAAAGTCATACTTTAGGAATAAATTTAGCAGTATTGAAAAATATTCTAAACCTTGCTTGAGCAATAATAATAAGCTAAGGTTACGTTCTTTTTCAATAAAGAAACAAAATTAGAAACTTTGTTCAATGTAAGGGTAGGTTTAGGAATAGGAAACTTGTTCAATAAAGATACAACTTGAATAATCGTAATTGATTTAGGGTAATGAACTTGAATAATCATAAATAAGGTAGGGTAAGGAACTTGCTTAATGTAAAAATAAGTTTTAGAAACTTGCATAGTGGTAATTAGTTAAGGACATGAAACTTTCTCAAAGAAAGTTTAGGGTTAGAGAACTTGCCTCGTGCGTAAGCTATACAATTATAACTTGATTCCCTACGTATATGTTATTAAAAATCATAACACAAATTAGTTACTCCATGACTAAGTTACATAATTAGATATCCATTTCATGTTAACTTACAACTTTACCCTTAGGTCTAATCACATTCTTCACAAAGCACAAAATAACATCACTTAACATGTTTAATCATCTTTTATATTCATAAGATTGAGTTACATTATCATTTACTAGACTGAATAAATAAAACCACATTTCTGGGCTAAATCGCTTGTTGGCGGCGCAATACTTCAGTTTGAACTCGAATCCGCCTGCAGTCGCTCAAAATGGTCTCTAGTAAAGCGCCAGAAGGCACAAGCACTAGCGCTACGCTACGAAATTGTGCTCGAATAGGAGTCATGGCGCCTCGGCATAGTTTCAGATAGTTCCAATTCGCGAAAAACATATAACAAAGCCAAATAGGCATAAAAACTTCACGTAAACATCAAAATTAGCCTACACAGGATATATATACTTTACAGAAACATAAAATAATAATTATAGCATGATTTTGATCACATAAACAATATAAACAATTAAATTTAAACCTTTAATTTCCTTGTTCTTGCTTCAAATTCTATTTTTAACACTTTTAACGAATTCATTCATTATAAATTCAGTTCTTAACCAAATCAATCGGTTCAAATTACATTCTTTTCGTTTCTTTATATATTTACACAATCAACAATCAATTTACATATTATAATATGAATTGAACACTAATTTTAGTATCAAACAAGCCATATGTGTGACGCCCCCAAAATAGGTCCACACAACCCATACTGAGTCGCCAAATACATGGTACAGAATTCAAATACAAACTTCATTTATACAACTATTAATTATCGTGTAAAATACGATAAAACATAAGCTGTGAGTTTTAATACAAATATTGTCTCGTAGATAATATCCAAACTCAAATAAAATTCTCATTACAATTATTGTCACACTATTTTACAAAATAGTGAGGATTACTAAAATAACCATCTTGAACCATTACTCCACTTCCCGACTAGTCCCAGCTACATTCTCGCCTCCTGAGAAGAACAATGGAACCAAAAGAAAAGCGTGAGCTCAACTAGCCCATTAAAGAATATTATGACTAAGATAATGTAGAACAAATTATCCTTAGTCCTCAACAGGAAAAAAATTGATAGAATATAATAGACAACAAGTTTTAGATCAACAACTGCAGCGGAAATAGCAATCCATTAGAAGAGTCAAGTAGAGCATGATGTCTACTATCTTTTATGATTTAAAATTCCATCATCAATATTTTATCCATGTAACAACAATCAATAAATCTTTCCAATCAAAAAATTATCTATGCACTACGGGCCAAAGATAATCGTTTACATCACCAGTGGTCATGATCATGTCATACACCTGTCCATCTATGCACTACGAGCCAAAGCGGACTTTCACCACAAACCTTATCTATAATATTAAATGTCATGATTATACCAATACACAATTCCTGGTCATAATCATACCGATCAACAGTCCATTATTGTACTACGGGCCAAAGATGACTTTCACCACAATATAAGCATGAGGACGCTGACAATGATATATAGAATTAATCAAGTGAGATCAAGGATAAATATTAGAGATTTATAATTCAATTAATCGAGAGTTCAAAAATGTCCAATTTGTCAACATGATAATTAATTGTGGAGTAAAATTCAAGAATGATATTCATGTATCAAAAATAAATTGGACAAAAAAGAAAATTAAATTATGTTGTCAATAGTACTCATGAATAGTACTGTATAAATAGTATCATATGAATAGTACCGTATGAATAGTACTCCAACATGAAAAGATTAAAATGTAATAAGAAAGTTCAGACCAATATTTCAGTAAAATAATATTAGATGAAATGCAAAACTTAAGGAATTTCTAATCATTTCAGAATTATAGAAGCAATACTTACCATAGTAAGTTTAAATTTAAGAATATGAAATAAAATAATATCACTTACATAATATGGTATACGAAAGAAAATGATATTTCTTACAGTATTGAAATAAAATAATATCCTTGAAGAATATTGAAAGAAAATAACATCCTTTATGAGAAAAATAATATCCTTTACCTTAGTAGAAACTAAATCTAACTTGGAATATCGGATATTATCCTGAGAAAATCTTGCACAAAAAGCTACACTCAAAGTATTCTTATACTCAAAAGAAATACTCACAATATTATAAAGGAAGAATTTCTGATATTGTGATGGTGTGTTTAGGATGAAGGGTTACCTCCCCTTTTATAGTGCAACACGGAGGAAAGTTTAAACAATCCTGCCTAATTCTTCTGCCTACTTTTATGCCTAACTCACATTTTATTGGTTGAGGGCCCACTAATTTGGAAAGCATCACTTTGCAGGAGAATGTTTCAAGCAAGCCTCCACTTTGGAAAAAAGAGAATTGCAGGAGAACGAGACGTGCACGAAATGGTTTTGGAAAAGGAATTCAAAACCAAATGATAACATTCACTCCACTTTTATTCACATGCTAAAAATTATATATTATAATAATAATATTACCGTTTAAATTATAAAAAATTATATTATTATATTATCACATTATACTATTATAATGTAATATTATAATAATATATTTGAATGAATATTTTATTGAAGAAAATAATATGCCAAACTTTTAACAAATATTTCATGCTAAATTCCTTCATTTATATCAAAATTGAACCAATATCCACCACATAATAATTATTCACAATTAATATTATAAGCTCACAATATTAACAACCAGATCATTCACAAGAAAGAGGGGCTTTCCGATAAGGATTTATCCTTATTGGGGCGCAAATATATAACCTAACCTCTTTCCTCGACAGAACTTTCTAAAGACATTGCCAATAATGCTAACTAATAATATTCTTAAAATATTATGCAGATGTTACTGTAACATTTATTGAGATATTATGCAACAACTACTGTGGCAATTATTGAATACTAAGTGACTTCTTACGTAAGAATCAATAATCAGAGATACTGTGCAATATTTTGTGCTACTGTGCAACCATGCGTATTATTGTACTTTTATCACCGGGTATTTCAATAGTTAGCGATAAAAGTTTTGTCGTTATTTTTTATAAAAATGTTATTTCTGTCACTTTCTATATCTGACAGTTATTCCGTTATGTGTTCCACCAATGATTGCGCTGTTGTACGAATATTCCCCGACAAAAAAAATATTCCCCGAAAAAATGAATATTCCCTGACAAAATGAATATTTTATGACAACTTGCCTACTTTGCAAAATTTGCAAATATCACCCACAACTATAATATTTATTAAATTAACACCTTACTATTCAAAATAATATTTAGAGAAAATTAAATCTTTATTCATAAAAAGTTGGGGTCTTACAATATGCAGATATATTTCACTGTAAACATAATTTCTTCTTATTTATCATGTTTTTATGGCTTAATCAACTCTAAATCATATATAAACCACATAAAATATATTATATATATAAATTAACATATATAAACCATATATTCAACACATTAATCATCAAAATCAATTTACAGAGGAATAAAATAACTTTTTAAACAAGCAAAAACTTCAAAACTAAAATTATACCTTCAATTCCTTGTTTATCTAACAAAAATGATAGAAATCTTCTTTATTTTCTCCAATTCACAAATAGAAATCTTCTTTATTTTCTCCAATTCACAGATAATTTCTTCTTCTTCCTTCTCTCTTTTCTCTTTGTAAACTCTTTTTTTCTAAACTTAATGTAAGAAATATAACTGATGATATATAATATAAACAGATATATACATATAATACATATTAATACGTAAAATAAAAAAATTGACAAAACATATAATATCCCTTTTAATTCTTCGCCGATTTGTTTTTTTTAAATTCAAAAGTGACTAGGGCTTGTTTGGCAAAACTAGATTAAAATAAGAATTCAAAAGTCATAAGGCTTTGCTTGGTAAAACTAAATTAAACCACTTTTAATTTATTTTAATAACTCACTTACTATATAGTTTAATTGTCACACTTTATTAAATTATAATATTCAAATTTAATTAAATTAAAGTTAACATCAACTTATTAAATAAAATTTCCATATAAATCAAATTGCTACATAATTATAATTTTCATTATAAATTATAATTTTATTTAACAAATTAGTAAATCTCTAATTTAATTATTAAATTAAATTAGAACATCATTATAATTATTTAACAATTTATTTAATCACTACCAACTCTCTAATTTAATTATTAAATTAGAATATTACCATTATATAATATAATGATTAGTTAATAATTCCTTCAATTTAATTAACTCATTAAAAATTCAAACCACAAATTTAGAACATCAACTTAATTAATATATTACACTTAATTAAGTTAGTCCACAACAATTCATGAACTATTTATTTATTTAATTAATAAATAAATAAATCAAATATTTATTTAACCAATAAGCACATCAATTAAAATATTTATTTAATTCAATAAATATTTTAAGTTACATATAAAAATTATCGATCGTTATATGTCTTGGTCTAAAAACTGGTAGCTGTAATTGCAGGCCTCGTGATGCTTGACTGAATCTCCGTCACATGTGACATAACATAATCTCGCAATATTTCTATTCTTCCTCAGACAATCTTGCCTGATTTTCTACGGTAGCCTGATTGAAATTTAGTCTCCTTCGAAATTTACATTCAATCTCGCTGTCATAAAGAACTAATTCTAGACCCTTGGATCGCGTGTACATACACAACTAAAATTATCCCGGTGCCCACGAAATACTCGGATTACCACTTAAACATACTCGAACAGATGAAAGCCTGTAAAAGCAAATAAACAAAAAATTAAAAATATTTAAATAAACTAAACTAATAAAAACTAATAACAAAATAATTATTAGAACCGTTCCCAGGCAACGACTCCAAAAACTTCTTGTTCGATATATATAATGACAATTCACACAAGTATACACGGTCAATCAAGTAATATAGAAGTAAGAAGGATGTCGAACCCACAGAGAAAAGAAACTAGTAATTATACTAATTATTTAGTATTTACAAATTTAATTCCACTTAAACGGTCACTAATGTTGATTTTGAGAATAATTTAAAATAAACTTGAAATTAAACTAAACTAACAAAAATCAATTACCAGATATGTTAAGTCTAGGAATACAATTTTCCCAACTATTTCACAATAATCGCTTTACCCTATTTCCACTTTATTAATCCACTGAGTTAATAACTAGGTTTGTCTATCAATTTATTAACATATATAAATAATTAACAAAAAGACCTATTTTAGTTATATTGATATTTTAGTGTAAGACACTTAAAATAGATTCACATGCCTATCAATTTATTAACATCTATAATAATTAACAATAAAAGTCCAATAATAATCTAGAAAGGGGGCAAAATAGATTATTACTGTTTAAAAATTTATCTTAGGCCTTTTTGAATTTCTAGGTAATTAATTTATAGTGTTAAAATTAATATGCAAGACAATAAAAATTCAATCACACAATGCACAAAGATTTGTCTGGTTCACAACATACATCCTGGGTATATGTTGCTATGTCCAATCTCAAGCTCCTCTCCAAGACTTGAGATCCTATTACTCTCAGCAATAAATACTCCTTCAACAGGCGGAGAAACATTTACAAAGTCTTATAGATAAACTTACAACTATTCTCAACTAACTATCTTGGACAGCTGTTAGGTAAAATCCAATTACGCACAACACATAAGTATACGTGGTCAACAAGTAATAAAGTGATAAGTTGAGTATCGTTCCTACAGAGAAAATAACTGAATTTTATCCTAACAGTTACCAATTTATATTATCTCAATTTTATTAAACTAATGATTAAATGATGACATTTATGAAAAACTACTAATTAAGGAAAGATTAACTAACTACCACAAACTTTAATCAAATATTGGAGAATTAAGCTTACAATTTCATTTGATGCTTCACTTAGACTGACACACTTCCTTTTAATTCACGTTAATTATTCCAGTTCATTAATCAAGAACACAACAGTAGATATAACTATCTCTTAATACATTACACCCATATCAACTTAAATCCACAGATGATATAATTAAGAAAACACCCTAATTAACTAATTCACTATATCTCTTTGTGAATTACAATTAAAGAAGGTTTAATCACAAGTTCTCATAAGATTACACATGATGTATAGGTATATCTCTATCCTAGACATAAATTATGAATCCCAACAATACGTAGAAAGCACAATCACACGCTACTATGATTAGGTCTAAACTCATACTTCATCTCTCAATTTCATATAGGTTCACAAGGAATTGGTGATCAAGCAATTCATTAATTAAGCATAAACCATAATAGACGAATCTGAAAATAGCATCAATGAATAAAAATAGAAGCGTATCAACCTTCGCTACACAAAAAGATCCATTATAGGCTTAAAAAGTAAATTAGTTCATAACGAATGAATTAAAAACTAAAATCCACAAAGAACCTAGCATCTGGAATACAAAGATGAATATAAAAAATACAAACAGAAAATAGAACCACTGCTCTTCTTTAATCCCTTTGTATCCTTCGTGCTCCAAATCCTCCAAAAATTGATCTAAAGTTAGGGTTTTTGCTAATGATGGTCCTTCCTCGTAATCTGCTCCTAAATATGCCTTTTATTCTCTCCTAATTGCGTCCTGAATCCACTAGTCATAGATCTCCAGAGTTAGAATCGCATCAGGAAACTTCAAATTTCAACCACGTACCCCGCCCCTCCGGGTGTTTAAGATCCTTCTTCTTGTAAAATTCTATTTCCCGTGAAGTGTTTTTACTTAGTGAAGGACCGCTTCAAGTGAATCTACTCTGGAATTTCCAACTTTTGCTGCTTTAACCATTTCAACCTGACCCTGAAATACAAACATAAAACAATACTAAAACAACATGGAATAGCAACTATTTAGGTCCAAAAATGCCCAATTTGTAGGTATAAAACCCACTCATCAAATACCCCCAAACTTAGGCAGTGCTTGTCCTCAAGCACAACACAATGAACATGAAAACTACCTATATGCCTACGAATCCAGCTGTCAGATACTATAAAGTTTAACCAAATTGCCTCACAGAAATCACAATAGAAACGAACAATAAGTCTCACCAAGACACATCAACAATCTCATATCAATCTCCAAATCAACACCTGTTATCACTGACATAGTGTGTATGTGTTCAACAACCATGAAAATCGACTGTAAATCAAATATGTCACATAATATGCTTCTTTAAAGGGAAAACATAGTTTAACGTAAAGAAACCTATAAACCAATAAAGATCCAACCGAGACTCAGCAAGTACCAAATAAGAACTCAATATGGGATATTTTTGCTACCTTTATTCAACTACGGGGGCATTTTTCTCTTTTTCCCGTATTTCAACTCTACTCATTATTGTGCAATGTCTAGTCCTCTTATGCTTTTTAGTGCTACCCATTAGTGAGCTTTCGACCAACGACTCCTAAACCAGATGGCTTTAGGGTGTTGGGTGTAGAGACATCCCCTAGGGTGTACTTACTCAAGTAAAAAAGGCCACAAAACTAAACTAGTCACGGTGTTTATTCATTATTTATATATTTTTCCTTTTCTTCCTTTTTTTAGACTTTTTTTTCATCCTTTTTTTTCTTTCAAGTAGATAAATCCCATACCTTCCCCCAAACTTAGGTCCATGCCTAATCTTAGCCTTCACCACTAGTTCACTGAATTTTTATTAGTTAACTCATAATTTCCCTCAAGAAGTCAATTATGTGTGTATTTCAACTAAGTCAGTCAACATGGTCATCCTATTGTGTTATTCGGTTACATTAGTTTCAAACAAGTAAAGACTTGGGTTCATGCAATGAAATTACTTCTGTGTCCTAGCTGTCAATACTACTCCTTTTCTAAGCAACTCCAGTCTCATCATCGGCCAAATTAACTTCAAACTAACTAATAAGCTGAAAACATGCAGAATGCACTAACTATATGCAAAATATTAATACTAACCCTAACTGCTATATTTTTGTGATTTTCCATTTTTTTCAAGTTTTTTTTAATAAATAAACACGAAAAACTTATAAATAAATACAAATAACTAAAAAAAACTACATAAATAAAAAGAACAACTACATGCAACTATTATGTAATGCAAACTAAATGCAATATTATATTAAATATGAACTAAAAATGCAAATGCAGTCAACACCCCCAAACTTAAAATTAAACAATATCCTTATTGTGAAAAATAAACTGAATTGAAGTACAGAGGACTTCCCAAGCATTACGTTGAACCTCCTCAACATTAGAGTCAGAGGGTGGATAAGCAGGCAATGGCTCTAGCACTGGAAATTGGAACGTCTCAGTAGTGGATTCAGTCGAGCAAAAGCTTCCGCCAAGGATGCATTGAAGGTATTCTACATGGCAAATGCATGATCCTGCAGTGCGGCGATCCTCTTGAGTTTATTATCCTCAACTTTGTAACTCGCATCCAAATGATTCTGAAGACTCCTGAATTGAGTGTTAAACATGAATTTGGTTTTGCACAATGAAGAAGTAACAGTAGCCTCTTCTCCCACAGGCACTTCATCAGCCCAAAAATCCTTGCTCATGGATAAAGTACCTCCCTTCTTACCTCTTCACCCAAGTATTGGCACTCTTGCTAATCTCCTTTAATATCTGGTCATAGTCAGGCCCACTGTCTCATAACTGTGCATACTGACAAACTTGTGGGGCCTTCACATCATAAAACTGGTTAATTGCCTCAGCATTGAACGACACCATCTTTCCTTTTACAAATGTGAAGAATGGGGCTTTGTCCTCAGTGTTCGCATAAAACTCTTTGACCACTGTCACCATTATCGGTTCAGGCTGATCCGTTAAAGTATCCCAGCCTTGTTCATGAATTTGTCTCCTCATATGCCCATCAAAAGACTCGAGCCTCAAACCTCGCTCTGGTGTGATTGCTTTCGTGGCCAAATAATCAAGTTTGTTGGCCACCACGACACTCGTAAACTTTCTTTTGTCAAAATTCCTCACTAGTGGCGACGAGCCTTCGCCCCTTTGTCTCTTTACTGGCATTTTCAGAACCATAGTTTTGTAATGCAAACAATTCCCCCAAACTTATTCGCTTAGGCGTTTTATCAAACATATGGTATGTGTATGAAAAATGTGTGACAATACTACCCCCAAACTCAGTGTTCACCAAAATAGACAATAGTACCCAAATATGAATGCTTACCCAAGTTATGATTCTTTGTTGTTACTAGGTAGCGAAACTTTCCAAGTGTTGCACAAACCCTACTCTAGTCCCTTGTTACTTGACAGCTTTGACAGAGATGATGAAACCCTAAATTTTGAGAAAAGTTGTTAAAATTAGAGATGAATGTTGAAATTGGAAGTGGGTTATGTATAGGAAGGGTGATTGAGGGTCGAAATTGATGGAGAATGGAAGTTGAGGAGAGAAATCATGTGTTAAGGCTCCTATTTATATGCTTGGAATGGAGAAAGTTGACTAGAATATGAGTTTTATAAAACTGAATTTCGTGTTACCTGCTGGGGCAAACATAAATTATACTGCAATCACTTGCTGTATGCTTACATGAAGACCCCTCATTGGGGTGGGTAATTTTTTATCTTGTGGTATGCCATTAAGGCGGTATAGACAAAGACCACTTTCACGTAAGGGTGTCAGAGCTTAAATTGCTTTCATGCAAAAGGGCTCTAAGTTTCTGCCAAAATTTTTCTTCTTTGTTTCTGATGTGCTCAGCACGCGCATTAGTCTCAGCCTCATTACCTGAAATTATACATAGACCTAAATCAAAGCAAGTATTATGGTGAATGAGCAAGAAAGCTTTGATTAATACAAATTGACTGACTAACTAACTGGAATCTAACTACTATATGTCCTATTACAAAACTTGAAATTAATTACTATAAATAAAAGAAATAATTGGGTTGCCTCCCATAAAGTGCTTGATTTAGAGTCTTTTCAGCCTGACTACCCCCTATTTCATGGCAAATTGGCAAGAGTAATTAAGGTTGCCTGGTGATCGAGCCACCTTAATAATGCTTTAAGCATTGTCCGCTTACTTTGAAGGTTTCTATCGAATTCCGGCTAAATAATTCAACAGATCCATGATGAAAGATTATTTTGATTGTGAATGGTCCGACCACCTAGATTTGAGTTTCTCGGGGAAAAGTCTCAGTCGAGAGTTGAATAATAACACTGCTTGGCCCGGTTCGAACTTCCTGTTCACAATTTTTTGGTCGTGCCATTTCTTGACCTTTTCTTTATACAATTTGGAGTTCTCGTATGCCTGCAGGCGAAATTCATCTAACTCTTTAAGTTGTAGATGTCTTTTCTCCCCCGTTGCTGTGAGATCAAAATTTAGCTTTTGTATGGCCGAATATGCTTTTTATGCTCCAGTTCAACTGGGTGGTGACACAATTTTCCATAGACGAGTTGATACGGAGACATACCTATTGATGTCTTGTATGCTGTGTGATAGGCCCATAGAGTGTCATCCAATTTTAGAGACCAATCTTTTCTGTCCGGGTTCACTATTTTCTCCAAAATCCTTTTCACCTCTCTATTCGATATATCTGCTTGGCCACTAGTTTGGGGGTGATAGGCAGTAGCAGTTCTATGGTTGACCCAGTATTTAGCTAAGAGAGCTGTGAAATATTTATTGTAGAAGTGACTTCCCTCATCACTAATAATTGCTCTTGGGGTGCCAAATCTTGTGAAGATTTTCTTTTGCAAAAATTTTATGACGACTTTGCATCATTTGTTGGGAGTGCTATAGCTTCAACCCACTTAGACACGTAGTCTACTGCTAACAAGATATAAAAATTATTGTATGAAGGCGGAAAAGGTCCCATGAAATCTATCCCCCACACATCAAAAACTTCCACTTCTAGAATCATGTTGAGTAACATCTCATTCTGTTTGGAAATGTTACCCACCCTTTGACATCGCTCACTATTTTTCACAAACTGATGTGCGTCTTTGAATAAGGTGGGATAATAAAATCCTGCTTGAAGTACTTTGATTATTTTTCTTTCACTTTCTTAGTGTCCCCCGTATAAGGATGTGTGGCATGCGTGCAAGATACTGCCTATTTCGCTTTGTGGCACGCACCAATGAATCATCTTAACTGCACACTCTCTACACAAAAATGACTCATCCCACATATACCATTTTACATCATGTAAGAATTTCTTCTTTTGCTGACATGTCAAGTTTGGAGGAATGATATTGCTCACCAAGTAGTTAGCAAAATTCTTATACCATGGAAATTCGGAACTAACCCCAAACAACTATTCATCCAGAAACGATTCCTTGATCAACACTTTATCTGCCTTGTCTTTGTTCGGATTCTCCAATATCGAAAGATGGTCAGGCACCTGATTTTCTGTTCCCTTCCTATCTTTGATTTCCAAATCAAACTCTTGAAGGAGCAGAATCCAGCGAATCAGTCTAGGCTTTGCATATTTCTTGGAAATTAAGTATCTTATGGCTGAATGGTCGGTATAAACTACAACCTTTGTTCCAATCAAATACGAACAAAATTTATCAAAGGCATACACGATCGCAAGTAATTCCTTCTCGGTGGTTATGTAATTAAGTTGAGCATCCGTGAGAGTTTTACGTGCATAGTAAATTGCGTGAAATTTTTTATCTTGTCTTTGTCCCAAAACAGCCCCTACCGCATAATCACTAGCATCACATTTACAGGTGCTACAATTAGAAGTGTTGTCGTCAATTTCTTCTTTAGCTGCTCAAACGCCGATAAACACTCTTCATCGAATCTAAAAAGTACATCTTTCTCCAATAAACTGCATAATGGTTTTTCAATCTTAGAGAAGTCCTTTATGAACCAGCGGTAGAATCCAGCATGTTCGAGAAAATTGCGAATCCCCTTTATTGTTGTCGGTGGTGGAAGATTTTCAATTGTTTCTAATTTAGCACAGTCCACTTCCAACCCCTTTGTAGAGACTTTATGCCCAAGGATGATTCCTTCTTCAACCATGAAGTGACACTTTTCCCAATTAAGCACCAGATTGGTTTCAATGCATCTTTTAAGTACCATGACCAGATTTTCTAAACAACTATCAAAGGAATCCCCATACACTGAAAAGTCATCCATGAATACCTCTACATTGTGTTCCACCATATCTGAGAATATTGCCATCATGCATCTCTGAAAAGTTGTTCGGTGCGTTACAAAGTCGAAATGACATCCTCCTAAAGGCAAAGGTGCCGTATGGGCAAGTGAACGTTGTTTTATCTTGGTCTTCCAATGCAATTACAATCTGATTGTAACCCGAATAGCCATCTAACAAACAATAGTAATCATCTCCCGCCAATCTATCTAACATCTGATCAATGAACAGTAAGGGGAAGTGATCCTTTTGGGTTGCATTGTTAAGTTTCCTGTAATCCATGCACACCCTTCAACCGGTCACTGTCCATGTCGGTATTAGCTCATTGTCTTTATTAGTCATGACTGTCATACCTCCTTTCTTTGGGACACACTATACTGGGCTCACCCATGAGCTATCTGAGATAGGATAAGTTATCCCAGCATCAAGCCATTTTAGAATTTCCTTCTTCACTACCTCTTTCATGATTGGGTTAAGCCTTCGTTGTTGTTCTACTGTGGGTTTTGTATCATCTTCCAAGAGGATCTTATGCATACAGAATGATGGGCTTATTCCCTTGATATCGGCAATGGTCCAACCTATAGTAGATTTATACTCTCGGAGAACCCTCAGTAGCTTAATTTCCTACAATTCGTTAAGTACAGATGCAATAATAACAAGTAAAGTAGATGAATTACCCAAAAATGCATACCTGAGGTGTAGAAAGTGTTAGGTTTGTAATAATCAAGGACGCAATCAAATTTCCCAAAATAAGCGGAAACGTGAAAAATTAGAGTTTTAAAATTTTACAAACAATATACCCAGATCATCCTTTATGCAAAATTATTAATTAAACAAAAAAGAAAGAACAAGAATCATACCCTTGAAGATTTGAGCTTCCTCAGGTACAAGTTCACCTCCAATCTTTTTTCGAGTTCAACTTGAATCCACCGGGTTTGGTTCCTTCCTTTGATCAACGTTAGCCACCCAAGTGTTTGGCCTCTAGAGGAGATCCACCAAGGAAGAAGAAAGATTTAAGAAGATGGGTGTTTGGCAAAACCCTAGTTTTTCTATCTCTCATAAAAAAAGAGCGTACTCTCCAACAAATGGAATCACGTATATTTTGATATCTAGTATAAAACTCCTCTTATAAAGATATCAGTTAACCCATCTAATCTAATTAGAAAATAGGGTATTATTTAATTAATTAAATTTATTTAATTAATTAAGCTCCCTAATCTTATTAGGGATAATTAATTAAACTCTTTTAATTAATTTAACCTCCTAATCTTATTAGGATTATATGAGAGTACTTTTATTAATTAATTCTCAAACTCCTTTAGGAATTAAATAATAATAATAATAGTAATAAAAATAATAAGACTCCTCTTATTAATTTATATTTAATATTTTCAAAATATTAAATAATAAATATTAAGCTATTTAATTTATTCTATCACCATAGATTAAATTAAATATACATAACTTATTATTACGATTATGTCATTAACTTCTTAAATAATTATTATTCTTTTTATGGTGTGACCTTTTAGGTTCTCCATATTAAACCGATTGTGAATAAATCAATTAGAACAATTCTAATCTTATTTAAATAAATAAATTAAATTATTAATTTATTTAAATAAATAATATTTATTCTACAATAGGGATAAGCCTCCCTAGCGATTAACGGCTTTCCAGATAATATAGATTTCAACATTAATCATAAAAGAACCTTTGAGTAAATAGTTACCATACAATTCAATTCTTCCACCATACAATGTCCCAATTAAATATAAGATATGGAATTACTGTCAAGTCTTATTTTATTTAATTATATGTATTTCGACTCTTAAATGCACAACTCCAAATAATGCAAATTAGAAACTCCTTTCTAATTTCATTCTACCTTAACCCGAGGACTCTTTGGGTTGTCATTTATCGAATCACATAGGACATTTCTCTTCTTTTACTAGAAGTGGTAGATTCTTTATTAATCATACATTATCTCCAGGTACAACTTATTATACCCAAGCATACCCTTTGATATACCCTAAGGGTCTTAAGGAATAAGTCAAAGTATAACTCATCATACACAAGACACTATGATGATCTCAAGTCCAAGGATCACTTATACTACTATCACTATAGGAATTCCTATTGACAGGCAAGTAAAACTCCATTGGGTATTCCTTAGCGAGCCACGTTTAGTTAACTTATTCTTTAATAAGCATCTACATACTTGCTTTTGTGTCTCCACACAAATGATCATGAGATTAATAATCCTCATCCAATGAGCAAGCAACGTATGTACCAATCTATCCGGATTCACTAATCCCCAATTTAGTAATCCAACGATTGGGAACTATTTTAGTTTTAAGCTTTCTAAGAATTTAGATCTCATTAAAATGGTCATCATCATTATTCTAAAAGCATTGCTTATAACAATGGGTTTATCACATATTATAAAGCAGCATCATGTAGATAATTAAAAGCCTTTAATAAATTAATACTTTTTATTAATAAATGAATAAGATTGTTACAAAGTATATGCTTTATCATCAAACATGATTGGCTTATGTGTATACTACTTTCAATCTCCCACTTGCACCAAAGCCAATCGTCTTGGTATCTCATACTCTTCTTCTCTAAGTGACGATTATCCTGTTGTTGGATAAGCTTCAGTAAATGGATATGTAATGTTGTTCTTGAGAGTCCACTATCTCTATAGTAATTTCCCATCTTTCAATGATTCCTATAATCAAATGAAAGTGCCATAACTCATGTTTAGATCCAAGATGAGACTTAGGAACTATTCCTAGTTCTGTAATGAACTTTTCATCCAAGCAATCAACTTGTAGCTTCATTTATAGTTATATACTTTGTCTTTATCACTAAACTAGCAACTCTTTGCTATTTGAAACCTTTCCAATTCACTGCACCATCGTTCAAGGTAACGCTTTACCTTAAAGTGTATTTTCTTTCGTCTTGGTCTGTTTGAAAAAACTCGAGTCTGTTAAGCCCTCTAGTTTTAATTCAGACCCACCATGAATATGATCACATCCTTAGTGTCGGTTAAGTACTTTAAGATGTTTTCACTGACTCATAGTGAACTTCTCCAGAATATGACTGATCAACATCAGGTCTCGTACATTTCATTGCATAAATGATAGTTACTCATGCGATCTCTCTTTTTGGAGTCTTTGGGGACTATTAAGAGAGATACACTCCATGTCTCATCAACATGAGACATCTCTTGGAGTTTGCCATGCTAAACGACTTTAGCATCAAATGAATATACGTTCCTTGGTTTAAGCCGAACATCCTTTTAAATCTATCTATATAGATTTGCATCCCCAATTACGATAATCTTCCCAAATCATTCATGGAGGAATGTTTCGACAACTTTATCTTTATTGATTCTAGCATTGACATGTCATTCCATATCCGTAGTATATCAACATATAATACTAGGAATGTCACGATGCTCCCACTGACCCTTTTGTACACACTAGGTTCATTCTTGTTTTTTAATAAAATCAAACTCATTTGATTATCTCATCAAAACGAATGTTCCATATTTGAGAAGCTTGCTTCAATCCATTTCTCTGAGTGTCAACAACTCTTACCTCATCATATGTAACTGGATCATCATCTTCTGTGATGTGTACCTCATCATCATCATCTTTTATGAATCCATACCTCCTAGGTATCTTCGGTACTATTCCAGATTTACGATTCAGTTGTGGTACAATGGGTCTATCTACAGTTTCCTCTTATTTGACTTATAGAGATTTGTGGTTCTTAAACTCTTTAAGATCTATTATCCTCCCACTAGCCCCTTCAAGCTAAGTAGGATTATAGAACATATAACCTAAACTTACTTTAGGATGTCCCACAAATCTGTACTTGTCAAATTTTGTCCCAAGCTTAACATTTGAAATATTTTCACATAAGTTGGACAACCCCTTATCTTAACATACTTAAGATTAAGAATCCTCCCTATCCATAACTTTTATGGAGTCTTGGAGCCGGATTTTGAGGTTACCTTTTCGTAGATATGCAGCCATTTCTAGGGCATGACCCCAGAGGGATACTAGAATGTTAGTAAAATCATTATGGACCGCACCATGTCCAACAAGGTATAACTTTTTCCTTTCAGATACATCAATCAATTATTGCATATCAAGAGGCGTCCATTGTGTGAAAACCATTTAAGATTATCTAGAAACTTGTTGCACAAGTATTCCTTCCTTGATCCGATCAAAGAATCCTAATACTTTGGCAATTTGTTTCACTTCTGAATTCTTTGAACCTTTCAAATAATTAACACTTGTATTTCAGCAAATACACACATTCAACTCTTTGAATGATCATCTCCTTTTCTTATACTAGTTTGTTAAATTTACAAAATAATTTTTCACGTAAGTTAAGTATACAAAATTCATTAAGTAATATTTCAGTTCTATATAAAACATTATTATTATAAATAGAACAATAATTGTTCTTAAATATAATACCAAAGATTTCATTGTCCAACAATAAAATAGAAATAATATTTCTAACAAGAACTAAAATACAATAACAACTTATTGACTTAATAGATTTGTCCGTAGGCATTGCTAAACTATAAGTTTCTATGGCTAATGTGGCAACCTTTGCTTCATTTCCCACACATAGGATTACTTATATTTGTTTAGCTTTCTACTTCTGCATGGTCCCTTCATAAATCTATATTTATGATAACCAAAGTCGGTATCCAATACCCAAGTAGAACCTTGACCTAAAGAAAAATTTATTTTAAATCTTGAACAAAATTGTATTTGTAATCGAAACTTCACTAAGCTTCTTTTGGTTAGCCTCTGCAAGATGCTTCTTCTGATTTCTTTTCGAGTGTCGGGCTTATTGCAGTGGAGCAAACCCCTTTGCTATCCGTATCAGTTTTGTTCTTATTATCCTTTGTTTTTGCCTTTCTATTTACCTTCTTTGAATCGTTCTTCTTTTTAGAAGATCCTTTGGCCCCTACCAGTAAGACTTGGTCTTTCTTGGTTGGAAAGTGACTCTCAGCTATTTTTTAACATGTTAAGCAAATCAGCGAAGCTGATATCTAGTTTGTTCATATGAAAATTCACAACAATTGTGAAAGGAGTCCGAGAGTGAGTGCAAGATCAAATCTTGGCTCAACTCTCCAGTCATTACAAAACCAGTTATCCTAACTGTTCAATCAAATTGATCATCTTTAGGACATGTGTCTGTACTGTAGTGCCTTCGGCCATTCTAGATCGGAAGAGCTCCTTAGATATCTGATATCTATCAGTCCTACTTTCCTCACCATCAACTACTTGATGTGCAGGAGTATAGTAGGAGCATCCATAGTTTTATGCTAACGCTGAAGCTCGTTACTCATGGATGCAAGCATGATGCATTGAGCCAACTGTGCATCATCTTGTCACTTTCTAAAAGTAGCAATCTCTTCCTCGAGGCAATGTCTGCAACCATTGCAGGGATAAGCTTATTAAGGACATAAGATAACTTTTTAGCAGTGAGAACTTTTCTCAAATTCCTTAACAAATCCGTTTAATTCGGCCCGATTAATTTAGCATCTAATATGCGAAGCAGTGATAGTAATTTTAGACATTATAAAATTTTGTAAATGAATTTGTAATTAACAACATTTTAGCATACATTCTTTTATTAATTACCAAAATAAATTAGGTCTTGTTTTAAATTGGTATCTCCCACTATTTTCTTCAAATTATATTACCCTCAATATATAGTTCGGAAATATCTAATTAAAGATATGCTAGTGAGGATAAGGATCTCATTTTAAATGTATATAGCCTTGTGTGTGCACAACAAACTATATATAAATAAATAGGTAGACAACTCTTGTCAATTACATCAACTATGTAACTCCTTGTATTTTGCCTCTTAAATCATAATGGTCAAGTGTGTGCACATCCAAACTATAATGATTTAAGTTAAGTCAGACCCATCATTTTCATATAAGTGAAGAGAAAACTACAACCCTTGTGTGTGCACAACAAAGCAGTAATGTTCAATTCCTTATAAAAATCATATGGAATAAAAAAAACATCTTAAATATTTAATACTTGCCTTGTGTGTGCACAACAAACTCATATTAAATATTCAATACTCTAGTTTTTCTATCATGTTAGAAGGCGACGTTCAATATTCCAAATATCTTTGAACGTTACAACTTAATATAAAATATTTGAGGGATTTGTTATTAATTTGTCTCATCTTGTTTTTAGCAGCATACATATATATATATAAATATACGTCGTATTAATTAACATGCGAAACATGTTTGCATATATATATATATATATATATATATATATATATATATATATATATAGTATAAGCATTCACATATAGAATACTATATATTCTACCCGGATTGATTATGGACTTTTATTCTAGTTTGGTTCTCTAGTCCTTTTGCCACCAAGTGAACCAAAAGATCAAACCCTAGGGGTGCAAAAAATAATATTTAAATATAACTATTACATTTAAACCCGAGCTCCATTACAAACAGGTCTTCAAGCACTCCTTGATCCTTGATCTCCAATTCTTCAAAATTAATTCTAACTATTCCTATTACAAAACTATTTAAAATAAATAGAAACCTTAATCAGCAGTCAAGGGAAAGTACATAGGAGGATGATAGAATTTACATTAAGAAAAAATTAGAGAAGACGAGGTACACAGACCCCATTTAATAAAACTCATACATTCATGCATCCAACTAAAATCAAATCCAATCACATTGGTTAATAGTCCATAATCAATCTCATTTATTATCATACACAACACCATATGCATCAATAAATAACATTCATCTCATGAATAATAAACATTCAATATATATATTGATATCATTTAATGGGCAAATTTAGTTAGCATAAAATCTAATTTTGAATCAATATAAATTCTTTTATTTTAATCCAAATTTAAATCAAAATAAACCACTTTTTTTTAATTTATCCTATTTTGAATAAAATAAACTATTTTATTTTAATCAAAATCTTTAATCAAAATAAACTCCTTTATTTTAATTAATTATGGAATCCAATTCCAAGTAAAAAAAATAACTCATTTGTTAAAAAAACACGGTTTTCTTTTTCATTCACAAATAAACTTCTTTATTTTGATTAATATGAAATCTTATTCCATATCTAAATAAACTCCTTTATTTAAGGAAATACTGATTCTCTTTCCTATCACAAATAAACTCCTATATTTTGAATAATATGAAATCTTATTTCATATTTAAATAAACTCCTTTATTTAAGGAAACATGGAATCCAATTTCAACTCCAATTAGTTATCATGGAATCCAATTCCAACTCTAATTAGTTAGCATGAAATTTAATTTTAAAATTAAAATAAACTTTATATTTTAATATTAAAATAAACTTTTTATTTTAAGATTAAAATAAAATTTTTATTTTAAGATTAAAATAAACTTTTATTTTAAGATTAAAATAAATTTTTATTTTAATTATAAAATAATAAGAATAATATATATATATATATATATATATATATAATAACGTAATGTGAAGGTGATTATTAACCATCGCAGGGCATTACCATAACAAAAATTATATATATATCCACACAAGCAAATCAATCCAGGTTATTCATCATATGATATATAATATATTATAAATATCAAACAATAACATCATATGATCCTGCACATATATATATAATTCACTTGGTCCATGTGATTAGCACACAACAACATCATATGATCCCTGGTTACTTGAATCATGCACCCTTGAAATCATACTATTACCTTTAACATATATCATATATAACCTGATTCACGGAATTATATATAAATATATATAATATAATAACCAAAATCGCGGAAGACTAAAGCAGTGACAGTACGTGATTCAAGATAGTGTTTTATTGAAAACTGAGAATCCGCAACAGAGTAATCCGTCAATTTGCGAAATCCTTTATTCCGCAAACTGATTTATTTATTTATTTTATTTTTATAAATTTTAAACAAAAAAATTATGTCCAATTAAATTGTTCTAAACACATATCGATATACATATCAAATTAAAACAATTAATAATTCGCATAAAGGTTTGGTTCTGATACCACTGTTAGGTTTGTAATAATCAAGGACGCAATCAAATTGCCCAAAATAAGCGGAAACATAGAAAATCAGAGTTTTAAAATTTTATAAACCATATACCCAGATCATCCTTTATGAACAATTATTAATTAAACGAAAAAGAAAGAACAAGAATCATACCCTTGAAGATTCGAGCTTCCTCAGGTACAAGTTCACCTCCAATCTATTTTCGCTTTCAACTTGAATCCACCGAGTTTGGTTCCTTCCTTTGATCAACGTTAGCCACCCAAGTGTTTGGCCTCTAGAGGTGATCCACCAAGGAAGAAGAAAGATTTAAAAAGATGGGTGTTTGAAAAAACCCTAATTTTTCTATCTTTCATAAAAAAAGAGCGTACTCTCCAATAAATAGAATCATGTATATTTTGATATCTGATATAAAACTCCTCTTATAAAGATAGAAGTTAACCCATCTAATCTAATTAGAAAATAGGGTATTATTTAATTAATTAAATTTCTTTAATTAATTAAGCTCCCTAATCTTATTAGGGATAATTAATTAAACTCTTTTAATTAATTTAACCTCCTAATCTTATTAGGATTATATGAGAGTACTTTTATTAATTAATTCTCAAACTCCTTTAGGAATTAAATAATAATAATAATAATAATAATAATAATAATAAGACTCCTCTTATTAATTTATATTTAATATTTTCAAAATATTAAATAATAAATATTAAGCTATTTAATTTATTCTATCATCATAGATTAAATTAAATATACTTAACTTATTATTACGATTATGCCATTAACTTCTTAAATAATTATTCTTCCTTTTATGGTGTGACCCTTTAGGTTCTCCATATTAAATAGGTTGTGAATAAATCAATTAGAACAATTCTAATCTTATTTAAATAAATAATTTAAACAATTAATTTATTTAAATAAATAATATTTATTCTACAATAGGGATAAGCCTCCTAAATGATTAACGACTTTCGAGATAATATAAATTTCAACATTAATCATAAAAGAACCTTTGAGTAAATAGTTATTAGTATAATTCAATCCTTTCACCATATAATGTCCCAATTAAATATAAAACATGGAATTCATCAAGTCTTATTTTATTTAATTATATGTATTTCGACTCTTAAATGCACAACTCCAAATAATGCAAATTAGAAACTCCTTTCTAATTTCATTCTGCCTTGGCCAAGGACTTTTGGGTTGTCATTTATCGAATCACATGGGACATTTCTCTTCTTTTACTAGAAGTGGTAGATTCTTTATTGATCATATATTATCTCCATGTACAACTTATTATACCCAAGTATACCCTTTGATATACCCTAAGGGTCTTAGAGAATAAGTTAAAGTATAACTCATCATACACAAGATTCTATGATGATCTCAAGTCCAAGGATCACTTGTACTTACTATCACTACTGAGAATTCTATTGATGAGCAAGTAAAACTCCATTAGGTATTCCTTAGTGAGCCACGTTCAATGAACTTATTCTCTAATAAGCACCTACATACTTGCTTTAGTGTCGCCACACAAATGATCATGAGATCAATCATCCTCATCCAATGAGAAAGCAACGTATGTACCAATCTATCCGGATTCACTAATCCCTAATTTAATAATCCAACGATTGGGAACTATTTTAGTTTTAAGCTTTCTAAGAATTTAGATATCCTTAAAATGATCATCATCATTATTCTAAAAGCATTGCTTAAAACTATGGGTTTATCACATATTATAAAGCAACATCATGTAGATAATTAAAAGCCTTTAATAAATTAATATTTTTTATTAATAAATGAATAAGATTGTTACAAAGTATATGCTTTATCATCAAACATGATTGGCTTGTGTGCATACTACTTTCAGAAAGAGGTTTAAGTTTAAGTGTGGGTGGTTCCTCTAGTGAAGGTTTCATCCATACCGACGATTTTTCTGCAGTTTCTAATGGTTCAAACAGAATCTTGAATCTGCTTACTCTAGGTAACGTATCCAACATGTGCGAATAATCAATCAACTTGGGATCGTCCAGATCAACATCTCCTAGCAATGTTTTTTCTAACGGGTCCCTATCCATACCTCACATCAAATCTTCACTAACCATTTCTCAATCACATCCATCCTAAAACATTCTTCCTCATTTGTAGGGAATTTCATAGCTTTGAATACATTAAACGTAACCTCTTGGTCTTGAACTCTCATAGTCAATTCTATTTTTTGCACATCGATGAGAGTCCTCCCAGTTGCTAAGAATGGTCTCCCTAAAATAATTGGAATGTTCTTATCTTCTTCGTAGTCAAGGATAATGAAGTCCGCTGGAAATATGAACTTGTCTACTTTCACAAGTATATCTTCCATAATTCCCTTCAGGTACATAACTGGCCTATCCGCAAGCTGTAATGAGATGTTCGTTGGTTTAGGTGTCGGCAAACCCAACTAAGTGTAAACTGATAACGACATGAGATTAATGCTTGCACCCAAATCACACAAACATTTGTTGAAGGAAATGCTTCCAATAGTATAAGGAATGGTGAAGCTACCCAAATCCTTCAACTTCAGAGGTAACTTCCTTTGCAATACCGCACTACACTCCTCTGTCAATGCTACTGTCTCGTAATCCTAAAATTTTTTCTTTCTTGACAAAATACCCTTCATAAACTTAGCATAACTTGACATCTGTTCTAAAGCATCTGCAAATGGAATGTTTATTTATAGCTTCTTGAAGATTTACAAGAATTTAGATAACTGTTTATCTAACTTCTGTTTTTAGACCCGTTGTTAAAAAGGTGGTGAAGGATAGACGACTGGTACAACAACTTTATGTTCCTTAACCACTAATCTTTCTTCACCTTTTTTCTCTTCATCAATTTTTGGTTCTCTTTTCTCATCACCTTCCTTTGTCAAAATTTCTGCACTTTGCCCTTCTAATTGGTTTCTACTCCGAAGTGTAATAGCTTGACACTACTCTTGACCTCCCTTGGGATTCTTTTCGGTGTCACTCGGCAAAGACCCTTGAGGTCTATTATTCAAGGCAATTACAAGATGTCCCATTTGATTTTCCAGATTTTTAATTGCGACTGCCTGAGTTTTCATAGTCGTCTCATTACCTGATATATATATTTCAAAAGTAGCTCCTCCAAATCTGACTTCTTCTCATGTTGCGGAGCTGACTGTTGGTGCTGATTTTGAAAATCGGGGGGATATGATGGTCGTGGAGCTTGCTGCTGATTTTGATTGTTGCTCCACGAAAAGTTGGGATGGTTCCTTGCCCCCGGATTGTAGGTGTTCTCATATGGGTTTGGTGACCGATTGTAACTACCCACAAACTATACTGCTACCGAATTTATTGCACATTGATCTATCGGATGTTCCCCCTCACATAATTCACATACATATGAGCTGCTAAAGTTGTAACTCTATCCACTTCTAACACTCCAACTGTCTTAGGTGAAGTCATCCTTGCTGTTGGCCACTGGTAGTTATTAGCTGCCATAGTTTCTATTAAATCAATAAATGCTCTTCCCGACGCTGCGTCTATGCTTGTTCGAAGATTACTGTTCAACCCATTATAAAAAATGTTCATCTGCAACCACTTGGGTAATCCTTGATGTGGACATTTCCTCAATAACTCTTTATACCTCTCCTAAGCTTCATATAGTGACTCCCCATGTTGTTGTTCAAATGTATTAATCTCATTCCTTATTTTTGTTGTTTTTGTCGGTGAGAAGAATTTTGTTAAGAACTTCTGAGCCAGGTCATCCCAAGTAGTAATTGAACCTGCTGGCAATGAATGTAGCCAACTTTTTGCCTTATCTCTCAGTGTAAATGGACATAACTGAAGCCTCACTACATCATCCGATACCCCATTATACTTGAAGGTATCACATATTTCTAGAAAGCTCACAAGATGCTCATTCGGATCTTCGTTATCCAAACTCCCAAACTACACCGAGTTCTGAATCATCTATATTGTACCAGGCTTTATCTCAAAATTATTGGCAGTAATAGCAGGTCTAGTAATACTCGACTGAATCTCGGTAACCCTCGGTGTGGCTTAATCCCTCAATGCTTTCTGATCATCCGCAACCATTGTCTCTTGTTGTTCTAAGTTCTCTCCTGTCTCCTTTATCCACTTACTCAACCTCTGAAACTTTCTCTTGATATCATCCTCGTAAGGTACTAATTCTGGCTTCTTTGATCGAGTTTGCATGCACTATTCAAGAGAACCTGAAAATAAGAAATAAAACAAAAATAAAAAGAAAAGTGTTTAACTTAAACTGATATTGAGAGTAATAAACTCAATTATTGTCCCCGACAGCGGCGCCAAAAACTTGTTGGGTAAAATCCAATTAAGCACAACACACAAGTATACGTGGTTGACAAGTAATAGAGTGATAAGTTGAGTATCGTTCCCATAGAGAAAATAACTGAATTTTATCCTAACAATTACCAATTTTATATTATCTCAATTTTATTAAATTAATGATCAAGTGATGATATTTTATGAAAAACCACTAATTAAGGAAAGATTAACTAACTACCACAAACTTTAATCAAATATTGGATAATTAAGCCTGCAATTTCACTTGATGCTTCACTTAGACTGACACACTTCCTTTTAATTCACGTTAACTATTCCAGTTCGCTAATCAAGAACACAACAATAGATATAACCATCTCTTAATGCATTACACCCATATAAACTTAAATCCACAGATGATAGAATTAAGAAGAACACCCTAATTAACTAATTCACTATATTTCTATGTGAATTATAATTAAAGAAGATTTAATCACAAGTTCTAATAAGATTACGCACGATATATAGGTATATCTCTATCCTAGACATAAATTATGAATCTCAACGATACGCAGAAATCACAATCACACGCTACTATAATTAGGTCTAAACTCATACTTCATCTCTCAAGTTCATACGGGTTCACAAGGAAGTGGTGATCAAGAAATTCATTAATTAAGCATAAACCATAATAGAAGAATATGAAAATAACATCAATGAATTAAAATAAAAGCATATCAACCTTCTCTACACAAAAAGATCCATTGTAGGCTTAAAAAGTAAATTACTTCATAATGAATGAATTAAAAGCTGAAATCCACAAAGAAACTAGCATCCAGAATACAAAGATGAATATGAAGAATAAAAATAGAAAATAGAACCGCTGCTCTTCTTCAATCCCTTCGTATCCTTCGTGCTCCAAATCCTCGCTTCAATCCTCCAAAACATGATCTAAAGTTAGGGTTTTTGCTAATGATGGTCCTTCCCCGTGATCTGATCCTAAATATGCCTTTTATCCTCTCCTAATCGCGTCCTGAATCCACTAGCGATAGATCTTCAGAGTTAGAATCGCATAAGGAAACTTCAACTTTCGATTCAGCGCACTTCACCTTCCTACGAATGTTTAAGACCTCGACGACGTGTACCCCACCCTAAGGTGTTTTTACTTAGTGAAGGCATTTTGCCGGTATTTACTCTGGAATTTCTAACTTTTACCTTTCTTTTGCTGCTTTAGCTATCTTAACCTGACCCTGCAATACAAACATACCATAACATATAAAATAATACTAAAACGACATGGAATAGCAACTGTTTAAGTCCAAAAATACCCAATTCGTAGGTATGAAACCTACTCATCAACAACAAGCTCCCAGCTCCCTCCTCAAACTTAATTGTACCTTCTTCTGATTTTAGTTCTATTCTATGATCTGGTCTTGAAATGACAATATTTTTGTTTTCTCACAATTACACTGGAGACCTAACTCCCAGCTGACCTATCTAAGACTCTAGTCTTGATCAAAGAATTACTCGTCTTTCTCACAGGTACATAAAATAAACTAACTCTATCATTTTCCTTTTTACAAAGTGTTTGAAAGAATTTTGCTTCTTAAATAAGCCGATACAATTCAATACACACACACACACATATATATATATATATATATATAAGGTCCAGATCTTAAGCTCATCCCTTATCTAACATACATTGCTCACCCCTTTAGCGACGGACAGAATCGCTATATGTTGTCCGTCGCTAAAAGCTAAGACGACGGTTTTATATATAGCGACGGATCGAATCGTCGCCCGATCCGTCGCTAAAGGGGGGTGAACAAGGTATGTTAGATAAGGGGTGAGCTTAAGATCCGGACCATATATATATATATATATATATATTTAGGGCTATATGTATATACACATCTATGTATTACACAGTAGAGCTATGACGACGGGTTTTTTGGGCTAACCGTCATTTATAGCCAGAGATAGCTATATGACGGGTTCACCATCGCTATAGCCCAAAAAAATTTGTCGCCATATAGTCGATGTGTGTAATAATACAACGTGTACATGCATTTTTCCCATATATATATGTAAGTTTAAATAAATTTATATTTAAGGCTTCTTAGATAAACAGATAACAGTTAAAGAACAAATATATTTAAAAAGTTCAAAAACTTTTATACTTGAGAAAATATGCTTCTTTGCAAGCAGATATTAATTTAAGCTTAGATTAAATAATGCTTCTATATAAGCAAATATATAAATCTATATGCACCGTTATAAAAGTTTGAATAACTTTTATATTTGTGTGAGAAGTGCTTCTTCAATAAGCAAATATATATATTTTTAATCGATTAAATTTTCTTTATATAATAAAGAATGTGTTTCTATGGAAAATAGATTTAATTTTGATTTCGGTATAAAAGTTTAAATAACTTTTATAGTTGTACTTCTTGTTAAGCGAGATAACTTTCTTTGAATTTTGTGATATAAAAGTTGAAATAACTTTTATATTATGCAACAAATATAAATATTTTTATTTTTAAATATTTATAATGACAAATATCAAGTATAACAAGTTAAACAACTTAAGTAATACTTAATATAACAAATAAAATTGTTAGACTCAAATATATATATATATATATATATATATAATAATATTTTATCTATCTTGTAAATATTAAATAAGGTCACTTAGAACTTTAAACACCGATTCGAATGATATTCTTGTTTAAAGAATACCTCCAAATATCAGTATTTAAAACTGACAGAATTTAAAATTTCACTGTTAATATTTATATAAATATTTTCGATAGATCATTTAGAATTTCAAACACCGTTCGAATGATATTCTTGTTACCTCCAAATACTAGTATCTAAACTTGATCTACTTTACAATATTTATATAAATAAGTTATATATCGATAAATAGCCACTTAGAACTTTAAACACCGTTTGAATGATATACAATATCTCCAAATAGTGGTATCTAAAACTGATTTTTTATTGATATGAATAGATGAAATATAAATATATATAAATGTGTATAACAATTTGTATTTGTATATTTATATTTATGCACAAGCATGAGATAACAACAATAAATCAATTCACAAACTTATCTCAAAATAATTTAACTTTTTTTTCTCTTCTTCAAATGATCAGAACTTTGATTAAAAGAGAGAAAACTTTTTTTTGGAGAGAAATTATGTAAGCAAGGAGAGAGTAAGATTTTCTTGATTTTGGAAATTGGTAAATTGAAAGTGAAGAAAAACTCCACTATTTATAGAAAATTCTGGCTGGGGGTAATCTTGGAAAATAAATTTTGAAATTGATGGTTTGGATGAGTTCTTTTGAAAAAGGATGGTTTGGATTTAATGAACAAGTATCACACGGGTTAGACTATCAAAAAGGAAGCCAACGATCAACTGCTCTCATTTTAGCCCATCTAACTTTTGATGAAAATGGCTCATTAAATGCAATTAAAACAAATGCCCAACACATTCACCAAAATCCTAAGCATTCTTCAATTTTTCGTGGGCTCCACAAATTAATACACTTAATATCTTATTCTTACCAAACGGAAGGAAAGACTTCAAAAAGCCTTGCACATTCCATTTCTCAATTTAATTCCCATGTGCCCCACTAATTTATCAAATACATTCACGGCCGAATCAAGGCTTACAAGCCTTGTACATTCTTCATTTCTCTTATTGAATCACATGGGCCCATTACTTCATTTAAAATAAAATAATTAAAACATTTTATAACATCAATTCAATCCTATAAAATTAAAAACATTAAAACATTTATAGCATTAATTCAAAAACAAAATAATTTAAAAGCATTAATTCAATTCATTTAAAATAATTTAAAAGCATTTTATTTCATTTAATTCAATTCATTTTATTCAAGAAAGTATTAATTTGTCAAAATAAAATAAGATAATTAAAAGCATTTATAGCATATAAATCCTATGGAGAGGATTTTATCCTATTTACTAATTTTATTGTTATCATCAAAATATTCCTAAAAGTTAGAGACCTATCAATCTCTCCTTTTTATGATGACAATAAAAAATATTTTCTTTTAAGACTCCCCTCATAATATAAACATTATACAAAACCATTTTTGTATTTTTGAAAAATCTATCATAACAGTTATATACATCCCATGAAAGTTATATATATATATATATTAATTATCCATCATAACAGTTCATAAAATTTCATCATACGACAATATTATATTTTTATACTAATAGTATTATCAGTATTATACCATCCTGCATCATCAGTATACACTGACAATTTTTAATTTTTGAAAAACTGATCAATTTATATAGTACTCCCTCTGTCCCAAATTAATTGCTCAGTTTTAACTTTTTTAAGTCAAATTGACTATTTTTAGAATTAATAATTAAGCATATATAAATATATTTCTAAAATTATAAAAATTGGGTTTAGTAATAAATTTTATATATTTTCTTTTGGTTATAATCTCTTCACCTATATTTTAGCAAAAATAGTAAAAAGATTAGTTTTAAAAATGGTCAATTTGACTTTAAAAAGTCAAAATTGAGCAATTAATTTGGGACGGAGGGAGTAATATAATATCATCAGGATATTATCAAAATATTATCACGTAATAATAACAATATATATTTTTCTTCTCCCCCTTTGTCATCATAAAAAAATTGGGGTGGGGACCTTTAAAATTGCAAAAACAAGTTAGTAATCTATAAAAGAACATTCCATACAAACATTAAAGGGATAGATACATGCAGTTAGTGTTGTTAGTATGAGAGTTATTACAGTTATCCCAAATAGTTAGTATAATATATATTACTATATACGTAAGTATTTAAAAGTCTCTTAAATCAATAGGAGAAAAATGAAGACCAGTGATGGGCAGTAGGGCATCAGAGTGAGATTGTTCGTTGGACTCCTCTAGAGCTGAACTGGTACTGGAAGCAAATAGATAGGGATGGATAAACACTTTGTGATTTTCCAATAAGAGATGAATTATTACCTTAAGATGAAGTATTGTTTGTTGCATTTCCTCAAACTTAGCCATTAAAGTTCCTTGATTTTGTAACATGATTTGATTCATGTTACTTAGAGTTTCCACTTGAGGAAACATATTTATGTGAGACTCAATGTGATCATGATTGGGGCCTTTGAAATTGACTAAAGGTTTTGGTGGAAGATTAAGATGAGACACAAGGTTGCTGTTTGGAATTGTTTGAGATTTATGGTATGTGAGATCAATCCCAAGATATTTAAAGATGTGAGAGATAATGAGACCATACCCCATGCAGTTAAGATTGTAACAATGCTCAAAAGAAGTTAAAAAGAAAGTATGGTAGATTATAAGGCATAAATTCATAAAAAATACACCTTATCGGTTCTAAGTTAAAAGGACATAAGTTCCTGTCTTTTCTAACTGGTATAAAGTTAGCTCTGATGATTTATCCAAGAAATTGACATGGTGTAGTTAAAAATTTAGAACCAACATTAAGTGGATAATCAAACAACATAACATTAATTATTTGTTCTATTGCAATGACAAGATTTTGTTTGAAAGCTAAACACTCAGTCATGGAGTATCTATTGGATAAACATATTCATTCAGCCCAAGTAAATTTATCATGGATTGTCTGATATCAAATACATTGATGAGTAACTGCTCATCAATAGTATACTCAGTACCTTGAATGCACGTGGTAACACTAACAACAAAGCCAGTTTCATCCCTATTGATAGTCATGTGATAGTAAAACTCAGCAATTAAGTCAGGGTAAATATTTTTGTCATTAAAAATAACTAATGACTCCCATTCAATACTTATGAACTTTTCAAGAATATTTGGAAAGCTGTTAAAAGTAATTCCTACACCAGGACAGAGACAATGTCGCATAAGCTTATACTTAGATTGTTCATGAGGAGTAACTAAATTTGGCATGCAAACATCATGATGGACTTCAGAAAGTAATGCAGACCTTTTATGTTTGAAAGAAGAAGAGCTTTCCATGTTTTTTCATAGAAATTATGCAGTATAAAAGACAAAACTTAGGATAAAACTCAAAATGAGAAAGTTGGAAGTTTGAAGTGAACGGTGACTTGTGAAATGTTCTAAATTTATACATGAAATACATATGTAAGTAAGTCATTTAAAAAGTTAATGCATATTCATGAATAAAGACTGAAGATGTTAACTCCAAATTTTGTATGTCTAATTAAATCACCAAAATAGTAAGTCAAAAAGAGCTAATAGTTGTTGGAATAGTGGATTGTGTTGTTATGAAGTTAAACTCACGAAATACACTCACATAACATACACACATGATTGTAAGAGATATAAAATATGAATATAAGAATTTTACGTGGAAAATCAATTGGGAAAAAAACACGGGGAGAGAAAATTTCTAAATATCCATGGGCATTATACATAAGCAAGATTAAATTCAAAATGAAATTCAGATAAGGCACACTTAGAAGGGGGGTTGAATAAGTGTGGGAACAAACTATGACTAATTTTTAAACTTTAAACCAAACAACTGAATTTAGCCTACAATATTAATGAATGCAGCTTGCTGAATTAATATGGCCTACCGAATTGACTATTTGATTTTATGAAAATATCTTACTGAATTTATAACTTAGTGAAAATACTTGGTGTTAATGAATTATCTTAAGATAATGCAAATATTCAAAGTTTAATTATTAAGACAATTAACTAACTTTTGTAAGTAATTAAAGTAAAACAAGTAATAAAATCAACACCAAGATTTTTTACGTAGTTCAGCTATTACCCTCTATAATAATAGCCTAGTCCACGTCCAATACCAACTAGTATTGGAGACTCACTTTATTTCTTTAAACCGACTTTTGTTACAAAATAGATTCTATCAAATCTTGAATTACAATAATTCACTTGAGCAATTTTGCTCCTTGTGCACCAATGCACCCTGCTTTCTTGAACCTGCTTGTAAACAATCCTTAATCCACCTGAATTAAATTCCTTTAGACAACACTTAGTCTAAAATAAGAAGATTACAAAAATAGAGGTCTAATGATCAAAGAAAATAAACAATTTAACAATGCAAGGCTCAACTAATGTATACAATGATCAAATAGTAAAAGAGATATCACCAATTTAGAGCTCACGAAAATTTGCTGGATAATAATCTGAATATTAATTGCACAGCGGCTTATAATATTGTACCGAAAAATAGAATATCTTTTTTAAGTATGATAGTGCAGATAATGATTCGAGTGTTGTATATAGCACTGATATCTCAGTTTAATTTATAGCCCAAAATATTACCGTTGAAATCAAATTATTTCCGTTACCATAAAATTTATTCCCGTTTGAGAACTGATCTAAAGGATAGTCCAATATATCTTCGGTTATAACAAATACAAATACTTGTTGGACTTTTTCAAAGGTAATCCATTAAGATAGAAATCGTTTCATGTATATTTCAAATAATATTATCTGCTTTGACTTCTTCAATACCAAGTCTCCTATAGCAATCATGACTGTTAAATATGTCGCCACTTATCACATTTCATTTTCAATATATATATATCAATTCCGTGAAAAGTGTCAAGGTAAAGAACACTGCCTTTGAAATAAAATAGCTCAGAAGTATTATCAGAGTGTTAGTTTCGTAATTATTAACAAGTGTATCATAAACCAACTTACTCAGGATAATAATGTTATGCAATTTCCGAGACGTAAGCAAGTAAGCCATTAAATAATAGTAATAATTATATTGCCGTCTTTTTCAAAACAACTTTAAAGTTTCCAACAAATCTGATGCTCATCATCTTACACATGTGTATGCTATATACTACATCCGTTTCTAAAAGATTGTCGTTTAAGGTTTTGGCACATGGATTAAGAAATCATCATTTACCAAGTAAAATTTATTTGAAATTTCATCAATACCCTTTATGGGAAGTTGAAAACTATTAATATAAGGGAGAGAATTTCTTGGGATAATGAGAGAAGGTAGAGGTAATATAGGAAAGTAAATAATTTATTCTCCTTGAAAGTTGTAAACGACAAACTTTTTGGAACAAATTTTTTCTTCTAAAACGACAATCTTTTAGGAACGGAGGGAGTAATATTTTATAGAATCAGGACTCTCAAATAGAGTACTAGCCACACATAAAATCTTCTATAATAACACATGGCAGCAAATATCAATTATTCCCGAACAATAAAAAATAATTATAATATTATTTAAATTTTAAGCATGCATAAAATATTAATCATGTTAAATGCACACATAAAATGTCCTAGAGTCTTGAATTGAAAAATTAAATATTTGCAATGACCTTACATTAAATTCTTAGGACACAAAAGTCTTCAAAACCTTTTGAACAAATCATCAATGATTCACTTTATCAACTTCCTAAAATTCCACAATAAACAATTAAGTACAAAATCCTCAAGTCAAATAACCCGATATCGATATTACTTTCATTTAAATAAATAAGGAATTTTGCATATAATTTTTTTTTTATTTTAAAGATGAGAATATGTGTCATGTAATGTGAACGATAAATGCAAATATATTTATTACCTAAAAAAATTATAAATAATTTTAAAATTATTAATCATTACAAATTATATTCTTATTGTAATTAATTTTTTGTAGCAGTAAATGTTTTATTAATTATTTTCCACGAAAACATGATTTATATTAATTAAATAATATATGAAATGATTATTAGAATGATAATAATAAATATTTTATTATATGAATTTGTTCGTAATATTTAAGTTAATTATTTTAGCTTAATTATTGATGTTGTATATGAAAGATAAATTAGATATGGAAATCAAAACCCTAAATTGGGATTTTGATCAAGAGATGTGAATAATAATATAATATTAATTATATTTTAATTTTCAAATCTTTATAAATATGTACTATATATATCGTAGATCGATAATGGTGGGCCAAATATGGTAAATTATGTCATAACCCTCATATCGTGTTATTAAACCCTAATTGTTAAACTCGGTTATGAGTTCGAGACTGTGTAGTAATTGTGTTATATGAATTTTACTATGTATTATATAATTTCTGTAATTAAGAGAAACCCTAATTATTATTTGAAAGCCCTGATTTGCTAAAATTAGAAATCCTAATTATTGTTTTAGTAAATTATCATGATAATTAGGAAACCCTAATTGTTAATTTGGGAACCCTAATAATATTAAGGAACCCTAATTTAATAACCCTAATTTTTAAATTAGTGTGTTTTAATTAAAATTTTATTAAACTTTAATTTTAGTTTTTCAAACCCTAGAAATTATTTGGGAAACTTTAAAATTTAAAATCTAGTGAATAAACCTTAGATTTAAGCACCTTGGACAAGAATACCCTTGAGATTATAAGCAAAATTACCAAAGTGCCCTTTTTGTCCCATTAGTTGAATTATTGCTAGCCAAATCCTTGCAAAATCTGCAGCCACCCTACCCTAGACCTACCTATGAGCCTACAATCTATAACACATCACATGATCAGCCATCCCATACATTGCATACATGATTTGCTAGATTTAAGAGAAAGAAAGTGTTCATTTTTGGCCTAATTTGTTCACAAATACATAGCCATATTCTCTCAAGACCAAACCCACGAAATTATAGTGTTAGCTCAGTCACAAATTAAGCCCCACAACACCAACATCAAATTAGAAGCATAGAAATCAAAATTGGATCATAAAGAGGTAAACCCTAGTCTAGAAATCTGATTTTTAATCTTATGTTAAATGTTGTGTTTTTATGTTAAAACATGTTGTTTGTAGTCTATTTAAGTGATCTGGGTTGGCTCATGCTAGATCCATAACATTAATATGCTCAAAATCATGTTTTTGAAAAATCTGGAAATTTTTTTATGGGTTGTCTGACAACAAATGTCAGAGCCCATAGATTATTTACTGTTTATTATTTTTGTTGTTTAAAAGTTTAAATGTGTAATCTGTTATATGCTCTTTGATCTGAAGGTGGTATCACAGTATTTTAATGTCTAGACTTAAAGTTATACTCGGCCAAAGTCGGTTGACCGACCATGACCGAGTATAAATCTGGGTAACCCAGAAAGCATTCTTTGTGTATGACAAGTTTTGCATCGTTTAGATCTGTCAGTTTGTAAGTATTTTGATATTGTTGATATATCCAACTTGTAGCTGGTTATCTGGACTCTAGATACATGCTTTTAAATCTCTGAAATAACACATAATATGGTTGTAATGATTGGTCAAACTACACAATTTGATCACGGATGCACTTTCTGGAAATTTCCAGAAAACTCTATGAACTACGTTTCTGACAAGCGTTGACCAGCTTGTAACTGTTGATTATGTTGATGTTTTGTTTATGTTATATATTAGATCTGTAGTCCTACATGTTGGCTAGACACTAAAGTTGTTATATCACAAAAATATTACACGATTAGCATGTAGTGGAGGCTAGAAAGTGGCACCTTAGACTGTTCTTCATTTCTGGGTAACCCAGAAATGAAGAACATGTCTGACAAGGTTTTTGATTGACCATATCTTATTGTTGTTGCATGTTATAGCTATACTATTTGTTTGTGGTTGTAGTGCTACATCTGTACTACAACTCTAACATAATTTCAAGCCCAGAAATAGATTGGATCATATAATTAAGTATGGTCAAAGCAGGTCACTCGTTCACTGATATGTGTGTTCTGGGTTTGGTGAAGAACACCATTAGCGACAATTTTGTCGCCTAATGTACCTTTAGCGAAAGTTTATTTATTAAATTAATTATTTTAATTAAATAAATAAAAAAATTAGTTTTTAATTATAGAAAATACATAATAAATTATTAAAAATTATGTTAAGGTTTGAAAATTAGTTTTTAATTATTTTGAATATATTTTATAATTATTTAATATTTTTGGAATATTAAAAGTATTTAATTTATATAATTATAGTATTAAATAAATTATTTAAAAATGATTTTAATACATGAAAAATCATTTAAAAATATATTATAAAAAAATATTTTAAGTTATTTTAATGACTTTTAATATTTAGTGATAAATTTCATTAATAAAATATTAATGATGATTAAGTTATTTAATAAATGAATTAAATGAATATGAAAAAATGATTTTATTATATTAAAAATCATTTTAAATAATAATATAGTAGATTATTTAAAATATTTTAAGTTATAAAAATATATATAACTTTCAATATTTAGAATAAATTTCATTAATTAATTATTATTGATGATTAAAGTTATTTAATAAATATATTAAATAATTTAGTTTAAAAATGATTTTATTTTTATAAAAATCATTTTAAATAAAAATAAAGTGTTTAAAGATATTTTAAGTTATAAAATATAACTTTTAATATTTAAAGGATAATCTCATTAATAATTTAATATTAATGATATTAATTTAACATTAATGATATTAAATTTATTTAATAATTATATTAAATAAATAGTTTTAAAATGGTTTTAATAATTTAAAAATCATTTAAAAAGGATATAAATGAATTAAAAATATTTTAAGTTATAATTAATGACTTTTAATATTTGGATAAATAGTACATTAATATTTAAATATTAATGATAATTATTTAAAAATGATTTTAAATGTTTTAAAAATCATTTAAGGGTAATATTAATACTTTAAGAATATTTTGAGTTATTATAAATAACTTTAAAATTTTGGTAATGGTTTCATTAATAGTTTAGTATTGATTAAATATTAATGATAGTAGAATTGTTTAATATTTAAATCATTTAATTATGATTAGATGTTTGAAAATTATGATAAATTATAATAAGTGTTTACAAAAAATTATTTTAAGTCATTTAAAATAATACGATCGATAATTAAAGTTATTGAACTAACTGGATAGAGTCTTAGACTCGATTATTACCCGATAAACCGCTTTGATAATCGACATGTTTTAAATTGATCTGACTTAGATAGATGATTTATTAATCAAATTAATGATTATTTGTGATTAAACCCAATGGGTTAAATATGTGTGACAAGGTGATTAGGTTATGTCTTTGAGACGCAATAGGCAATAGATATGTGTTGTGATATGTTATTCTAATCAAGAAAATGATCTTATTATCGATAGGTGATTACATAAAAGATAAAACTAAGTTGCGAATTGTAAGAAGTAGCAAGATCAAAGTATCCTACCTTTGCATTTTCTTTATGCAATGGATGGATATGAGTAATAAAGTTTCGTAATTATATTATTATTATTATGCTAGATTAATAACCCTATTGTGATATATTCTATATCCGATCATTGTTTATCAACATGTTAGTATATAGTAATAATATATATATATCTGCTCGTTACGTTTTTTGTAAATGGTTATACAAGTGTCCCCACTTGAATAATCATTGTTGATATATATATATCTGTATTTAATCACATGTCGATATATATATATATATATATATATATATATATATATATATTGAATTATAACCTATTATTGAACAAGATAAAACCTTATTATTATTAGACACAAATTTAGAAATATCGTTGAATATGATAAAAACCTTTTGTTTGGAACCCCAAACAAGGTTCGGATTCGACTAAACATGAACATTACACACGGAAAACTTTTTATGGACCCAAGGTGGACAGAGAGTGAACGATAATATCGTTTCTTGCAATGTAGTATTGATCAATACAGGTAGGTACAACGGCCGATCACCCCTCGTGTCCGTAAGTTAGTTATGACGGTTTTGGATGAAGTTCGCTAAACCTATTCAAAATTGAAAACAATGTTCATAAGATGTCACCTTAACCCTATATATAGTCAATACGTAGTTTCAAAAATTTGATAGAGAGTTATGTTATTATTATTATCGGTTTAGATTACTTCACAACTATTGACTTGTTGTAGAAGGGTAGTACAAAGAAAACATTTAACCCTTTCAGCTAATATTTATAATTGTTATTACTTGCTGGGCACTCAAATGCTCACTCTTGCTTAAATTAAATGTTTTCAGTTAAGTATGATCAACCCGAAGGCTCAGGCAAGAACAAGGGGAAAGGAAAGCTGTTCGAATGAGATTTCTAATATGTTGTGTAATAGTTATAGTTTATTAAGACAATGTTACTTATTATCTATGATGTAATGAATGTATAAAGGTCTCGTACCTGGGAGTAAACTTTGATGCATATGTAAATTAAGTTTGAATTTTATATTATTGTTATTATTATTAGTATTATTCAAATTTTATAGAAATGGTATCGTGAAGCAGCACCGAGTTCATGTTTCAAGTACCCGGATTTGGGGCGCCAAGTTGGTATCAAAGCTTTAGGGTTAAAAACCTTAGGTGGGATCGACCTTAGGCTATAACCTTAGAACAGGGGGAAACGTTGAAAATACAAATAACTCATATAGAGTTTAAAAAGAGATGAATTGAATAAATTCATCGTTAAACAAAATAAAAGATAACTTTTATAAAACTATTGTTTGTTATGTGTATATACTATATGCTAATCAGGATAATTTATGTGTGTAGATGTCTGGTGGAAAAGGCTTGTTATATGCTTATAGCATGAAGGAGGATCAAATCCATACACCCGAGCTAATATCGAAGCCAATAGCTGAAATAGAGGCTCACAATGAAACCAACTCTGAGGAGGTGGTTATTATAGAAAACGTAGTACCAGATCCGGAGATGTTGGAGCTGACAGATAGTGATTCGGACACTAAAGTTGAAGCTGATCAAGCATCAACGGAGGTGCAGGATCTGAGGAACAAGGTTTCTTCTCTGGAAAAGTTGTGGGAAATAGAAAAGCTGCTAAATATTCAATGCGTCAGGCATTAATAGAAACAATGGAAGAACAAGATAAGCTTAAAATCCAAATTGATCAGATGGGAGCCTCAAGCAACACATCGTGTGCAGCTCCGAGCAAGAAGGGAAAAAGAAAGATAGAAGACCATGATATAGGAAAACCCAATAAGAAGAAAGGGAAAAGAATATGTTATCTTTGCGGTTATGAGGGACATACCACTCTGTATTGTCCTGACTATAAACCAGGAACATGTTTTATCTGTGGGATAGAAGATCATCAGGCGAAAGGTTGTCCAAGGAAAAGGTGTAGTAAACAGGTAGTATAGGTTCTGTTGTGTAGGTATGTTTAAGGTAATATGCATGATAAGTATGTCTGTGTAATTTTATATTCTCAACTTTTGTGTTGGTCAAGGTTGTAAATCCCGACTTTTGAAGTCACAAAAGGGATAGTTGATGTTTAAAGCAGTATGTGCTATGCTATGTAAAATATTCGATGAATGAATATGAATCTAAGTTTGAGAAATGAAACTAGTTTAATATATTAAACTTATATAATAAGGTTTAGAATGTAAGTTAATAAAGTATAATTTATGGTTTTACTTAACCAGATAATGCCGCCAAGACGTCAAACTCGAAACCAAAGGGCAAAAGAATCTGTCAACAACCCTGGGGGACAACAGCAAGACCCGATGCAAAACTTTGCAAACATGGTAGTTCAGCTATGCTGCAAGAGAGGAATACCACCATAGAGGAACCAAATTTGAGACAATCGCTTGGCAAAATTTAAAGACTTCAAGGCAGTCGGACCACCAAAATTCAGGGGATCAGCTGACCCTATAGAAGCCCAGACATGGGTTAACGAGATAGAAAAGTTTTTCATAATTGCTAGGGTAGATGAGGGTCAAAAGACCGCTTTTGCCACTTATATGATGAAAGGGGAGGCTAACTTTTGGTGGGAGGCAAATCAAACTAGGGCAGGAGAAGGAGTAGTGACTTGGGCTAGGTTTAAAACTTTTTTTTTTAAAAATTATCTCTCAGCTAGTATGCAGGCTAGGATGGAGGTGAAATTTCTAGAGTTAAAGCAAGATAACATGACTGTTGCAGAGTATGCCGCAAAGTTTAATGAGTTGGCTAGGTTGCTCCGCATCAAGTTGATACGGAGGCTAGGAAGGCAAGGAGATTTGAGCTGGGCTTAAAACCCTGGCTTTACAACAAGGTGGCAGTGTTGCAAATCAATACTTTTGCAACACTCATGGAAAAGGCTATCATAGCTGAGGAGGGGAGTGAGGCCATGAGCCTCTACAACAAGGAGAAGAAGAACAAAGGAAAGGCAAGGAGGAGGAGTCAGAAGGTGGAAACAAATAGTGGGAGTAGGGTGAGAAAAGAAAAAGGAAATTATTTTGGGAATGTTCAAGTAAAGTAGGAAGGTGTGAAGAAAACAGAATGTGAAGTGTAAGAATTGGGAAGAATCACTGGTGAGTGTCTCAAGGGTAAGTTCAGTATGTTACAAGTGCAAGGCGGGGAGGGCCATATCTCTCCCAACCGCCCCCAACCCAAGGATGAACAAAGGTGTTTTATATGTGGATCAACATGGAACATAAGGTGAAGGATTGTCCAAAGAGGAGAATGGAGGCAGGGAGTGTAACCACGGGGAAAGGCAGAGGGACTCTGGTGATCACAGGGACCGACCTCAACCAACAACCCAACAAAAGCAACCGCGAGGGTCTTCAACATGACGGTCTAGATAACTGTGGCAGCTGGTAATGGAACTCCAGGTATTATTCAAATAACTTTAATTTTCATATGTATATGATTTTCCTATATATAGCAAATTATTTTTTTAATAAATTTTTGAAGGAGGAATTTGAGTTCTTTTAGAAATCAAATTTCTATTTAATCAGATAGACAAGCTTTATGTTGAATAGTTAAAGATCGTTTCGATCAAATTATGATCGAGATCTACTTGCAATGATTGTATATGCTATGTACCCTTGTATGTATATGAGTTTTAAAAGCGGTGATTCCTAGGGGACTAATCCTTATAAGGAGGTGAATGTAATAACTTGATATCGATATTTTTCAAATAAATAAATAAGAAATTTTGCATATAATTTTTTTATTATTTTAAAATGAATGAATAAGTGTCAAGTAATGTGAACGATAAATGCAAATATATTTATTACCTAAAAAAATTATAAATAATTTTAGAATTATTAATCATTACAAATTATATTCTTATTGTAATTAATTTTTGTAAAGCGTAAATATTTTTATTAATTATTTCCATGAAAACATGATTTTATATTAATTAAATAATATATGAAATGATTATTAGAATGATAACAATAAATATTTTATTATATGAATTTGTTCGTAATATTTAAGTTAATTATTTTAGCTTAATTATTGATGTTGTATATGAAAGATAAATCCGATATGGAATCCAAACCCTAAATTGGGATTTTGATCAAGAGATGCGAATAATAATATAATATTAATTATATTTTAATTTTTTAGTGCTATAAATATGTACTGTATATCTGTAGACTGATAATGGTGGGCCAAATATGGTAAATTATGTCATAACCCTCACATCGTCTTATTAAACCCTAATTGTTAAACTCTAACATGAGTTCGAGACGTAGTAGTAATAATGTGTTATATGAATTTTACTATGTATTATATAATTTTTAATCGTAATATTTAAAGAAAACCCTAATTATTATTTGAAAACCCTAATTTGCTAAAATTAGAAACCCTAATTATTATTTTAGTAAATTATCATGATAATTAGGAACCTAATAATATTAAGGAACCCTAATTTAAAAACCCTAATTTTTATTAAAAACCCTAATTTTTAAATTAGTGTGTTTTAATTAAAATTTTATTACACTTTAATTTTAATTTTTCAAACCCTAAAAATTATTTGGGAAACTTTAAAATTTAAAATTTAGTGAATAAACTCTAGATTTAAGCACCTTGGACAAGAATACCCTTGAGATTATAAGCAAAATTACCAAAGTGCCCTTTTTGTCCCATTAGTTGAATTATTGCTAGCCATATCCTTGCAAAATCTGCAGCCACCCTACCCTAGACCTACCTATGAGCCTACAATGTATAACACATCACATGATCAGCCATCCCATACATTGCATACATGATTTGTTAGATTTAAGAGAAAGAAAGTGCTTATTTTTGGCCTAATTTGTTCACAAATACATAGCCATATTCTCTCAAGACCAAACCCACGAAATTATAGTGTTAGATCAGTCACAAATTAAGCCCCAGGACACCAACATCAAATCAGAAGCATAGAAATCAAAATTTGATCATAAAGAGGTAAACCCTAATCTAGAAATCTGATTTTTAATCTTATGTTAAATGTTGTGTTTTTATGTTAAAACATGTTGTTTGTAGTCTATTTAAGTGATCTGGGTTGGCTCATGTTAGATCCATAATATTAATATGCTCAAAATCATGTTTTTGAAAAATCTGGAAATTTTTTATGGGTTTTTTCGACAACAAATGTCGAGCCCATAGAGATTATTTATCGCTTATTATTTTTGTTGTTTAAAAGTTTAAATGTGTGTCTGTATATATGTTCTTTGATCCGAAGGTGGTATCATAGTATTTTAATGTCTAGACTTAAAGTTATACTCGCCAAAGTCGGTCGAATCGACCGACCATGACCTAGTATAAATCTGGGTAACCTGTAAAGCATTCTTTATGTCGACAAGTTTTGCATCGTTTAGATCAATCGGTTTGTAAGTATTTTGATATTGTTGATATATACAACTTGTATATTATGGTTATCCGGACTCTAGATACATGCTTTTAAATCTCGAAATAACACATAATATGGATTTAATGATTGGTCAAACTACACAATTTGATCACGAATGCACTTTCTAGAAATTTCCGTAAAACTCTATGAACCACGTTTCGACAAGCGTTGACCGACCGACTTTTTAAATCGTTGATTATGTTGATGTTTTGTTTATTTTATGTATTAGATCGTAGTCCTACATGTTGGCTAGACACTAAAGTTGTTATATCACAAAAATATTACACGATTAGCATGTAGTGGAGGCTAGAAAGTGGCACCTTAGACTGTTCTTCATTTCTGGGTAACCCAGAAATGAAGAACATGTCTGACAAGGTTTTTGATTGACCATATCTTATTGTTGTTGCATGTTATAGCTATACTATTTGTTTGTGGTTGTAGTGCTACATCTGTACTACAACTCTAACATAATTTCAAGCCCAGAAATAGATTAGATCATATAATTAAGTATGGTCAAATCTAGTCACTCACTGCTCAACGATATGTGTTCTAGGTTTGGTGAAGAACACCATTATTGATACAATTTTTTGTCGCTTTAATGTACTTTTTTTAGCGATAGCTTTATTTATTAAATTAATTATTTTAATTAAATAAATAGAAAAATTAGTTTTTAATTATAGAAAATACATAATAAATTATTAAAAATTATGTTAAGGTTGGAAAATTAGTTTTTAATTATTTTGAATATATTTCATAATTATTTAATATTTTGGAATATTAAAAGTATTTAATTTATTTAATTATATTATTAAATAAATTATTTAAAATGATTTTAATACATGAAAAATCATTTAAAATATATTATGGTATAAGAAAAATATTTTAAGTTATTTTAATGACTTTTAATATTTAGTGATAAATTTTATTAATAATTTAATATTAATGATGATTAAGTTATTTAATAAAGAATTAAATGAATAAATTAAAATGATTTTATTATATTAAAAATCATTTTAAAAAATAATAATTATATTTAAAAATATTTTAAGTTATAAAAAATATAACTTTCAATATTTAAGGTAAATTTCATTAATTAATTTTATTAATGATTAAAGTTATTTAATAAATATATTAAATAATTTAGTTTAAAAATAATTTTTATTTTATAAAAATCATTTTAAATAAAAATATAATGTGTTTAAAGATATTTTAAGTTATAAAATATAACTTTTAATATTTAAAGGATAATCTCATTAATAATTTAATATTAATGATATTAATTTAACATTAATGATATTAAATTTATTTAATAATTATATTAAATAAATAGTTTTAAAATGGTTTTAATAATTTAAAAATCATTTAAAAGGATATAAATGAATTAAAAATATTTTAAGTTATAATTAATGACTTTTAATATTTGGATAAATAGTACATTAATATTTAAATATTAATGATAATTATTTAAAATGATTTTAAATATTTTAAAAATCATTTAAGGGTAATATTAATACTTTAAGAATATTTTGAGTTATTATAAATAACTTTAAAATTTTGGTAATGGTTTCATTAATAGTTTAGTATTGATTAAATATTAATGATACTAGAATTGTTTAATATTTAAATCATTTAATTATGATTCCGGTGTTTGAAAATTATGATAAATTATAATAAGTGTTTAAAAATTATTTTAAGTCATTTAAAAATAATATGACTGATAATTAAAGTTATTGAACTAACTGGATAGAGTCTTAGACTCGATTATTACCCGATAAAACTGTCGGTACATCGACATGTTTCAGAAATTGATCTGGACTTAGATATTTTGACTGTATTAATGATTGTTTGTGATTCAATGACTATGGGATATGTGTGACAAGGTGATTAGGTTATGTCACGAATCGCAATAAAAATATTATGTGTTGTGATATGTTATTCTAATCAAGAAATGATCTTATTACTCGATAGGTGATTACATAAAAGATAAAACAAAGTTATGAATCAGAAGCAAACAAGATACGTGCAAGTATCTTACCTTTGCATTTTCTTTATGCAATGGACATAAGTAGGAAGATTCAGAATTATATTATTGTTGTACTAGATTAATAACCCTATTGTGATATATTCTATATCCGATCATTGTTTATCAACATGTTATTATATAGTAATTCAGATATATATTCTGTTCGTTAATTCTCAAAATGGTTATACAAGTGTCCCCACTTGAATAATCATTGTATTTAATCACATGTTGATACATATATATGTTAATTATATATATATATATATATATATATATATATATATATATAGATTATAGATTATTAACAAGATAAAACCTTATTATTATCCAACCACTGATTTTGCTATCGTTTAATATGATAAAACCTTTTGTATCCAATCAAATTGTTTTGAACATCGACTAAGTATGAACATCCGAACAGAAAATTTTTTATGGACCCAAGGTGGGACAAAGTGAACGATAATATCGTTCTTGCAATGTAGTATTGATCAATACATGGTACAACGGGTTGATCACCCCCGCGCTGCGTAAGTAAGTTATGACGGTTCATGGATGAAGTTCGCTAAACCTATTCGAAAATTGAAAACAATGTTCATAAGATGTCACCTTAACCCTATATATAGTCAATACGTAGTTTCAAAATTTGATAGAGAGTTGTTATGTTATTATTATTGGTTCAGATTACTTCACAACTATTGACTTGTTTTAGAAGGGTAGTACAAAGAAAACATTTAACCCTTTCAGCTAATATTTATAATTGTTATTACTTGCCGGGCACTCAAATGCTCACTCTTGCTTAAATTAAATGTTTTCAGTTAAGTATGATCAACCCGAAGGCTCAGGCAAGAACAAGGGGAAAGGAAAGCTGTTTGAATGAGATTTCTAATATGTTGTGTAATAGTTATAGTTTATTAAGACAATGTTACTTATTATCTATGATGTAATGAATGTATAAAGGTCTCGTACCTAGGAGTAAATTTTGATGCATATGTAAATTAAGTTTGAATTTTATATTATTGTTATTATTATTAGTATTATTCAGCTTATAGAAATGGTATCGTGAAGCACCGAGTTCGGGTTTCAAGTACCCGGATTTGGGGGCGTCACAATAACTCCCCTTAAATTCATGCATATTTAAAATTTCAGGATAAAATCAAAACTATTCAATAATCAAAACTGATTATCATCATGCCTTTTGTTTAAGCATTATCCATAGCCTGCAAAAGTGTTAGCTTTGACAATTACTAGATAATTAGAGACTTAACCAAAAACAATGAAATATCAAATTATGCAATTCTGGTGCCAACCAATCGTTACTTAAACTGACCAAAAATAGAAACTTAAAAAGGTGTCGGTGCCAACCATTCATTTTTAAACAAACCATAAGTAAAAATAACAACAGTAACTTAAACAAATCAACCAAGCAGCAGTCACATGTCCAACGTCCAATGTTTCCCCCTTTGTCATCATGCAAAAAGATCTTCAATTAATATCCTTAACATGTATTATGTTTGGAGGATGAGTTGTAAAATAAGGACGATGTAAAAGACGATGAAGTTTTTCTTCTAAAGACAAATCATGAGCAAAGCGAGGGGGACGAGGAATAAAGGTAGGATTAGGAAGAGGCATGTCCATAAAATCACCAATGTATTCAGCCATCCAATTACAGCGAGGCAACTCCGGAATCAGTGAATACATTCGTTGAAAGTGGAGTTTCTGACCAACATCATTGAACCTTGTTTCCATGAAATCTGCAAAGTCTCCAAGTTGATAACTAATAAACTTTTAGTCTTGACTTAATTGACAAGAATTTCTGTTAATATTACGTTGGAGAGCTTCTATCATTGCTACTGTTTGGAACTCAAAACCAGCCTGTAGATCAATAAACTCATCTTTCACATACGAAAAGTATTGTTTTAAATCATCAGCCCGAATGGGCAATTTGCCTTTCTCTAAAATAGTTAGTCTTTGTTTAACATCAACGATATCATTACTCATGGACTCTTGGTTCTTAAGAATCTGAGTCAATAAATTGACCACTTCAGGAGAGGACACTGAGGAACTTGGAAGAGTTGATGAGGAAGGATTATCAGATGGCAAATCAGAGGAAACATAACTAGGTGGAGTCGGAGGAGAATCATGGATAATTCGGACGAACAAACCATCAACAAAAGAAATATGGGGCTGTTTCAGATTGGCAGAATCAATGAACTCATTATGGGACACAACAATTTCTTCATCAAGATAAATTTTAAAATGTTAAAACATTTTGGTAAGAAATAAACCATATAGAAGACACTTTTTAACTTGACAAATACAACTCAACATATGAGATAATATCATGAGAGAGAAATTAAAAGGCACACCTTTTAAAATCAATGACACAACCACTAGGTCTTGATACGTAAAATCTACTCCACCACCAACTCGTGGAAACAGATTGTAGCGTATCAACTTGTGCAAAACACAAGCAGTTGGACACACATCAACAGTCTTAGGAGTAAACAGAGTAGACAAAAAAGGATCATTCATAACAATACAAGATTGCTCAAGAGGAGGAAAAGGGATATTAGCTGCACCTTTTAAAGTAAAAGGACAAGGACCAGTGGATGGAATATTAAAAATACTTCCAAAATCAATAATAGTGAAAAATAACGATTTTCCCTTAACAAATGATGTGTAAAAATCCCCATTACATTTCAAATTTGTGTAAAATTGTTGTACCAACCGAGGATACGCTTTAGTTAGAGGAAAAAGCATATCAGACATACCACAGGAAGTAAGGAGATTTTCTAAAGAGGAATTTTTAAAATAGAATAAATCCATGATTTTTTCATAGACAAATTATTTTGTAGCAATTGAAGTTTTGAAGCGTGCTTCAAAACTCTGACGTCTAAAGAAATTATCTGGCATATCAGAAGAAGAGAAAGTGTTTACTAGAGTAGAAGGAGATAAGGGAAGGTCAACATTTGGAGATGGTTATAGCTTCTCTTTTTGACTAGATTTTGAAAATTTTAGAAAAGAAAAACTCGAATTGGAGCCATCAAATAAAGTGGTGTCGTCGGACGAAACATGCACGGATGCCTGACGATTCTGTCACTTGGACTTCTTCTGCGATCTCACGATGTAAGGGGATCGAGACTGTTGGCCTTCTTTAATGGTGATACCAGAAGATCTCTTGTTGGCTCGGGTCTTCATTTTTATAGAGACTAGAGAACGCTCAAGAATAAGGAAAAGAGAAAGGGTGTCTAAGTATTGTTCAATAAAGTGTGAGGACAGGTTTTAATAGAGCACAGTTGGAAATCGAAAAGACTTTTCGGGCAGATGGACACTCTTCATCTCACATCTTTTTAAATTTCAAAAATCATCATTATATCTAGAAATTTGTTCAAAAGATATCATACCGTGAATCTAACCAAATAAATACATACACTGATACGTTTCCCAATAGCATTCGATTCAAAAGACACATGAACAGATAATGAATATAAATCAGATGTATCTAAATTAACTATAGGTTTTGAAATATTTTATGCATGAAATATCTTAGTACGTGAATAATTTTTTTTATACCATGCACATTCCAGGTTCTCTTCTTAACATACAAAACCTTTCTTCACTTAAGGGTTTAGTAAAAATATCAGCTAATTGTTTTTATGTTGGATTAAAAATTAATTTAATTAAACCTTTTGAAACATTATCCCTTAAAAAATGATGTCTAACCTCTATATGTTTTGTACATGAATGCAAAACATGATTCTTTGATATGTCAATAGTGCTAGAATAATCACAGTAAATATGCACACTATCACATAAAATATCAAAATCATATAGGGTTTGTCTCATCCATAATATTTGAGAGCAGCAACTCCCTGCAGCTAGATATTCACCCTTAGTGGTTGATAAAGCAACTGAAGTTTACTTTTTACTATGCCACGTCACAATACTGTGACCCAAAAATGTGCAAGCCCCACTGGTACTTTTTCTATCAAATTGACATCCTGCATAGTCAGCATCTGAATAGCCCATTAGTTCAAAGTGATTGCAAATCAGATAAAATAATCCCAAATTAATAGTACCACTTAAATATTTAAAATCCTTTTAACAGCTTATAAATGGGATTCCTTAGGTTTTGCTTGAAAACAAGCACAAAGACATATACTGTACATTATATCAGGTCCAGATGCAGTTAAATATAATAGACAACTAATCATACCTCGATTGTGACGACCCCAAAATAGGTATTCATCACCCATCTTGAGTCGCCAAATACATGGTACAAAATACAAATACAAATTTAACTGTATAGCTATCGTGTAAAATACGATAAAACATAAACTGAGAGTTTAAACAAGAATACTGCCTTCTAGACAATATCCATCCTCAATGGAGTCCTCATAGACAGCATACAAACTCAAATTCAGGTCCTCGTTACATTTATTATCACACTATTTAATGTAATAGTGAGGACTACTAATGCTATCTTCGACCGCTCACTCCTTTCCCCGACTCGTCTCAAATTTATATTTTCATTTCCTGAAAAGAACAGTGAAAAAAAGGGTGAGCTCAACTAGCCCAGTAAGAAATATTATGACTAAGATTATGCAGAATAAATTATCAATAGTCTTCAACAATGTTAAACTGATAAAATATAATAGACATCAAGTTTAACTGCAGCGGAATAAGGAATCCATTAGAAGAGTCAAGTAGAGAATAAAACCTACTATCTTCTATGATTTCAAAATATTTTCATCAACTTTTATCGCTAAGACTCAGCTTAATAAATAAACCACATCTTCTAATCATCCCTGTACTACGAGCCAAGGATATTCATTAACTCATCAACGGTCATGACTATACCGAATAATCTCTGGTCATAATCACACCAAAAACTGTCCATCAATGCATTACAGGCCACTGAGAACTTTTATCACATCATTTATAACATTACAGGTCATGATTATACCGAATGATCCCTGGTCATAATCATACTAAGTCCATCTATGCACGTAAGCCAAAGATGACTTTCATTATAATATAAGCATGAGGATGATGACAATGACATAATAATTCAATAAAACAAGTTCAAGAATTAATTTATCCAAGAACTAATAACTTCCAAATTGTCAACATGATACTTCTTTGTAAAGTAAAATTCAAGACTGCTCAGAAGAATATTTCCATGAAAAGATACTGGATGAAGCGCAAATATCAAGGATATTCCACTAATTTCATGGAGTATAGAAGTCAAAACTTTAACCAACTGAGTATAATAAAGAATATATAAAACTGGCAAATGGATTTTCACCGCCATGCGGTAATCCACGTATACAGATCATTTCCACAATTTAATAAGGAATGAATACAAAGGATCATTCACCATGCATGTGGCAATCCATATAGACAGGTTATTCCAACAGAATAATAAAGAATGGAATAACAAAAGGATTCACCATGCATGCGATAGAGACCGCACATACAGGTTATTCCCAATAGAATAATAAATGCAGAATAATAAATAATGGAACCAGGTCAGGTGAAATTCACACCGACAGGATATTCCGAAAGAATAATAAAGAACGGAATAATAAAATAATTTCACCAAGTATGCAGTGCAGCATAAACAAAGTTATTCCAACATAATAATAAAGAATAGAATAATGAAGATGATCACCATGTATAGGGTAGGATCACAGATACAAAAGTTATTCCAATGTAATAATAAATAATGGAATAATGTATGATTTCACCAAGTATAGGGGAGTCCACGATACAAAAGTTATTCCAATGTAATAATAAATAATGGAATAATGTAAGAAGATCACCAAGTATGTGGTAAACCCGATATACAAAAGTTATTCCACCAAGTATAGGTAAATCACAGATACAAAGTTATTCCAATGTAATAATAAATAATGGAATAATGTAAGAAGATCACCAAGCATTGTGGAAAACCGCATATATAAAGGTTATTCCACCAAGTATAGGGTAAATCACGCATACAAAGTTATTCCAATGTAATAATAAATAATGGAATAACAAAAGTTCTCTTCATGAATACAAAAGAATAACACTTCTTACGGTACAACAAATAATATCCCTTACCGTAAAAAAAACTGGATATAGAAGTAGTGAAGTAGCAGAATACTCTTCTTCTTTCTCTCTATAGATTTTCTCTCTATAGCTTCTCTATATAATTTTTCTCTCTAAAGTTTCAATGAATTCGTAAGAAATAATGAAGGAATGAGCTTCTATTTATAGAATAATAGATTGCATAGTAACTAATTCCTGAACGGTATAGATTAATTTACTTTTAAACGGACGGTCCAGATTAAAACTTAAAGCAACGGTCCATACTGATTCGCTATTAAAACTTTAAACCAGCGATCCATACTGATTCACTATTAAAACTTTAAACCAATGATTCATATTGATTTACTAATATAAATTCAACCAACGGTCTGAAAAATTAGCACAAATCCTTATGGAATAATATTGTACCCAAAAATAATTTGGACCGAAAAGAAATATATTGTTCGGGTGAATAGTACCCCGTGAATAATAACTCGTGAATAGTAACTCATGAATAGTAACTCGTGAATAGTAACTCGTGAATAGTACTCCGACATGAAAAATGTCCCGAATACCCGATTGAACAATATAACCTCCAGGCATCAATTATCATCAGAATAGATGTCGATTTCTACTAACACAAATAATCTCAACACAATGAAACTATCAAATTCATCTTTAATCAACACGAACTTATTCATCATTAATATTATAACTCACAATATTTAACAACCAAAGTTGTTCCCGTGAAAGAGGGGCTTCCAATAAGGATTTCTCCCTATCATGCCGCAATTAGGTGACCAAACCTCTCCTCGACAGAACTTCTAGACATTGTAAATATTACAATTTAATAATATGAATAACTTTGTCGCCTCAATTATTGATTTAATAATATAACATATAATGCGTATGATATCGTGACAATAATCGAATCAATAATACGAGAGATATGATGCAAAGACAATTATCAGAATAATAATTGAGTATAATTGAGTGACTTCTCACGTAAGCATCAATAATCAAAATCGTGTGCTACTATGCAACCACGCGTATTACTGTACTTTTACTACCGGGTAGTTGAATAGTTTTAATTGTAACACTTCCGCCGTTATTTTTTATAAAATATTTTTGTCGTTTTCTCAATCCGACAATAATTCCGTTGCGGGTTCCACTAATGATTGTGCCGTCGTACGAATATTTCCTGACACAAAGAATATTCTCCGACAAATCGAACATAATATAACAACTTGCATACTTTGCAAAATTTATAAATACTACCCACAACTATAACATTATCTCAAATCAACACCATAATATTCAAAAAAATATTTCGAGAAATTTAAATCTTTATTCGTAAAATTTGGGGTCTCACATCGATATTTGGTTAATTCCACATCTATACCTTTTTAATCAGATGTAAGCTTTATTGAAGTGCTCATTGGTGTAGCCTTTGAATTCGATCCATCAAAACCAAATATTTTAAGTTGCTCTTTGTATATTTGGTTTGATGGATATAGATAACTTCCTTTGTTTACTTGATTTAGAGTCCCAAAAAGTAATTAAGTTCTCCCATTAAACTCATATCGAACTCTTTATGTATACACTTAGAAAACCACTCACAAAGAAAATCATTAGTAGCACCAAAAATTATATCATCTACATATATTTGTACAACAATAATATCTTTATTTTCATTCTTAATACATAATGTAGAATCAATTTACCTCTAATAAAACCATTTAATAGTAAATACTTACTCAACCTCTCGTACTAGGCCCTTGGAGCTTGTTTGAGACCATATAGAGCTAGATATCAAAATCATATAGGGTTTGTCTCATCCATAATATTTGAGAGCAGTAACTCCTTGCAGCTAGATATTCACCCTCAGTGGTTGATAAAGCAACTGAAGTTTACTTTTTACTATGCCACGTCATAATACTGTGACCCAAAAATGTGCAAGCCCCATTGGTACTTTTTCTATCAAATTGACATCTTGCATAGTCAGCATCTGAATAGCCCATTAGTTCAAAGTGATTTCAAATCGAATAAAATAATTCCAAATTAATAGTACTACTTAAATATTTAAAATCCTTTTAATAGCTTATAAATGGGATTCCTTAGGTTTTGCTTGAAAACAAGCACAAAGACATACACTGTACATTATATCAGGTCTAGATGCAGTTAAATATAATAGACAGCCAATCATACCTCGATATTTGGTTAATTCCATATCTATACCTTTTTCATCAGATGTAAGCTTTATTGAAGTGCTCATTGGTGTAGCCTTTGAATTCGATCCATCAAAACCAAATATTTTAAGTAGCTCTTTTGTATATTTAGTTTGATGGATATAGATAACTTCCTTTGTTTGCTTGATTTAGAGTCCCAAAAAGTAATTAAGTTCTCCCATTAAACTCTTATCGAACTCCTTATGCATACACTTAGAAAACCACTCACAAAGAAAATCATTAGTAGCACCAAAAATTATATCATCTACATATATTTGTACAACAATAATATCTTTATTTTCATGCCTAATAAATAATGTAGAATTGATTTTACCTCTAATAAAACCATTTAAAAGTAAATACTTACTCAACCTCTCGTACCAGGCCCTTGGAGCTTGTTTGAGACCATATAGAGCTTTCTTGAGCTTATAGACATGGTTTGGATACTTCTCATGTTCGAATCCTGGAGGCTATTTTACATATACCTCTTCATTAATGTATCCATTGAGGAAGGCGTTCTTCACGTCCATTTGATAAAGCTTGAACTTCTTGTAACAAGCAAATGCTAACAAGATTCGGATGGAATCTAGTCTTGCAACTAGGGTATAAGTTTCTTCGTAGTCGATCCCTTATTGTTGATTGTATCCTTGAACTACTAGCCTTTCTTTGTTATGAGTGATTGTGCCATGCTCATCAAGCTTATTCTTAAATACCCACTTAGTTCCAATGATAGAAACACCTTCAGGAGGGGGCATAAGTTCCCAGACTTGGCATCGTTCAAATTGTTGAAGTTCTTCTTACATTGCCATTAGCCAACTTTCATCAAGGATAGCTTCCTTAGCATTCTTTGGCTCGACTTGTGATAAGAATGCAGAGAATGCACATTGATTTTGCAATCCTCTCTTTGTAGTGATTCCTTTGTTTATATCTCCAATGATATTTTTCGATGGATGATTCTTGAGATATCTCGCAGTCTTTGGCATTTGAACATCATGTATTACATCTTCTTGTTGGAGGAAATCTATTTCACCCTTTTATGTTATTTCTTGTTTCGCTCCTTACGAGTTTTCCAATTCAGCTTGCTGAATTTGTTCACTCGGCTTGCTGAATAGACTTTTTTGGTTTGCTGGGTTCACTGAGATCTCCAAATTTCCTGAATCCTCATATCTTTTTTTGGAAGATAATTGTAAGTCTCATTAATTGTAATATGAATTGATTCATCAACACAAAGCTTATTAATATTAAATACACGATATGCCTTCCAATTTTGTGAATAACCAATGAAAATTCCTTCATAAGATTTAGCATCAAATTTTCCCAAGTTATCACTAGTATTTAGAATAAAACATTTAGACCCAAAAACTTTGAAATAAATTATATTAGGAATCTTGTTATTTAAGAGTTCATAAGGAGTTTTCAAAATAATTGGACGAATAAGTACTCTATTCAAAACATAACAAGACGTGTTTACAGCTTCGACCCAAAACTTTTTAGGAAGCTTACTTTCTTGTAGCAAAGTTCTAGCTGTTTCTTGTAATGTTCTATTCTTTCTTTCTACTACTCTATTTTGTTGAGGGATTTTTGGGGCTGAAAATTCATGACTAATTCCTTTTTGATCACAAAATATTATAAAGTCTTTTTGAAATTCAGTACCATGATCACTTCTTATCTTTACAAGTTTGAGACTATATTTTGTTTCCAAATTTCTTATCAATTTCTCAAATTCTTTAAATGCTTCATCTTTAGTTTTCAAAAATAATACCCATGTATATCTAGAATAATCATCTACTATAACAAATGCATAAAACTTACCATTAATACTAGCATGTCTTTCTGGTCCAAATAGATCAAGATGAAGTAGTTGCAAAGGAGAAGAAGTTGATACCATGTTCTTTACTGTAAACGATTTTCTTACTTGTTTCCCGAGTTGACAAGGAACACATATTCCCTTTTTTCAAACTTTATTTTTGGCAATCCTTTGACGAGATTCTTTGAGGATAATTTCTTGATTAAATCCATGTAAACATGTCTCATCCTCTTATGACATAAGTTAACCTCATCTTGCACAGATGCAAGATATAATTCTTCTTCTTATTTCTCAAAATCAAGAGTGTATATATTTCCTTCCCTTTATGGAAATAGAGTAGTATTGTTAGTACCATTAAAAATTGTACATTTTTCTTTTTCAAAACTAACTTGATGACCATTATCCATTAATTGACTAACACTTATAAGATTAAATTCAAGTCCAATAACAAGATGTACATTATCAATATTGACCTTACCATTGCCTATTTTACCTTTTTCGATTATTTCGCAAGTTCGATTATCTCCAAATATAACTGTACCATTCTTCTTCTTGATTTTTAGCTCCACGAACTTTGATTTGTCACCAGTCATGTGATGAGAGCATCCACTATTAAGAATCCATTTTTGAGATGGAACCCTTGCCTTGAGACATACTTGTCTAGAAAAAATAATTCATCCTTTTAGTACCCACATCTTTTTGGGTCCTTTAATGTTAGTTGCATGTAAATCATCCTTTTTAACCCATACCTTTTTAATCTTATTTTTCTTAAAATAGTTTATGTTCAGGTGACCTTTAATACCACAATTGCTACACGTTGTGAAAGGAGAACAATAATTCAATCTAAAACGTGATTTTGATTTTAGCATTTTCATATCACCCTTTTTATGCATAGAATTATAACCAATTCCCTATCTTTCAAAACTAGGTCTTTGTTTACCCAAATGACATTTAAGTTTTCTTCTCCTTGAACGAATTTAGAAAGAGATAATTTTAGTGAATCTATTTCCTTTTGAAGTTCATTATTAGGAGATGTTTTAACAAGATATTTATCACTAAATGCATCAATACATACATCTCACATTTTTAGTTCATTAGTCAATTTTTGGACTTCACTATTCAAATAATTTACCTTATTGAAAAGTATTTTGTTATAATTATCTAGATAATCAATCTTAGCAATCAAAATCTTTTCTTCTTTACATGTTGATTCTTTTTCAATATCTTTCCTTTCATCTATTAAAGAATCAACCTCACTCATTAATTTATTTACCAAGTCTTTCAAATATGTATTCTTTTCTTTTAATTTTTCATTTTCTTATTTCAAAGAATTAAACTCATAACTAGATACCTCGTTTGATTCACCTTCTATTCTCATGAAACATACTTGAGCTATTTCATCCTTGGCATCGACCTCAACTTCAGACTCCTCTTCATCACTCCAAGTGACAAGTGCCTTGTTTCTTTTATTATCCTTGAAGCTCGTTTTTCCTTTGTTCTTTAGTTAAAAGCATCCTTCTTGAAGTGCCCTGGACGTCCACATTCAAAACATGTCTCCTCAGTTTGCTTTCCTTTGACTTTATTTGAGTTGAAGGTATTTTTCCTTTTTTCTTCCTTTGTAGTAATCCTTTGAATCTTCTTGACATCATTGCTATCTCTTCATCCGAATCATCATCAAGCTCTACTTCATTTCCTGCATTAAGAGCTAAAACCTTTCTTCGAGGAGTTTCCTCCTCATCATCATATCTCTTTAACTAATTTTCATATTTCTCAAGTTCACCAAAAAGAGTTAGTGTATCCATAGTAGAAATAGTAGAGGAATCTCGAATAGTAGTAATTTTAGAAGCAAACCTATTGGGCAAAGCCTGAAGTAACTTACGGTTAATCTCACTTTGTGGAATTGATTTGTCAAGTGGCTTTAAAGAATTTAGAAGAACCAAGAACCTTGCTAGAGCCATCTTTATAGTTTCGTCTTTCTCGAGTTTAAACATTTCATAATCGTACATGAGCATGCTTAGTTTGACTTCTCGAACTTTGGATGTTCCTTCATGACTCACCACTAGAGTGTCCCAAATTTCCTTAGTTGTGTTGCATGAGGAAACTTTATCGATCTTGGATTGTACCATGCCGCTAAGTAATGTGTTCATAGCCTTTGAATCATAGGAAACCATGAAAGTCTTAGTTGAGTCTATATCTAGCAAAGTCTTTGGAGTACCGTCATCTTTCCTTTAAATAACAGGTCCATTCTCCACGACCCACCATTCCCAAGGATCTCTTTAAAGGTAGATCCTCATTCAAAATTTCCAGAAGTTGTAGTTTTCCGTTTTATACAGCAAAGGAGGTCTATTGGTTGATTGACCTTCTTGATTGTTGTTCCCGAATTGTGCCATGTTAGAATCTTTCCCTACAAGTCACCTTTAAGACCAAGATAAGTAGAGCCAAGCTCTGATACCAAATGAAATTCAGATAAGGCACACTTAGAAGGGGGGTTGAATAAGTGTGAGAACAAACTATGACCAATTTTTAAACTTTAAACCAAACTACTGAATTCAGCCTACTATATTAATGAATACAGCTTGCTAAATTAATATGGCCTACCGAATTGACTCTTTGATTTTATGAAAATATCCTGCTGAATTTATAACTTAGTGAAAATACTTAGTGTTAATGAATTATCTTAAGATAATGCAAATATTCAAATTTTAATTATTTGGACAATTAACTAACTTTTGTAAGTAATTAAAGTAAAGCAAGTAATAAAATCAATTCCAAGATTTTTTACATGGTTCAACTATTATCCTCTCTAATAATAGCCTAGTCCACGTCCAATACCAACTAGTATTGGAGACTCACTTTATTTCTTTAAATTAACTCTTGTTACAAAACAGATTCTATCAAATCTTGAATTACAATAATTCACTTGAGCACTTTTGCTCCTTGTGCACCAATGCACCCCTTAAGCACCTATGCTTCCTTGAACCTGTTTGTAAACAATCCTTAATCCACCTGGATTAAATTCCTTTAGACAACACTTAGTCTAAAATAAGAAGATTACAAAAATAGAGGTCTAATGATCAAAGCAAATAAGCAATTTAACAATGCAAGGCTCAACTAATGTATGCAATGATCAAATAGTAAAAGAGATATCACCAATTTAGAGCTCACAAAAATTTGTTGGATAATAATCTGAATATTAATTGCACAATAGCTTGTAATATTGCACCGAAAAATAGAATATCTTTTTTAGGTATGATAGTGCAGATATTGATTCGAGTGTTGTATATAGCACTGATCTCAGTTTAATTTATAGCCCAAAATATTACCGTTGAAATCAAATTAGTTCCGTTACCATAAAATTTATTCCCGTTTGAGAACTGATATGAAGGATAGTCCAATATATCTTCGGTTATAAAAAATACAAATACTTGTTGGACTTTTTCAAAGGTAATCCATTAAGATAGAAACTGTTTCATGTATATCTCAAATAATATTATCTACTTTGACTTCTTCAATACCAAGTCTCCTATACCAATCATGACTGTTAAATTTGCCGCCACTTATCATATTGCATTTTTTTATATATATATATATATATATATATATATATATATCAATTCTGTGAAAAGTGTCAAGGTAAACAACACTGCCTTTGAAATAAATAGCTCAGAAGTATTATCAGAGTGTTAGTTTCGTAATTATTAACAAGTGTATCATAAACCAACTTACTCAGGATAATCATGATATGCAATTTCCGAGATGTAAGCAAGTAAGCCACTAAATAATAGTAATAATTATATTATTGTCTTTTTCAAAACAACTTTTAATTTTCCAACAAATCTGATGCTCATCATCTTACACATGTGTCATGCTATATAATATTTTATAGAATCAGGACTCTCAAATAGAGTACTAGCCACACATAAAATCTTTTATAATAACTCATGGCAGTAAATATCAATTATTCCTGGACAATAACAAATAATTGTCATATTATTTAAATTTTAAGCATGCATAAAATATTAATCATGTTAAATGCACACATAAAATGTCCTAGAGCCTTGAATTGAAAAATTAAATATTTACAATGACCTTACATTAAATTCTTAGGACACAAAAGTCTTCAAAGCCTTTTAAACAAATCATCAATGATTCTCTTTATCAACTCCCTGAAATTTCACAATAAACAATTTAGTACAAAATTCTCAAGTCATCATCAATACAATAAGGTTAGAATATTAACAAGTCAACACAAAATCACACTTTCACCTTATCAAAAATACCCAATCTTTATTTTAGACACCACCCTTTGTAAGACCCCAACTTTTTAATAAAGATGATTTTTCTATAAATATTATGGAATGAATTTGATATAATGTTATAATTGTGGGTAATATTTATAAATTTTGCAAAAGTACACAAGTTGTTATAAAATATTCGTTTGGTTTGGGAATATTCTTTTTGTTGGGAATATTAAATGACGACGACACAATCATTAAGTGGACCCTACAACGGAATTATTATCTGAGTTAGAAAATGACAAAAATATTTTTATGAAAATAACTTGGTAGGAAGTGTTATCAATTAACACTTTTGGAATAATTCGATGGTTAAAATATAGTAACACGCCGTTGTTGACAAAGAAGCACACCTGGTATTGCACAAAGATTTTTGAATTATTGATTTTTACGTAAGAAGGCACTACTCAATAATTATTACAAAGAATTATTGCTTAATATTTTATTGATTCAATAATTACTACATTGATATTTTTGATTCAATAATTGTTGTTATTACATTATTTCAAATTATCAAATCAATAATTCATTTAAATATATTATTATAATATTATATTATAGTAGTATGATGTGATTATATGATAATATGTTTTTTTTATAATTTGAATGGTAACATTATTATAGTAAATTCATGGTATAAAAGTAAAATGAGGTGGAAGAGAACAATTTGAATTTGAATTCTGATGATGTAAGCGATGATGTCATCGGAACGATGAGGTAAGCGATGATGTCATTGGAACGATGAGGTAAGCAATGATGTCATCGGAAGGATGATGTAAGCAATGATGTCATTTGATCGATGATGTAAGTAATGATGTCATATGATTGATGATGTCATAAATTATGGCAAAAAGACTATTTTACCCTTACTCTACCAAGCTTATAAATAGAAGCGTATTCCTTCATTTTTTTCACGAATTCACTAAAGCTATAGAGCGAGAAAGAATAGAGAGAATAAGAGAGAAAGAAGAAGAATCTTCTGTTACTACAATATTGCGGTATCCAATTTCCTACTATGGTAAGGGGTATTATTTCTTTCTTATTCATGAATAGAACTTCTGTTATTCCATTCTTTATTATTCATTGGAATAACTTTGATACGCAAGCCTACCCTATACTTGGTGAAATTCTTCTGTTATTCCATTCTTTATCATTATGTTAGAATTGAAAGTAGTATGCACACAAGCTAATCATGTTTGATGATAAAGCATATACTTGTAACAATCTTATTTATTTATTAATAAAAAGTATTAATTTATTAAAGGCTTTTAATTATCTACATGATGCTGTTTTTAATATGTGATAAACCCATAGTATTAAGCAATGCTTTTAGAATAATGATGATGATCATTCTAATGAGATCTAAATTCTTAGAAAACTTAAAACTAAAATAGTTCCCAATTGTTGGATTACTAAATTGGGGATTAGTGAATCCGGATAGATTGGTACATACGTTGCTTGCTCATTGGATGAGGATGATTGATCTCATGATCATTTGTGTGGAGACACTAAAGCAAGTATGTAGGTGCTTATTAGAGAATAAGTTCACTGAACGTGGCTCGCTAAGGAATTCCTAATAGAGTTTTACTTGCCTGTCAATAGGAATTCCTGTAGTGATAGTAGTACACGTGATCCTTGGACTTGAGATCATCATAGTATCTTGTGTATGATGAGTTATACTTTGACTTATGCCTTAAGACCCTTAGGGTATATCAAAGGGTATGCTTGGGTATAATAAGTTATACGTGGAGATAATGTATGATCAATAAAGAATCTACCACTTCTAGTAAAAGAAGATAAATGTCCTATGTGATTCGATAAATGACAACTCAGTAGTCCTTGGCCAAGGCAGAATAAAATTAGAAAGGAGTTTCTAATTTGCATTATTTGGAGTTGTGCATTTAAGAGTCGAAATACATATAATTAAATAAAATAAGACTTGACAGTAATTCCATGTCTTATATTTAATTGGGACATCAGACGTGGAAGGATTGAATTGAAGCAGTAACTATTAACTCAAATATTCTTTTATGATTAATGTTGAAATCTATATTATCCGGAAAGTCGTTGATCGCTAGGGAGGCTTATCCCTATCAGAATAAATATTATTTATTTAAATAAATTAATCTTTTAATTTATTTATTTAAATAAGATTAGAATTGTTCTAATTGATTTATTCACAAATGGGTTTAATATGGAGAACCTAAAGAGTCACACCATAAAAAGGAAGAATAATTATTTAAGAAGTTAATGGCATAATCGTAATAATAAGTTAAGTATATTTAATTTAATCTATGGTGATAGAATAAATTAAATAAGCTTAACATTTATTATTTAATATTTTGGAAATATTAAATATAAATTAATAAGAGGAGTCTTATTATTATTATTATTACTATTATTATTATTATTATTTAAATCCTAAAGGAGTTTGGGAATTAATTAATAAAAGTACTCTCAAATATCCTAATAAGATTAGGAGGCTAATTAATTAAAAGAGTTTAATTAATTATTCCTAATAAGATTGGGAGCCTAATTAATTAAAGGAATTTAACTAATTAAAATAAAACCCAATTCCTTAATTGTTAAAGAGGGTTGCCCACATCTATAAATAAGAGGAGTCTTATTATGGGTGAGAAGGTTGACACTTTCACAACATGTGGATACGTAATTTCAATAGTTGGGAGAGTACGCCTTTTTCTATGAGAGATAGAAAACTAGGGTTTTGCCAAATACCCATCTTCTTGAATTCTTCTTCTTCCTTGGTGGATCACCTCTAGAGGCCAAACAATTGGGTGGCTAACGTTGATCAAAGGAAGGAACCAAACATGGTGGATTCAAGTTGAACGCGAAAGGATTTGAAGGTGAACTTGTACCTGAGGAAGCTTGATCTTCAAGGGTATGGTTTTATTCTTTATCTTTTCGTTTAATTAATAATTGTGCATAAAGGATGATCCGGCTATATGGTTTGTAAAATTTTAAACTCTGATTTTTACACGTTTTCGCTTATTTTATCCAATTTGATTGCGTTTATGAATATTACAAACCTAACAGTGGTATCAGAGCCAAATCTTTATGCGAATTATTAATTATTTTAATTTGATATGTATATTGATATGTGTTTAGAATAATTTAATTGGGCATAATTTTGTTGTATAAAATTTTAAAAAAAATAAATAATGAAGCTTTTATTTCTTTAAAATCGGTAATCATGCAAATGTTGCAAAGCTTCGATTTTTCTAGAATATTGCTTCAGGCTCTTTGGATTATATATGATAGTACTTCCCACGTGCATGTAATGATGCTACAGGACGTCCATGATTTTTGTTAAGGGATTCATGTAAAAGTTATTTGAATTCACGAAAATCAAGGAGTTCAAAGGATTAGGTGCTATCACGTGAATGATTGTTTTTTTTTCTCCCACGTACAATATATGATTTCTACAGGATTCATTTGTTCTCTAATGTTTTCTTATATATTATATATATATATATAATATATTACCGTAATATATTATATATATATTAATTTTAATCGCTTTTTATTAAAATAAAATTTATTTTAATCTTAAAATAAAAAGTTTATTTTAATCTTAAAATAAAAAGTTTATTTTAATTTTAAAATAAAAAGTTAATTTTAATTTTAAAATTAAAATTTCATGCTAACTAATTAGAGTTGGAATTGGATTCCATGATAACTAATTGGAGTTGAAATTGGATTCCATATTTCCTTAAATAAAGGAGTTTATTTAGATATGGAATAAGATTTCATATTATTTAAAATAAAGGAGTTTATTTGTGAATAGGAAAGAGAATCCTAATTTTCTTAAATAAAGGAGTTTATTTAGATATGGAATAAGATTTCATATTATTCAAAATAAAGGAGTTTATTTGTGAATAGGAAAGAGAATCCGTGTTTCCTTTAATAAAGGAGTTTTATTTATTTTTTACTTGGAATTGGATTCCATATTTAATTAAAATAAAAGAGTTTATTTTGATTAAAGATTTTGATTAAAATAAAATAGTTTATTTTATTCAAAATTGGATAAATTAAAATAAAATAGTTTTAATTTGATTTAAATTTGGATTAAAATAAAGGAGTTTATTTTGATTCAAAATTAGATTTTATACTAACTAAATTTTCCCATTAAATGATATCAATATATATATTGAATGTTTATTATTCATGAGATGAATGTTATTTATTATACATATGTAGATGTGTATGATAATAAATGGGATTGATTATGGACTATTGACCAATGTGATTGGATTTTATTTTAGTTGGATGCATGAATGTATGAGTTTTATTAAATGGGGTCTGCGTACCTCGCCTTCTCTAATTTTTTCTTAATGTAAATTCTATCTCCCTCATATGTACTTCCCCTTGACTGCTAATCAATGTTTCTATTTATTTTAAATAGTTTTGTAATAGGAATAGTTAGAATTTATTTTGAAGAATTGGAGATCAATGAGCGCTTAAAGACTCGTTTGTAATGGAGCTCGGGTTTAAATGTAATAGTTATATTTAAATATTAATTCTTGCACCCCTAGAGTTTGACCTTTTGGTTCACTTGGTGGCTCTAGTGAACCAAACTAGAATAAAAGTCCATAATCAATCCAGGTAGAATATAGTATTCTATATGTGCATGCTTATACTATATATATTATATATTATGCAAACATGCTTCGCATGTTCATTAATATGACGCGTATTTTATATATATATATATATGTGCATGCACACTAAACAAGATGAGACAAATTAATAACAAACCCCTCAAATTTTTTATATTAAGTCCTAAGCGTTCAAAGATATTTGGAATATCGAACGTCGCCTTCTAGCATGATAAAATTAATAGAGTATTAAATATTTAATATGAGTTTGTTGTGTCACCACAAGGCAAGTATTAAGTATTTAAGATGTTAATTTATCACATTTGATGCTTATAAAGAAAATTGAATAGTATTGTTTTGTTGTGTCACCACAAGGACAAAATTTTTCTTTTTTGAATATATAGAATGCTAGGTTGGACTTAACTTTGATCATTTTAGTTCGGATGTGCACACACTTGACCATTACGATCTAAGAGGCAAACTACAAGGACTTGCATAGTTGATGTAATTGACAAGAGTTGTCTACCTATTTATTTATATATAGTTTGTTGTGTCACCACAAGGCTATATACATTTGAAATGGGATCCTTATTCTCACTAGCAAATCTTTAATTAGATTTTGCCGAACTATATAAGTGAGGGTAATATAGTTTGAAGAAAATAGTGGGAGATACCAATTTAAAACAAGACCTAAATTATTTTGGTAATTAATAAAAGAATGTATGTTAAAATGTTGTTAACTACAAATTCATTTACAGAATTTTACAATGTCTAAATTACTATCACTGTGAAACATATTAGATGTTAATTAACCGGACCGATTACTCGGATTGGTTAAGGAATTTGAGAATAGTTCTTATGACTGAAAAGCTATCTTATGTCCTTAATACGCCTATCCCTGCAATGGTTGCAGACAATGCCTCTGAGAAAGAGATTGCTACTTTTAGAAAGTGGCAAGATGATGCACAGTTGGCTCAATGCATCATGCTCGTATCCATGAGTAACAAGCTTTAGCGTCAGCCTGAAATTATGTAAACTCCTACTATATTCCTACACATCAAGCAGTTGATGGTGAGGAAAGTAGGATTGAAAGATATCAGATATCTAAGGAGCTCTTCCGTTCTAGAATGACCGATGACACTACAGTACAGATAAAAGTCCTTAACATAATCAATTTGATTGATCAATTAGGACAACTGGTTTTGTTATGGATGGAGATTTGAGCCAAGATTTGATCTTGCACTCACTCCCGGACTCCTTTCACAATTGTTGTGAATTTTTCATATGAACAAGCTAGTTATCAGCCTCGCTGATTTGCTTAACATGTTGAAAAATGTTGAGAGTCACTTTCTAACCAAGAAAGACCATGTCTTACTGATAAGGGCCAAAGGATCTTCTGAAAAGAAGAACGATTCAAAGAAGGTAAATAGAAAAGGCAAAAACAAAGGATAATAAGAACAAAAATGATACGGATAGCAAAGGAGTTTGCTTCCACTGCAATAAGCCTGAACACTGGAAAAGAAACTTCCAGAAGCATCTCACAGAGGCTAACCAACGAAGCTTAGTGAAGTTTCGGTTACAAATACAAATTTTTTCATGATTTAAAATAAATTTTTCTTTAAGTCAAGGTTCTACTTGGGTATTGGATACCGGCTTTGGTTATCATAAATATAGATTTATGAAGGGACCAAGCAGAAGTAGAAAGCTAAACAAAGGATAAGTAATCTTATGTGTGGGAAATGAAGCAAAGGTTGCTACATTAGCCATAGAAACTTATAGTTTAGCAATGCCTACGGGCAAGTCTATTAAGCCAATAAGTTATTGTATTCCAGTTCTTGTTAGAAACATTATTTCCATTTTATTGTTGGACAATGAAATCTTTGGTATTATATTTAAGAACAATTGTTGTTCTATTTATAATAATAATGTTTTGTATAGAACTGAAATATTACTTAATGGGTTTTGTGTACCTGACTTACGTGAAAATTATTTTGCATATTGAACAAATTAGTATAAGAAAAGGAGATGATCATTCAAAGAGTTGAATGTGTGTATTTACTGAAATACAAGTGTGAATTATTTGAAAGGTTCAAAGAATTCAGAAGTGAAACAAATTAGCAAAGTATTAAGATTCTTTGACTAGATCAAGGAATAAATACTTGTGCAATAAGTTTCTAGATCATCTCAAATGGTTTTCTCATAATGGACGCCTCCTGATACACAATAATTGATTGATGTATCTGAAAGGAAAAATCGTACCTTGTTGGACATGGTACGGTTCATAATGATTTTACTAATATTCTAGTATCCTTCTGGGGTTATGCCCTAGAAATGGTTGCATATCTACGAAAAGGTAACCTCAAAATCCAGCCCCAAGACTCCATAAAAGTTATGGACAGGGAGGATTCATAATCTTAAGTATGTTAAGATAAGGGGTTATCCAACTTATGTGAAAAGGTTTCAAAAGGATAAGTTTGGGACAAAATTTGACAAGTACAGATTTATAGGACATCCTAAAGTAAGTTTAGGGTATATGTTCTATAATCCTACTTAGCAAAAGGTGTTTGTTGTGAAACACGCTACCTTCTAAGATAAAGGTGTTTATCATTGAAGGGGCTAGTGGGAGGATAATACATCTTGAAGAGTTCAAGAACCTCAAAACACTATAAGTCAAATAAGAGGAACCCGTAGATGTAACCTATTGCACTACACAACCTAATCAGAACTGGAATAGCACCGAAGATACTTAAGAGGTATGGATTCATCATAGATGATGATGACGAGGTACATATCATAGAAGATGATGATCCAGTTACATACGATGCGGTAAGAGTTGTAGACACTTAGAGAAATGGATTGAAGCAAGCTTCTCAGAAATGGAACATTCATTTTGATGAAACAAATCAAAAGAGTTTGATTTTATCAGAAATAAGAATGAACCTAGTGTGTACAAAAAGGTCAGTGGGAGCGTCGTGACATTCCTAGTATTATATGTTGATATACTACGGATAAGGAATGACATACCAATGCTACAATCATTAAAGATAAAGTTATCTAAACATTCCTCCATGAATGATATGGGAAGAGTATCGTTATTGGAGATACAAATCTATATAGATAGATTTAAAAGGATACAGCTAAACCCAAGGAACGTATATTCATTTGATGCTAAAGTCGTTTAGCATGGCAAACTCCAAGAGATGTCTCATGTTGATGAACCATGGAGTTTATCTCTCTTAATAGTCCCCATTGACTCCTGAAAAGAGAGATCGCATGAGTGACTATCATGTATGCAATGAAATATACGAGACCTGATGTTGATCGGTCATATTCTGGAGAAGATCAACATGTAAAGATGTGAAAAACATCTTAAAGTTCTTAACCCAAGACTAAGGATGTGAGATATATGGTAGGTCCGAATTAAAACTAGAGGGCTTTGCTGACTCAAGTTTTTCGGATGCACCAAGACGACCGAAAATCCACTTTAAGGTAAAGTGTTACCTTGAACGGTGGTGCAGTGAATTGGAAAGGTTCCAAACAGCAAAGAGTTGCTGGTTTAGTGATAAAGACAAATTATATAGCTATAAATGAAGCTACAAGTTGATTGTTTGGATTAAAAGTTCATTACAGAACTAGGAATAGTTCCTAATTCTCATCTTGGATCTAAACATGTGTTGTGGCACTTTCATTTGATTATTAGAATCATTGAAAGATGGGAAATCACTATAGAATAATGATGATGATCATTCTAATGAGATCTAAATTCTTAGAAAGCTTAAAACTAAAATAGTTCCCAATCGTTGGATTACTAAATTAGGGATTAGTGAATCCAGATAGATTGGTACATACGTTGCTTGTTCATTGGATGAGGATGATTGATCTCATGATCATTTATGTAGAGACACTAAAGCAAATATGTAGGTGCTTATTAGAGAATAAGTTCACTGAAAGTGGCTCGCTAAGGAATACCTAATGGAGTTTTACTTGCATTTCGTCAATAGGAATTCTCAGTAGTGATAGTAAGACAAGTGATCCTTGGACTTGAGATCATCATAGTATCTTGTGTATGATGAGTTATACTTTGACTTATTCCTTAAGACCCTTAGGGTATATCAAAGGGTATGCTTGGGTATAATAAGTTATACATGGAGATAATGTATGATCAATAAAGAATCTACCACTTCTACTAAAAGAAGAGAAATGTCCTATGTGATTCGATAAATGATAACCCAGTAGTCCTTGGCCAAGGCAGAATGTGCATTTAAGAGTCGGAATACATATAATTAAATAAAATAAGACTTGACAGTAATTTCATGTCTTATATTTAATTGGGACATTGTATGGTGGAAGGATTGAATTGTACGGTAACTATTAACTTAAAGGTTCTTTTATGATTAATGTTAAAATCTATATTATCCGGAAAGTCGTTGATCGCTAGTGGAGGCTTATCCCTATGTAGAATAAATATTATTTATTTAAATAAATTAATCTTTTAATTTATTTATTTAAATAAGATTAGAATTATTCTAATTGATTTATTTACAATACCGCTTAATATGGAGAACCTAAAAAGTCACACCATAAAAGGAAGAATCATTATTTAAGAAGTTAATGGCATAATCGTAATAATAATAAGTAAGTATATTTAATTTAATCTATGGTGATAGAATAAATTAAATAGCTTAATATTTATTGTTTAATATTTTGGAAATATTAAATATAAATTAATAAGAGGAGTCTTATTATTATTATTATTATTATTATTATTATTATTATTATTATTATTATTATTATTATTACTACTACTATTAATATTATTTAATTCCTAATGGAGTTTGGGAATTAATTAATAAAAGTACTCTCAAATATCCTAATAAGATTAGGAGGCTAATTAATTAAAAGAGTTTAATTAATTATTCCTAATAAGATTAGGAGCCTAATTAATTAAAGAAATTTAATTAATTAAAATAAAACCCAATTTCTTAATTGTTAAGGAGGGTTGCCCACATCTATAAATAAGAGGAGTCTTATTATGGGTGAGAAGGTTGACACTTTCACAACGTGTGAATACATAATTTCAATAGTTGGGAGAGTATGCCTTTTCCTATGAGAGATAGAAAACTAGAGTTTTGCCAAATACCCATCTTCTTGAATTCTTCTTCTTCCTTGGTGGATCATCTCTAGAGGCCAAACACTTGGGTGGCTAACGTTGATCAAAGGAAGGAACCAAACCTGGTGGATTCAAGTTGAACGCGAAAGGATTTGGAGGTGAACTTGTACCTGAGGAAGCTCGATCTTCAAGGGTATGATTTTATTCTTTATCTTTTCGTTTAATTAATAATTGTACATAAAGGATGATCCGGGTATATAGTTTGTAAAATTTTAAACTCTGATTTTTACACTTTTCCGCTTATTTTATGCAATTTGATTGCATTTATGAATATTACAAACCTAACAGGAATAACTTGTCTATGCGAAGTACCGCATACATGGTGAAATTCTTTTGTTATTCCATTTTTATTATTCTATTGGAACATCCTGTCGGTGCGTTACACATGACCTGGTTCCGTTATTTATTATTCTGTTGGAACATCCTGTCTGTGCATTTACGCATGACTTGGTTAGATTATTTATTACATTTGGAATATCTCATTCGTGTGTTTTGCATGACCGATTCTCGTTATTTATTATTCTATTGGAATAACTCGTCTGTAAGGGTCTATCGCATGCATGGTGATTTCTTTTGTTATCCCATTCTTTATTATACTCAGTTGGTTAAAGTTTTGACTTCTATACGCCATGAAATTAGTGGAATATCCTTGATATTTGCGCTTCATCCATTATCTTTTCATGAAAATATTCTTTTGAGCATTCTTGAGTTTTACTCTACAAAGAAGTATCATGTTGACAATTTGGACGTTATTAGTTCCTGGATAAATTAATTCTTGAACTTGTTTTATTGAATTCTTATATCATTGTCATCATCCTCATGTTTATATTATGTTGAAAGTCATCTGTGGCTCTTCAGAAGTGTATAGATGGACTTGGTATGATTATGACCAGGATTATTCAAAGGTAATCACGACCGTAATGTTACAAATGATGTGGAAAAAAGTCCTCATCGGCCCGTAGTGCATTGATGGACAGTTGTTGGCATGATCATGACCATTGATGAATACACGAATATCCTGGCCGTAATGCATGGATAATTTGTGGTTGTGATACTAATGAATATCCTCGGGTCAGAAAAGGTGGATGATGTGGATTATTTATTGTTGAGTCTCGGCGATAAAAGTGATGAAAAACCTTTTAAATCATAAAAGATAGTAGATTTTATTCTCTACTTTACTCTTTTAATGGATTGTTGAAGATTGCAGATTAAACTTGATGTTTGTTATATTTTAATCAGTTTAACATTGTTGAAGGCTAATGATAATTTATTTTGCATTATCTTAGTCATAATATTTCTTACTGGGCTAGTTGAGCTCACCCTTTCTTTCACCGTTTTCTCATGTGAAATGAGAACGTAATGGACTAGTCGGGGAACCGGGAGTGACTATCCGTGATGATAGTATTAGTAGTCCTCACTATTCTGTTAAATAGTGTGAAAATAATTGTAAAGAGGACTCTTTTGAGTATGGATATTGTCTAGATGACAATATTCTTATTAAGCTCTCAGTTTACGTTTTGTCGTATTTTACACGACAACTGTATTATTAAGTTGTATTTGAATTTTGTACCATATATTTGGCGACTCAAGATGGGTGATGTATACCTATTTTGGGGGCGTCACAGTTGGTATCAAATCTTAGGGATATGATCCCTGACTAAGATGTGAGACAAGAACTAGGAGGGGAGAGACGGGGAATTCTTTCGCTAGTATGACCTACCTAAGTTTATTTGGTATTTAATTGGTCGGTCAGAGTATAGGGATAATATGTGATATGTTAATTAACCCTTGTTTTGTGGCAGTATTTGAAAATGACATCCGAGAATGTTGAGAACATCAATGGAGCACAGGAGACCATTGAGTCTCCACAGATCAATAATCAGGATAATGTGCATCAAGAAGGTGACAATCCTCAGGCAAACAACAACACGGACCAGATGATGAACGATGGAATGTTCAGAGGCTTTATGCAATTCATGCAACATCAAGCAAAGCGGCTCGCCATGTCCAAAATGCGGTGGAAACACCGGCAACTCTCCTGACGGCCACCGCTAAGAAGTTCAAGGAACCGGGACCACCGGAGTTTTTGGAGAGCCAAAACCACTTAAGGCGAGACGTGGATAAAGCGGATCAACAAGATATTTGATGTCTTGGGATGCTCCGAGAAGCAAAAGGTTCCTTTGCCACCTTCATGTTAAGTGCGAGGTAGATTACTTGGTGGGAATCAGCAAAGCGACTCAACTCCGCCGTGATCGAAGATGTCTTGGGAGAAGTTCCAAGAAGCGCCCAACGACAAGTACTTTCCCGAAAGTATTCGTCACATAAAAGAGGTAAAGTTCATCAAGTCGAGCAAAACAACATGATCGTGTCGCAAAGACGAAGCCAAGTTTGCCGAAAGTTGTCTCTGGCCAGGCGTCTCATTTGGTTGATAATGAGAGAGAATGACACGAATGTTTCTAAGAGGTTTGAAACCCGAGATACGTCAATATCTTATCTCTCATAAACCGTGTTTGTATTCGGGGATGTTGTTAATAGGGCTCGATTATTGGAGCGCGATAATGAGTCAACCCAACCAAAAGAGAAGCAAAATTAAAAATGATAATACCAAAGAATACATCATCAAGCGGTGACAATAAGCGTGAGAGGAATCAACATGCCGAAATGGTAACCTCTTCTCGTGGTAATCATGGCCAAAACAATAAGAATGGACATTTCAAGAAGAGGAGATTCAACAATGATGGAAAGACGTCAGCATCAGCACCTGTCATTAAGGAAGGAGAACGACCACCTATCATATGCTTCAAATGTGGAGGAGAGGGACACATCAGTCTAAACTGCGCGATGCCATCCAAAGCATGTTACAATTGTGGAAGAGAAGGTCACCTAACCCGATTTTGTTGTGCACCGAAGACAAGTCCAGCTGGGATGGAGGCATCAAAGGTTGTCCCAGACAAGACAAAACCGGTAGTTCAAGGGAGAGCGTTTGTCGTGACCTCCGAGAAAGCAAGGAACCCGAACGAGGTCATCACGGGTAAGCTTATCATAAATTCTAGCGAAGTATATACCTTATTTGATACCGGTTCTACCCATTCTTTTATTTCTCCTACCTGTGCTCAACGTTTAAATTTGACTCCAGAGAAATTGGACCTTGACTTATCTGTTGAAACTCTATTGGGAGAAACCTTCATTACATCCACTGTTTATAAGTCTTGTTTGGTTCAAATCGGTACCCACACATTACGTGTCGATCTTATTTCATTGAAAATACTTGTATTTGACGTAATTCTAGGGATTGATTGGTTAACTACTCATCATGCAAAAATTGATTGTTTTCGTAAGGTTGTTAGCTTTCATATTCCTAACCAACCTATTATGCGAATTCAAGCAACCAAACCATTAAAATCAATCACTGTCATCTCAAGCCATAAAGCTATTCATTTATTAAAAAATAGATGTCAAGCTTTCTTAGCTCATGTCACGGATCTAAACAAAAATACATCAGTTTTGAATGATATTTCTATTGTTAATAAATTTCCTGACGTATTCCCTGAGAGCGTGAAATTGAATTTTGTATCAACCTTGAACCCGGTACAAAACTCATTTCCAAAGCCCCATATCGAATGGCTCCTATTGAACTTCAGGAGTTAAAGACCCAACTGTAGGAATTGTTAGACATTGGCTTTATTTGTCCTAGTACTTCTCCTTGGGGTGCTCCTATTCTATTCGTGAAAAAGAAAGATGGGAGTATGCGACTTTATATTGATTATCGGGAGTTGAATCATGTCACCATAAAAAATAGGTACCCATTGCCACGTATTGATGACCTATTTCACCAGTTATAAGGAGCCAAATTCTTTTCAAAGATTGATCTTCGTTCTGGATATCACCAATTGAAGATTAAAACCGATGGCATTCCAAAGACGGCTTTCAGAACTCGGTACGGGCATTATGAATTCCTAGTCATGTCTTTTAGATTGACTAATGCTCCTACTGCTTTCATGGATATGATGAACTGAGTATTTAAGGAATATTTGGATCACTTTATGGTCGTCTTTATTGATGACATCCTTATTTATTCCAAAAACCGTGAAGATCATGAGCAACACTTGAGGCTGATACTCCAAAAGCTTCGTGAATATAAGCTTTAGGCAAAGTTGAAGAAATGCGAGTTCTGGCTTGAGGAAGTAGCATTCCTTGGGCACGTAGTATCAAGCCATGGAATATCCATTGACCAAAGAAAGATTGAAGCTATTCAAGGTCGGGAACAACCTAAATCGTTGATCAAACGTAGCTTTCTCATTTAAGCTAGTTATTATCGGAGATTCGTAGAAGGGTTTTTTCGAATCGCTACTCCATTAACTCAGCTGACTCAGAAAGATACAAAATTTGGTTGGAACGAGGATTGTGTGAAGAGTTTTCAAGAACTCAAGAGGAGACTCATTTTAGCACCTGTTCTGACAATACCATCTGGCTCGGAGGGATTTGTTGTGACACCCCCAAAATATGTATACATCACCCATTCTGAGTCGTCAAATATCACTCTATAAAAATCAAATACAAACTTCATTTATACAACTGTTGAATTGTCGTGCAGAGTACGACAACAGATAAGCTGTGAGTTTCAATACAAAATCTATGTAACTCTCATGGTGCCTCGACCACCACACCTTACAAAGGTACTTTACATAAAAGTATAATCAAATATTGTTTTAGAAATTAAAATCTTTGGAAAGTGCTCAAGGAAACCTTCATACATGGGAGGCCATGCGTCTAGGTTATGATAGATATCATATGTCCACAAAATTATCCTTGGTTAACCCAATAGACCCCAAAGAAAAACGAGAAGATTACTATCATCTTCTATCCAATGGTGAGTCGTCTCTTGACAGATAACTATCTCCACTGTCTCCAAGTAAAAATTATATTTCAAATAAACTCCAAGATCATATAGGTAGTGCTTGTAGATATACTCAGCAAGTGGATGTGCACAACCCTGTCTTATGATAACACGGGATTGTATGTCACTAGACATCTTGTACGATAGTGGTAAAACACCCTTCCAAAGTTGGTTTCACCTCACCCTATTCGGTTCACAAAAATTAAATATCAAATGATGTATACAATACGACACCCTTATCTAAAGTTCTCAATAAAATTAGTTCCATACTATTTAGGGAGAACCTCAACAGCTATAGACCACCGTTATATTCCCTTGTTATCTCCGCTCGACCCAGCTACACTCTTATTACCTGAAAGGAATTGTGAAGCAAAAGGGTGAGCACAACTATCCCAGTAAAGAATATCATAACTAAAGATAATTTAATTATCAATAGCTTTCGTCAATAATAAATCAGAGATTTAGAACATATGGTAGATGATAAAACTTTTCAACCATAGTTGCAGCGGAACGAGCAATCCATTAAAAGAGTCAAATAGACCATCAGATCTATTATCTTCTCTATGTTAAAAGTCTACCAATAATGTTTTATCCCTGTAACATCAATCAAAAATTCATGTCCACAATCATATGAATAACTCATAATCATAATTGTGATTCTGAATTCCTTTTTCGCACCTAGAATGAAGATAATTTTCATCACCTATCTTCACCTGAAACATCAAAAATCATGGTTATACCAAATCACAATTCCTGCTCATAATTATACTAACAAATTCATCTTTGTACTATGACCAAAAGATATACAACTGTATAACCAATAATGCTGAGACTCAGCTTAATAAATAAACCACATCATCGAATCATCCTTGCACTACGACCAAGGATATTCATTAAATCACATCCATGAATTAATATTTCATTGCTGAGACTCAACTCAATAATTAATCCACATCATCGAATCATGCATGCACTACAGGCCAAGGATATTCGTTAATATCACGACCACAAATTATCTATGCACTACGGGCCAAAGATTATCGTATTTTCATCAATGGTCCTGATCATGCCATAAAACAATTCATCTTTGCACTCTTGGCCGAAGAGAATCCATAGCCATAATCATACCAAAAACTGTCCATCAATGCACTACGGCCAATGTTGACTTTTTTCCACATCATTTGTAACATTACGGGCCATGATTATACCGAATAATCCCTCGGTCATAATCATACCAAGTCCATCTATGCACTACAAAAGCCATGTAGATGACTTTCAACAAAATATAAACATGAGGATGATGATAATGATATAAGAATTCAATAAAACAAGTTCAAGAATTAATTTATCTAGGAACTAATAACGTCCAAATTGTCAACATGATACTTCTTTGTAGAGTAAAATTCAAGAATGCTCAGAAGAATATTTCCATGAAAAGATACTGGGTGAAGTGCAAATATCAATGATATTCCACTAATTTCATGGAGTATAGAAGCTAAAACTTTAACCAACTGAGTATAATAGAATATATGAAACTGTAAATGGATTTTCGTCGCCATGTGGTAATCCACTTAGACAGATCATTTCCACAATTTAATAAGAAATGAATACAAAGGATCATTCACAATGCATGTGATAATCCACATAGACAGGTTATTCCAACAGAATAATAAAGAATGGAATAACAACAGAAATCACCATGCATGCGATAGATCGCATGATGTTGGTTATTCCAATGTAATAATAAATAATGGAACTGTGTCCCACAGAACGCACGCATGTGATATTCCGGCGAATAATAAAGAACGGAATAATAAATAATGGAACCGAGTCGTGCCAAATTCACACCGGCTGTGATATTAAATGTAATAATAAAGAACGAAATAATAGAAGAATTTCACCATGTATGCAGACTTGCATATAAATAGGTTATTCCAACATAATAATAATAAAGAATGGAGTAATAGAAGAATTTCACCAAGTATGCGGTACTTTGCATAAACAGGTTATTCCAACATAATAATAAAGAATGGAATAATAGAAGAATTTCACCAAGTATGCGCAGATTGCAGATAAACAAAGTTATTCCAACATAATAATAAAGAATGGAATAATAGAAGAATTTCACCAAGTATGCAGATTCAGCATAAACAAAGTTATTCCAACATAATAATAAAGAATGGAATAGGAAGGATTTCACCAAGTATAGGGAGTCGCAGATACAAAAGTTATTCCAAATGTAATAATAAAGAATAGAATAATGAAGGATTTCACCAAGTATAGGGGAGTCCAGCAGTATACAAAGTTATTCCAAATGTAATAATAAAGAATGGAATAATAGAAGAATTTCACCAAGTATGCAGATTTGAGCATAAACAAAGTTATTCCAACATAATAATAAAGAATGGAATAATGTAAGTTCTCTTCATGAATATGAAAGAATAACACCCCTTACTATAATAATAATATCCCTTACCTTAGGAAGAAGTTGGATTTGGAGTAGTGAAGTAGCGAGAATACTTTTCTTCTTCTTTCTCTCTATAGTTTCTCTCTCAAGAGTTTCAAATTGAATTCAGTAAGAAATAATGAAGGAATGAGCTTCTATTTATAGGAGAATGGGTGAATAAGTAGCTAATTCATGAACTATTGCGGATTGATTTACTTTTTAAGCAGATCATCCATATTAAAACTTAAAGCAACAGTCCATACTGATTCACTATTAAAACTTTAAACCAACGATCCATATTGATTTACTATTAAAACTTTAAACCAGCGATCCATATTGATTTACTATTAAAACTTTAAACCAACGATCCATATTGATTTACTATTATAATTTCAACCAACGGTCTGAAAAATTAGCACATCTCCTCATGGAATAATATTGTACCCAAATACCCGAGTGAACAATACTAGAGTGAATAATAATCGGGTGAATAGTAACTTGTGAATAGTAACTCCGACACAAAACGTGTCCCGAATACCCGATTGAACAATATAACCTCCAGACATCAATTATCATCGGAATAGATGTCAATTTCTACTAACACAAATAATCCTAACACAATAAAACTATCAAATTCATTTTTAATCAACACGAACTTATTTATCATTAATATTATAATTCACAATATTTAACAACCAGGTTATTCCCAGGAAAGAGGGGGCTTTTCGATAAGGATTTCTCCTTATTTGCGCGCAATTAGATGACCAAACCTCTCCTTGACAGAACTTCTAGACATTGTAAATATTGTAATTTAATAATATGAATAACTTTGTCGTCTCAATTATTGATTTAATAATATATCATATAATACAGATGATATTGTGACAATAATTGAATCGATAATATGAGAGATATGATGCAACAATTATTGTAGCAATAATTGAGTATAACTGAGTGACTTCTCACATAAGCATCAATAATCAATACCGCAGTGCTACTACGCAACCAATGCCAGACATCGCATTACTTTTACTACCAGTTATTTTATTACAATTTGCTTACTTTGAAAAGTTTTCAAAATATGACCCTTAACTTTAAACTTTTATCAATTTAACTATTTACCAAAATAGAAAAATTGAATACTTTTATTTCATAAAATTCGGGGTCTCACATTTGTCATCTACAGTGATGCTTCGGGCAAAGGGTTAGGATGTGTTCTCATGCAACATGGAAAATTCATAGCCTATGCCTCTCGACAACTCAAAAAATATGAGAGGAATTATCCTACTCATGATCTAGAGTTGGCAGCTGTTGTTTTTGCACTTAAAATTTGGAGGCATTACTTGTATGGGGAGAAAGTGGAGATCTTTACGGATCATAAAAGCCTCAAATATTTCTTCACTCAAAAGGAACTCAACATGCGACAACGATGTCGACTTGAATCGTTAAAAGATTATGATCATACCATCCAATACCATCCCGAAAAGTTTAACGTGGTAGCCGACGATCGAGTAGAAGATCATACGCGAGTATGAAAAGCGATATCGACAACGCAAAAGGCCCATTTTGTGTGACTTGCAAAGGATGGAGATAGAGTTAAAACTCCAGGGACCCATGTGATGATGATGGCGAATATACTGAGTAGAACCGACTTTAATTGATAAAGTTAAAGTCGCCAAGTTACATATCCGGAGTCAAGCGTATGAGGAAGAAAGTGCAAGAAGGTGCTACGCCAAGCAAGAATCGATGAAGAAGGAATACTTGAAGTCAACTCCGCACTTTTTGTTCCTAACGACCCTAATTTAAAGTATAAAATCATGATGGAGGCGCACAACACACCGCTTTGCAATCCATCTCAGGAGTACCAAATGTATCGTGATCTTCGTCATACATTTTGGTGGAGCAATATAAAGAGAGAGATAGCGTTTTTATCTCAAGGTGTCTAACTTGTCAACGAGTCAAGGCGGAGCATCAAGTACTAAAAGGTCCATTGCAACCACTTGAAATTCCAGAATGGAAGTAGGAGCACATTACCATGGATTTTATTACTGGTCTTCCCAAGGTTTCTTAAGGCATAGATGCAATTTGGGTCATTGTTGATAGATTGACCAAGTCTGCTCATTTCTTACCAATACAAAAAAATTATACACTTAAACGTCTTGCTCATATGTACATAAACGAGATTGTAAGACTGTATGGTATGCCAGTATCCATAGTTTCTGATCGAGACCCAAGATTCACTTCACGATTTTGGGTTAGTTTGCAAAAAGCTATGGGCACGGACTTACGATTTAGTTTAGCATATCATCCTCAAACGGACAGACAATCAGAGAGGACTATTCAAACTCTTGAAGATTTATTAAGACTTTGTGTCATTGACTTCAAGGGAAGTTGGGACAAGTTCTTACCGTTGGTGGAGTTTTCATACAACAACAGTTATCAAGAAAGTATTGGCATGGCTTCATTCGAAACGTTGTATGGAAGAAAGTGTCGTTCTCCAGTATGCTGGGATGAGGTGGGTGAAGCAACATTGTTGGGACCAGAGTTGTTACGTATGACTACGGAAAAGATTCAAACGATTCGACAACATATAAAAACCTCACAGGATCGACAAAAGAGTTATGATGATCTTCATCGAAAGGACGTGGAATTTGATATTGGAGATCATGTGTTGTTACGTGTTGCTCCATGGAAAGGAGTTACGAGATTTGGAAAGAGAGGAAAGCTCAATCCTCGATTCATTGGCCCATTTTTCATCCTCGATCGAGTAGGAATTGTGGCATATAGACTCGCTTTACCGCCAAGTATGTCTTGTGTTCATAACGTTTTTCACATATCCATGTTACGTAAATATGTGGAAGACCCGAACCACATTATTGAGTTAGAACCGGACAAAATAGCGGAAGATTTGATGTATGAAGAGGTTCCTGTTCAAATCTTGGATAAGAAGGAACATATTATACGCTCCAAGGTTATACCTCAAGTCAAAGTTTTGTGGAGAAACCACGATGTTGAGGAAATGACCTGGGAGTTAGAATCTGAAATGAAATCAAGATATCCTTACCTTTTCGACATACCAGGTATGTACCCTAATTTCAAGAGTGAAATTTCATAAGAAAGGGAGGTTGTAAGACCCCAACTTTTTAATAAAGATGATTTTTCTATAAATATTATTTTTAAATATTATGGAATGAATTTGATATAATGTTATAATTGTGGGTAATATTTATAAATTTTGCAAAGTACGCAAGTTGTTATAAAATATTCATTTGGTCGGGGAATATTCTTTTGTTTGTGGGAATATTCGTGACGATTTATTTAATCATCGGGTGGACCGCACAACGGAATTATTATCAGAGTTAGAAAACGACAAAAATATTTTTATAAAAATAACGGCGAAAGTGTTACCATTAACACTGTTGGAATACCTTATGGTTAATATACAGTAACACGCGTTGTTGTACAGTAGCACATCGTATTGCACAATATTATTTAAATTATTGATTCTTACATAAGAAGGCACTACTCAATAATTGTTACAGTAATTATTATTTAATATTTTATTGATTCAATAATTGTTATTACACAGTATTTCAAATTATCAAATCAATAATTCATTTAAATATATTATTATAATATTATATTATAGTAGTATGATGTGATTATATGATAGTATGTTTTTTTTATAATTTGAATGGTAACATTATTATAGTAAATTCATGGTATAAAAGTAAAATGAGGTGAAAGAGAACAATTTGAATTTGAATTCTGATGATGTAAGCGATGATGTCATCGGAACGATGAGGTAAGCAATGATGTCATCGGAAGGATGATGTAAGCAATGATGTCATTTGATCGATGATGTAAGCAATGATGTCATTTGATCGATGATGTAAGCAATGATGTCATATGATCGATGATGTAAGCGATGATGTCATAAATTATGGCAAAAAGACTATTTTACCCTTACTCTACCAAACTTATAAATAGAAGCTCATTCCTTCATTATTTTTTAAGAATTCACTAAAGCTATAGAGTGAGAAAAGAATAGAGAGAATAAGAGAGAAAGAAGAAGAATCTTCTATTACTACAATATTGCGGTATCCAATTTCCTACTAAGGTAAGGGGTATTATTTCTTTCTTATTCATGAAGAGAACTTCTGTTATTCAATTTTTTTATTATTCATTTGAATAACTCAGATAATGTGAGCTACCCTATACTTGGTGAAATTCTTCGTTATTCCATTCTTTATCATTATGTTGGAATAACTGCTTATGCGCAATACCGCATACATGGTGAAATTCTTCGTTATTCTATTTTTATTATTATGTTGAACATCCCGCACAGCCGTGCGTTGCATTTGATTCGTTCCGTTATTTATTATTCTATTGGAACATGCTATCCGCGTTTACGCATAACCCGGTTCCATTATTTATTATTACGTTGGAATATCCTATCGTGCATTTATGCATTTGATTCGTTCCATTATTTATTATTCGTTGGAATAACTCGTCTGCAATGCGGTCTATCGTATGCTCGGTGATTTCTTTTGTTATCCCATTCTTTATTATACTCGGTTGGTTAAAGTTTTGACTTCTATATGTATGAAATTAGTAGAATATCCTTGATATTTAAGGCTTCATCCAAAGATCTTTTCATGGAAATATTCTTTCGAGCATTCTCGAAGTTTTACTCTATAAAGAAGTATCATGTTGACAATTTGGACGTTATTAGTTCCTGGATAAATTAATTCTTGAGCTTGTTTTATTGAATTCTTATATTATTGTCATCATCCTCATGTTTATATTATGTTGTATGTCATCTGTGGTCTGTAGTGCATAGATGAACTTGGTATGATTATGACCAGGGATTATTCGGTGTAATCATGACCGTAATGTTACAAATGATGTAGAAAAAGTCCCCATTGGCCCGTAGTGCATTGATAGACAGTTGTTGGCATGATCATGACCATTGATGAATACACGAATATCCTTGGCCGTAGTGCATGGATAATTTATGGTTGTGATACTAATGAATATCCTTGGCCGTAGTACAGGGATGATGTGGATTATTTATTAAGTTGAGTCTCAGCGATAAAAGTGATGGAAAAACCTATTAAATCATAAAAGATAGTAGATTTTATTCTCTACTTGACTCTTTTAATGGATTGTTTGTTCCGCTGCAGTTAAACTTGATGTTTGTTATATTTTAATCAGTTTAACATTGTTGAAGGCTAATGATAATTTATTCTGCATTATCTTAGTCATAATATTTCTTACTGGGCTAGTTGAGCTCACCCTTTCTTTCACTGTTCTCTTCAGGAAATGAGAACGTAGCCGGGACTAGTCGAGAAATGGAGTGACGGTCCAGATGATAGTATTAGTAGTCCTCACTATTTTGTTAAATAGTGTGAAAATAATTGTAAAGAGGACTCTTTTGAGTGTGGATATTGTCTATATGAGAATATTCTTATTAAACTCTCAGTTTACGTTTTGTCGTATTTTACACGACAGCTGTATTATTAAGTTGTATTTGAATTTTGTACCATGTATTTGGCGACTCAAGATGGGTGATGTATACCTATTTTGGGGGTGTCACACCCTTCATTAAATTAATTCCATGTGATGCATGCATGTGTATATGATGCAACTCTTAGTAGAGATTTTTACCATGAAACTCAGAAAAACTCATTTTTCTTTTTCTTCTTTCTTTTTTCCGTTTTTCCCATTTTTTCTTGATTTTTTTCTTAACTTGTGGAATGTCTCATTTTCTTAGGCTTTTCAAAGTTACTCATGTAGCGAGCGTTGGACCAATGACTCCCAAACCAGTTGGCTTTAGGGTACTAGGTGTAGAGACACCCTAAGGGCTTACTAACTCGAGTAAAAAAGGCTACAAAACTAGACTAGTCAAGCTGCTTTTACTATCACACTTTTCAGCGTGAATATCAATGCTTCATGAGGCTTGGATACCCAATTATTTCGTTCAATGGACATTGAAGAAGTTATTTATTTATTTTTTCAACTTTTTTATTTTTTAAAATTTTTTCTTGAAATTGCTCAAACCATAGTTTATATCCACAACTAAGAGTTAGTGCAAATGTGTAATGAAAAAATGCTTTTTAAATAAATTTTATTTCAGATGGTATTTCAAACTAAGATTTCACACATTATCAAAGATTCAAGAGTTCTAAATCTTTCAATCTTACTCATGATTTGTAAATCCACGGAAACTTATTAGAATAAATTCAATCCATAAAAAGTCAGACAATTTTTTTCATTTTTTCAATTTCGTTTACAAAAAGAATTAATTTCCTGAAAAGAAGAGAAAGAAAAAATATCTAATAATAAAAACGCAAAACTCCCCCATACCTAAATCATGCATTGTCCTCAATGTATGAAAATGAAGAAAAAAGAACAAAGATGTGAAAGAATTATACCTTGTATGGTGGGATATTTGTTCTACAAGAAAATGTGGTAAGAAAGAAAACAAATGTACATAACTACAAATTTTATACATCCTGAAATCTATGCGACCGTGAATGAGTGATGCAAACAGACAATTTAGAGTGGATTTCGTAGGATTTTCAGGAGTTCTGGGTAATTGAAAATAGTCAAAATTTGCATCAGAAGAACAATTGTGAGTATACCCGAGTGATTCTTTTAAAATTGAGTCAGGGAATGACAAAGGAAAATGATAGTTCCTTTTGAAAAATTCTAACTTCATAAAATCTATCCAAACTTGTCATCCATATTCGTTACCAATGGAAACTAAAACATTTTCATCATTTTGAATAACTTTTATACCAAGATTTTTAGACACCACTAGATTGACACATGCATTATCTGAAATGGGAGATATAATCTCATTATCTAAACATGGAAGATTTTCATTGTCCACAACCTTTGGTTCATTTGTTAAATCACATTTAGTAATTCTGGAGAGTGCTTCAGATGGACCTAAGGTAGACTTAGAATGATCACAAAAGGGTTTAAATTCAAAGGTCAATGTGATTCTCTTGAAAATGCTCAAAATATGTCAAACTTGATTAAACTATATGTTCTAATCTAGAGTAAGATTTTTGGGCTCTGGAGTCCAACATCATATTGACCTCATTCAGGTATTCAGTTTCATCCCAATTTTGACCAAACTGATGTAGACAAAAGTTTAGAATTTCATCTTCTCCCGTAAGTTCATTTTTAGACATTTCCTGAATCAGGTTCATTTCAACGTGTGGGTCAAAAAAATCACTAAGTTGCTTTTCCACATTAAACACATTTAAGTCAATTTTTATGTTCCCAAATGTCAATTTCATCAGTCTATTTCTACAATTGATTAATGCATTAGAGGTTGCTAGAAATGGTCTACTAAAAATGGCAGGAATTTAACCCTAGGATTGGAAATAGGCTGGGTTTCAAGAACAACAACGTCAACAGGGAACATAAATCGCCATGCTTAATGAGTACATCATCAACTATTCCCTTTAGCATTTTAACTGAACAATCAGAGAGTTGGAGTGTGACACTTGTCTTTTTCAACTCCCCTAAACCTAAGGTTTGATACACAAAAAATGGCAAAAGGTTTACACTAGCTCCTAAATCAAGCAAATCTTTTTCAGTTAAAGTGTCACCTATGAGGTATGAAATAGTAGGATAACCAGGGTCCTTATACTTCACAGGGACTTGGCATGAAAAGATAGAACTAACATGGGTTGTTAGAAAAGCTTTCTTAGAAAAATGAGTGGTTCTTTTATGTGTGTACAAATCTTTCAAACATTTAGCGTATGAGGAAACTTGTTGAATGGCATCTAGAAGAGGAATTTAATTTTCACTTATTTGAACACTTCTAGAATTTTTTCTAATTGAGTTGACTGTTTATTGGAAATAATTCTTTGAGGGAATGAAGCTTTTGGTTTAAAGACTTTTTTATTTGACTCAAAAGATGTGATTTGATCATTTTTTGACACAAGCTTAGTGGATGGGCCTATTAACTCAGAGTTTGAGGTTGGGCTAACTTTAAAGATAGATTGTTTGATTCAACATTTAAATTTTTCTCTTTTTCATTATCAATGCCAGAATGATTGTTAAAATAATTTCCAGTCCTTAAAGAGATTACATAACTAAAATGATTGAGTTGGTTGTTTTAAAGTGAATTAGCATGATAAGGTTTTTGATTAGGAACTGGAAATTTTGGATTGATTTCGGGTTAACTAGGAAACTTACCGTTCTCTCTTTCACAAACGTGGTTGGCCAATTGACTCACTTGGAATTCTAGATGATATAAGGCTTGGTTAATGTTTTGATGAGATTTTATTAAAGTTTCAACGCTTATCTCTAAAGTGTTAAGCCTCTTCTCACTTTTAATAGAAAAACCTGGTGGATATTGAAGGGTTGAATTTGAATTTTGGTGTGGAGCATGATTTGGCTTTTGGTAAGGTTGAAAAGATTGATTTAGAGACTGATTGACCTGATTTGAAGAGTTATTCAAGTAGGGTCCTTGGTTCCATGCAAAATTAGGATGATTTCTCCAACTTGGATTATAAGTTGGTGCAAATGGGTTATTCCTAGGTCTTTGAAACATTGCATTGACTTTTTTATATTCTTCAGGTTAGGCCATGACTTTAGGACATTCCTCTATCACATGACTTTACACCTTAGACACAAAGGTGTTGGTGTTGAGACTTGGTTCATATGTGATGGTCCCTTATTTTCTAAAGCTTCAAGTATTTTAAGTACACCAGCCAACTTAGCTTCGGTAGCAATGGAATTGTCAATTATATGAACACCCCTAGATGAACTAGGTTTATCGGTCTCTCGGGTGGTTTCCCATTGCATGTTTTTTCCTGCTAAGTCTTCTAAAAACTCCCAAGCCTTTTCCTCACCATCATTCAAAAAATCCCCTTGACACATTGACTCTAACATTGTTTTAGTGGGATAGTCTAAACGTTCGTAGGCAATTTGACACAATCATCATTTCTTAATTCCATGGTGTGGGAACTGGGATAACAAATTTTTAAATCTATCAAAATATTTTCCAAAAGAATCTGTTTCAAGTTGACAAAATTGATGAATTGTAGTCCTAATTTTAGCAGTTTTATGATTTGGAAAATATTTTTCAAAAAATGTAACAACGAATCCCTCCTAGGTTAATATGGAATTATTTGGTAGGCTATATAACCACTTTTTAGCATTATATTTTAAAGCAAATGTGATAAATCTTAATTAGCCTAATTGAGTCATCAGAAAATTGTTGAATTTTCATTAAAGCACAAATTTCCTCAAATTTCTGAATGAATAAGTATGGATCTTCTATACCAGTGAAGCTTGGTAACATATTTATAAAATGAGGTTTAAGTTCAAAATTATTACCAGTTACTAGTGGTAGACTTATTTATGAAGGTTGGGCAGAGCGGGAAGGATAACATCAATCCCTTAAAGAAATGGTTTGTGTGACCTCCATTTTCTTAAAGTGAGATATTTTAAAGTTAAATTCAAAAAATCAGGTGTTCTCACTAATCGAGATGTTTTGTCCTTAATCCACACTTTTTGCATGCACTGTTTAGCAAATAAGTAGATAAGCACACAAAAAAAAAGAGAAAATAGTAATAAATAAATAAAAAAATTTACTTCTAAAGTTAACCAAAATAAAATTTAGACAGCTCATAACTGTTCCAAGTTACACCGCAAGATCCACCAAATTCGAAATTAATCACACCACTAGCTAGGTAAGTGTAAGAAAGGTGGGAGTCTCTCCATAGGTACGGTGACTAATTGAATAACCACACGTTCTTTAGGCGTTTGCCTTTTGAACCACTTGCCTAAACACCAATAATTTGATTAATTTGAAATTTAGACTCCTCTTGGAGTTTCTTGTCCTGATTGAGCTCGAGAGTCCTAAGGGTCAATGTCTACTTGATTTTATTAGCTCAAGGTTATGCAAAATGCAAGTTGGGTTGTTTGTGGACCAAGGAAGGGTGATGAAATCCCCACCTTATCTTATTATAGATTTTTGCCTTTAATGTTAAATTAAAGATGAAAATGCACAAATAAAATAAAAAAAACTGAAAACAAATAAAGTGTCCTAAAACTATGTGAATTACGAAAGAAAGAGAAATTTTGACGTACATCAATCCTCCAACAATCACCACAATTTATATTTGACAAAAAAACAAAAAAAAAACTAAACAGAATGTGCTCTACGTGAGTGAATGTATGAATGTGGCAATTAAAATAATAATAATAAAAAAACTAATCGACTAATTTCTTTTTAAAAATAAAGATATGAAGTACCAAAGAAAGCGCAACAACAAATTTTTTTATCTTTTTGCTCCTTCAATTCGCTTCGATGATCCTGGAAAAAAATATTAAAAAAAAATATTAGAGTGAAAAACTAATTCGAATACATTAAAATTATGGAATAAAAAATTAGTTCTAGTCCCCGATAATGGCACCAAAAACTTGATGTGATAAAAATATGTAACTGCAATTGCATAGTGACAAATTGAAGAGCTGACAAGTACAGGTCGAACCCAAAAAGACTAGATTAATTTTAATGTATTCTTAATATCTATTTTAGGCGAATTAGAAATAAAGATTGAAAATTGATTAACTAAAATATGAAAACTAATATTGAGGAAGCAATTTAGGAATCCTAATCCATTAAACAATATAAATAATAATTTAATTCAATATCTGCTATTTTTATAACTTAATTATGATTTTGATCTCTCTTCCCTTTAATTTTGTAATTTTACAATTAACGTGAGAAAGCATAGACTATGAAAATTTAAGGATTAACTATAATCCATCAAAACTTCTTCGAGCAAGCATAGATTATGAAAAACTTATATATTAACAATAATCTATCAAAACCTCTTAATTAATTTAAAATCACATAAGAACTATAAAATGAAGATATTTTATTAACGAAACATGAAGGCAAAATCAATTAAACATAAAAGCATAAATAATAGAAGATATAAAAAAATATTATCATAAATAATTATTTAATTTCATCTTCATCCTAGATATAAAAAATTAACTAGACATGAAAATAAATAAACTAACTAAAATAAAGAAGTAGAAGTTTAAAAAAAAACTCCCTTTATTAATGATCATCCAACAAGCATACAATGAAGAAGTAATTTAATCTAACCACATTGGTGTACTTTGTGATAGAATGAATATTTTTCGAAAAGGATCCGAAGGGAATTTTGGGTTCAGTAGTAGTTGGGGGGCAACAACTGTTATCATCTTTGATTTTAATATCTAGACGACTCAACGATTGCAGAAGAAGTTCATGATTATTCAGTTCCAATTTTTGATGTCGTTGGATAATGGCAACAGATTATGGAGTAAACATTCGGGTAGTTCTGGCAGATTTTGACATTTAGCAGCAGAAGAGTTTTGATATTCTTCTTTGGTTGGATAGTCAAATGGAAAGGCTCTTATGTATGGTGGAGTTTTTGATTACTCTCTTATTATAGATCCTTTATAACATGAGAGTGGGAAACAATGTTGGGATATAATTATTTGGTTCTGACCATGGTGTAGCCCAATTTATTTAATGGTCCAGATCTGGTGTTGGCCCATCTACATTTATTTTGACAGCTTGCTCAAATAATGAGAGAGTCCTTATTAAAGTAAGATTTTGTTTCCTTATTTGGGGGAGATAAGAAGATCTAATTTGGGAAGGAATTAATCATTCATTAATTGTAATTATAAGGCGAACCCCTTTTTCCAGTAGGGTGACGGGCATGGTCGTCCAGTCGTCAGTACGGTGCTACCTACAGTCGGTCTCGAAAGGGGCCTTCAGATCGTAGGTTTTCGGGATGCGATATTGTTCTCGGATTTCGTTGAGATCCTCTTCTATGATGGTGGATTTGGCATTGGCGTGAGTGAATTGGGTCTCATTGGAGTATTCCCTCATCATTTTTTTAACTTCCAACTCTACTTCAGATGGGCCCGGTGCTTGGGGGCAGAGCGGGTAGGTGTGACTGTGGTGGATTCTATGACACCCCCAAATCCAGGTACTTCATTCCCACTGGATCTGGTTGTTACTTAATCAAACATTCATATCTAACTACCCAATAACATTAAAAATGGATAAATAAAACATTTCCCATTAAAGGGTTACATAATAAAATCTCCCAGGTTATCTAACCTTTAATACAATCATTCAAATGTGGAAATTAAATAAACTTCATTAAAACCAAGTCTAAGATCATCATAATAAAAATCTAAAGTAAAAATTACAAGTCTTCATCACTTGCACGTTTTTCCCTTTCCTTTCCTAGTCGAAGGTTTATCTACCTTCTTCTCTTTAGCTGCAATGAGTTTATAAACATGCAAGAGTGAGCAAAACAATTGCTCACTGGATACAATATGAAATCAACAGGAGTATAGTAATAATAACTGCCAATAATAGGCTCATCAACAATGAATAGTACTCTATCGTCTATAATCAGAAACTGACATCCAAAATGTGGAATAAATATAACTGAGGGTCATAAGACCATGAACTATGTCCACAGTTGCGAGTAATCTTTCAACTCCAACTTTAACAGTCATAAGACTATAAGGACTCCTCGTACTTAGGGGGATCATCCCTTCATACCATGTACTGTGCACAAACATTTAACGCTACGCGTAAGTTATCCCTTAATAATAATAGGTTGTTCATCTCAAAGATTTGGAGTACAAGTCCGCACAAAAAGAGAGTTTGGTTTGGATAAGCTTTCAAGGGTAATTTGAAGTTCAACGATCATCAACTAGAGGACTAGTTGAATTAATAACATCATATTATAGAATAATCGTAATTGAATCAACATGGTAAACCAAAATCATGCTTTAGGAATAATCTAATAGCATATATTTTGAATAATTATAACATGTCTTGCTTGAACAATATTAAGTCAAGGTTAATTAGAATTGAATACTAAGCATGCATAACAATTTGATCGATAAAAATGTTCAACATTAGAATATATAAATTTGCATGTTAAACAACAAGTTAAATACAAGAATAACTTGCTCAAGAATAACTTACATCATTATATCATAATCGAATTGAAAACCATAATTAGTTCAACAAGATAAAGGATTAGAAAAACTTGGTCAAAGAAAATTTAAGCGATTGCATAATTCTAAAAGTAGAGTTAGAGAACTTGCCTTGATCGTAGGCTAAATCAAATCAATACGAATCACAATATCCTATAAACATATGTCATCATGACATAATTAGTCATTACCATCTTACAAACATAACTAAGTACGTTCATCATTTAAAATTGGATTTTTAATCACATAATCGAGTTATAACACAAGTTAATTGTTAATAACATACTTATTCATAGTATAGAAATACTAAAATCAACATTTAGCAGTCCTACTATCATCACATAACTTTTCTTAAAATTTCGTGTACAAAATGTACACTGTCAGACTATTCTCGCTTAACTCATGACATGGCATGCTTGATTTACATCGTGGGTCGCACATTTGCTGGCGTATGAACATGGCATCGCAAAACCAATAAAGGTATCGCAAGTCCGCCATCATGCGGCGCCCATAAAGGTATCAGCAAGTTCCAAGGCCATGATGCCAAATAGCGCACCTCAAGAACAAAGATGAGAAAAAGCCAATTTTGGCCTACAAGCTCGTTTCTAACAGACCAAATATCATGTAAATCATACAACAACTTCATGTAAACATATTTCACAAACTCTAAACATGATTCTATCCATACAACCACATAAACAACAAAATTAACACACCCAAATTCACTGTTTTTGGCTAAAACTCATATTTTTATATTTCAATGAAAATCAACACTATAACTTTTGTTTTTCAACCAAAACCACTAATTCAAAGTATTTTTATCAACAATTATACATGCTCTATCAAATTAAATGGTCAATTTATCAACTAAACAACTAATTAACTCTCAATTTCTATTTTAACTAAACAATATATAATCACCAAAAACTCTCTGTAAAAACATTTTCTTCACAAACATATACATAACAACAATTCTTTGATTATAACCCATGAAAATAGTTTTAACATCACTATTATGACATATAAAGCCACATAACAACAAAAATTCATGCTTACACAAAGATTCTACAGAGAATTTGGGAAGATAAAACTAAACTTTTAAAATTAAAAGGAAAAAGGAGAATACCTTGATAGAAGATGATATGGCTATCCCTTTTGATTACCATCTTCTCTTCCCCAAATCTCTTCTAAATTCTCTAGCCTTCCTTCCTCTCCTCTTTTCTTCTTCTTCTTCCTCTGTGTTTTTGTTTTTCTTCCTAACTCTAGAGCGTACTAACAACTAACGTATATAGCATATAATATATATATTAATTATATAATATAACTCTAATTTACTGACATCAGTTACTTATTTTGAAAACCAAAAGCCATAAGGCTTGTTTCGCTAAACACTAAAATAATAATCAATTAATCCTTATGCCTTGTTTGGTTAAACCCAGTTAGAATAAAGACTTAATAAGCAACAAGTCTTGTTTGGCAAAATTGAATTAAAACTCCTTTAAGTTATTTTAATAACTACTTTATAAAAGGTTATTTGTCACACTTTATTAAATTAAATTAATCATAATAACAATTTATTAAATCACTTCATCACATAAATCAATACCACCAAAATTATAATTTTCTATATAATTATAACTTTTATTTAATCCACCAACACATCCTTTTTAATTACAAATTCCAATAAAAAGAATAGTAATTCAATTAATCAAAATTCTCTAACTTAATAATTAAATTAAATTAGCAAAATAATTAATTTTAATTATTTATTTAACAAATAATTAACCACATCAATTCAAATTTGAACAATTATTTATTCAACAATAAACACATCCATTAAATATTTAAATAATTCAATAAATATTTAATATAACAATTAAAATTCTAGAATGTTACAGATTTGGTGGTGCTGACAGTGACAGTTGTTTTGGGGTTGATAGTGGTGGAGGTAGAGGCGATTAGGAAAGATGGAGAAGATGAGGATGACATTAATGGGATTGGAGTTGATGGGAGATGAAGAGGCTGGTGTGCTTGAGGAGGCCATTGTTGATTGAGAAGATTTTTGTCGAAATTCACAGATTTGTAGCAAAGATGGGAGAAACAGCTGATAGAATTTGGGTATTTTGAACTTGGGGAAGGCGTAGTCTAATTTTAGGAAGAGGATTTTGAAATGAATTGTCTTTTCAACTTCGCATTCTTCTCGGAGAACGGCTATTAAATGGCTCGTTATGATTGCAGACGTGGGAGAGTGACGGTGGGTCCCTACTTTATGTGTTGGGAAAGTTTCCAAGGAGGTTGGGCTTGCAACATTTATTATTAATTATTGGGCTTTGTTTGGAGCATTCTTCCATTAAATGACCTATTTGACAAAAGACTGGGGGACAATGTTGGGGCGTAAATATTAGGGCACGATTTAAATGGTGGGCCAAAGTCCACATGGAGGTATTTAACCCTATGTAGGAATATGTTTTGGTAGTTGAGTACTTTAAGGAATCAATAATTCCTAATTATATTTAATTCCCAACTCCTAAGGAAAGTATCAGGATTTAATCCGAATTTCTTTCTTTAAGGAGATTCTGTTTAATCCCATTAAAGAATCATACCTAATGAGGAATTCTATTACTATACGGGGAGATGGTGTGATCACTATAAATACAAAGCTTTACCCTAATCATCAGGTACACACAATATTATTTTACAGCACTATTACATACAGCCTCCATTGTTAAACCTTATTAGGCCTGTACTTATTCTCACACCGGAGCTATTCTCCGGAGGCCTAAGCCGTTAAGCTTTGCATGTGACTTCGTTTTTGTGCAGGATTAGACACGTTTTTTGGTAATTGAGGCGCATGAAAGAATCTTGGCGTTAACAGGAGGGCTAAGATATATATGAAGTAATAATAGCAAGATTCTCAGTAAATCTAAGTTTAGATCCTCAAGAAACCAAGCCATAACTTGAAACTAAAGAATACTTGTTAAAGATATCAAAGTATTAAATAAAAACAGTGATCAGCCGTAAGAAGCTATTTGTAGTAATAAATGAAACTGGTGTTTGTTAAGTCAAGGTAGTAGTTAAATACCAATCATAGCACTACTTTTGACCAAACCATGAGACTTATTTTAAACTTTAGTTAAGTACCAAAAATAATGTTTAATGTATATTAATTATATAACCAATAGAATTCAGTACATGTACTTACTTATACTACATTTAGTATCCAAACATTTAAGTATTTATAAAAAAAAATAACTCAATCCAGTAGTGTAATCATTTTAAACAAACAACTACAATTAATCTTAGCATAGTAGTGCAATCCATTAAGTCTTAAACATTTAAGCTTTTATCCAAAATGAAACATCAAGTAGACCAACATATCAGTTTACCCAAGTTCAACATACCAAGGATTATTAAACCATTATTTTTGTAATAAATATCCCCAACAAGTTATCTCAGTACAACAGTTCAATTAAATCCAGAGAATGAGTATAAAAAGATAATTAAAGGATAATGTGTCCATACCAAAGATTTTAGGGCATTAGTTCCAGTCGAGCAGGCAAAACAAATACACAAAAACAATTTTATCCCAACAGAACAGGTCATACCATTTTTCTTAGGCTCAAGAGAGATGAAAGTAGAAATTTGAAAGCAATATAGATATTACCTATGACGCCCCCAAATTCGGGTTACCTTTACCCCAGACTTGGTGCTCATGCTACTATAAAAATCCATTCAATTCTGTATATACTAACTTAAACCTATATTATATTACAATAATAATCTTACTTAAATCCAGGTTCTATAGACCTTTACATAATTAAATACCAAATACTATTATAAAACATAGTACTAAAAGTATTTATTATAATAACTTCTAAAGTTCACTTAAGCACAAACGCTTAATAATAAATTAATCTGCAACCTTGCCTTTTCCTTATCATTTCCTAAAGCACCAGCGTTCTCGGTTTTAACTAAAAATATTATATTCAATGCAAGGGTGAGCAAAAGCTTGCTCAACAAGGAAATAAATAGTTGAATATAATGGAACATGAATATTTATAATAAAAGAAATATAAATCATGAGATACTGAGCAAAACAGTTCTTTAAAAGTTTTGAGTTTAAAAATTAAGATTTAACATGTTGTAAGGTCAAAAGACCAATGAACTCTGTACTAGAATTGACAGTACTAAAACTGCAATTCATGGATATAAACAGATACTAAAAATTGAATATACCCTAGACTTGTACTTTAGGTGATCAACCCAAGTACCTTATATTGTGCACTACATAACAGTCTAATGACACATTACATGTCCTTCGAAATCATGTCTGGTATCTTATGCCCCTATAAAAGGGTTGTTTGTTCACAACAATATAAGAGTCCGCACCACAATAAAATGGTTTGGAGAACATTAAATGAGATTTTCATGAATGAACAATATCAATATATCTCAACATTTGTCTAGCCAAAATAATGGCATTGACATAATTTTAATATCATAAGAATAATTGAATATGAAGTATTACAGTTCAATAACTTGAATAATTTTGAAAAGATATACTTTCGAATTTAGTATTTGCAATATAAAATTATTTAAGAAAGAAATTCGATATGCTTGCCTCTTGCGTCGTTTAAACTTTTAATAGAGTATCTTGCCACTGAGTAGCCTACATATATACAATTTCGGCTTACTTAGTTATCTTATAGCACAAAGTCTACATTTATTGATACGCATAACTCAACTCTAGTAACTATCATGCATGTTACTTACTAACATTAGACAAGTATATAAATAGCTTTTATTTGCAAATACAATTATGCACACATAGGTACTAGCTTATCACAACACATTTTCACAACTTAGTAGATACATAACACTTGCTAACATAGGTAATCAACACATATATAGCTTACATGCATCCTAAGCATCAGAGCCGACCCTGGGCATGGGCCAACAAGGCAACCGCCCAGGGCCCAAAGTTGAGGGGGGGCCTAATTTTTTTTATAAATTTATGTATTTATGTGTATAAAAAAAATAAAAAAAATAAAAAAATTAGCAATATTATGAATTAAAAATGATATATTAGAAAACATTAAATATGATAATATAATTGATGATTTTGCATCTAAAAGTGTAACAAGAAGACATTTTAAATGATGTTTTGTGATTTAGATTTTATTGGGCAAAACTAAAGAAATACCCACTGTAGTTGGTAGGTTTTACTGATTAATTAAAATTTTAATTTTTCAAATTACACCACTAAACTAATTATTATTTTGAAATTGGGTTATTCCGTTAAAAAAAATAAATGGACGTTGCTTTTTTATCTACAAAACTAATGAATTACACACTGTAGTTGGCACATTTTACTGATTACACAATTGAACTTTTAATTTTTCAAATTATCCCATCAAACTAATTAAAAATAATTATTTTAAATATTTTTAAAAATAATTATTATTTGAAGTAAAAAATATTAGAAACTTTTTGTCTTCATAAAATGAGTAGAGTTTCATAAAATATAGATTCAAAAAATTAAAGTGATTTTAAATTAAATTAATGTCTACTTAATTTTTAATGGAATAACCCATTCTTAATATTATAATTTTTTAAAAAAAAATTAAAAATAGAAATTGAAATAAAAACAAAGTAAAAGATAAATAAAAATCTTGATTCAATATTTTCAAAAAATAAATTAATAATTTTATAAATAAATATCATTTTCAAGAAAAAATTGGAAAATTCTTCATATTTTAAAAAATGAGTAAAATTTTATAAAATATAGATTCAAAAAATAAAATTTATTTTCAAAAGAAAAAAAAGACTTTTTTAAAAAAATTAGTAAGGTTTCATAAAACTTTAATTTTTTTAAATCTATATTTTATGTTTTATGGAAAAATTAAAGTTTCTAATATTTTTTACTGAAAATAATAATTATTTTAAAAATAAAATAAAATAATCATTTTTAATTAGTTTAATGGGGTAATCTGAAAAATTAAAAGCTAATCAAGAAAGCGTGTCAACTACAGTGGGTAATTCTTTAGCTTTGTAGATAAAAAATTAACGTCCATTTATTTTTTTTTATCAGAATAACCCAATTTCAAAATAATAATTAGTTTAGTGGGGTAATTTAAAAAATTAAAAATTCAATTGTGTAATCAGTAAAACTTGTCAACTACAGTGTGTATTTTATTAATTTTACCGATTTCATTAATATTTTTTTTTGTAGGTCGATGACATTTTAAAGTGTTCATCCTTATCTTTTGTAAATTCTTATAATTTTAATAAAATTAATTAGTTGATAATTTTTTATTTTTTATTTAGCTTGTATAAAGGGGCACACTTGAGAAAATTTGCCTTGGGCCTTACAAAACCCAGAACCGGCTTTGCTAAGCATACAAATTTTAGTCTAAACATAACATGATATAGATCTTAGATTATAAAATACTTTTATTTTCTCATTTAGTCCTGTTAAGAGATTTACAATCCTTAATCTTCACTATTGCAACATTACTCAAAAACACAAAAATATGATTTTTAATTTGAGGTACTTTTAAGGATTTATAGGAATTTTTGTAGTAGCCTTTTTAGTCTCTCACTTGTGAAATATTATAGACCTCATAGCACAACATTTTATTTATGGTTTAGGTCTTTAAAACTATCAAGTTAAGCAATTCAAAAATTGGCCCCAACTGCGTTGTTTTACACACTTCATTCCTTGACAAAATTTCCATTTTTAGTTATTTTCTAGGCTACTTTGATGATTTTTGTGAATTTCTATATTACGCTTTTAGACCTGAACTCTAGACATATTTATAGACTATATATCAAAGTATTTTCGTACTAGTTTAGGTTCTCAAGCAAGATATTTAAGTTTCTTGAAATTGATGTCCAAACTAGGTTGTTCATCACAATTTTTAGTTTTACTAACTTTTGTCAATTCTTGCCAATTTCATTTCTGGCCATTTTGGTTCATTCCAAAACTTGAATTATTACTATTTAAGACTTATTTTAGCATTCTCCTGACTTAGTTATGCGTAGATATGGTCTTGACCCTCTAAACTTAGTATTTTCAAGCTTTTACATACTAATTTCTCATTTTCTTATATGTATTAGCTTTCCAACACTTGGAATAGTCTAACATACTTCTAAATCACTTGTTTAAGAATTTAAAACTTATCATTAAGCAAAATGGTAAAATTTCAAATTTCATCCTTGGAAAACTGTAGAAACCGCAGTTTTAGTGATTTTACTAGCTAGTTTGGTGATTTGTTTGCATTTCTGGGTTAAGTTCTTGGCTCAAACATTTAACCATACTCCTAGACCATACATCAAATTATTTTAATCAAGGTTTAAGTTTCTTATTCATGTCAGTTAGACTTCCCAAAACAAAGGCTCAAACTGGTCTGTTTCTCACTTTTTCACAAAAACTATTTTTGACATTGTTCCAATTTTCTCCAGTTTTGGCTACTTGTATAGTCTAGGCATGTGTATTATAGTTATTTAAAGTTAATTTTATCATCACCACACTTTATTTAATCATATAGACAAATTTGACCTATTAAAGCACATTTTAGGCTTATAAAAGGGATCCTAACTTGGTTCTCTTGTTAGCTTTTGTCAAGACCATGATTAGTAATCACTAATGGCATGTATTAGCAACTTTAAATAAGATCATTATAGTCCATTAAGGTCAGGTACTAAGGATTTCCCAAAATAATCCACTTTTAGCTTTAAAACATGATTTTTAACAAGTCCAAGACTCAAAACAGTCTAAAATTGGTTTCTCTAGCTTGTGTAGCTTACTTATGTCATATTATAGCTATTGAAATATGCTTAAAAGGTCCAGGTACTGTAATATTTCATTTAGGGGTTGGTTAACACTAAAAGTTCACTTTTCATGGCTTTTAAACATGAAATTTGGACAACACACCACATAGACCTCAACTAAGTGAAGGATCACATTTGAAATGCCTTTTATGGACAATCTAGGGAATCCTCACTGACTACTAACTTTAAATTATCATTAAAACTCATTATCATAATCTAGCATGTTTGCAAACTTAGCTCAGTTATCAATACCAAAATAGCCCCGGCCTTACCTAGGCATTATAAGCATGAGTTAGCTTTAGTCTACCATAATAGTCCTAGACATTTAAGTACTAAATCTATATGTATTTTAACATCATGCTCTTGCTATATAATCCATATACATGATTTAAAACTCATAACTTCTAGGCTTCATGTGTTTGATCAAAATAGTCCACCCCATTTGTTCATTAGCAAGTCCTTTAATTAACTAGCTAGCATACAAGGTTCTTTAAAATAGTGGCTTGGTTTGACCTGTTTCAAATAGGCCCAGACTTGCCCTGTTTGAGTTCCTTCAAACTCAAAATTTACTTAGGCTTCACTGTTCTAGCATTCAAGGTTTGGTACTCATGTTATAGCATATGAACTACATTAGAGGTAAGAAATATCAGTCACTAACATGCTTGCTATAACAGTCACTTGTAATCAATTTAGCCTAATTGTGAACTAGCATAACTATCACAAGTGACTTTAAACCATGTTACATTTTAGCATAGAAGCATACTTGAAACATTAGCTTACCATAATAGCATATAAACATGATCTTGGACTCGATCAAACAACTAGTATGCTTTTAATACATAACAGTCCTTACTCAGTCAATTTATCAAATAGTTGGTAAGCATGCTTTCTATTTACATGAAACAATCATTTTCCTATCCATTTTCTCAGCCTTTTGGCCTTTAATCATTAATGGTTTATATATATAAACCAATCATCACGACAACAATAGTAAACACAACCATCTTATTCAAATAACAGTCATCATAGAAATCAAAATCAATATAACAGTTATAGCAGTCAATACAAGTCAATTGGCCATTAAAAGTTGGATTTTTATAATCATGAAATTGAAATGGAATAGGACTGCTCACCTTGCTGGGTTGTAGCTTTCTAGGACTCCAAAGTAATGAGATGGATGCTAATAAAATTCCTCTGATGAGTGCATATTATTCATTTATTTTGATTCCATTATGTTTAGTTTTATTACATGTTTCATGTGTATATGAGCTTATTAAGATGTTTAATGATTTCAGGAAGAATTGGAGCTGAAATGAGGAAAAAGAGAAAATTTCATGGTTTTTAGCATTAATTTGGATGCATGGTCTTGACTTGGGACTTGAATTTTATTGTAGATCTCTTCCTTAGCTTTTCGGAACATCTTGAATCGTCCCAATCGGAATTCATATGAAAAAGTTATGATCTTTTTACTAAACGAAAGTTGAATCTCAAAGTTTGGAAGTTGTAATTTACATAGCAGTCACTTGGAGCCTGATTTCGACCTTGATCAAGATAGAATCTGTCACTTTTCAAAGAATGAAAGTTGTAGATCTCGTCGAGAGCTTCGATTTGATAGGTATCAGGCCCCATAACTACTCCCAGATCAAAAGTTATGGTCGTTTTACCAAAGGACGTCGCAGCAAAAAATATGGGCGAATTTGAGCGGGAAAATTGGAAAATCTGGATTTTTGGAAAGTTTCTAAAAGCAAATTTTGGCAGATTTCTACATGGAATTGGATTGATATTTCTATTAGATTTAGGATATCTTTAAACTAAGATTTATTTCCAAATTAGATTCTATTTCTTTATGGAAACTAGTTATGATCTGTAATTCCTTTTAGGAATTGGATTTCTAATTCCCACAGGATTTAGGACTTTGTCTAGCATTATAAATAGAGGATGATAGTCAGGGTTTTAGTCATTCAATCATCTACTACATTCTCTCATCTACAACATTAGAGGATTGAAGACATGAGCTAAGTTCTTTTTATTCAGTTATAAAGGGAGTTTCGGGTAGCAGAGCTTGTTGTTACCTGGGGCTATTAGTTTCATTGAAGGGTAAATAATGTTACACTTGATTAATCTATTATTGTAAAAAGGCGATACTAAACTGAAGAACTGAAGCTTTTTATTCATTGTTTATTCTTGTTAATTTAGTTAATTAATTCAAAATCCCCTTTTCATTAGAAATCATAGGATGAATATAAAATAAATCACTCTGTGGAATCGATCATTACTTAATACTGTGCTAATTATTTGAATTTGTAAAGTGAAAGTGAGGTTAATTTAGGAGTGTAAACGACAGCTCCCAAATTTTGGCGCCGTTGCCGGGGATTGTTAATTGTTTTTGTTTATTCTTTGTTTTCGTTTATTTTTATTCTTTTCTTTTTATTTTTGTTTTATGACTCAATCCTCTAACTTTATTGACTTTAAATTTTGATTAAGAGATAGAGAAAAGTGCAGATTCAAAAGAAGCTCTTGTTTCATTACTTGAAGTGGAAGAGATGGCGGTGCCACACAATAACAGAACTTTGAAAGAACTGGCTACTCCTGATCTAACTCAACCATCTTTTTGTATTGAGTATCCTACTTTAGATGTTTCTTTTGAACTTAACTCTAGACTAATTCATCTTTTGCCTACTTTTCGTGGTCTTACAGGTGAAAATCCATATAAGCATCTAAAAGAGTTCCATGTGGTGTGTTCCACGATGAAAGCACAAGGAGTGGCAGAGGAGCAGATTAAACTTAGACTTTTTCCATTCTCATTAGCAGATTTGACTAAAGACAGGTTATACTATCTACCTTCAGGATTAATACGATCATGGACTGATATACAAAGGCTATTCTTGGAAAGGTACTTCCCTGCATCAAGAGTCGCCCACTTAAGGAATGAGATATGTGGAATCAGGCAGTTCAATGGAGAAACTCTCTATGAGTATTGGGAAAGGTTCAAGAAGTTGTGTTCCAGCTTTCTACCTCACGGAATTGATGACCATCACTTGATCCAGTACTTCTATAAGGGGTTGTTACCAATGGAAAGAAGCATGATTGATGCAACAAGTGGAGGAGCACTAGTAGACAAGACTCCAGAAGTTACAAGGAACTTAATTGCAAACATGACATCTAACTCACAGCAGTATGGAACTAAGATGGATCACACACCACAAAGGGTAAATGGGGTAAGTACGAGAAACTTGGAGCATCAGATTTCTGAATTAACTGTTATAGTTCGACAAATGGCTGCAAGGAATACGCAAGGTTTAAACAAGCTCAACCTCAGTATAACACAGAAAACCAAGAAGTACCTATCAATTCTAGGACATCTATGGAGGATATGTTCAAGGCATTCATGAACCAAACACAACAGTTCATGAATCAGACACAACAATTCCAGCAGGAGACACGAATTTCTATTCAAGATCTGAGGAACCAAGTTGGTCATCTTGCAACCACAGTGGGAAGGTCACATTCTCAAACTGTTGAAAATGTAAGTGTCATAACATTGAGATGTGGTGCAGAGGATCAGCAGCAAGGAAAGTCAATACAAAACAAGTCAGAAAATAGTGAAACAAACAGCTGTGATGTACTCAAGCATAAATTTCCACCTCGTTCAGCTTATGAATTGAAACTACCTTTTCCCCAAGTTCTAACAAGGAATTGGAAAGTTGGAAAGAATTCAACGTGGTATACAAAGTCTAATGAAAAATTCCTTGAAGAAATGGCAAATAGGGAACAATAACTTAAAGATGATAAGGAGTTCACTAGTGGAAACCATTTGGAAGTGCTCGAGACTACTGCTAAATTTGAAGAAGAAATCAAGTATTCAAAGTCTGAAAAGGATGAACAAGAGGTAGAGATGGAAGAATTAATAATTCCTGCTTATTTCTATAAGAGGACATAGATGATTATACTTTTCTTGTACCACTAACAACACAGAATGATAAACACCATGTGACCTTACACACGAAATTGGATGATGCACATGTCCATTTCGGCATATATAAAGTTAAGAGGTATTTTGGTAATGTTAATTCTGTTTTTGCTATTGATGTTGTTGACTCTATAGTGCAAAAATCTCTTGAGCAAATATACAAGAAGGATTTGAGGGCTAAAATGGAGCAGAATCAGGATCATGAAGTAAAGGATGTTCCTAATGAATTGAAACTGTTACCAGTCCACTTGAAGTACATGTAATACCCGAGAATTTCCACATCTTATTAAATAAATATATTAATGGAAATAAATATTTATTTGAATATAAATGATTTTGTGTTACTAGATGAGCTAACTCAATTATATAATTGAGAATATATGGAGTTTGTGATGAACTCGTTGAAAGCCTTATGTGGCACAGTGATGGGAAATATTAATAATGATATTAATCAACGAAGGAATTATTAAGTGAACAATTAATTAATATTAATTGTTATTAGAGAATATTAATTAATTATTAATGGTGATTAATTAATGATATGTGATTATTATTGTTAGAGATATAATAATAATAATAAGCAAATGTCTATAAATATAATAAGATTTATATTTATTTACTATACATGATAGATAATTAATTGTTATAGAGATCAATAATTATATTAATCAATGAGGAATGAATGAAATTAATATTAGTGTTAATTAATCAATAAGATGAATAATTTATTTATTTGACATAAAACAATAAGTAAGTTAATAAGATTATATATCGTTATATGCAAGTGTGTAATAATTAAATATATAAAATATATGCAATAAAACTATATTATATAGTGTATGTGAGATCCCGAATTTTATGAAATAAAAGTATTCAATTTTTCTATTTTGGTAAATAGTTAAATTGATAAAAGTTTAAAATTAAGGGTGATATTTAAAAATTTTGCAAAGTAAGCAAGTTGTTCGTTGTGTCAGGAAATATTCGTTTGGTCGGGGAATATTCTTTTTTGTCGGAGAATATTTGTACGACGACACCATCATTGGTGGACCTCAGGAGTTAGAAAACGACATAATTATCTTTTTATAAAAAAAAACGGCGAAAGTTTTACCGTTAAACTGTTGAACTACCCGGTGGTAAAAGTACAGTAATATGCGTGGTTGCATAGTAGCACACGGTATTGATTATTGATTCTTACGTGAGAAGTCACTCGGTTATACTCAATTATTACTATGTGAATTCACGATAATATCTCTCATATTATTGATTCAATTATTATCACAGTATCTTCTGCATATTATTTATTATTATTAAATCAATAATAGAGACGACAAATTTATTTATATTATTATTTGCAATATTGACGATGTCTAGAAAGTTCTGTCGAGGAGAGATTTGGTCACCTAATTGCGCGCCAATAGGGAGAAATCCTTATCGGAAAGCCCCCTCTTTCTTGGGAATGAGCTGGTTGTTAAATATTGTGAGTTATAATATTAATGATGAATAAGTTCGTGTTGATTAAAGATGAAATTGATATTTCCATTATGTTGGGATTATTAGTGTTAGTGAAAATCGACATCTATTCCGATAATAATTGATGTATGGAGGTTATATTGACCAATTGAGTAATTAATCAGATAAATGAGCAATTAATTGATATTAATTCACATGCTTATAACTATTTGTTCACATGTGTGTACTATTGATTCACATGCATGTACTATTAGAGGAGGTGGTGCAAGATTGATAATACTTGCATGACTAAATTAAAAATTGAGATATAGATGAAGGTACTATACTATAATTATTTTTTTCACATGTATAGAACTATTGATTCACATGATGTACTATTAGGGGAGGTGGTGTAAGCTTGATAATACTTGCAGGACTAAATTAAAAATGAAGGAAAAGATAAAGGTATTATACTGTAATATTTTAATCCCCAAAACGTGTAATTATCGAAACTAAGTTTTCCTATAAATAGAAGCTTATTCTTCTTTCATTCTCACGAATTCACTAAGACTCACAAGAGCAATTATAGAGAGAGAAGCTATAGAGAGGAAGAAGAAGAGTAGTCTCCTACTTCACTATTTCAGTATCTAGTCTTCTTCCAAGGTAAGGGGTATTATTTATTTCATATTCTGAAGAGATATTATTGTTCATATTCGTATGAATATTATTTTCGTTTAATATTCGTAAGGAACATCATCTTCGTTCAATATTTGTAGGAATATTATTTTCATTCAACAGTCATAAGGGGTATTATTTCTTTCGTATTCACGAAGAGACTTATTTTCTTTCAATACTCGTAAAGGTTGTTACTCCATTCTTTATTATTTTGTTGGAATAACCTGTCTACGCGGACTACCGTATGCATGGTGAAATTCTTCTGTTATTCTATTCTTTATTATTCTGTTGGAATAACCTGTCTACGCAGACTACCGCGTGGATGGTGAAATTCTTCTGTTATTCCATTCTTTATTATTCTGTTGGAATAACCTGTCTACGCGGACTACCGCATGCATGGTGAATGGCCCTTCGTATTCATTCTTTATTAAATTATAGAAATGATCTGTCTACGTGGATTATCGTATTGCAGATGAAAATCCAATTGCAGTTTCGTATATTCTATTATACTCGCATGAGATATCCTTTCTTTTGTACTCGTCATGGAATATCGTTTTCTTTTGTGTTTTCCTTTAATGAGTACTATTCATGGAGTACTATTTATGGGTACTATTCACAAAGTACTATTTATGAAGTACTATTTATAAAGTACTATTCACGGGGTACTATTCCTAAAGTACTATTCACATGGGTACTATTCACCCAGAGTACTATTCACGATAAAAATTGATTTCTTTTCGGTCCAAATCATTTTTGATACAATATCATTCTTGAATTTTACTCCACAAAGCAGTATCATATTGGCAATTTGATCATTATTGAATTTTGGATAAATTAAATTATAAATCTTTAAAAATTTATCCTTTGCTTTCTTTTAATTGAATTCTTATATCATTGTCATCATCTTTATACTTATATTGTGATGAAAGTCATATTTAGCTTACGTGCATAGATGGACTGTTGATTGGTATGATTATGACCAAGGATCATTCGATATAATCATGACCCGTAATGTTACAAATGATGTGGTAAAAGTCCTCATTGGCCAGATAGTGCATTGATGGACGGTTGTTGGTATGATTATGACTCGAGGATTATTCTTAAGATAATCATGACCATATGATGATTACATGAATATCCTTCGCTCATAGTGCGTGGATAATTCGATGATGTGGTTTATTTATTGTCGAGTCTCAAATGATAAAGTTGATGAAAACTTTTAAATCATAGAAGATAGTAGATATCATGCTCTACTTGACTCTTCTAATGGATTGCTTGTTTCGCTGCAGTTAAACTTGATGTTTATTGTATTTTATCAGTTTAACACTGTTGAAGGCTAATGATAATTTATTCTGCATTATCTTAGTCATAATATTTCTTACTGGGCTAGTTGAGCTCACCCTTTTGCTTTCATTGTTCTCTTCAGGAAATGAGAATATAGCTAGGACTAGTTGGGGAACGGAGTGATGGTCCGAGATGGTTGTTTTAGTAGTTCTCACTACTTAGTGTGATAATAAATGTAATGATGATTGAATTTTAGTTTGGATATTGTCTAGAAGACAATATTCATGTAAAAACTTAGCTATATTTTGTCGTATTTTTACACAACAGTTGTATTAAAGAAGTTTGTATTTGATTTCTGTACCATATATTTGGTGACTCAGAATGGGTGATGTATACTTATTTTGGGGGCGTCACAGTGTAGTGCGACACTTATGTGACTATACTATATATAGTAACCATATATTAAGATTTATTAAACTATATTGTATGAAGCAATGTGATTGAACATATTGAAACTATATGTTATGAATACATCGTGAAATGTGTATGTGACAATATGTATGTGGGTATACATTAAAATAATATATCATGAATATATTGTAGACGATGGTTGACAAATAAGATTTAATTGAATAATATTTGAGAAGATTGCACCGGTGTGATAAAATGTACATGGATTATATGTATGTTACATTGCCATATCACATCTACTACCTTGAAATATTAATTATGTAAATTATATTGTGACATTAAGATATAACCCATGTATGGATGACATGTATATAAAATATAACATAAGAGTAGGGATTGTGTATAAGTGTATAGCCTAAGTGTTGCAAGAATGCTGAGTGTTTGGTTTGTCCCAAGTTGGAAAACCCATTTCTCTCTTCACGTGCATAACAAAAGGCTAAGGCCTATTCCCCTTTTTTTCTCCCAAACTCAAGCTAGCAAACTAGATGACAATGATGAACAAGGGAGTGGGCATAATAGTGTAAATCAACTACCATCTAACAACTCTTTAATAACCTTCATGTAATCCTTCAATCCATGGGTTTAATTTAGTGGGAAATTGCAATGTCTGTGTAATCTTTTTTCTATAAATATGGACTCTCCTTCTCCATTTTCCATTGCTGAGAATTGCTTAAGTGTGAAATTGAGAGCATATATAGAGTAAGTAACTATATACACATCAGTAGAAGAAATGTGAATTAGCAAGCTAATTACAAAGGTATTCGATTACTTCTTGTTCTTCATTTTTGGTTTCTGTCAAAATTTATATTCTTGAATTACCAATTTCTTAATTATGTGGTGTTAGATGATAATGGGGTTGGGAAATGTTTACATAGTTGTTATGTAACCATATAAGCATGTTTAAACTGTTATATGACTGATTAGAATCGAATTCGTGAATGATTTCGTGGTGGTCATTTAAATCTCGCCAAGCAGATCGTTCTCGGCTTGAACCAGACGCATGGTACTGCAATTTGCCTAAGATAACATTGGGCGCAGCAGCCGAATCAACGTCGACCTTTGTGTTCGATTTTTCCTTCGCTTAAAATCATAAGTGTTGGTCAATTGTTATGGCTTAAACCAGCATGTAAGCATGTGTAATGTGTATATATAAGTATATTAACCTAATGTGAGCATGTTTTACTAGATTAGCATACATGATTAACGAAAGTGTATAGTTTAAAATGAATTTAGAACTTTAGAAATGAACTTGATATGTATGTATGCCATGTTTATATACTGACTTTGTAAGCATATTGGTATGGTTTAGAAATGCATGAATAACCCGTTAACTTGTGTTTATGTGATTCGTAAGGAAGCATGAACATGTTGGACTTATTAGTAAGCTTTACTAATGAAAATACGAACATTGAACGTGAATGTTAACATGCTACTTTGAGAGTTAGAATCTGACATTTATGAACATGTTTGATGATACTTTTAGACTTACTAAATGTATCATACATATAGGCCTACTATGGTAGGAGTTGTGAAATCAAGTTAAGACTAAATAAAGCATAATAACTAAAATAGTTACATGTATGTAATATGAATACTCATAAGCATGCCTAATATGAGTTATATGACTACCTTATATGTTTAAAAAGCAAGCATGTTGGACTTTGTGGTTTCATGACCTTAAATGGCCTTAACTTGTTAAAATGTTCAACTTAGAACCATATTATGAAAGAAGGGACCTAGATTGACTTTAGAGACACGAAAGGACCTTTAACATGATAATATATATTATGTGTGAATGTTGTGTTCATACCAGACAGAAACCACATGGTATAACTTAGCCTTGGCTTAGCTGTAGGGTCACAAGAATTGCAAGTTTTACCCTAAAGCTTAGCTACGGCAAGAAATTGCTACGGCATTGAATCGTAAGTCATGCAATTTGACATTCTAATTTTGAACAGTTAGCTTATATAATGCCTACATTGCTAGAAATGGTTTACACCATACTGATATGTGTATATATGTGATGATTAAGTAATAAGATAGTGTTTGCCTTATATAATGAAAGTCCATGGATAAAAAGGTCTTAATTTTGAGCATTGTAAATTTGCTTATGAAGTAACTAGGTACTTGATTTCGTGATAAACCTATAAGCTGATTTTGTACCGTATGTGTATACGTGAATCATAACAAGCTTAAATAACGAATGTGTTAGCTAATGGGCATCTTATACTTATAATACACTATAAATAGGATTCGAAAGTGTTGATTTCTTAACGCGGATAAACTACGCTTAAGGCAAGTATCCTAAACCCTTGCATTACTTTATTCAAAAAATATCGTAAACAAGTATCTAAACCTTATCTCTTTGAATGCAAGTTATCTTACTTGCTCGTTCAATTAAGCTAGTATGTTTAAACTCTTGTAAAAACTATTATTCATGTTAAACTTGGTATTGTTCTTAAATATTGTGAAAGTGTCTATGTCATTTGATTCAGCTAGACTATATGCATGTTTATAAAATTGTCCAAACCAATTGACAGGTGTAGAAAATCTTGAAAACTGAGTTAAACAACCCTTATGGTAAGGGGAGTGTTTATTGTTGGAAGCCCCAACACACGCGTGAATATTACTGTGGTGTTATGCATAACATAGAGTATTATAGACTAATCATCTATCGTACTTAATTCTTTTGGGTTATCATTTTAATATTGGTAATTCTAGTAGATGTTCAATAGTCATTAGTGACTGCTCAGTATAAATTTTTTTATCCAGTTGGATACGTTGATAGCCTATGTGTTAGGTTTGTAATATTCATGAACGCAATCAAATTGCACAAATAAAGCGGAAACGTGTAAAAATCAGAGTTTAAAATTTTACAAACCATATACACGGATCATCCTTTATGCACAATTATTAATTAAACGAAAAGATATGAAGAACAAGAATCATACCCTTGAAGATTCATGCTTCCTCAGGTACAAGTTCACCTCCAATCTTTTTCGCGTTCAACTTGAATCCACCGGGTTTGGTTCCTTCCTTTGATCAACGTTAGCCACCCAACTGTTTGGCCTCTAGAGGTGATCCACCAAGAAAGAATAAAGATTCAAGAAGATGAGTATTTGGAAAAATCTTAGTTTTCTATGTCTATAGAAAAGGGTGTACTCTCCCAACTATTAGAATTACGTATTCACGTGTTTTTGTGAAAGTGTTAACCACCCCCACCTATAATAAGACTCCTCTTATTTATAGATGTGGGCAACCCTCCTTTAAGGAATTGGGTTTTATTTTAATTAATTAAACTCCTTTAATTAATTAGGCTCCCAGTCTTATTAGGAATAATTAATAAACTCTTTTAATTAATTTGTCACCTAATCTTATTAGGAATATGAGAGTACTTTTATTAATTAATTCCCAAACTCCTTTAGGAATTAAATAATAATAATAGTAATAATAATAATAAGACTCCTCTTATTAATTTATATTTAATATTTCCAAAATATTAAATAATAAATATTAAGCTATTTAATTTATTCTATCACCATAGATTAAATTAAATATACTTAACTTATTATTACGATTATGTCATTAACTTCTTAAATAATTATTCTTCCTTTTATGGTGTGACCCTTTAGGTTTTCCATATTAAACCGGTTGTGAATAAATCAATTAGAACAATTCTAATATTATTTAAATAAATAAATTAAATGATTAATTTATTTAAATAAATAACATTTATTCTACAATAGGGATAAGCCTCCCTAGTGATCAACGACTTTTCAGATAATATAGATTTTAACATTAATCATAAAAGAACCTTTGAGTTAATAGTTACCGTACAATTGAATCCTTCCACTATACAATGTCCCAATTAAATAAAAGACATGAAATTACTGTCAAGTCTTATTTTATTTAATTATATGTATTTTGATCCTTAAATGTACAACTCCAAATAATGCAAATTAGAAACTCCTTTTTAATTTCATCGCGCGCTGCCAAGGACTCTTTGGGTTGTCATTTATCGAATCACATAGGACATTTCTATTCTTTTACTAGAAGTGGTAGATTCTTTATTGACCATACATTATCTCCATGTACAACTTATTATACCCAAGCATACCCTTTGATATACCCTAAGGGTCTTAAGGAATAAGTCAAAGTATAACTCATCATACACAAGATACTATGATGATGATCTCAAGTCCAAGGATCACTTAGATTACTATCACTCTACAGAATTCCTATTGACAGACAAGTAAAACTCCATTAGGTATTCCTTAACGAGCCACATTCAGTGAACTTATTCTCTAATAAGCACTTACATACTTGCTTTAGTGTCTCCACACAAATGATCATGAGATCAATCATCCTCATCCAATGAGCAAGCAACGTATGTACCAATCTATCCGGATTCACTAATCCCCAATTTAGTAATCCAACGATTGGGAACTATTTTAGTTTTTAGCTTTCTAAGAATTTAGATCTCATTAGAATGATCATCATCATTATTCTAAAAGCATTGCTTAAAACTATGGGTTTATCACATATTATAAAATAGCCTCATATAGATAATTAAAAGCCTTTAATAAATTAATACTTTTTATTAATAAATGAATAAGATTGTTACAAAGTATATGCTTTATCATCAAACATGATTGGCTTATGTGCATACTACTTTCAATCTCCCACTTGCACTAAAGTCAATCGTCTTGGTATCTCATACCCTTCTTCTCTAAGTGACGATTATCCTGCTGTTGGATAAGATTTAGTTAATGGATATGTAATGTTGTTCTTGAGAGTCCACTATCTCTATAGTGATTTCCCATCTTTCAATGATTCTTATAATCAAATGAAAGTGCCACAACATATGTTTAGATCCAAGATGAGACTTAGGAACTATTCCTAGTTCTGTAATGAACTTTTCATCCAAACAATCAACTTGCATCTTCATTTACAACTATATACTTTGTCTTTATCACTAAACCAGCAACTCTTTGCTGTTTGGAACCTTTCCAATTCACTGCACCACTGTTCAAGGTAACTCTTTACCTTAAAGTGGATTTTTTTGCCGTCTTGGTCTGTCTGAAAAACTTGAGTCTGTTAAGCCCTGTAGTTTTAATTTAGACCCACCATGAATATGATCACATCTTTAGTGTCGGTTAAGTACTTTAAGATGTTTTCACTGTCTTACAGTGATCTTTTCCAGAATATGACCGATTAACATCAGGTCTCATATATTTCATTGTATACATGATTGTCACTCATGCGATCTCTCTTTTCAGGAGTATGTGGGGACTATTAAGAGAGATACACTCCATGGCTCATCAACATGAGACATCTCTTGAAGTTTTCCATGCTAAACGACTTTAGCATCAAATGAATATACGTTCCTTGGGTTAAGTTGAACATCATATTAAATCTATCTATATAGATTTGTATCCCCAATTAAGATACTCTTCCCAAATCATTTATGGAGGAATGTTTAGACAACTTTATCTTTACTAATTGTAGCATTGGTATGTCATTCCTTATCTATAGTATATCAACATATAATATTAGGAATGTAACAGCGCTCCCACTGACCCTTTTGTACACACTACGTTCATTCTTATTTGTGATAAAACCAAACTCTTTTGATTTATTTCATCAAAGTGAATGTTCCATTTTCGAGAAGATTGCTTCAATCCATTTCTCTGAGTGTCTACAACTCTTACCTCATCGTATGTAACTGGATCATCATCTTCTATGATGTGTACTTCATCATCATCATCATCTATGATGAATCCATACCTCCTAGGTATCTTCGGTACTATTCCAGATTTACAATTCGGTTGTGGTACAATAGGTCTATCTACATGTTCCTCTTATTTGACTTATAGTGTTTTGTGGTTCTTGAACTCTTCAAGATCTATTATCCTCCCACTAGCCCTTCAATGATAAACACCTTTATCTTAGAAGGCAGCATGTTTCGCAACAAACACCTTTTTGCTAAGTAGGATTATAGAACATATACCCTAAACTTACTTTAGGATGTCCCATAAATCTATACTTGTTAAATCTTGTCCCAAGCTTATCCTTTAAATCCTTTTCACATAAGCTGGACAATCCTTTATCTTAACATACTTAAGATTAGGAATCCTCCCTGTCCATAACTCTTATAGAGTCTTGGGGCTAGATTTTGAGGTTACCTTTTCGTAGATATGCAGCCATTTCTAGGTCATGACCCTAGAAGGATACTGGAATGTCGATAAAATCATTATGGCCCGCACCATGTCCAACAAGGTACAATTTTTCCTTTCAGATACATCAATCAATTATTGCATATAAGGAGGCGTCCATTGTGGGAAAACCATTTGAGATGATTTAGAAACTCATTGCACAAGTATTCCTTCCTTGATCCGATCAAAGAATCCTAATACTTTGCCAATTTGTTTCACTTTTGAATTCTTTGAACCTTTCAAATAATTCACACTTGTATTTCAGCAAATACACACATTCAACTCTTTGAATGATCATCTCTTTTTCTTATACTAGTTTATTTAATTTACAAAATAATTTTTCACGTAAGTCAAGTATACAAAATCCATTAAGTAATATTTCAGTTCTATACAAAACATTATTATTATTATAAATAGAACAACAATTGTTCTTAAATATAATACCAAAGATTTCATTGTCCAACAATAAAATGGAAATAATGTTTCCAACAAGAACTGGAATACAATAACAACTTATTGACTTAATAGACTTGTCCGTAGGCTGTGCTAAACTGTAAGTTTCTATGGCTAATGAAGTAACCTTTGCTTCATTTCCCATATATAGGATTACTTATCTTTGTTTAGTTTTCTACTTCTGCTTGGTCCCTTCATAAATCTATATTTATGATAACCAAAGTCGGTATCCAATACCCAAGTAGAATCTTGACTTAAAGAAAAAATTATTTTAAATCATTAACAAAATTGTATTGTAACCGAAACTTCACTAAGCTTCTTCTGGTTAGCCTCTATAAGATACTTCTCGCAGTTTCTTTTCCAGTGTCCGTCCTTATTGCAGTAGAAGAAAACTCATTTGCTATCCGTATCAGTTTTGTTCTTATTATCCATTATTTTTGCCCTTTCTGTTTACCTTCTTTGAATCGTTCTTCTTTTCAGAAGATCATTTGGCCCCTACCAGTAAGACTTGGTCTTTCTTGGTTGGAAAGTGACTCTCAACATTTTTCAACATGTTAAGTAAATCAGCAAGGCTGATATCTAGCTTGTTCATATGAAAAATTCACAACAATTGTGAAAGGAGTCTGGGAGTGAGTACAAGATCAAATTTTGGCACAACTTTCCATCCATGACAAAACCTGTTGTCCTTATTGTTCAATCAAATTGATCATGTTAAGGACTTTTGTCTGTACTGTAGTTTCATTGGTCATTCTAGATCGGAAGAGCTCCTTAGATATTTGATATTTATCAGTCCTACTTTCCTTTCCATCAACTATTTGACGTGAAGGAGTATAGTAAGAGCATCTATAGTTTCATGCTGACGCTGAAGCTCGTTACTCATGGATGCGAGCATGATGCATTGAGCCAAATGTGCATCATCTTGCCACTTTCTAAAAGTAGCAATCTCTTTCTCAGAGGCATTGTCTGCAACCATTGCAGGGATAGGCGTATTAAAGACATAAGATAGCTCTTCAGCCGTGAGAACTTTTCTCAATTTCCTTAACCAATCCGTTTAATTCGGTCCAATTAAATAACATATTATATGCTTCGCAGTGATAGTAATTTAGACATTGTAAAATTCTGTAAATGAATTTATAATTAACAACATTTTAGCATACATTCTTTTATTAATTACCAAAATAAATTAGGTCTTGTTTTAAATTGGTATCTCCCACTATTTTCTTCAAACTATATTACCCTCACTTATATAGTTCGGCAAAATCTAATTAAAGATTTGCTAATGAGAATAAGGATCCCATTTCAAATGTATATAGCCTTGTGTGCACAACAAACTATATATAAATAAATAGGTAGACAACTCTTGTCAATTACATCAACTATGTAACTCCTTGTATTTTGCCTCTTAAATCATAATGGTCAAGTGTGTGCACATCCGAACTAAAATAATTTAAGTTAAGTCAGACCCAACATTTCCATATAAGTGAAGAGAAAACTACAGTCCTTGTGTGTGCACAACAAAGCAGTAATGTTCAATTCCTTATAAACATCATATGTAATAAAAACAATATCTTAAATATCTAATACTTTCCTTGTGTGTGCACAACAAACTCATATTAAATATTCAATACTCTATTGTTTCTATCATGCTGAAGGCTTAATGCGTTCGATATTCCAAATATCTTTGAACGTTACAACTTAATATAAAATATTTGAGGGGTTTGATATTAATTTGTCTCATCTTGTTTTAGCATGCACACACACACACACACACACACACACACACACACACACACACATATATATATATATATATATATATATATATATATATATATATAAAATACGCTATATATTAATTAACATGCAAGCATGTTTACATAATATATAATATATATAGTATAAGCATGCACATATAGAAAACTATATTCTACCTGGATTGATTATGGACTTTTATTCTAGTTTGGTTCACTAGAGCCACCAAGTGAACCAAAAGATCAAACCCTAGGGGTGCAAGAATTAATATTTAAATATAACTATTACATTTAAACCCGAGCTCCATTACAAACGGGTCTTCAAGCGCTCCTTGCTCCTTGATCTCCAATTCTTCAAAATTAATTCTAACTATTCCTATTACAAAACTATTTAATATAAATAGAAACCTTGATCGTGATCGAGGAGAAGTACATAGGAGGAGATAGAATTTTCATTAAGAAAAATTAGAGAAGGCGAAGGCACGCAGACCCCATTTAATAAAAACTCATACATTCATGCATCCAACTAAAATAAAATTCAATCACATTGGTCAATAGTCCATAATCAATCCCATTTATTATCATACACATCACCATACGCATCAATAAATAACATTCATCTCATGAATAATAAACATTCAATATATATATTGATATCATTTAATGGACAAAATTAGTTAGTATAAAATCTAATTTTGAATAAAAAAAACTCCTTTATTTTAATCCAAGTTTAAATCAAAATAAACCCTTTTATTTTAATTTATCCAATTTTGAATAAAATAAAATATTTTATTTTAATCAAAATCTTTAATCAAAATAAACTCTTTTATTTTAATTAATTATGGAATCCATTTCAAGAGAAAAAAAAACTCTTTTATTAAAAGAAACACGGATTCTCTTTCATATTCACAAATAAACTCCTTTATTTTAAATAATATGAAATCTTATTTCATATCTAAATAAACTCCTTTATTGAAGGAAATACAAATTCTCTTTCCTATTCACAAACAAATTCCTTTATTTTAAGAAACATGGAATCCAATTTCAACTCTAATTAGTTATCATGGAATCAAATTCCAACTCTAATTAGTTAGCATGAAATTCCAATTTTAAAATTAAAATAAACTTTTTATTTTAATATTAAAATAAATTTTTATTTTAAGATTAAAATAAACTTTTTTTTATTTTAATTATAAAATAATTAAAAATATTATATATTATAATATTTATATTAACCACGTGGCCACCTCGTGGGAACAATAGATGATTCACGTGAACTTTCTCCTGAACTTTGGAATGTAATCAATATGATGTACAATCAGTTAACACTTCGTGATTCGCAAATATATTACTGCCTCGGTCCCATAATAAGTGATTTTTTTAGCTTAAATCACACATACCAATATATAAGTTAAAATGATAAAAATACCCTTAATATACTTTATTTGGAATTGAAGAGTTAATGAGTGTCATTTAATTGTAGTGAGTAATGGAAGAAACGAAGAGTCAAGAATAATGGAGGGCATATATGGAAAAATATTATAAAATTTGTATTGGAGTTTTAACACATCACTTATTTTGGGAAAAAATATTAAATCTAAAAAATTACTTATTGTGGGACGGAGGTAGTACCTGATTTACATTTCAATATATAACCTGATTTAATCAATTTAAGATACTTCCTGATTTACATTTCATGGAATGTAATCAATATATAACCTGATTTACATATTACATAATAAGGGAAGTACATAATATATATATAATATATTTTATATTATAATAAGTAAAAGAAACATATAACTTGTTATATAACTTGTTATATATATATATATATATATATATATATATATATATATATTTCTTGTTCACCAAATCCATCTATATTCCATTCATAAATTTTATTAGAGGACACAGAGAACTGTTTATCTAGATTCCTCTCTTCGAACTGTAGATCCGGAGGAGTTGGTCTAGAGTACCAATTTCTGGTAATACTTTTGTTATTGACAGTTAATTTATTTAGCTGTTCATGTAACAACTCAGTTCCAGATTTTCTCACTCGTGAATTTATTAACACAGGTACAATTACGACATTATGAGTGTACGAGGAGGTTCATCTTCTCGTGGTCATGGCCGCCCAGCTGGTCCAGTTAATCAATCAAAAGGAACTGTTGTTCCTCATCCGATTACTCCAAACCCATTAATAAATTCCGTGTGCTTGATACGGTCCCCAAGCCCTATTCCTCGATTCTCTCAAATCACCCCAAACCATTCGATATTTTCATTAGTCAAAACCCAATTACCTCATCAAAACCTAGGCACCAAGTGTCCGATTATCGTCGATTTTGATCAACACTTATTTCATATCGAAAGTTACAAATGAAACCCAAAATGACCCAATTCGCTTAGGCGCTTAGCTTTTTCCCTTCTGGTTGGCATTTCCTCCCTCTTGCTCCTTATAAGTCACTTGTGTATTATAAAGACATTCTTATTGAAACAGAGTCAGTCTTCATTAAACCAATTTATGCCAACGATGATAAATCAAAGCTCCTATATCATTCGTTGTACATCAAACAAGTTCTCAATCTATCCGATTGGGGTAGTCACCCTTCTGATCTCAAGTTACTTTCTAATCATACTAGCTCCTTTTGCTATTATGATTATATTGAAGCTTGGCATAAAATTATGCTTCATCAAAATGAAGATCATAGTCATTCGTGGTTTTTCCAGTTTGACCACAAGTTCAAGAGTCAATTCCCCAAATGGTTTATCCTTCGGTGGACAAGGTACGGTTTGTGCCATGATATCTTCCCCAAACCTCTCCTTGCCCAGTTAGAACATTTTTGTCATCATAGTAATTATCATTCAAAATATGTAGATGGCGGAATGAGATTAAATAAAGAATGAGATAAAACAGATGTGCGCATACAAACACAATTAAATAACTTAAATGTAATTAAATAAAGTTTATTGATTTGATACAAGGTGATTAAGTGGCTTACAAGTTTACTGAAACTAGAACATTAGATGAAGTGGGGTTAAGTAGGCTTAATCAGCGGTTGAGGCTAAAGATTTATCAGAGAAGGAACTCTGAGTTTTTCGAAGTCTGTCTGAACCAAATGAACTCGAATTCCTTTTATAGAACAAGGAAAACAAACTATTACATTGTTACTATTACAATAACTAGGGTAAAGTAAAATTAGGAAACACTTAACTAAAGTAAAAGTACAGGTAAAAACATTTTACTAAAGTAAAAGTACAGGGAAAAAGAAAAGAATCTGCTTTCGGTGGAAAAGCAAATGTCTTCTTCTGACTAATGCGTACAGGGCCGATGCTTGAATGATTGTCGCCATTGGTGAAAAAGCGTAAGATGTCACTTGATGAGCAATTTGTTGAGCAAAATGACTATCACGGAGATGTCATTGTTATCTATGTCACGAGAGCAGTCAGCGGTGTTGGAGGCGAGAAGGTGTCACATCTCACTTTGATTGATTACTTCAGGAAAGAAAATGGATCATGAGCATCTTGAAGACTGATCGTGCCGTAGGGATCACAATCACCTTCGTCTTCAAGCTCTTGACTAGAATTTTCTCCTTTGGACTGAGAAGAAGCTTTGTCTGACTCTTCATACAACTGATCAAGTCTCAAATGAATAGCATCTGCAAGACGCCTTAATTGGGAATTAGAGTAACTAGAAACATTAGTGACTTCATCAGAATCGGGAGGAACAACTGATTTTTCTTTTGACTTATCAGTTATTTTAATGACTAATTTACTAGGAGATGCAATGGCACAGAGGCCAGAGTGATGAAGGGTGTTAATAGCGGAGGAGTCAATAGAGGAAGGCGGAAATTCTTTCCGAACTTGGCCAATTATTCTATCAACATCGAATTTATCCCACCATTTAATGAAAAAGCGCAGAGACGCAAGAAATTGGGGAAAGGTAAGTCCTGGCGTACCCTAATTCCTACGGACGAGGAGATCAAATATTGTGACTTCTTGGGTAGTCAAACGATATATTGCCATTTCAGAATCCAAGGGATTTTGTATTTACTACAAAATATAAAGAAGACTGGAATTTTCTCATATTTTGAATGATAATTACTATGATGACAAAAATGTTCTAACTAGGCAAGGAGAGGTTTGGGGAAGATATCATGGCACAAACCGTACCTTGTCCACCAAAGGATAAACCATTTGGGGAATTGACTCTTGAACTTGTGGTCAAACTGGAAAAACCACGAATGACTATGATCTTCATTTTGATGAAGCATAATTTTATGCCAAGCTTCAATATAATCATAATAGCAAAAGGAGCTAGTATGATTAGAAAGTGACTTGAGATCAGAAGGGTGACTACCCCAATCGGACAGATTGAGAACTTGTTTGATGTACAACGAATGATATAGGAGCTTTGATTTATCATCGTTGGCATAAATTGGTTTAATGAAGACTGACTCTGTTTCAATAAGAATGTCTTTATAATACACAAGTGACTTGTAATGAGCAAGAGGGAGGAAATGCCAACCAGAAGGGAAAAATTGGGCAGCTAACTGAATTGGGTCATTTTTGGGTTTCATTTGTAACTCAATATGAAATAAGTGTTGATCAAAAATTTGACGATAATCAGACACTTGGTGACTAGGTTTTGGTGAGGTAATTGGGTTTTGACTAGCGAAAATATCGAATGGTTTGGGCTGACTAGAGAGAATTGAGGAATAGGGCTTGGGGACTGTACCAAGCACCTGGAATTTATTGTGGGTTTGGGTAACTGGATGAGGAACAACAATTCCTTTTGATTGATTAACTGGACCGGCTGAGCGGCCATGACCACGAGAAGATGAACCTCCTCGTACACTCATAATGTCGTAATTGTACCTGTGTTAATAAATTCACGAGTGGGAAAATCTGGAACTGAGTTGTTACTACCTTTAATATATTCAATATCGAAATCAAAAATACTTAAAATTGCTTGCCATCTAGCGAATGAATGCTTAGAGGCGACATTCTCAACATCTTTTTCAAGGATAAATTTTGCTGACTTGCAATCTATTCTAACTAGGAATTTTGGTTCAATAAATCTCTCCAAATTTTTAATACATAAAACTAATGATAAAATTTCTTTTTAATAAGATTGTATTTTAACCGTGGTAGGATTCCATGCGCCGAATGGAAACGAATAATTTGTTCATCAGAAGTAGGAGTTAATTTTTGTTTAAGTATGCCACCGAATCCAATGTCAGAGGCATCGATTTCAACTATTTTGAAAGCTGAATCGTTTGAGATACCAAGGCAGGGCAAAACCTTAACATATTTTTTAACTTGTTGGACGACAGAAGTATGAATGTCAGTTCATGGGGGAGGATTACTTTGTAAGCGCTGAAAGAGAGGCTTACAAATCTTCCTGAGGTCCTTATAAAACTTGCCAATATAATCGAATTGAGGCGAGCCAAGAAACCTCTCAGAGTGAAGTTTTTTTCAGTAATCTTATCTCGGGAACCTATTTCGGTGAATTGAATAGCTCTGTCAATTGGCCGTGTGAGTCCATGATAGAGGATTAATCCGAGAAACCCCGACTTTAGTCGTAAAAATGATCACATTTGGAAGGGAAAGAACAAGACCATTGGTTTTAACTGTTCTGAAGAACGAATTTAAATGTTTAATATGCTCTTCAATAGTCTTGGAGAGTACAAGGATATCATCGATGTAAACTATGATAAAATGACTGAAAGGATTCAAAATATTATTAAGAATATTCTGAAATTCACTGGGTGCATTTTTAAGTCCAAATGACTGAACATTCCATTCGTAGTGTCCGAACGGAGTGGTAAATGCAGTTTTGTATTTATCATCTGGATGAATAGCAACTTGCCAGAATCCTGACTTAAGGTCAAATTTACTAAATATTGTGGAGACACTTAACCTACCAAGGAGATCATCCTTGTTGGGCAAAGGGTACCTTATCCATTCTAAAACTTTGTTTAATGGTTTATAATTAATGACTAAGCGAGGGACTCCTCTTTCTTTCTCGGCTTCATTATTAACATAGAAGGCTGGGCAAGACCATGGTGACTTACTGTGTCTAATTAAACCTTTAGTAAGAAGATCATTAATTTCCTTTTTACATAACTCCATTTGTTCATGACTCATTTGAATAGGTCTAGCTTTAGTGGGAATTAAATGTTCTTTAAATTCCTTATCATATGGTAACCTAACTGTGTGCTTCTTCCTATGCCAAAAAGCATTGGGAGAATCAGAACATAAGTTTTTTAATAAATAATCTTTTAATTCTTTTATTTTTTCTTGGACTCTGTTACTCTTAAGTTGTTCTTCAACTTGCTGATACTTAACTTCTTCTTTAAGGAAATTTAGGTGAGTAACTTTGCAATTTAACATATTTAATGATTTAGAAATTGATTCCTCTTGAATAAATTTTAAATCTCTTTCTTTTGGTTTGATTAAGAATTTAAATGTAATCCTTTTTCCTAAGTGTTCGCAACTTAAACCTTTATTACTAGTAGTAAATGGGTATAATAAATAGATAAACGGTAAACCTAAAATGATTTTGTCAGTAAGATTGTGAACCAAGACAAATGAGGTCTTAAAACACATACTGTCTTGACAAATATGTACATTAGGTAATTTATATTTTATTTCCATTTGATCGCCAGTTAAATTCAATTTAGTTTTTCACTAGTCTTCTTATAATATCGTGGGAATAATACCTTCTTGAATACAGTTCAAATCGCACTTTCAAAGATCAACTAAAAGGGGAGTACATCTGAGAGAACATTTTATCGATAACTAAATTAATAGAGATATACCATTTTGAATAGTAATATCTTTAATTCTTTTAAGGAGAGACCTTGAATAAAGAGATCGTAATCTTTAGCACCGATGATTCGGTTCATCGTGACTCTCATCACTGAAGAAGAATCATGAACTTGAAGATCTCGATTTTTTATCATCAATTTCTTTTCTTAAGTTGGAAATATCTAATTTTAAATTAGAAATTTCTTTCTTAAGTTTATTAACTTCTTGATTTAATTCAGGGAGGGTAATTTCCTTTACCGGAGATTTGAATCTTTCAAGAGTTTTATTGAGACTGAAAATAGGTTTCTCTTTGGCTCTAAGAACCTTATCAGTGACTTTTTTATCTTTGGTTAACAAATCTTTTAATTGCTTCAAATACTAAGTTTTTAATTCAGGGTCTGTTATTTTACTGATTAAATCAACTAATAAAGAAATTTCTTCTTCTTCTTTTGTAATTACACTAACTCTTTTACAACAATTTTTATTGCAATTTTCTGTACATATGGTGACTTCATTTTCACTATCTGATTCATCGTTAGATGCATTATTACTAGAAGATTCTAGAATATCAGAAGTTTCTTCATTACTACTACTGTTATTTTCAATTCTCATTAATTCTAATAACCTGCTCAGATCTTCAAATTGAAATATTTAATTGGGCTAGTTTTTGCTTGACTCTACATTCACTTTTATAGTGTCCTTTCTGCCCACAATTGTGACAGACAATTTTACTTTTATCATATATCTTTGATTTTTTAAATGATCTTTTCTTAGATGACTTAGGTTTATTGTAATAATTATCTTGGTTTTTACTTTTATTATTACTTTTATCGTGATTATATTTTTTTTTCTTATACGCTTATGACTTTTTTGTGACTCAATATGTTTACTCTTATACCGTGCTTTTCTTCAGAGGGAGCAACCCGCAAAAAACCCATCTTGTTCACAAAATGTTCCCAACTCGTGATTTAGCTTTATTTTTTATCTTTTTCCGCTTGTTTAGCTAACTTAAAGTCAATACACATCTTTAATCCGATTTTTGAATATAACTAATAATATCACCATAAGTTAGATTATCATAATCTATATATCCTAAATTTTTACTTAATTCTTCTCAAACCTTGTGAGAAAATAAAGATGGTAAACCATTAACTAATTTTCTTTCCAAAATGGTTTTTTACTTGTGCTTTCATCATCATAACTCGAAGTAAATACATCTTTGTACCATCTAAAATCACTTAGAGTGGGACATGTAAGATTACTTAATTGATCATGAATTCTTTTCGTGTAATATTACTAGGGGTTCCAACAAAATGTTTAATTATAGTAAATATTAAAGTATTAACTCCATCGGAAGACCAATACCAAAGATCTTCATCAAAGATGGGATTGCCTTCATTATCTCTTTGGATAGCATGAACTATAGAACATCTAATGTCTTCTGTGAGATGTTTTTCCCACCAAGACCTAAGAATACCAGTAAAACCACTAGCTATTAATTCAACGATATCTGATTGAGATAGAGTGTTGAATTTGGTAATATAGCTGTTGGCTACCATAGACATATGATTAAGTATATTAAGAATTTCTTGTTCACCAAATCCATCTATATTCCATTCATAAATTTTATTAGAGGACACAGAGAACTGTTTATCTAGATTCCTCTCTTCGAACTGTAGATCCAGAGGAGTTGGTCTAGAGTACCAATTTCTGGTAATACTTGTGTTATTGACAGTTAATTTATTTAGCTTTTCATTAAGGTTTGAAATGGATGAGTGATTAGAGTGATCCGAAGAACTTTCGTTATATATCATCATCTGATTCAACATGATCGATAACAGCAATGGTTCCACTTGGACCTAGTTCTGTTTTAAGTTTTTTAAATAACTTTTCAATAGATTAGACCAATTCACTTTCTTTATTAGGTAAACTTAGATTATATCTGTTTTCTGGTAATTTAATTAAAGGTTGTTCAAGTTTTGAATCAGGTTTTTTAATAATTCCTTCTTCAAATTTTTCTTCAATCCTATCTAGCTGTTTTCCTATTGTTGCTAGATATTGATTACTAAAGTTTAACTGTTCAATTAATTTTTTATTATCATTAGTTCCGTCAGGAATCTTGAAGGGACTAGCGATAACTGAAGTGTTTTTAATCGAATTAGAAGCGTCTCTAAAGGAGGATGATTTGGACGATACTTTAGATCTATCTTCTTTAATCCATTGAGTTTTACTAATAACATTATATTTACTTTGGTACTGATCATACCAGTCGTAAAACGTGATGTTAATTTCTTCATTTTTAATAAATCTTTTCCATCTATTAACTATCTTATCCCTTTCCTTTTCTATGGGGTGAGTAGATCTGAATAGATGTCTCTTTTCTTTGTTAAATTTTGAATTAAAATCCTTTACTAAGTTATCCCAATCTAAAACGAAATTCTTTTTAATGACTCTTAATTTATTATTGATTGGGGCATTAAAATCAGACTGTGTGGGATAAACAGAGGATGCCGGAGAGGAAGAACCTTCATCTTCAACGGTATCACTCTGAGTATAACAAGGATGACTAACTTGTCCTTGATTAAGTATTCCTTTAAGTTTGGTATCTCTAACTGAAGGATTACTAAGGACTTCAGTATCTCTTCTAGTATGGATAACTGAAGGAGCTGAAGAACTGGAAATGTCTTCAATGATAACTGGGGTTCTAGTACGTTCAAAACTAATTTTAACAGTTCCATCAGAAAACTGTTGAATGTTTTTAATATTTAACAAATTGTTAACTATGGGCTGCTGTGGCAATTCATTGGGTAAAGTCCATCGAAACAAAGTACCGTGTTTCAAAAAAAAACAAACAGGCTACGCGAAAATTGATTTCTGTCCTTTTTATTTTATTTTTTTTAAATAAATTTTATACAACAAATTATGTCTAATTAAATTTTTCTATACACATATCAATATACATATCAAATTAAAACAATTAATAATTTGCATAAAGGTTTGGCTCTGATGCCACTGTTAGGTTTGTAATATTCATGAATGCAATCAAATTGCTTTATTGTAATATTCATGAATACAATCAAATTGCACAAATAAAGCGGAAACGTGTAAAAATCAGAGTTTAAAATTTTACAAACCATATACCCAGATCATCCTTTATGCAGAATTATTAATTAAACGAAAAATATGAAGAACAAGAATCATACCCTTGAAGATTCGAGCTTCCTCAGGTACAAGTTCGCCTCCAATCCTTTTCGCGTTCAACTTGAATCTGCCGGGTTTAGTTCCTTCCTTTGATCAACGTTAGCCACCCAAGTGTTTGGCCTCTAGAGGTGATCCACCAAGAAAGAATAAAGATTCAAGAAGATGGGTATTTGACAAAACCCTAGTTTTCCATGTCTATAGAAAAGGGTGTACTCTCCCAACTATTGGAATTACGTATTCACGTATTTTTGTGAAAGTGTCAACCACCCCCACCTATAATAAGACTCCTCTTATTTATAGATGTGGGCAACACTCCTTTAAAAAATTGGGTTTTATTTTAATTAATTAAACTCCTTTAATTAATTAGGCTCCCAATCTTATTAGGAATAATTAATTAAACTCTTTTAATTAATTTGTCACCTAATCTTATTAGGAATATGAGAGTACTTTTATTAATTAATTTCCAAACTCCTTTAGGAATTAAATAATAATAATAGTAATAATAATAATACGACTCCTCTTATTAATTTATATTTAATATTTCCAAAATATTAAATAATAATATTAAGCTATTTAATTTATTCTATCACCATAGATTAAATTAAATATACTTAACTTATTATTACGATTATGCCATTAGTTTCTTAAATAATTATTCTTCCTTTTATGGTGTGACCCTTTAGGTTCTCCATATTAAACTGGTTGTGAATAAATAAATTTGAACAATTTTAATCTTATTTAAATAAATAAATTAAACGATTAATTTATTTAAATAAATAATATTTATTCTACAATAGGGATAAGTCTCCATAGCGATCAACGACTTTCCAGATAATATAGATTTCAACATTAGTCATAAAAGAACATTTGAGTTAATAGTTACCGTACAATTAAATCCTTCCACCATACAATGTCCCAATTAAATATAGGACATGGAATTACTGTCAAGTTTTATTTTATTTAATTATATGTATTTCGATCCTTAAATGCACAACTCCAAATAATGCAAATTAGAAACTCCTTTCTAATTTCATTTTGCTTTGGCCAAGGACTACTGGGTTGTCATTTATCGAATCACATGGGACATTTCTCTTCTTTTACTAGAAGTGGTAGGTTCTTTATTGACTATACATTATCTCCATGTACAACTTATTATACCCAAGCATACCCTTTCATACACCCTAAGGGTCTTAAGGAATAAGTCAAAGTATAACTCATCATACACAAGATACTATGATGATCTCAAGTCCAAGGATCATTTGTACTACTATCACTACAGGAATTCCTATTGACAGACAAGTAAAACTCCATTAGGTATTCCTTAGTGAGCCATGTTCAGTGAACTTATTCTCTAATAAGCGCCTATATACTTGCTTTAGTGTCTCCATACAAATGATCATGAGATCAATCATCCTCATCCAATGAGCAAGCAACGTATGTACCAATCTATCCGGATTCACTAATCCCCAATTTAGTAATCCAAGGATTGGGAACTATTAAGCTTTCTAAGAATTTAGATCTCATTAGAATGATCATCATCATTATTCTAAAAGCATTGCTTAAAACTATGAGTTTATCACATATTATAAAACAACATCATGTAGATAATTAAAAGCCTTTAATAAATTAATACTTTTTATTAATAAATGAATAAGATTGTTACAAAGTATATGCTTTATCATCAAACATGATTGGCTTATGTGCATACTAGTTTCACTATGAATTCATATATATCTGTTGATCTATATTGAACTATCATTTCATATTCCAAAGATTTGATTCGAGAATTATTGATACTCATTATTCACGATATTATTCTAAGACTCTGAACTATCTTGGAGACTATACTTTGATATTTCAAACTCGTGATATAATACTCTTCACCCTTGTTGTATATCACTTGCTGGGCAATTTGTGCTCATTCTTGCTTATTTAAAACCTTTCAGTTAAGGCAGAACAAGGAAGTGTCTCTGGGAAAGACAAGGGCAAGGGAAAGGCTACCAACTAGCTTGTTCCTTTATGTTTAAAATTATTATGTTGTATTAAGACTCTCTTCAGACTATGTTAAGCTTAAGTAGGATTATGTAATAAGTCTTTATTCGATATTATTATGTAATCTATTAAATACTGTAGGTTGCGAGATTTGGGGAAATAATTATAATAAATTATTGTATATTATTCTAGATTAGATCTTCTGCTGTGAATGTGTAATTTTAGTTATTATTGTATTATCAAGAGCACGTGACGAACCGAATTCAAGTGACCAAGTGGCGGTCCAAATTTGGGGGCGTCATAGTACACAAGTCCAATTACATAAGTTGAGAAGGATTATGTCAAGCCAATGACAATAAACAAGGGCAGCTGTTTGGGAGGTAACCCAAGATCTCAAATTTGATTTTTCTATCCCTTTACTTTTTAGTTTTTTTTATTGCATGTTAGCTAGTAGTATTTTTTTCTTTGCATGAACAATGTAAGGTTTGAGTGTGGGGGGGGGGGGGGGGAAGATTTAGGTTTTTATTTTATTAGGGGATATTGATCCGATTTTGATGGGGAATTTGAAAAAAATAATGCTTTTAAAAATTTTTAAAAATTTTGGTTTCATGATTAAAGTCAAAGATTGAAAATCGATGCTAAAATTCAGATTCTACTTGATGCTTAATTAGTTAATGAATGTTGAAAACTAAGCCATGATCCATAGTAACTGATTTTAATTGAATTTGTGATACATGAGTACTTGAATATGAGAAGCATGTTTATTTGGCTAAGTTATTTGTGGAGTTATCTATGTGCACTGATTTCATGACTTAGAACTGTTTAACTTGCTTATGTTGTTGCAGAACCATGTGAAAAAAATGATGAATGAAAAAAAGAAAAAAGAGAAGGAAAAAATAAAAATTGAAAATTTGTTTCAATGTCCATTATGCGAAATAACTAGGTATCCAAGCCTTGGGAAAAATCGATATTCACGCTGAAAAGTGTGATGGATAAAAGCAGCTTGACTAGTCAACTTTTATGGCCTTTGTTACTTGAATAATTAAGCCCTAGGGGTGTCTCTACACCCAGCGTCCTAAGATCATCTGGTTTGGGAGTCGTTGGTGGAAAGCTCACTACATGGGTAACTCTGAAAAGCCTAAGAAAAGGAGACATTGCACATGTCAAGAAAAAAAATACGAAAAGAGCATGAAAATACATTTATCTGTGCTAAAGAAAAGGTTCTAAGAAAAAAAAAATTAAAAAGCAAGGAAAATTTGTTCTTGGTTGTGAGTCAGTGTGCACGGTTTTTGTTCCATAATAACCAAGTTGAGTAAGTATGTGGACTGTAGGAAAGTTTCTTTTGTGGTTATATGTTAGTTTAATGAAGTTCGTTGGTGAAATGGTAAGGTTGTTCATTATAAGTTAATTTATGAGGCATTGATTAGATTTATGTGATTTTAGTGTTGAAACTCATGATTTGTATCTTGAAATCTTTTGACATAATGGTTGAATAGAATTTTTCTGGAAATCAAATTTTTGGTTTACACAAGGACGTGTAAAAGGCTAAGTGTGGGGGAATTTGATGAGTGCATATTATTCATTTATTTTGATTACATTATGTTTAGTTTTATTACATGTTTCATGTGTATATGAGCTTATTAAGGTGTTTAATGATTTCAGGAAGAATTGGAGCTGAAATGAGGAAAAAGAAAAAATTACAGGATTTTTAGAATTAATTTGGATGCATGGTCTTGGCTTGGGACTTGAATTTTATTGTAGAGCTCTTCTTTAGCTTTCCGGAACATCTTGACTCGTCCCAATCGAAATTCATATGAAAAAATTATGATCTTTTTTACTAAACGGACGTTGAATCTCAAAGTTTGGAAGTTGTAATTTACACAAAAGTCACTTGGAGCCCAATTTCGACCTTGATCAAGCAAGAATCTGTAAATTCTCAAAAAATGAAAGTTGTAGATCTCGTCGAGAGCTTCGATTTGATAGGTATCAGGCCCCGTAACTCCTCCCGGATTCAAAGTTATGGTCGTTTTACCAAAGGACGTCGCAACAGGAAATATGGGCGAATTTGAGCGGGAAAATTGGGAAATCTTGGATTTTTGGAAAGTTTCTAAAAGCAGATTTTGGCAGATTTCTACATGAAATTGGATTGATATTTCTATTAGATTTAGGATATCTTTAAACTAAGATTTATTTCTAAATTAGATTCTATTTCTTTATGGAAAGTAGTTATGATCTGTAATTCCTTTTAGGATTTGGATTTCTAATTCCCACAGGATTTAGGACTTTGTCTAGCATTATAAATAGAGGATGATAGTCAGGGTTTTAGTCATTCAATCATCTACTACATCCTCTCATCTACAACATTGGAGGATTGAAGACATGAGCTAAGTTCTTTTTATTCAGTTCTAAGGGGAGTTTCGGGTAGCAGAGCTTGTTGTTAACTAGGGCTATTAGTTTCATTGAAGGGTAAATAATGTTACACTTGATTAATCTATTATTGTAAAAAGGCGATATGAAGAACTGAAGCTTTTTATTCATTGTTTATTCTTGTTAATTTAGTTAATTAATTCAAAATCCCCTTTTCATTAGAAATCATAGGATAAATATAAAATAAATCACTCTCTGCGGAATCGATCCTTACTTACTACTGTGCTAATTGTTTGAATTTGTAAAGTGAAAATGATGTTAATTTAGGAGTGTAAACGACAGCTCCCATCCTCATTCCTAACCGGAGCTCTACCACTCTCTCTATATGACTGCTATAGTGTAGAACTTCAGTACTGTGTTATGGCTAGCTAGTTTCGGGTACAAGGCTTGGCCATATATGGCTAAGCTTCTCCTAAAGTCAGTCCCATTGGCCTCTCCTAGCTATTTGCCATCATTACTATATTCAACCCCTACAAAGTCTTCTACTGCTAAGCCTATTTGGCTTCATGGCAGTCTACTTCTTAGCAATCAGTTGGCCCCTATTTTGGCCTCTGTTAGGCTCAACTGCTACATCACATAGTTGCCTAATTTACCACTATATTTTCTAGCCTTACTTTAGGCACCCTAGGTGAGCTTAGCTCATAACTAATTGCTAACTAACTGATACTACTAGTGACTATTCAACCAACTGAAAATTGGGCTAAAATAGTCCTCTTATCACATTCAATGAGGTTGTCAAATTGGGCAGGAAGAAATGGTTGGGAAAGGTTTGATTTAAACTGATATGTAAATTTATATATATATAAAAGAACGTATAGAAAAAATGATACCCTAGATTTGAAATTGAATAGATTTGATGAAAAGATTTGAAATCTTAGATTTATGAGAAGAGATGGATTTGGAGAGATTTAGGAAAAAAGATTTGAGGAGATAGATTTAACCAGATTTGACTAGAGGAAAATAATTTTTTTTAAAAAAAAATTAAATAAGAGAAAATAAATCGTTGAGCAACAAAAAATAGTTTTATTTTTAAGAAATTAATGGAAGAGAAATTAGGGTTTAAAAAATTGAGGTTTAATATGGCTAGATCCAAAAAAGAACTCAAGAACTCTTAAGATCTGTCAGTTAAAAAAATTTTGAATGTCAATTAGGGTTTTAACAAACATTTTGAACGATCCAAAAAAGAACTCATCTGCCAATTAATCTATTTTTGAATATAAATTAGGGTTTTTAACAAACATTTTGAAAGAAAATGACTGAGATTTTGTAAAACCAACAATGGATGATGGATCAAAAGTCTGAAAAAAATATCTTTGTCAAACCATTTGACAAATCTGTAAGGATACCTTCATGTTATTATGTTGATAAAGTTAGTTTGGAGATCAAGGTTATTGTTGTCTTTTCCTTTATTGTAATAAGGCTAATATAGGATTTTCCTTAAACAGGAGTGAGTCATGCCTATTGTAGTAGATGAGCTCAGTATTATATACTGAAGAGATTGTAATTGCTGGGATATAAAATGATAATGATTTGTTCTCTCTCTATATTCCTCTGAATCTATTTCTTCCCCAATATTCTCTCTCCCTATTTTCTGAATCTTCTTCCTAAGTCACTGTTTTCAGAGATTAGAGCTAAATTTGAGCTCTGTAATTGATTTGATTAAGCCAAATCATTACAATTGGTATCAAAGCTACTCGATCCAACTATGACAACTAACAATCAACGATTGATAAATCTCGAAACTCAAATGACTGAGCACTCCAATTTAATTGTTGGATTGGAGGATAAAATCGAGCAGAAAATGGAACAAAAATTGCAGCAGATGATGAAAGGAATTGAAACTCTTCTTGCTGTGAGAGGACCAGAACCAAAAGATATACCAGGTAATACTCAAGGCTCAAATTCGTCAGTTTTGGGATCTTTTGAAGGAGAGATTGGTAATGAAAAGTCTAATAACCACATTTTTAGAACTATTAAGTTTGGATTCCCTAAATTCGATGGATCTAACCTTAGAACATGGATTAGGAAATGTAATAAGTTGTTTGCTTACCATATGGTTGCCGAAAGTCAAAAGTTATATCTAGCTACTATAAACTTAGAAGGTGAGGCAGAGGAATAGTACTCTGGATTTGTGAATGAACGAGAGGAGCTTACCTGGAAAGGCTTTACGGAAGAAATTATGACTAGATTCAGTTCTGAAGTACAGATTAATCCTATTGGAGAGTTAAAAAATCTACAGCAAGTGGGAACTGTGGATGAATATAGAAGAAAATTTGAGAAACTAAAGAGTTGGGCACTGTTGAGAAATTCTATGTTGAATGAGTCTTTTTTTATAGACTGTTTTGTGGGGGGTTTAAAGGAGGAGATAAGGTTAGGTATTCAAGAGCTCAAAATTACCACTCTAAAGGATTTGATCAGATTAGCCAAAGTGGAGGAAGCTAAACTAGAGGCTTAGTTAAAAAGGAGTAGAATGAGAATCAAGTTAGTGATTGAAGGTTATCAAAAGACCAGTCCTATGTCTAACACCAAAACTATTGACGGAGGTTCTACTATCATACAGACTGCTGGGTTTCCAAGCATGGAAGTGGGGAAATCAATGCCTATTAGGGGCTTAACTAGGGAGCAGATTGCTGAAAAAAAGGAAGAAGAAATTATGTTACTCATGTGATGAACCATACACTATGGGACATCAATGCAGAAAACCACAACTTTTTATGATCATTCCATCCTGTGAAGACATTAATAAGGATGAGGATGATGATGAATGTTGTGAGTATAATGAGTCAGAAGGAGTTGGTAGGAATGTTACTCAACAGGAAGCTCATATCACCCTTCATGCCTTGTCTGGGCATAGTGCTTATAATACGATAAGAATTCTGGGAATGGCTAATGGGAAAGTGTTGAGAATTTTAATTGATAGTGGAAGCACTAATAATTTCCTAGACCCCAATGACTAAGAAAGTTAAGGTCGTGTTGTTGTAAGAGACCAAACACAGAGAAGTGTCTCATGGTGATGGCTTTAAAGTCACTAGTTTTCAGGAGTGTAAGTCTTTTAATTGGTCAGTTCAAGGAGAATCGTTCACTACTAATTTTAGAATCTTGCCATTAAGGGGAATTGATGTAGTATTGGGGGTACAATGGTTGAGGAGTTACAACCCAGTAACCTTTGACTTTGAACAATTGCAGCTCTCAATTAACAAAGGAAGTAAGGAAGTGGTTTTACAAGGAGAATCTGATATGGTCCCTCCTGCAATACAGCTCATATCTTCTAGAGAATTCAAGCAGACTTTAAATAGTACAACTCATGGTTATTTTGGATTTCTGTTTGGAATGGCTCAGGAATCTGCAGAGAACATTGTTGTTGTAAAACCAGATCAGGTGATTGGTAATATAAATGAGAATAATCAGCCTTTTTGTCAGATGGAGGAAGTATTTCAGACATACTCAGGGGTATTTCAAAAGCCAAAAATTTTACCTCCTACAAGGTCACATAACCATCACATTAGATTGAAGGAAGGAGGCCAACCTATTAATTTGAGACCTTACAGATATCCATATGTGCAGAAGGAAGAAATTGAGAAAATAGTTAGTGAGATGCTGGTTTCTGGGGTGATACAACCAAGTAATAGTCCTTATGCTTTTCCAGTGTTATTGGTCAAGAAACATGATGGTTCTTAGAGAATGTGTGTGGATTATAGATCCTTAAATGATATGACAATCAAGGATAGATTTCCCATTCCAGCCATTGATGAATTGTTGGATGAGCTACATGGCTCTAGATGGTATTCCAAACTAGATCTCAGATCTGGTTACCACCAAATTAGGGTGCATGTCCCAGACATTCCTAAAGCTGCATTTAGAACACACACAGGTTATTTTGAATTTTTGGTGATGCTTTTTGGATTCGCTAATGCACCAGCTACCTTCCAGTCATTAATGAATCAAATATTCAAGCCATATCTCAGGAAGTTCATTCTAGTATTCTTTGATGACATTTTGGTCTACAGCAAAACCTATGAAGAACATTTGGTACATTTGAAGCTAACATTGCAAATCCTTAAGGATAATTTACTTTTTTCCAAAAGAAGTAAGTGTGAGTTTGGAATTGAGCAGGTCAAATATTTAGGACATGTCATTAATCAGCATGGAGTATCTACTTATCCTGACAAAATAGAATGTATGACCAAGTGGCCATTGCCTACCAACATTAAAAGCCTCAGAGGATTTTTGGGATTAACTGGTTACTATAGGAAATTTATTCACAATTATGGACTGATTAGTAAGCCTCTTACTGAACTGTTAAAAAAAGACAAATTCCAATGGCATGAAGGGACCACTCAATCTTTTCTGAGTCTTAAAGAAGCTATGGTCAAGGCTCCTGTGTTAGCTATGTCTGATTTCACTATGCCCTTTGTTTTAGAGACTGATGCTTCTCATACTGGTTTAGGGGCAATATTAATGCAGCAGGGCAGGCCAATAGCCTATCTCAGTAAGGCTATAGCAGCAAAACATTTGGGTTGGTCTACCTATGAAAAAGAGTTAATGGAAGTCATCTATGCTACTACTAAATGGAGGCACTACTTGCTTGGCAACAAGGTACTCATCAAAACTGATCATCAAAGTTTAAAATACCTCTTAGACCAAAGAGTGACCACTACTAACCAACAGAAATGGATTACTAAATTGATGGGATTAGACTATGAAATAGTATACAAGAAAGGGAAAAAAAATGTGGCTGCAGATTGTCTCTCTAGAAAATCTGAGAATGGAGAAACATCTTTTAACTGTGTTGCTATATCAACAGTCCTTCCTCAATGGATTATTGAAATAACCCAGTCTTGGGAATCAGACCCTGGCTTAAAGGACCTTATTATCCAGTTGCAAGTTGATCCTCAATCACTCCCTGGTTATTCCTTCAAGCATGGAAGACTCAAATTCCAAGATAGGTTAGTGATTGGTCCAGATTTCCCTTTGAGAACCAAACCGTTGACTGAATTTCATGATTCTCCTATGGGGGGTCATTCTGGAATTAAAGGCACTTCTGAGAGATTGAGGAATTACTTCTTCTGGACTACAATGAAGACAGATGTTGTTAAATTTGTTCAGGAGTGTGATATTTGTCAAAAATATAAGCATGAAACTAAGGCTTTACCTGGGCTATTACATCCCTTGCCAAAAGGACCATGGATTGATATTTCCATGGATTTCATTTAAGGGCTACCCCAATCTAAAGGATGTATAATTATATGGGTGGTGGTAGATATGTTCACTAAGTATGGTCATTTTATACCTCTCCATCATCCTTTTACTGCTCAAGATCTAGCCCAAATTTTCATCAATAATATCTACAAGTTCCATGGGTTTCCATCTACAATTGTTTCTGATAGAGATAAGATTTTTGTAAGTTTGTTCTGGCAGTCACTTTTCAAACTGGTTGGTACCAAATTACAATTGAGTTCTGCATACCAACCCCAATCCGATGGACAGACTGAAAGGCTTAATCAGGTTTTGGAATGTTATTTGAGGTACATGGTCTCTCAAAGACCTAAATAGTGGCTTAATTGGCTTCCATTGGTTGAATGGTGGTACAACACTCATTACCACAGTGGACTAAAAATCACTCCTTTTGAGGCTTTATATTGTTATAAACCTCCACATCTCAACTTCCATTAATTTGGCCAAGTCCATGATTCTACTATTAAGGCCTTTTGCAAAGATAGAACTCAAACACTTCAACTTCTTAAGCACAATTTAGTAGTTGCTCAATCTAGGATGAAGCATTATACAGATAAAGTAAGGAGTGAAAGATCATTTGTAGTTGGGGATCTTGTCTATCTAAAAATCAAGCCTTACACGCAGTCTACTTTATCTCAGAATACTTTTGGAAAATTAGCTCCAAAATATTTTGGCCCATTCCCCATACTAGAAAAGATTGGAACTGTGGCTTATCGACTTCAGTTACCCTCCCATGCTCGAGTCCATCCTGTTTTCCATGTGTCACTACTCAAGAAGAAAATTGGTTCTAATTGTTCAAGCTCTGCAGACCTCCCTATACTGGATGTTCATGGTCAATTTCTGGTAGAGCCATTAGCTATACTGGACATGAAGATAGTTAAGAAGAATAATGCAGCAGCAACTAAAGTTTTAGTCCAATGGTCCAACACTTTACCATCTGAAGCTACTTGGGAAGATTGGGACAAGTTCCACAAGCAATTTCCTTAATTCCAACCTTGAGGACAAGGTTGTCCTTATGGAGGGTGGACTGTAAGGATACCTTCATGCTGTTATGCTGATAGAGTTAGTTTGGAGATCAAGGTTATTGTTGTCTTTTCCTTTACTGTAATAAGGCTAATATAGCCTTTTCCTTTAACAGGAGTGAGTCATGCCTATTGTAGTAGATGAGCTCAGTATTATATATTGAAGAGATTGTAATTGCTTGGATATAAAATGATAATGATTTGTTCTCTCTCTATATTCCTCTGAATCTCTCTACTTCTTCCCCAATATTCTCTCTCCCTATTTTCTGAATCTTCTTCCTAAATCACTGTTTTCAGATATTAGAGCTGAATTTGAGCTCTGTAATTCATTTGATTAAGCCAAATCATTACAAAATCTTTGACATAATTTTTTTTTGATGAAACTAAGTGGTAAAGATACGATTTAAAGGTTGAAACATCTTTTAATTAGAACAAAAATGTTGAAAACTTTTTAGAAATCTAAATTTTTTGTTGTTAAGGAGCTAGGATTTTAGATGAACTCAAAGAGAGAGAAGGAGAGAGCATCTGATGAGAGAGAAAGAAGAAAATAAATAAAATAAAAAATTGATATTTATATTTAGGTTTACATGGTCATCCAACGGCTGAGAATCAATCTTATATTTAATCAATGGTCAGGATGAATTCGTGGTTTGAAAACATAGTAGCCTAGATCCAATAGTTGATATTCAATTTGGTTTAATGAACGAATGGTGAGAGACCTGATCTGTGTGCTTACTTAAGTTAATCGTGATTGGTCCATATTAGTGTACATGAATTGAGGCTCTTCACCATTACATTTATGTAATTACAAATCTATGGTTTAGATTAAGTCTGATATATTTATGTATATATATATATATATATATATATATATATGGGAATTATCTATAAGCAACGTTTGCTTGATGAACAAGTTCTCCTATAAATACGACATGTGATAGTCCCCCTCTTCTTCAGCTAGCTGACTGTATTGGCGGTGTAAAACCTCGACCATATGGCTATAATATAAAAATGAGTTTATTTTTAGGTATACATAATGTAAAAATAAAAGATAATGATAAGATAAGTATGAATAAAAGATAATGATGAGATAAGTCTGAATAAAAGATAAATTTATTTTATAATAAAAGATAAATTTATTTTATAATAAAAGATAAATTTATTTTATTATAAAAGATAAATTTATTTTTTATAATAAAAGATAAATTTATTTTATAATAAAAGATAAATTTTTTTTTATTATAAAAGATAAATTTATTTTATAATAAAAGATAAATTTATTTTATAATAAAAGATAAATTTATTTTATAATAAAAGATAAATTTATTTTATTATAAAAGATAAATTTATTTTATAATAAAAGATAAATTTATTTTATAATAAAAGATAAATTTATTTTATTATAAAAGATAAATTTATTTATTTTATTATAAAAGATAAATTTATTTTATAATAAAAGATAAATTTAGTTTATAATAAAAGATAAATTTATCTTTTATAATAAAATAAATTTATCTTTTATTATAAAATAAATTTATATTTTATTCGCATTTATCTCATCATTTATTATAAAATAAATTTATCTTTTATTCATACTTTATCTCATCATTATCTTTTATTTTTACATTATGTATACCTAAAAATAAACTCATTTTTATATATTATAGCCATACGGTCGAGGCTCACAACAAAGTCAGTAGTGGCTAAGAGAAGGGATCGCCGCTACATGTCGTATTTAGGGAGAACTTGTTTCATCAAGCAAACGTCATATAATGAATTCCTATATATATATAATATATATATATATATATATATATATATATATATATATTGAAAATAAAAAATATCTATATATATCAAATATTTATATAATAATATTTTAATGAAAATATTTTATAAATATATAATAATAAAAGAATATATTATTAATAAATACTATATATAGATAAATATTACCCAAAAAAATTCATAAATATTATTATCATATTTAAAAATAAATGAGTTAATAATTAATAAAATAAATGCAGATTATAGGAATGCATGTGTAATTATATGTATATATATTTATATATAGATAAATAATGTAGTTAGACGGGGAGGATTTCCAACGGACCAAATAAGCGGACCAAAGAACGGACCAAGGCAAAAAAACACGCGGGTCGGGTTGAACCCGCGTGTTTTTATGGGTTCAACCCGACCCGCGTGTGTTTTTTGCCTTGGTCCCTTCTTTGGTCCGCTTATTTTGTCCGCTTTAGAATGGCTCCGTGTAGTTAGATATTATAGTTTTTAATAAAGCATATTTAAATAATTGGAAAAAATTATAAATTTTAATTTTAAATTTTATAGGTAAATATTATTATGTTGAGAAGATTTACTACTAATAAAAATTTGAAGAAAATAATGTTCATTAATAGAAAATAATTAATGATTAATAAAATATATATGAATTATAATAGAATAAAAACAAATAAAAAGCATTAGTAATCACACACACACACACACACACACACACACACACACACACACACATATATATATATATATATATATATATATATATATAATTATAATGAAATATCTAGCATACCTAAATCCATACGTAATTTACAAAATCTTTTAAACTCAATGGTTTAGTAAATATATCGAAATATTTAAATATGTATCAATGTGTTCTAATTTAATAATGTCATTATTTACATGATCACGTAAAAAATGATGTCTAACATCTATATGTTTTGATCTAGCATGCAACACATTATTTTTACTTAAATTAATAGCACTTGTATTATCACATAGTATTGACACACAATTAAATTTTAAGTTATAATCAGCAAGAGTTTGTTTCATCCACAATATCTGTGCACAACAACGTGAAACAACTATATATTTTGCTTATGTGGTTGAGATAGATACTGAATTATGTTTCTTAGAAAACCAAGAAACTAAACAACCACCTAGAAACTGACAAGTGCAACTTGTACTCTTTCGATCAACATGATGACCAGCATAGTCAGAATCTAAGAACCTGACAAGATCAAAAGATTAACTTTTAGGATATAATAAGCCCAAGTCTGTGGTTCTTTTAAGGTATCTAAATATTATTTTAACTGTAATTAGATGTGACTCTTTAGGATTTGATTGAAATGTAGCACATTTACAGTCACTGAACATAATATCAAGTCAACTAGTTGTGATATACAGAAGACTTTGAATCATTCCTCTATACTTTTTTTGTCAACATTTTTTCCATTTTCATCAGCAACTAATTTATCAGTAGTTGGCATATGAGTATTAATAGGTTTTACAAACTCTAAACTAATTTTTTAATCATTTCTCTGCAGTATTTAGATTGAGAGATATGAATACCTTTTTCACCTTTCTTGATTTGCAATCCTAAGAAGAAATTTAATTCTTCCATCATGCTCATTTCAAATTCCTTATTTATACTTTCAAAAAAATTATTACACGTAGTAATATCAATAGAGCCAAAAATGATGTCATCAATATAAATTTGAATAATAATAATATCATCATTTTTTGTATTTAGTGAATAGAGTAGTATCGACAGCACCCCTTTTGAAATCATTTTCTAGCAGAAATTTACTTAATCGTTCATACCATGCTTTGGGGGCCTGTTTAAAATCATATAAAGCTTTATGTAACTTGTAAACATATTCAGGATGATCAATATTCTCAAATCCAGGAAGTTATTTAACATAAACTTCCTCTTCAATAATACCATTTAAGAATGCATATTTGACATCCATTTGAAACAGTTTAAAATCTTTATGACATGCAAAAGGTAATAACATACGTATAGACTCGATTCTAGCAACAAAAGCATAAGTTTCATCGTTAATAATACCTTCAAGTTGATTATACCCTTGTGCGACTAGTCTTGCCTTATTATGAATAATAGTTCCATTTTCATCTAACTTGTTATGAAAAACCCATCATGGGTATACATCACCCATCTTGGGTCGCCACTTACACATAGTGCAGAATTTAAATACAACTTATTAACATAAGCGTAGGTATGCAATCGACATAAGCGTGAGTTTAAATACAAATATATCTACTAGATATTATACAAACTCAAAAAAAAAGTCCTCATTACAATTATTATCTTTATTTCACGAGAATAGTGAGGACTACTAATCTTATCTTGAGGACCATCACTCGTTTCCCAGGCTTCGTCGGCTATATTATCATTTCACGAGAGAGCGGTGTGAAAGAAAGGGTGAGCTCAACTAGCCCCGTAAGAAATATTATGACTAAGATAATGCGAGAATAAATTATCAATAGTCTTGATAATGTTAAGCGATAAAATATAATAAACATCGTTTAAGTTTAAGCTGCGGTGGAATATCTGATCCATTAAAAAAGTCAGTAGAAAATAAAATCTACTATCTTTTAGGTTTTAAAGGTTTTTCATCCTTTGTTTATATTTGAGACTCGACTTTAATAAATATTCACATCATCGAATCACCTTACACTTTTCTGACGAGGATATTCTTTAGTATCGCGACCACAATTATTCATACACTACGGGCGAGAATATTTGTGTATTCATTAATAGTCATGATCATGCCAACAATTTGTCCATCGATGCACTTCTGACCCTTTGAGGATTTTTATCACATCATTTGTAACATTACGGTCGTGATTACAAGAATAGTCTACAAGTCGTAATCATACCAAGTCCATCATATACTACTCTGAATACGAGATGACTTTCAAAAAAATATAAACATGAGGATGATGACAATGATATAAGAATTGATAAAACAAGTTCAAAATTATTTTATCCGGGAATTATTAACGTCAAATTATCGACATAATCTTTTTTTTTTGTAGAGTAAAATTCAAGAATGATCGGAAGAATATTTCCATGAAAGATCTTTGGATGAAAGCGAAATATCGAGGATATTCTACTAATTTCATGGAGTATAGAAGTCAAAGTTTTAACTTATTTGGGTATAATAAAGAATGGAATAACAAAAGAAATCACCGTGCATGCGATAGGCCTTGCAGACGAGTTATTCAGCGAGAATAATAAATAACGGAACGGTCGGTGAAATTCACCGCAAGCGGGATGTTCAACGAGAATAATAAAATGGAACCCGATCCGGTGTAAAAAACACACGAGATAGGATATTCAGCGAAGAATAATAAAAGGCGGAACCGGTCGGTGTAAAACACAGAGCGAGGATGTTCAAGCGAGAATAATAAAAAAGCGGAACCGGTCGGTGTAAAAACACCGAGACGAGGATGTTCAGCGAGAATAATAAAAAGGCGGAACCGGTCAGGTGTAAAAACCTGAGAGCGAGGATGTTCAGCGAGAATAATAGAAGAATGTCACCAAGTATAGGGTAAAAACCACTTATCTGAGTTATTCAAGCAGAGAATAATAAGCGATGGAATAACAACAGTTCTCTTCATGAATAAGAAAGAATAACACCCCTTACTTTTGGTAGGAGATTGAATCTTTGCTTGCGGTGTAGTAACAAAATACTCTTCTTCTTTCTCTCTTATTCTCTCTATACTTTCTCTCTCTATAAGCTTGAATGAATTAAGTGAAAATAATGAAGCCCTAGGCCTCTATTTATAGAAGATTTCTAGCTTACTTTTACCGTGTGAAAAAGTGGTGAGTGATGATGTGAAAAGAAAAGTGGTTTGGCGCTTTTGTAAGTGTGAAGCGACAAGTGACAAGTGGTTCGGCCTTTTGTAATGTGAAGCGACAAGTGGTTTGGCGTACGGTAAAGGTAATTACTATTAGCGAAGGTAGCGAAGGTAAATACTATTGTGAAGGTAAATACTATAATTACTAAGGTAAGGTACTATTGGTGAAGGTAATTACTATTAGGTATTACCTGAAGGTAATTACTATTGTGAAGGTAAATACTATTCACGAAGGTAATTACTATTGTGAAGGTAATTACTATTCACGAAGGTAATTACTATTATTGAAGGTAGATGATGACATATAGGGTAATTAAAATAATCAAACTTAAATACTTATTGATGAAGAGACTCTTAGATGATGACATATGATAAAATAATATTACCACAAATCATTTTATTTTTTAATCAACACACATATTTAATCTTTGACAATTATTAATCATTTATAACTTGTCGTCTCAATTATTGATTTAATTATAACATATTATCTGGATGATCTTGTGTGATAATTGAATCGATAATATAAGAGATATGATCGCAATTCTTTGTAGTGATAATTGAGCATAGGTGAGTGACTTCTCACGTAAGCATCGATAATCAATCTGAGTGTCTTCTTTCTTATCGACCACAGCGTATTCTTTGTACTTTTTTACCCTTAGGGTAGTTCAAGCGGTTTTAACGGTAACACCTCGTAGTTATTTTTATAAAAAATATTTTTGTCGTTTTTCTCGATCAAATGATAATTTTGTTATAGGTCCCTGATGATTGAGCCGTTATGCGAATATTTCCTAACAAAAAGAATATTCCCAGAGCCAAGCGAATATTTTATAACAACTTGCATACTTTGCAAAATTTATAAATATTACCCACCTACTATAACATTATATCAAATTTATTCCATAATATTCAAAAATAATATTTATAGAAAATTCATCTTTATTTATAAAAATTTGGGGTCTTCTGACCTCCCCTTCTTATGAAATTTTAGCCCTCGAAATTAGAAGTGCGATATACTGGTATGTCGAAGAGGTAAGGATACCTTGATTTCATTTGATTCTAACTCCCAGTCATTTCCTCGACATCGTGGTTCCTCCATAAAACTTTGACTTGAGGTATAACCTTGGGCGTAGAATATGTTCCTTCTTATCAAAATTTGAGCAGGGAACCTCTTCATACGTCAAATCTTAGCTATTTAAATCGGTTCTAACTTTCGATAATATGGTTCGGGTCTTTCACATATTTACGTAACATAGATATGTGAAAAGCGTTATGAACACGAGACGTATTTGGCGGTAAAAGCGAGTCTATAGGCCGCAGTTCCTACTCGATCGAGGATTAAAATGGGCCAGATGAATCGAGGATTAAGTTTTCCTCTCTTTCCAAATCTTGTAACTCCTTTCCATGGGCGACTCTTAACAACACATGATCTCTATATCGAATTCCGTCCTTTCGATGAAGATCGGCATAACTCTTTTATCGATTTTGTGAGTTTTTTATCGTTGTCGGATCGTTTGAATCTTTAAAGTAGTAGTCATACGTACCAACTCGGTCCCAACAACGTTGCTTCACCCACCTCATCCCGGCATCTTTGAGAAGCGACACTTTCTTCCATCTGATGCTTGAATGGAGCCATGCGATACTTGCTTGATAAGCTTTGTTGTTGTAGGAAAACTCCACGATGGTAAGAACTTGTCCCGACTCCTTGAAATCAAGGACAGAGTCTTAATAGATCTTGAGAGTTTGAATAGTCCTCTCCATTTGTCCGTCAAATGCGAGGATGATATCAGAGAGCTAAATCGTGAAGTCTGTGCCCATAGCTTTTTGCAAACTAACCCAAAATCGTGAAGTGAATCTTGGGTCTCGATCGAAACTATGGATCTTAGGCATACCATGCGATCTTACAATCTCGTTTATGTACATCTGAGCGAAAGGCGTTCAAGTGTATAAGTTTCTCGTATCGGTAAGAAATGAAGCGGACTTGGTCGATCTATCAACAATGACCCAAATCGCATCGATGCCTTGAGAAACCTTAGGAAGGCCGTGCTTGAAATCCATGGTAATGTGCTCCCACTTCCATTACGGAATTTCAAGTGGTTCTGATGGACCTTTTGGTACTTGATGCTCGCTTTAACTTCGTTGACAAGTTAGACACCTTGAGATAAGCAGCGCTATCTCTCTTTCGTATTGCTCCACCAAAATGTATGGCGAATATCATGATACATTTTGGTACTCCCGAGATGGATTGCAAATGGTGTGTTGTGCGCCTCCATCATGATATTATACTTTAAATCGGGGTCGTTAGGAACCTGAAATCTGGAGTTGACTCGAAGTATTCCTTCTTCATCGATTCTTGCTTTGGCGTAGCACCTTCTTGCACTTTCTTCCTCATCGCATCGGCTCAGTGTAGCGTAGCTTGGCGACTTTAACTTTATCGATTAAAGTCGGTTCTACTCGTATACTCATTTATCATCACATCGTCACAGAGTCTTTAATTCTATCTCCATCCTTTGCAAGTCACACAAAATGGGCCTTTGCGTTGACAATATCGCCTTTTCGTACTTGCATATGATTTTCTACTCGATCGTCGGCTACCACGTTTGCTTTTCGAGGATGGTATTGGATGGTATGATCATAATCTTTCAGCGAGTTCAAGCCCAGCGTCGTTGTCGCGTGTTGAGTTCCTTTTGAGTGAAGAAATATTTGAGGCTTTTATGATCAAGTAAAGATCTCCACTTTCTCCCCATCTGAGTAATGCCTCCAAATTTTAAGTCTGAACAACAACATTTACTGACTCTAGATCATGGTAGGATAATTCCTCTCATATTCTTTGAGTTGTCATGAGGCATAAACTATAACTTTTCCATGTTGCATGAGAACACATCCCGACCCTTTTTGAAGAAGCATCCTTTGTAGATGACAAATCCCTCAAGGCGGATGGTATTGTCGAGCAGTCTTTGAAATAAGTCTCCTCTTGAGTTCTTGAAAACTCTTCTCACATTCTTCGCTCAATAGAACTTTGTATCTTTCAAAGTCAATTTGAGTCGATGGAATAGCGATTAGAGAAAATCCTTCCACGAATCTCAGATAATAACCGACTAAGCAAGAAAGCTCGTACTTGGTCTTGATTTAGGTTGTTCCCGACTTTGAATAGCTTGATCTTTCTTTGGGTCAGCGGATATTCCATGACTTGATACCACGTGCCCGAGGAATGCTACTTCTTGACGAACTCGCATTTCTTGACTTGGCATAAAGCTTATATTCACGAAGCTTTTGGAGTGTCGACCTCAAGTGTTGCTCATGATCTTCACGGCTTTTGGAATAAATAAGGATGTCATCGATAAAGGCGACCACAAAGTGATCTAAATATTCCTTGAATACTCGGTTCATCATATCCATGAAAGGCGGCGGGGCATTAGTCGATCAAAGGACATGACTAGGAATTCATAATGCCGTCTGGGAGTTTTAAAGCCGTCTTTGGAATGTCGGTGGTTCTAATCTTGATTGGTGATATCGGAGCGAAGATCGATCTTTGAAAAGAATTTGGCTCCTTACATTTGGTCGAACAGGTCATCAATCGTGGCGATGGATACCTATTTTTGATGGTGACATGATTGACTCCAGATAATCAATACTAAAATCGCATACTCCCATCTTTCTTCTTCACGAATAGAGCAGGAGCACCCCGAGGAGAAGTACTAGGGCGAATAAAGCCGATGTCTAACAATTCCTGCGGTTGGGTCTTTAACTCACGAAGTTTGATAGGAGCCATTCGATATGGGGCTTTGGAAATAGGTTTTGTCTAGGGTTGAAGTCGATACAAAATTCAATTTCACGCTTTCGGGGGTAGGCGGGAAGTTCTTGAGAATCGTCGGAAATTTATTAACAATAGGAATATCGTTTAAAAGCGGCGTATTTTTATTTAAATCGTGACATGAGCTAAGAAAGCTTGACATCCAGTTTTTCGATAAGCGAATAGCTTTATGGCTTGAGATAGTAGTGATTGATTTTAATGGTTTGGTCGTTTGAATTAGCATAATAGGTTGATTAGGAATATGAAAGCTAATGACCTTACGAAAACAATCAATTTTTGCATGATAAGTAGTTAACGATCGATCCCTAGAATCACGTCAAATGCAAGTATTTTTAATGAAATAAGATCGACGGGTAATGTGAAGTGGAGATTTGAACCAAACAAGACTTATAAGCGGTGGATGTAATGAAGGTTTCTCCCAGCGGAGTTTCCACGAGATAAGTCGAAAGTCTAATTTCTCGGTCGAATTTAATCGATGGCGCCAAGTAGGAGAAATAAAAGAATGGGTAGAAGCCGGTATCAAATAAAGTATAGACTTCATTAGAGTTTATGATAAGCTTACGTGATGACCTCATTGGGTTCCTTGCTCTTTGGGAGGTCATGACAAATGCTCTCCCTTACCTTCTAGGTTTTGAATTTTTACGGGATGGCCTTTGGTGCCTCCATCCTAATTGAATTTGTCTTGATGGCAAAAATCGAGCTAAGTGACCTTCTCTTCCACAATTATAACATGCTTTGGGGGCGGCATGGCGCAGTTTGGGTGATGTGTCCCTCTCCTCGCATTTGAAGCATATGATAGGTGGTCTTTCTCCTTCCTTAACAATGGGTCTTTGGTCTTTGGCGTCTTTCCATCATTGTTGAATCTCCTTTTCTTGAAATGTCCATTCTTATTGTTTTTTTGTACGATTACCATAGAAAGTGGTTACCATATCTGGCTTTGTTGATTCCCTCACGCTTGTTGTCATAGCTTTCGATGACTACTCTACCATTTGGTATTATAATTTTCTTAAATTTGCTCTCTTTTAGTTGCGTTGACTCGTTATCGCGCTCCACTATTTGAGCCCTATTTACAACTTGTCGAATACAAACCACGGTTTATGAGAAATAAGATGTTGGCGTATCTCGACTTGAACCTCTTAAAAACATTAGCGCCATTCTCTCTTCATTATCCACGAGTGGGGATTAATGATAGTGATAACTCATAAATTTTGCCTCGTATTGCGACACGGTCGTATTGTTTTGTTCGACTTGATAAACTCCACCTCCGCCGTATGGCGAATACTTTCGGGAAAGTATTTGTCGTTGAGCGACTCTGGAACTTCTCCCGAAGATATCTTGATGCAATTTGGTTGAGTCGTTTCACCGATTCCCACCGATGTCGCCTCTCGTATGACATAAAAGCGTGAAAGGAACCTTTTGCTCCTCGGAGCATCCGAGACATCAAATATCTTGGTAATCTGCTTTATCCATGCTTAGCGAAGTGGTTTTGGCTCTCCTTAAACTCGGTGGTCGGCTCCTTGAATTGTTTAGCGGTGGCCGCTTGAGAGTTTTCGTGTTTCCACCTACGTTTTGGGCGAAAGTCGCTCTGCTTTCTTTGTTGCATAAATTGCATAAAGCCTCACGAACATTTGATCATTCATCATTTTAGTCGGTGTTGTTTGTTTGCATGAGGATTATCGCCTTCACGATGCACATTATCACGATTATTGATATGTGGTGAATCGGCGATGCGCTGCGCTCCATTCTTATTCTCAACATTCTCGGATGTCATTTTGAGATCTTGCCACAAAACAAAAGGTTAATTGACGTGTAACAAATTATCCCTATCTTACGACCGACCGATAAAATAGCACGTAAACTTAGGTAGGTCATACTAGCGAAGGTATTCCCGTCTCTCCCCTCTAGTACTATTCTCACATCTTAGCGGGATCGTATCCCTAGCTACGATACCTGTTGTGGCGCCCCAAAATTAGGTATACATCACCCGTCTTGGGTAGTCGCCACTTACGTAGTGCGAATTTAAATCTGACTTATTAACATAAGCGTAGGTATGCAATCGACATAAGCGTGAGTTTAAATACAAATATAAATCTACTAGATATTATACAAACTCAAAAAAAAAGTCCTCATTCTGATTATTATCACCTTTATTTTACGAGAATAGTGAGGACTACTAATCTTATCTTGAGGACCATCACTCGTTTCCCAGGCTTCGTCCCGGCTATATTCTCATTTCACGAAGAAACGGTGAAAGAAAGGGTGAGCTCAACTAGCCCGATGAAATATTATGACTAAGATAATGCGAGAATAAATTATCGATAGTCTTGATAATGTTAAGCGATAAAATATAATAAACATCCGGTTTAAGCTGCGGTGAATATCGATCCATTAAAAAAAGTGAGTAGAAAATAAAATCTACTATCTTTTAGGTTTTAAAGGTTTTCATCATCTTTGTTATATTTGAGACTCGACTTTAATAAATATTTCACATCATCGAATCACTTACACTTTTCTGACGAGGATATTCTTTAGTATCGCGACCACAATTATTCATACACTACGGGCGAGAATATTTGTGTATTCATTAATAGTCATGATCATGCCAACAATTTGTCCATCGATGCACTCTGACCCTTTGAGGATTTTTATCACATCATTTGTAACATTACGGTCGTGATTATTACAGAATAGTCTCTGGTCGTAATCATACCAAGTCCATCATCATGCCTTCTGAGCCCACGAGATGACTTTCAAAAAAATATAAACATGAGGATGATGACAATGATATAAGAATTGATAAAACAAGTTCAAAAATTATTTTATCCGGGAATTATTAACGTCAAATTATCGGACATAATCTTTGTTTTGTAGAGTAAAATTCAAGAATGATCGGAAGAATATTTCCATGAAAAGATCTTTGGATGAAAGCTTGAAATATCGAGGATATTCCACTAATTTCATGGAGTATAGAAGTCAAAGTTTTAACTTATTTGGGTATAATAAAGAATGGAATAACAAAAGAAATCACCGTGCATGCGATGCGATAGGCCTTGCAGACGAGGTTATTCAGCAGAATAATAAATAACGGAAACCGGTCGGGTGAAATTCTGCAAGCGAGGATGTTCAGCGAGAATAATAAAGATGGAACCCGGTCGGTGTAAAAACGAGATAGGATATTCAGCGAGAATAATAAAAAAAAGCGGAACCGGTCGGGTGTAAAACCTGAGAGCAGGATGTTCAGCGAAGAATAATAAAAAGCGGAACCGGTCGGTGTAAAAACTGTGAGCGAGGATGTTCAGCAGAAGAATAATAAAAAAGCGGAACCGGTCAGGTGTAAAACACTGAGACGAGGATGTTCAGCAGAATAATAGAAGAATGTCACCAAGTATAGGGTAAACCACTTATCTGAGGTTATTCAGCAGAATAATAAGCGATGGAATAACAACAGTTCTCTTCATGAATAAGAAAGAATAACACCCCTTACTTTTGGTAGGAGATTGAATCTTTGCGGCGGTGTAGTAACAAAATACTCTTCTTCTTTCTCTCTTATTCTCTCTATACTTTCTCTCTCTATAAGCTTGAATGAATTAAGTGAAAAAATAATGAAGCCCTAGGCCTCTATTTATAGAAGATTTCTAGCTTAGCACTTAGTGTGACTTAGTGTGAAAAGTGAGTGGCTTGAATTTGTGTTTGGCCTTTGTAATGTGAAAAGACAAGTGGTTCGGCCTTTGTAATGTGAAGCGACAAGTGGTTCGGCGTCTTTGTAATGTAATTACAAGTGGTTTGACGAAGGTAAATACTATTGTGAAGGTAAATACTATTCATGAGGGTAATTACTATTGGCGAAGGTAAATACTATTCTGAGGGTAATTACTATTGTGAAGGTAATTACTATTCTGAAGGTAATTCTTATTTGAAGGTAAATACTATTATTGAAGGTAAATACTATTGTGAAGGTAATTACTATTGTGAAGGTAATTACTATTTGCGTAAGGTAATTCTTACTCTTAGATGAGGTAAATCTTATTCAAACTGAAGAGACTCTTAGATGATGACATATAGGCCATTAAGGTAAAATAATCAAACTTACCACAAATCATTTTTTTTAATAACACGTATTTAATCTTTGATAATTATTAATCATTTATAACTTGTCGTCTCAATTATTGATTTAATCTTATAACATATTATACGGATGATCTTGTGATGATAATTGAATCGATAATATAAGAGATATGATCGACAATTCTTTGTAGTGATAATTGAGCGTAGGTGAGTGACTTCTCACGTAAGCATCGATAATCAATCTGAGTGTCTTCTTATCGACCACAGCGTATTCTTTGTACTTTTACCTGCCGGGTAGTTCAGCGGTTTAGCGGTAACACCTCGTAGTTATTTTTTATAAAATATTTTTGTCGTTTTCTCGATCAAAGCAATAATGTTGTGGGGTCCACTGATGATTGAGCCATTATGCGAATATTCCTAACAAAAGAATATTCCCAGAGCCAAGCGAATATTTTATAACAACTTGCATACTTTGCAAAATTTATAAATATTACCCTGACTATAACATTATATCAAATTTATTCCATAATATTCAAAAATAATATTTATAGAAAAATTCATCTTTATTTATAAAATTTGGGGTATCGGATACCCATTTCCTATAAATAGAAGCTCATTCCTTCATTATTTCTTACGAATTTCCTAAAACTCTACAGAGAAATTATAGAGAGAGAAGAAGAGAAGTCTCATACCTCACTTTTCCAATATCCGATTTTTCTTAAGGTAAGGGTATTATTTCTTTCATATTCATGAAGAGCTATTTTTATTCCATTCCTTATTATTATGTTGGAATAACACATGAGCATCTTGAAATATGGACCGTATACATGGTGAAATTCTTCTATTATTCCATTCTTTATTATTACTGGGAATATCACATTTTGTTGCGTATTACGCAGAAAGTTTACACTTGATTCCATTATTTATTATTACATTGAAATAACTTTTGTCGTGATTGCCCATCGAAATGCATGGTAATTTTGTTGTTATTCTATTCTTTATTATTTTGTAAAATAATCACAGTAAGGTATTGCAATGCATATTTTGCATTGACATTTAATTCCATTATTTATTATTCTATCGGAATATCACATGCATGCATTTTTATTTGTGACAGCGTGACTGACACAGTTCCATTATTTATTATTGTAAGACCCCAACTTATTATAAATGAAATTAAATTTCCTCTATTTATTATTTTGAAATAGTAAGGGTTGATTTCATTAATGTGGTTAGTTATGGGTAAAATCATAAATATTTCAAAATAAGCAAGTGGTTATAAAATATTCATTGTTGTCGGGAATATTAGTTTGGTGGTGGAATATTCTTCTTTGTCGGGGAATATTAAATGCGACGATCTTTGACCTTATATGGGCCCCATAATGAAAAGTGATTGGATGAAGAAAGCGACAAGTATAAGTTGTTTATAAATAATAACGTGGTTATTCACAGATTATCTTGTTGAAATACTAAATTGGTTAAAACACGGTAGCAGCGGTATTGTACCAATTATTGATTCTTACGTGAAGGCACTACTCGATAATTGTTACATTAATTCTTTATTCAATATTATATTTTATTGATTTAATAATTGCTACGTTGATATTTTATATTATTGTTGTTTTAATAATTGTCACTACTACGGTATTTTCCATTATCGGATCGATAATTCATATTATTTGAATAATATTATTAGATAGCATTATCGGCAATGTCTAGAAAGTTCTATCTAAGGAGAGGTTTGGTCACTAATTGCGTGCGATAAGGAGAAATCTTATTGGAAAGCCCCCCTCTTTCACAGGGAGCAGCACGGTTGTCGATATTGTGATTCTGTAATATTATTTGTGAATAATTAATTATTGATTTATATGATAAGAAAATATTCATTTGATGTGGATATAGATGGAGAAAATTTTTAATATTATTTGAAAATTAATATTTTATCTTTTTTTGATAAAATAATTCATTTAAATATATTATTATATTATAATAATATAATAATGGTGATATTTTTACAATGAATGTGGGATATATTAATATATGAGGAGGAAGAGTATTTTTGTTAGTAAAAATATTTAAAACATGTTTTTCAAGTTTGTGGACCCCATTTCTTGACTAAAATTTGATTATACTTTGTAAAATCGTTCAGTATATGGATTTGGTCAATTTACATTTGGAATTTGGAAAAACTTAAAACTACAAAGTTGTGAGGAGAATTGAATTTCCTATGGAATGGACATAAGATTTGAATTTTACGATAAAAGGCTATTTATTGTGAATTATTGAAGTTTAGGTATATTAAAATGCGAATCGATTTTGGAGTTTTAAATATTTTTATTTAGAAAAACGTTTTTGGTGAGTCCCACAAGTGTTGTAAACCTTCTAAAATTAGATTCTTTTGTGGTGGGCTTGAAAATTTAATAAATAATATTATTTTATTAAATTTTACTTTTGTTAATTCTAAACATTTTCCTATAAATAAGGTGCTTAGGTTAGAATTAAAATCACACGAAACAAGTTTTCTCTCTTTCTCTCTATATTATCGGCGTATTCTTGTGAGTATTTTGAGACTTTGAGTGTTCTTTATCTGGTACAAGTTTCCTTCAAACCTTTGTATCGATATTCGGTCGAAATCTTGCTTTTCGAGGTAAGAGATGTTATTTTTTTATAATGATATTATTTCTTCTAATATCATTATCTTGAGAGTCTTATTAGTAAGATTTTTCTTGTGAAATTCTTGTCTTTTAGTGTCTGAGGTTACTATTCACGTATACGACACTTTTCACGAATCTGACACTATTCACGTCGAAAATGAAATTAAATTTTTGTTTTTGTCGAAATATCTATTATGGATACTAGCTTTGATTGTATCCATGTTTTGATCATTCTTGAATTTTACTTCACTATAGTTATTTATGAAGTATTTTTGAACTTGGATACATTTAAAGTCACGAATCCTTATTATTTGTTCTTTTGTTTCCTTTGGATTCGTTTTTTTAAAATATTTTTCATCGTTCTCAGTCCTAAATGATGATATTACTGAATATTTTTGGCCTGTAGTGCAAAGATGGTTAATTTTCTTATGAATATCTTTGGCCCGTAGTGCAAAGATGTACAGGTGTTGAGATGAACATGACCAACTGATGAATATCTTTGGCCTAAAGTGCAAAGATGAATATTTGATTCAAGATGTATATTTATTGATGTTATAGGGCTAAAATATTGATGATAAACTTTTAAATTCATAGAAGAAAGTAGATTTCATTATCTACGTAACTCTTTTAATGAATTATTATATCTACTGCGAATATTGATTTAAAACTTGTTGTTTATTGTATTCTATCAGATTTTTCCCTGTTGAGGACTAAAGATAATTTGTTCTATGTTATCTTAGTCATAATATTTTTTACTAGGCTAGTTGAGCTCACCCTTTTCCTTTTTGTTCTATTTTTTTCTTCTCGGGGAGGCGAGAATGTAGCGAGTACTAGTCGGGGTATGGAATGAAGGTTCAGAAAAGTCATTTTAGTAGTCCTCACTTTATTTTGTAAAATAATGTATCGATAATTTTAATGAGGACTTATTTGAGTGTTGATATTGTGCAGAAGATAATATTTGTTTTAAACTCACAGTTTTATGTGTTGTAATTATTTTGCCCACGACAATTGTATTAATAAAGTTGTAGTTGTTTACATACCATGTATTTGGCGAATCGAGAATGGGTGTTATATACCTATTTTGGGGGCATCACGGTTAAGTATCGAGCTTGGGATATGATCTCTGGCGGAGATCGGGGAATAGAACTAGGAGGGAGGCAGGTAAATCCTTCACTAGTGTGTCTACTAGCTTATTTGTTGGTTGGTTAGAATATAGGGATATTATGTGATATGTTAATTTTTTCCAATTAACCCTTATTTTATAAAGTATTTGAGAATGACAAGCGAGAATGTTAACGATTGGAGTAAATGAGGCCATAGTGGAACACCTTTACCTCTAATGAGGGAAAGCGTGCAACAATGAAACAATGTTCCTCCTGTAAACAAAACCCGGCGGAGCCCGATGAGCGACGGGATGTTTAGAAGCTTTTTGCGGTTCATACAAAATCAGAGCCGAAGGAGAC